>JAPDVR010000020.1:16271591-16969091 GCA_026230005.1 Gila orcuttii
TGTGCATTAGAACAGCAAAAATAGAACAGCATTTTATTTAAAATAGAAATATTTTGTAACGATATAAACTACTGTTCAAACTTTTAGGGTCAGTAATTTTTCAGTAATTCTTTCTTTTTTTGAAAGAAATTAATACTTTTATTCGAAAGGATAAATTGATATAAAGATTTATATTGTTAGACAAGATTTCTATTTTGAATAAAATGTTCTTTTTAACTTTTTATTCATCAATGAATCCTGAAAAAGTATCACAGGTTCCATAGAAATATTAAGCAGCACAACTGTTTCCAACATTGGTAATAACTGAGTATCAAACCGGAATATTAGAATGATTTCTGGAACACTCAAAAAAATATTTTCATTTCAGTTTAATTAATTAAAACGAGCAAAAGTAACACGATATGTTAAAATTTTGTTACAACTTTATTTAATTGTGTTCAATCAACCTAATATATTTAAAACGGAAGTTTCCAGAAATACATAAGTATACATACCTGTATGTATTTCTGCACAAAAACCCCCCCTGAAGTTTCCAAACGTTTGACCGGTACCACACACACACATACATTAAACAAGCTTTGTCATTTTAACAAGCCTGTGATTATTGTTAATGCAGTTCAGACACGGGAGCGAGACAGAACTGATTCATCATTGTGTAAACCAACAACACGACAAAAGGTAAGATCATTATGGACTGTTGCAGTCAGATTGAAGTTTGCAGATGATCAGTGTGAACAGACGTGTGAGCAGATCAAAGCGTAGTTTTTACGCTATGTATACATGTACTTTTTGCACCTTTGTGTCAGTGCTAACGGGCAGTTCTCTTACGAGAGTATCTCTCGTACTGCGTAATATCTTACGCTATGGGGAAAACCTCTTTTCCACGAGATATTGAAGCAAAAAATTATCCTTAATTTTGAATTAATGTAAAACGCTGTGCAGCAGCATGCAGATATAGGCAGGACGGCTCGCGTGCCTATTAGCTGCCCTGCGGCAAACAGCAGCAGCCTATCGAGAGAGGTGCTGCGTGACTTAATCCTATGGGGGCATTTCGTGCTCATTTCGTCACGTCCCGCCAGAAAAGGGCGCAATTTCGCCCTATAAATATAGCTCGATAAGGCTGGTACACTGATTTTCATCTCTTCAGCGAAGCATCACGTATCGCTGGATCCGGAGTGAGAAGCCACGCCGTCTGAGAAAAAGCACACAGTGGGACGAGCCATTGAGTCTGAAGTCGCTGGCATCGCCGCCTTTAGCCGCCGTACCTGCTACGCTTTCCGGCGTTATATCCTTTTCAAAGTGTGTGTGTGTGTGTGTTCGCCGCTGCGACACACATTTTTTCACTGTCTCTCTCTCTCTGCTATGTCATCTGTCATACGTCATGTCATCTGCGTTTCCTGCCTGGGTGAGGATCATGCGGCTCTCGCTGTCGTCGACGGCGGATGCCCTCACTGTGAGCTACTGCCGATGGTGACTCTGAGGACTCGCCTGGCATCCTTCTCAGAGCCTGCACTTCAGCCCGCTGTAGCGCCGCGCCGTAAAAAGCGCCGTGCTCAGCGCGCTCCCGAGCCTTCTCCTGCCCGCCAAAGCTCGCCGGTTCGCCCGCCAGCTTCGCCGGCATCGCTCGAGTCCGTCTGCCGCCGCTTCCACCATTGAGGTCGACGAAATAGCCCCGAGCCTTCTCCAGCCCGTGATAGCTCGCTGGTTCGCCCGCCAGCTTCACCAGCTTCACTCGAGTCGCTCGCTGACGGACAACGGCCGCCGCGCGCCGCCGCTTCCGCCATTAATGACGACGAGATAGCTGCATCTGTAGAGAACGCCAGCTTCAAAACCGCGGCTAGCTTTCTTTACGTTATAAGAAAGCTACCCCGCCCCCCGTGGGCATGCGTCACCGGCGAAATGAGGAAAGAGTGTGTTTTTAGTCCCGCCGAGGCTGGACTAATATCCATTTCTCAAACATTTCTCAGCTCCTCTTAGTTTGAGCGGCTGAAAATGTCAATATTGCAGTAATGAGCCTGTTGTATTACACGCACGCCTGCAAACAAACGCCGACACACACACGCTCTTTATCCGCTTGGGCTATTTTAATCTTTTGCCGTTTCCCCCTGTGGCTCAGTGGCGAAACCCAAAGCCTTCGCACGGGAGAGCCGTGTTCGAGCCCAGCTCACGCAGTGGATAAAAATTTAGTCTCGCCGCAGCCAGACTTACACCCAAACTTTTCACTCGTTCAGTTCCGAGAAAATGCGACTGTTCCAGTGTATTTTGCAGTAAACAAGCCGGTACCATGGCCCGCTTGTCTGCACACAAATGCCGTTTCCACGGCGACCCAGAAAAATCATGTAAGCAGTGTATTTTCTGGTATTCCGGCCACAGCCGATGGTGTTATGAGTGTATTAAAAATGCCACAGCCCAGTGTTCATTTCTACACACAAACACAGCCCGCCAAAGTGCAGGGCTCGCACAAATGAGTTCAACTCATGTCAATTGTGCATTAATTATAGTGAATGTGCCCACAACCCAGTGCCCACAAACACTACACACTGCATGTGCCACGTTTTCTGTAAAAGAAACCAACACACATACAGTCAGCTAAGGCCCACGGTGTTTAAGTCTCGCCGCGGCCAGACTCTACCGAAACTTCTCGCTCGTTCAGTTCCAAACAATGTGACTGTTCCAGTGTATTTTGCAGTAAACAAGCTGGTACCACAGCCCGCTTGCCTGCACGCAAACGCCAGCTTTAAGGCGACCCAGATAAATCCCAAAAAGAGTGTATTTTCTGGAATTCCGGCCACGGCCGATGGTGTTATGAGTGTTGTAAGAATGCCCACGTCTCAGTGCCCATTCCCACACGCAGACACAGCCCGCCACAATACAGGGCTAAAAAAAAAAAAAAAAAATCGACTCATGTCGATTGTGCAATAAATGTTGTGTACGTGCCCACAACACAGTGCCCACAAACACTACACGAAGCATGTCCCACGGTTTCTGTAAAAACGAAACCAACACATTTTCAGTTGGCGCGAGCCGACAGTGTTCTCAGTGCAGCGAGTGTGCCCGCTATCCCGCGCCCACATTCCCTCACGGACATGCCGAACCCCACAGGGCTCGCCCCGCTCGCCTTCTCTCCACATCCCATCAGAGAGAAGCCGAGCGCGGTCAGGCTGCGCGCTGTGATCAGCGCACCCCCCACCTCGCACACTATAAACACAGTGTCTATTTCTCAGCACACCGGAGCTCTCCGGCCGCCGCTATATCACGGCCAGAGCCCAGATTTCATTCTACCTCTAGCTTTTCATGCAGATGCGTGGGCAAAGCCTCCCGGGGTATCAGAATGGGTGCTGAACACTATAAAAAGAGGCTATTCGCTGCAGTTCGCTCGACGCCCCCGCCGTTGCGCGGCGCGAGTCGAAACCACGGTAAAAAACGAAGTATCTCACCTACTTCGAGCCGAGATAGCGAAACTACTGAGCAAAGGGGCTATAGAACCTTTATCTCAGGCTCAGAGCGAAGGGGGTCTATACAGCAGGTATTTTCTGGTACCGAAAAAAGACGGAGGTCTCAGACCCATTCTAGATCTGCGACGGCTGAACAGAACTCTCACGAAGCGTCAGTTCAGAATTATTACAACCAGGAAAATCCTCGCGCAAGTGCGCCAAGGAGACTGGTTCATGTCGATAGATCTGAAGGCCGCTTATTTTCAAATACAAATAGCGTTACGTCACAGGCAATTCTTGAGATTCGCCTTCGAGGGCCAGGCATACCAATACAAAGTCCTGCCGTTCGGCCTGTCCCTGGCACCCCGTACTTTTACGAAGTGCATGGACGCGGCTCTCGCACCCCTGAGACTTCAGGGCATGCAAATTTTGAACTACTTGGACGATTGGCTGATTCTAGCTCGATCACAATCAGAGCTCATAGAACACAGGGCCACATTACTCGAACATCTCGAGAATCTGCGTATCACAGTCAATTGGGCGAAGAGCTCGCTGTCTCCCAGCCAGAAAATATCTTTTCTGGGAACAGTGCTGAACTTGCTATCTGTGACAGCGCATCTGTCGCCAGAGCGTGCACAGGACATTCAGCGCGCCGCGAAATCTTTGCCGCAGCTCAACTGTCCAGCTCAAAAGGTTTCAGAAAATGCTGGGTCTCATGGCCTCAGCAGCTTCAGTGCTCCAGTTGGGGCTGCTTCGCATGCGCCCACTGCAGCTATGGCTGAAAGCGCGCATTCCGCCCAGGGCATGGACCGCTGGTCGGTTTCGCCTCCAGGTCGGTCTGAAATGCGTCTCAGCTTTGGAGCCTTGGAAGAAAACCGACTGGTACCAGTCAGGTGTGAGTCTGGGGACTCCCTCGAGCGTGAAGGTGGTGTCCACGGACGCCTCCACCTCGGGATGGGGAGCGCTGCTCGAGGGCAGACCGTTCTTTGGCCAGTGGTCAGAACGGGAAAAGCTCCTACATATAAACTGTCTGGAAATGATGGCAGTCGACAACGCGCTGCGGCGCTTCTGTCCCCAGATAAGGGGTCACCACGTCTTGGTCCGGTCGGACATGTCAGTGGTGGCGTACATAAATCGTCAGGGCGGCATCAAGTCCCGAAACCTTTACAGGCTGACGGAGTGGGCCTCCTGGTTCTGAGCTAGGGCTGGGCGATATATCGCACGATATTGTTATGCGCATCTCGTCAGTAAAGCCGGTTCCTTGATTAATAGTAAATCGCCTTCACCTGCTTTCAGATGGAGCGGCATTTACTACAAAGAGCCGTAGTCCACTGACAAGCTGAGCCATATCGCATTAATATCGCGGACGTATCGCCAGCGATAATTAATGCGATATGGCTCAGCTTGTCAGTTAAATACGGCTCTTTGTACACAGCAAAAACTCCAGTGTTAAATTAACACTCCTGGGAGTGTATATGAGTCCACACTCAAGAGTGTTGAAGTTAATGAGATAATTAAGTGATTAATTTAGTGATGATTGAGCATTATTGAAGACACCTGAAGAATCACTGAAGGAGACAATTTCAAATTGTAAGCCACCGTTATGGCGATCATTGTTTACTTTAGTTGGGCTCTTGACCCTTATATTATTAACTTTAGATTTTGTTTGGCTGCTTTATCTGAGTTATAGCTGCCAGATGAACGAAGAAAAAAAAAGTGGTCTGATGGTGTTGGTTATATTATGGCAATCATTATTTGAACTTTATGTTTTTGATTTATGTTGTTTGTTACAGCATAACTGTGATTCTGCATAAATATCCAGAATTTTAGCTATAATATAAAGGATTTCTTAAAAGTTGTTTAAAAAAAATCTTTCTTTTAGGCACACACAGACTTCAAGATTCAGTCTATGCATCTCAACAATGGTGACGAGCAGAATATTCAATTAGGAAAAGTAAATTACATAGAAAATTCAGATCATAATTTATTCATATCGCAATGCATGATGGGAGCCATTAATGAGTTGTGATTGGTGGCAGCCACTGCAACATGCATTATTATTGTCACCATTGTTGAGATTCATAGGCTGATTATTGATGTCTGTGTTTCTAAATAAATTTATTTGAAAGTGTTTTGATCAGAACAATGTTTATAAATTTTTTTGGATTATAAGAAACATACCTATACTCATATATGCTCTAAAATCACAAAGATGTTGCCAATAAGTTAAACCAAACTATCTCAATAAGATTCATTTTCAGATCACAGCATGATTATGCCAGAACATAACCAACACTATCAGATCACACTTTTCTTTGTTCATCTGACTGTTATAATTAAATAACAGCAGACAAACAAATTTAAAGTGAATGTATAAAGGTTAAGAGCCCAACTAAAGCAAACACTTATCGCCATAACGGTTGCTTACAATTTGTGATTTTCGCCTTCAATGATTCTGCTTGTTAACATCAGGTGTCTTCAATAATGCTCAAACATCACTAAATTAATCACTTAATTATCTCATTAACTTTAACACTCTTGAGTGTTAATTAAACACTGGAGTTTGTGCTGTAGAGTAAATGCCGCTCCATCTGAAAGCAGGTGAAGGCGATTTACTACTAATCAAGGAACCGGCTTTACTGACGAGATGCGCATAACAATATCGTGCGATATATCGCCCAGCCCTAGTCTGGGCTCAGCACAACCTGCTTTCACTGAGAGCAGCGCACGTGCCTGGTCACCTGAATCTGGGACCAGACAGGCTGTCCAGAGACAATGTCCCAGCAGGGGAATGGTCGCTGCACCCGCAGACGATCCAACTGCTGTGGGAGACATTCGGCAGAGCGCAGGTGGACCTGTTCGCGTCCAACGAGAACGCTCACTGTCCAAAATTTTTCTCCAAGAGCAAGGACGCGCTGGCCCACGTTTGGCCCCGCTGTCCCCTCTATGCTTTCCCCCCCATCTCGCTCCTGCCTCAAGTGCTGGAACGGATCAGGGAAAATGGATGCCCAGTGCTGCTTGTGGCTCCGCTCTGGACAGACCAGGCTTGGTTTCCAGTCCTGATGCAGCTGACCAGCACTGCCCCGTGGCCAAAACCATTGAGGAGAGACCTCCTCTCCCAGGCCAAGGGCTCGATTTGGCATCCTCGCCCCCAGCTATGGTCCCTGAACGCATGGGCCATCAACGGGTACCCGCTATCCTCCCGGAGGGAGTGCTAAACACGATCACGCAGGCAAGGGCCCCGTCTACAAGACGGCTCTACTCCTCGAAATGGTCTGTGTTCTCTGCCTGGTGTCAAGCTAAGGGCTTTTCACCCGTAGACTGCGGGGTCACGGAAGTGCTTTTCTTCCTTCAAGAGCTGCTGGATAAGGGCAGAACCCCATCCACGCTCAAAGTGTACGTGGCAGCTATAGCAGCGTTTACAAAACCTGTGTCTGGCCAGTCACTGGGGAAGAACGACCTAGTCGTGCGATTCCTCAAGGGAGCTCGGAGGTTGAACCCTCCTAGACCTCCTTCAGTCCCGGTGTGGGACCTTTCTACGGTTTTGGAAGCCATGAAAGGTGCCCCGTTCGAGCCAATCCATTTGTCAGACATAAAGCATCTGTCTTTCAAAACGGTGTTTCTTTTGGCTCTCGCTTCAGTGAAGCGCATAGGGGACTTACAAGCACTTTCAGTAAGCGCATCATGTATGGAGTTTGGGCCTAATGACTCAAAAGTCATACTCAAACCGAGGCACGGGTACGTGCCCAAATCCCTCAACACACCGTTCAGAGCCCAGGTGATTTCCCTGTGCGCTCTCTCGGTTCAAGATGAGGAGGAGGATGCGAGTCTCCTTTGCCCTGTCAGGGCACTGAGAGCTTATGTGTCCCGCTCGTCTGCCTTCAGGCAGACCGAGCAGCTCTTCGTTTTGTTTGGCGGACGTTCCAAGGGACTGACCGCATCAAAACAGAGCCTATCCAGATGGATAGTCGATGCCATAGCACTGGCTTACACTTCTAAGGGCCTGCAGTGTCCTTTGGGTGTCAGAGCGCACTCCACGAGAGGCGTGGCCTCGTCGTGGGCATGGTATAGTGGCGTTACCTTGCAAGATATCTGTACCGCTGCGGGCTGGGCCTCGCCGTCTACATTTATAAGGTTTTACAACCTAGAGGTTCCCGCCTTACAAGCCAAGCTTCTGTCGGTATAGAATTCAGTGTTATCTGCCCCGCTGTGCCGGCCCAGATGCTGAGTTTTGCTTGTGCATCGCTCACTGAGCGATAACACGGCTCCATGGGTGTTGAATAACCCGTAATCTTAACCAGTTCAGGCTGAACACGTTCACCCTGTCTGTGTGAAACACTATTAACATAACTAGCCCCTATAGGATGCTATTTCATGGGGAATGATGCTTGCAGCCTCTCTTCTCTGACTCTCTGTGAGTCTATGGTGATTATGCACTACATGAGCCCCGGGCTACTGCCCTTGGGACTTTGGTGTCGGATCCCAGTACGCACGGCGTTTTGCATTGTGTTCCCCATAGCGTAAGATATTACGCAGTACGAGAGATACTCTCGTAAGAGAACGTACTCGGTTACTAACGTAACCTCGGTTCTCTCTAGAGAGGGAACGAGTACTGCGTATCTTGCCGTGCATACACAGCTCTGGTTTGCTTCGGCGATGAAAACCAGTGTACCAGCCTTATCGAGCTATATTTATAGGGCGAAATTGCGCCCTTTTCTGGCGGGACGTGACGAAATGGGCGCGAAATGCCCCCATAGGATTAAGTCACGCAGCACCTCTCTCGATAGGCTGCTGCTGTTTGCCGCAGGGCAGCCAATAGGCACGCGAGCCGTCCTGCCTATATCTGCATGCTGCTGCACAGCGTTTTACATTAATTCAAAATTAAGGATAATTTTTTGCTTCAATATCTCGTGGAAAAGAGGTTTTCCCCATAGCGTAAGATATCACGCAGTACTCGTTCCCTCTCTAGAGAGAACCGAGGTTACGTTAGTAACCGAGTACGTTTTTCCATTGTGCAGGGCTATTTTCATTTCAAATCATAAGCACAAAACAAAAAAAAGGTAACACTTTAGTATAGGGTCCAATTCTCACCGATAACTAGTTGCTTATTAGCATGCATATTACTAGGATATTGGCTGTTTATTAGTACTTATAAAGCACATATTAATGCCTTATTCTACATGAATAATCCTTAATCCTACCCAATACCTAAATTTAACAACTACCTTACTAACTATTAATAGGAAGTAATTAGGAGTTTAATTAGGACTCACCCAAAAAAATATTAACACATAAAATGCATTTAAAATGTGTATATATATATATTTTTTCAAAAACAGTAATAGGTAACACTTTATTTTACAGTGTCCTTGTTACATATGTTACATGTACTTACCATAGTAATAACAGTAAATTATGCATAATTACATGCAACTAACCCTCAACTAAATACTAATCCTACCCTTACCCTGTAATTAATATTACTCAGTACTTAAATATACAATTACACTGTAACAATGCCGTCATTTCACCGCCTCGGTTAAAAATAGACCCGATATAGTCCGGCTATGTGTAACCCACTTCTAGACAAAATAACATTGAATCTGGTTAAATGTATTTTTTTCCAAAATAACTTGCAAAATGTATGATATTCCATCATGTAAGCAAAGTCAACTGTGATTACAAGGTGTTTGGTTTAATTTATTTGACATGTTCTATGACAGTGCGTCTATAGACACGATCTAGATCGTATCAGCCTGCCTATTTGTAGCCCACTTATAGTCGAAACTGATTAATTGTAGTTTTAATTACTTGTTGGGCAGGTAACTTACGAGATGGTTGATATCTCATCATGTTCGCATTGGTAATAATATCTACAAGGTGCCAGTGTAATTTCATGACATGGTCGATCTGTAGTCACGATTTAGCTGTGAATTGGACGGGCTATGTGCAGTCTGCTTTTAGCCCACATAGCTTCATGTTTGCTGTCACACATTCATAAAAAAATCTACGATATTATTTGACTGTCTTTCATTTTAAATAAAATAAAAATGCAATTACATTTCTCAACCGCTAGATGGCAAAAGCCCTACTGCAGGGCTATTCAATTATGGCGCTTTTCCACTGCATGGTACGGCTCGGTACGGTTCAGTACGGTTCGGCGCGGCGCGGCACGGTTCGGCTCGCTTCGCTTTTCCACTGTGTGGTACGACTCGGCTCGGCGCGGCACGGCTCGGTTCGCTTTAGCTCGGTTGCTTTTCCACTGCAGTTAGTACCGCTTTAAAGTGGGTGGGATTATGACTGATGATCGTTATAGTTTATCTGCTCCTCGGCAACCAACAAGAGGAACGTCTGCGGTTCTCGTCCACTGACCACGATTCAGCCATTTCTTTTTTGGAAGTTTTTTTTCTTCAAGCAAGTCAAGCAAGTAGTTTTAAAACAGGTGCTACAGCGGTGGCTGTTACTGGCTATTTAAATCTAGCGGGTTTGATGTCTCGCAAATACAATGACGCTAGTGACGATTCTGTCTGTCTGACCAATCAGTGATCTACAGTGTTTCCACGTCACATTTTAGTATCGGTACGGTACGCTTGGAACCTCAACAGAGCTGGTACCATTTAAAGCGAGCCGAAGCGAGCTGTACCGTACCGTACCATGCAGTGGAAAAGCGCCACAAGTGAGCTGTACCGAGCCGAGCCGTACCGTACCATGCAGTGGAAAAGCCCCAAAGCGTGCCGTACCGAACCGTACCGTACCATGCAGTGGAAAAGCGCCATTAGCTTCATTCAAGGGCCGGATTATTAAATCGAAAAGTTGAGGTGGGCCGATGGGTTTAGTTTATTTATTGAAACATAACAGTATCAAAAAGTTTTGTATTTACTTGGAAATGTGGTACCCAACAGTATGCAGATTTATCAGACCATAATAAATAACTTATTTACAGCTATGTACAAATATATGAATTATACAAGATCATAGCTATTGGTAAGAATTATTTTATTAATAATTATTATAGGCTTAAATTAAAATATTCTGACAGTGAGACTTTGTAACCATAGGTAAAACCATGCATGGCTACTCACTCCCTACTACTGTATAAAAAATGCCTGAACAGGTAAAAACTATACACACAATTAATTATATATTTATCTAGCCCCCTAATAAATCTAATGCAATATAAATGACTATAACATAGTATTCAATATAAATATTCCACATTTCTGCCCAAACCATGGTAAATTACTACAGTACATTCACGGTAAATGTTTGTAAGGGTGATTAGGGATTTAGTCTTCTAACTTCGTTCATGGCACAATGTTTCTGCTATTTACCTCATCGGTCGTGTTGGGAATGTTGAGGCTGTTTCATCCGATTTAAAACTAGTTCAAATCATTGAGTGATTTGTGGTTTGTAACAGAGTGATGTGTCAGGTTGAAACGCTTCTCACTGGATGTCGCAACGCTGTTTAATAATAGTGTCCGGGACCGGGAGTAAACGCAACTCCTTTAAGCTTGCGTTCCGTTATCCACTGGGCCGTGCTGCGTAGTTCAAAGTAAACTAGTGAAACAACTGAAAACAGCGCTGTTTGTTCTCTATTTGTTCTTACTGACCGATAAACAGCTTCAGATGATTCAGTGACAGAACGGTCCGAACAAATCCGAATCGTTTCAGACCGTTATGCAAGCGCGTTTGGCCAATTCATGGAAAGGAAATAATCGAACCAAAGAATGATTAATTCACGAATGATTGATATGGCTGGTTCAGTCGACAGAAATACGGGACACACACGTAATAACTGCTGAAATATTCGGACTGAAAACGTTTCTCAGGTCAGTCGGAGCGCTCATACACACACAGTGCGTATAGCCGTACAGTTGCAGGCGCCACTGCGGTCACGCGCATATCTAACCAAATTTAGCGGCACCGCCAGGAAAAGAAGAGGAGGGAGGTTAGGGTGCCCTCGGGCCATATGGAGATGATTGGCGGGCCGCCAATTGAATAGCCCGGCCCTACTGAGACATGACTACTGTAACTGGCAACGCGAGACTTGATAGTCGCGATCGCGTGACAAACACATTTCCACCATTTTTGAAACATTTTAAACGAGCAAGAGCATTGCATTGCATTCAGCAGCTGTCGGTCGAAGAGAACAGGTAAAAGACGTTTCTACTTTTGTCTTGTAAGTGTCTGTGTTTTCGTTTTGACGTGTGCTCATTTTGTAGCTAAATTATTTGTTATCATTTGTTGCAATCGTGACATTTTAGTGGGTAACAGTTAGGGCTGTAACGATACACCAAACCCACGATTCGGTTCGTATCACGATTTTTGACCCACGATTCGATTCGTATCGCGATTCTATCACAGGGGCGGGGCTTGGGGTGAAAAAATAGATTTTGAGAGGAAAAAATATACCGGTATTTTTTATTAAATAACATTTGGAAAAACTAGAATCTGAACACCAAAAAACAATAATAACAATGCAAATTATTAAACTAAAGGCAGCTGTAGGCTGCTGCTTTTGGGATGTTTTCTGTGCTCCAACTATATTAGGGCTGGGCGATATATCGCACGATATTGTTATGCGCATCTCGTCAGTAAAGCCGGTTCCTTGATTAGTAGTAAATCGCCTTCACCTGCTTTCAGATGGAGCGGCATTTACTACAAAGAGCCGTAGTTCACTGACAAGCTGAGCCATATCGCATCAATATCGCGGACGTATCGCCAGCGATAATTAATGCGATATGGCTCAGCTTATCAGTTAACTACGGCTCTTTGTACACAGCAAAAACTCCAGTGTTAAATTAACACTCATGGGAGTGTATATGAGTCCACACTCAAGAGTGTTAAAGTTAATGAGATAATTAAGTAATTAATTTAGTGATGATTGAGCATTATTGAACACACCTGAAGAATCACTGAAGGAGAAAATCTCAAATTGTAAGCCACCGTTATGGCGATCATTGTTTACTTTAGTTGGGCTCTTGACCCTTATATTATTAACTTTAGATTTTGTTTGTCTGCTTTATCTGAGTTATAACTGCCAGATGAACAAGGAAAAAAAAGTGATCTGATGGTGTTGGTTATATTATGACAATCATCATTTGAACTTTGTTTTTGATTTATGTTGTTTGTTATAGCATAACTGTGATTCTGCATGAATATCCAGAATTTTAGCTATAATATAAAGGATTTCTTAAGTTATTTTCTAAAAAAAAAAAAAATCTTTCTTTTAGGCACACACAGACTTCAAGATTCAGTCTATGCATCTCAACAATGGTGACGAGCAGAATATTCAATTAGGAAAAGTAAATTACATAGAAAATTCAGATCATAATTTATTCATATCGCAATGCATGATGGGAGCCATTAATGAGTTGTGATTGGTGGCAGCCACTGCAACATGATTTATTATTGTCACCATTGTTGAGATTCATAGGCTGATTATTCATGTCTGTGTTTCTAAACAAATTTATTTGAAAGTGTTTTGATCAGAACAATGTTTACTAAATATTTTGCATTATAAAAAACATACCTATACTCATATATGCTCTAAAATCACAAAATTGTTGCCAGTAAGTTAAACCTAACTATCTCAATAAGACTCATTTTCAGATCACAGCATGATTATGCCAGAACATAACCAACACTAACAGATCACACTTTTCTTTGTTCATTTGACTGTTATAATTAAATAACAGTAGACAAACAAATTTAAAGTGAATGTATAAAGGTTAAGAGCCAAACTAAAGCAAACACTTATCGCCATAACGGTTGCTTACAATTTGTGATTTTCGCCTTCAATGATTCTGCTTGTTAACATCAGGTGTCTTCAATAATGCTCAAACATCACTAAATTAATCACTTAATTATCTCATTGACTTTAACACTCTTGAGTGTTAATTTAACACTGGAGTTTGTGCTGTAGAGTAAATGCCGATCCATCTGAAAGCAGGTGAAGGCGATTTACTACTAATCAAGGAACCGGCTTTACTGACGAGATGCGCATAACAATATCGCCCGTATCGATATATACAATATCGATATATCGCCCAGCCCTACCACCAACCTTCCGGTTTGTAGACAACTTACATGAACCACTGAGCCTCTTCCGCCCTTGATGAATGTTCTAGGGCAGTGTTTCTCAACCTCTCCTGCAGGGACCCCCTGACAGGACATGTTTTTGTTTTAACCCTGAAATGGCACAGCTGATTCAATTAATTAAAGGCTTAATGTGCAGCTGACTAATTGAATCAGGTGTGCCATTTAAGGGTTAAAACAAAAACATGTCCTGTCAGGGGGTCCCTGCAGGAGAGGTTGAGAAACACTGTTCTAAGGTGTGCAACTATTTTTAGGGAAAAGCAAAGCTAAAGTAGTTCCGCATTCTTGACCACATAACAGTTCATATCACTTCGCCAAATGATTGCAGTTTTTTCAAAGTTCCTTACAGACTACAACAGCAAAAGAACCAAAACCCACAACGACACTGATCACGCAAATACATATAGTAAACAACAGTAGGCCTATAAAAACGACAAAATATTTCCGTGTTTTTTTTTCAGCCTCAACATTTTTATTATGTACAGAAAGCACATATTTTTCTTCCACACTCTCTCACACCCAAATGCAGTGCACACCCAATTCTGAAGGATGTTGCTGTTATCCAGTAGGAATGGTGATATCCTGACGGACACAAGGACAATCTATGCAGGAAATTCCAACAGGTTTTAGAATGTCCTCCAGTGTAACAGACACATGCAGGAACATCCAGCACACTTGCTGCACAAGTGATAAATCCTGTAGTTATTTTGCTCAGATTTACCACGATACTTAAAGGACAATCTTACACTTAAAGCCCTGTTTTAAGATCGTTTCTGATGAAATAGAACGGTTCAGATTGAAATTTGGACAAATGCTGCTGGCCTGAGAATTTTCGGTTTCTGTATTAGCCCCCCCCCCCACCTCCACAATGGTTTCATAGGTGCACTGGAAAAATCATTCATAAAACGCATTAAACTTTAGTTTACAAAGACGTGAAACTCACCGAGTGGTCTGGGGTGTTCACTGATATGCTCACACAAAAATTGCTGCAAAAGATAACATATATAAAAAAATATATATGTTAACGATATTTATGTTTTACAGCATTGAGCTTAAATTTACAGTGAAAAACTGGCAGCTTGTGGTTGAAGTACTTTAACAAAAAATACAGTAGTAATATTTTAGGTTTTTACGGCATTGAACTAAAAAAAAAAAACTGGCAGCTATACAGAATACGGTAGTAATATTTTGGGTTGAACTTTGAATTTAACTTAAAAAAACTTAAATAAAAAAAATAAAAAATAAACTGGCAGTTGTGGTTGCTGATACTTTACCATAAAGAATATGGTATCACAAACCAATTTGTCAGATTTGTGAACAAAAATTATTGAGAATCAACAGAGGTTTAGATGTTTATGTTTTATTGAAAATAATAACATTTGTAGTCTTTAAAAAAGAAAGTCTTTTGTAGTCTTGTAAAAAAATATATATTAGGGTCACTAAACAAAGAAAGAATTATTTAATAATTATCAAAATCATAATTTAAAACAGGATTTTCAAAGAATGTAAGAAAGAAAATGTGTATACTACAAACAATATGTTTGCCATTCTGGAGTGCCATTTATTGTCCTAACCAGGAATTCAGCTTTCCAAGAACAGCCTTCATCCTTATTAAAATAAAGCTGTAAGGGTGGATTTCCTGCAGGGGTTCAGTCTGCAAGACTGCTGAATGACTAAAGAAACGTTATTAGCATGATGGTAGAAAACTGTACTTTTCTTGTCTATTACCACCCACTGCTACTTATATTAACGACGGAAATAAGCACAGTTACAATAGCTTAAAATGTGGGAGAGCGTTGCTATATACAGAGTGACAATATTGTATTGCAATAGGTAGCACTTCAAAGTCAATACCAAATCAAAACTAGTTAGCACATTATTTGTTGCCCCATTTAAAATGCTTTTAAAATTACAGTAGTTGACTAGACACTGCCCTCATTTACTAAAGAATGAGTCGGTCAGTCAACAGTAAACCAGTAAAAGGCTTATGCAACAGTCAATAACAGTTATGGAACATAATTTATAAAAATATATTACAAAAACACATATTTGTTGCTTTTCTCCACAGTGTTCAGTGCAGTTACTCTTTGGCAAACTACTGGAGGTAAATCTTTTCTTTGAATCTTACTTTACTAATGAACGGTTCGTCTTTTCTGAAGCACCAAATACTGAAATCTTGGTATCATGGCACTATTTCTTTGTGAGCGATGTGTGTTTCCCCTTCTATTCAAGTTCTCTTTTAATGGTAAATAATGTTATGTTGGCGTCTCAGTCTGATTAGGTAACGAGTCACTGATAGTCTTCATCAGTGGAGTGCCATTCCGATCAGGGGACGGGTCTTCAACACCATTTGCCTGCATTAAAAAGAAAATAATAAAACGATTCACAGAAGGTAAAAGAAATAAACAGGATTGATGTTTGGTTTACACAAAGACTTGAAATTACAAAATATTAAATATCTTAAATGTAGGATGTTGGACATTTATTAAAATAATTAATCTTTCCAAAAGAACCTGCAAATCTAAATGCTTGAAATATTGTACTGGCAAGTATTAATATTCTTTTACTTGCTCTTCTAAAGTTGTTTTTAAAGTTGCACTTGTTTTCATATTTGTCATTTAGTTTATTTAGGAGTAAACTAAATGACAAATAATATGAAAACAGAAAGTACAACTTTAGAAGAGCAAGTCAGAATATTAATACTATCTCATTAACCTGTGAAGTTCTGTTGTAAGAAACGTTTACGTTGCATCCTGATCCTAGACCAGTGTCATATCACCCAGGTGAAAAAGACATACTATAAAATGTATACAAAATTTACTAGAGAGTGTTTTTAGTACAATACAAATACACTATAATGCATTTTTAACGTCTTTTTCACTTGCAGATTATGGTAAATAAATATAATTATGAAAATAATACATAAATTATCCTAATTATATCAAATGTATTCATGCCACTGTTCTTTATTATAAGTAAATAGAGTATGAGAGCAGCTCTGTCTAGATAAGTCATTTATTTTTGCAATGATTACATATTTCTATGCAATGACTGAATAAAAACCACATGTCAAACACAAACATTTAATCAACTCTCAGATCTGAATCCGTTTTGTAGTCAGACACATTCAGTGCTCATAGTATCGTACCTGATCATTGTGCGACGTCCTGATACCTTTTAAAAAATAACAACAAAGTCAATTAAACACAAATCTTTGGTTAGAGAAAAAACATATTTCCATGTTATTTATGGCATATTGCAGGATAGAACCTCCAGTTAATCAATGTATAGAAAAATAATATAGGAACTAGATTTTCTATAAATATATTCTTATAAATACGCTATTAAGGCTTCTGGGGTCATAGCCTATTTGTGAAAGAATTTTACTTCCACATCTGAAAAATGCTGAACTGGAAGTGACGTAACGGGAGGGAGTGCGGGCAATTTAAACAATAGGAAAACAATGGATCGCAATTATAAATGTTTACTAAGTTAATTATGAGTCTGCTATTTGGCCAAGAGAGCAGGAACAGGATTAGACAGAACAACAGTCAGAGGAGACAACTTGAGTTGTGGTGTGAGGAGAACAGGACAGGTGTCTTGGTTAGAGGGTGTTAGTTAGCTTATGGATATATCCACGTTAGCTGATGATAATACTATTCTCAGATCACAATATTCACCTGCACAAAACGCACCCAGGCACGGAAGATAACACCGTCCTTTTTCATGTTCGGAAACCTGTGGACTCGATGTCCTGACAGGCTGGAGTTTGTGCAACCTCCACATACACAATCATTTGAGCATTTCAACTTTTGAGCAATTGAAATAGAACGCAAGAGACACGTGACGTAATATTCACATATATGTTTTAATTAAAAATGGTCAAGGAAACGGTCACTTTTTCTACTAAATATGTGGCCTCATGTCTTATAAAAAAAAATTGAATCCTGTATTAACTTTTTATATGGTATTTCATAAAAGGTTAAATATTCATTTTGCAATATTGCCCTTTAAGTCATCTTTATGTTACACTCACCTTTTCTTGCTAGGGTTAGGTACTTAAAACGGTAAATTAAAACGGCAACTATCAGCAAAACAGCAGCAGCAGCAACAGCACATATTCCTGTCACAACAGCTGAATACAGGCCTGAATCAGAAACAATAAAGAAAGACAGTCATTATCAACCTTTTTTTTTTTACTTTGGTCATCTGTTTCATGATACTAAATTAACTGATAAATGCGGCATCTGGTGGTTTTTGAAGAACGGTAGTATCACAGCGCTGAGAGATCAACTGGAAACATCAGTACAGAAAAATGTACTTTTTTATAAATGTTTTCATGTTAATAACATTGGAATTAAGAACAGCACTTGTTTGTTGTGACAATTGTCACTTGATGTGCATGTGACAGACCTTGATGACAACATTTAGTGAGTCATTTGAAAACTTTCAAACTGTTTTCTAAAACTGCTCCAGCAGCATCAGTGCACTGAATGACTAAACGATTCTCACCAGAGACCGTAACACTGAAGCTCCTAATGATGCTGTACTTGCGTCTGCTGACTTTTAGTTTATATTCTCCTGAGTCTTTGCTTCTGGAGTCTGTAATGATCAGAGATCCAGTCTGATGATCCAGCTTCAGTCTTTCACTGAATCCCTTTTTACACCGAACATCTTCACAGATCTTACTCTGATCTCCAGTGATTTCAGTGATGAGAATGTCATTATAATACCACATCATTGAATCATTTGTGTATTTTGTTACACCAGGATTTAAATGAACAGATTCTCCCCTCTTCACTGATTTTTTTTAATTTCATCTCGTTCAGCAACAGAAACACCTGAAACAAAAAACAACAAACAAAAAAAAAACAACAGCTGCTGAGGATCTTTTTACTGAAACAATAAACTACACAACCTGACAGATCTGTGGATATAATAACAATTGCTTATGCTCCATCTTGACATTCAGTTTGAAAAGCAACATTTGTCTAAAATGAGTGCTTATGAACATTTTTCAGTTGTTTTTTTGTTTTTTTACTTTAAATCCTATGCACTTTGGATTGTATAATTATGAATAACTCCAAATGGAGTATGAAATAGATGCATTTAAACAAGTGATAATAGAAGGTGATCTGAGATATGATGAGAAACTATGCTGTATGTGTATTAATATACAGGTAAAGAGAGTAAAACTCTGAATATCACTGCAAAAATATCACTAAACACATTATTGATGTGCTTTAAATCTACAAGACTTGATTTTAAACATAATGACTCACCATATACAGACACACTGAAGATATTTCGACTAATGACGCTGTCCCTTCTAATGACGATCTCTAGTCGATATTCTCCAGAGTCTGTGTTTCTGGTGTTTGTGATGGTCAGAGATCCAGTCTGATGATCCAGCTCCAGTCTGTCTCTGAATGTCTCTTTACACTGTTCATCTGTACAGATCTTACTCTGATCTCCAGTGATTTCAGCAATGAGAGTGTTATTAAAATACCATGTAATTCTGTCTTGTGGGTTTGTTTTAAAACCAGTGTGTAAAGTGACTGAATCTCCTTCCATCACTGACACTGAGACTTCACTGACATGCACCTGAAGAAGAAACAATTAACATAAGCCAAACAAAAAGGCAAAATAGTGCTTTGAAAATGTTCTCCTACAGATTATAAAGATATGTCTTGACGCATAATACAACACATTAATATTATGAGGATTGCCCACAATAATACTTCTGGAAATTGTGCCATTTTCCAAAAACATTATGATACAATGGAACGTTTTTTATCATTATTATTTTTTATGGTTTCAATCTCACACTTAAATAACATGTTTTCATTTACACTCTAATCCAAATTGACTCAAACAGGCCTACATCTGAAATGCACAACATTTACTCAAGGTATGAAGGGATGTTATTTTTAGATGTTTTTATACTAAGTCACTGCACCTAAGCATTTAAGGCCATATTTTCTATATTAAGGCAATACTATTTTATAGTAGCGAAGATAGGATAATTTTACTGACTCGGATCTTTGAATCGTTCAGCAAAATGAACAAAATCTTTTTTCCAAGTCATTTAGTTATTTCAGCAGAATATAAACGACCGCGTTTTCATTTATACTTAACGAGTTAACACACTTACAAATAAATCGGATAGATTAAATTGGTAAACGTAGCCTATTTGGCGTGCTGTCCGGAGAGAGGGCTTTGATCTGGGTAATTGGCCCGAATGCAGAGTATTTTTGAGAGGTGCACGTCAGGATGGCGACGGGTACGCGTGCTACACGAGGTAGATACAATGTGAGTATAAACTTTATTTTCCGGAAAAGAAAAAGTAAAAGAAGAGAAAATGTCTTACCTTCCACACAACAACAACAACGAACAAGAACGTAATACTGAGAAAAACAGAGACAAACTTCATTTAAAATTTTGGCTGAAAGATGAACGCAGATCAGTAAAGTAAAAGTGATCTGTTGTTCCTCTGCATTTCATAAAGACTTTGTTTCACTTTCACTATGTCACACTTCCGGTACATGAAGTTTTTTTTTTTTTTTTTTTTTTTACAAGAACGTAATACTGAGAAAAACAGAGACAAACTTCATTTAAAATTTTGGCTGAATGATGAACGCAGATCAGTAAAGTAAAAGTGATCTGTTGTTCCTCTGCATTTCATAAAGACTTTGTTTCACTTTCACTATGTCACACTTCCGGTACATGAAGTTTTTTTTTTTTTTTTTTTACAAGAACGTAATACTGAGAAAAACAGAGACAAACTTCATTTAAAATTTTGGCTGAATGATGAACGCAGATCAGTAAAGTAAAAGTGATCTGTTGTTCCTCTGCATTTAATAAAGACGTTATTTCACTTTCACTATGTCACACTTCCGATACATGAAGTTTTTTTTATTTTAATTTTATTTATTTTTTATTAAATTTTCAAAATTACAAAGTTTAAATATCAAGTTCTTGACATTTCTTTTACACATTTTTACATTTGATAAGTATAACTTGAAACAACAATAATTTGCAAAAAAAGAAGAGAAAAGAAAGAAAAATATATATATATATATAAAAAACAAAAAGAGATCTAATCAATTGGTTACTGCATTTATCATTAATTAAATCAAGTTTATCTAAAAACAAATGTTTGGAGACTTTACTTGCAGTGTTACCCCTAGAGCCCTGATTTCTGAATTGAGATAATATTTTGGCAGAAATAGACTTCATGACAATACCATATTCTTTAACAGAAATATGGCACTTAAATTTCAGACATAGTTCAGTAATACTCAAAAACTGACCATCAGAATTCAACAATTGACTAACTATATCAGACTGAAACCAATGTCTTAAAAATAATGTTTTTCTTCGGTGTGTAATATACTTGAGTGAGGAGAGAAGTTATGTTTAAAAGCCAAACACCATGTCAAAAAGAATTGCTTGTGAAAATTAGATAAACAAAGAGGTATTTTGTTGATATCAAAACTGCATCTAAGGAAAAAATTAATGTTAGGGAAAATATTCCACATAGAGCAATTATTTTTAATAAAGCATTTTAGCCAATTTATTTTAAAAGTGCTGTTCAAAGTTGTAACATCCACAACATTCAAACCACCCTGATCATATGGATTGCATAATATATTTTTCTTTAAATAATGAGTTTTTTTTTCTCCAAACAAAATCAAATAACAACTTGTCAAATTCTTTGGTAAATGTCTTGGGTACAAATAGAGCTTGGGATATATACGCAGATCTTGACAAACCTTCAGATTTAGACAATAAGACACGACCATAAATGGATAAATCTCTCTGAAACCAAGAGTCAAACTTTCTTTTTGTACTGTTGATAATCGGATTAAAGTTAAGAGAAGCATGATATGATTCGTCTTTGCAAAGTTTTACACCAAGATATGCGACAACCTCCTTGACAGGGATTCCATCAATTTCTTCAAGGTTAACACCCCTAAGTGGAAAAATCTCACATTTGCTTATATTAAGGTTGAGACCAGATACTTTGGAGAAATTATTTATGGTACAAATTGCTTTGCTAACCTCTGCAGCATTTTTTTAAAAATAGTGTTGTGTCATCAGCTAGCTGACATATTTTTAATTCATTCCCAAAAATGTTAATACCTTGAAAGAAATTCATATTTACATAGCAAGAAAGAACCTGTGTGACGAGCAGAAAAATAAACGGAGAGATTGGGCAGCCTTGTCTGATGCCCCTAGAAAAAAAAAATCTACCAGAAGTCCCATTAACCATTTTAACAGAGCTGTTACATTCGGTGTACAGGGTTGTAATTGCCTTCCTAAAGAAATTCCCAAATTTAAAGTATTCTAATGTTGCAAACATGAATTTGTGTTCTACTGTATCGAACGCTTTATTAAAATCAACAAATAGTATTAGATTGTCATCATTGAGAAGGTGATTATAATCAATAAAATCAAGAATAAGACGAATATTATTACAAATATGCCTCCCTTTCATGAAGCCAGACTGAGACTGATCAATTAAGGAGTCCAATCCTAATTTCAGCCTGCTAGCAAATACAGTAGCCTGTTCATGCAATTTACAAGACAGATGTTTGAGTGATGCTAACCAGACGGGCTCTGTGCTAATGCATAGAGATTCTTTAAAATTGTGTTTTTGTGCAGGAAAAGACACGTCAAGGGCGTTTATTACAAGTGATTTCACAGAGTTTGGCTTGTCTAGCGGTTGTCTTGGACTGGCTGTCATTTTATCAGAGGGACTACACTCCAGTAGGTTGGTACCACACGATGATGTCACTCATTTTCTATAATTCAACCACAAATAAATAACTCAGATATCTTTACCTGCCTGTATACGTTTTTGGAATCATTAATTCAATGCCACCATGAGAAAAAAAAAATCTGTATTTGACAAAAAATACAGGCCGGCACCGGGGTGGCGGTCCCGCCGGCTTTGGCCCTTTCATCGCTGCTCGCAGCTATATTTATATATATATTCCGTCATAAACTCACGTTTTAATATCGACGGAAAAATCATCCTATTCACATGCGCAAAAATTTGCTTGGAAACATCACAGTGGAGCGGTGCTTACGCTGAATGGTACAAATTGTACTACTGAATATTTAAACAGAGCAGTGTAATTATTATATGTTAGGTTGACTGTAATGAACAGGCTGCGATGTCAAGATTGCAATGCTGGAATGCACAATGTGAGTGTGTGTGTGTGTGTGACTGTGTGTGTGGTACGATCAAACAATGGAGACATAAAAACATACTCCGTCATTTTGTTCATACAGGGCATCATTCAAACTGCAAAGGGTTTATTTATATTTGTGTACACTCGCAATAAAACACAATATTGTGCTTTTGTCAAACTATAAACTCTTGTCAAACTGTAACGTAACCAAAATCTCTCTCTCTCTCTCTCTCTCTCTCTCTCTCTCTCTCTCTCTCTCTCACACACACACACACACACACACACACACACTGTTTAAAAGCAAAAAATATGTATCCAACCTCATTTAAAAACAGTCTGTGGGTACCATCTTTTGGACATTCATCATATTGCATTGGTTTTTTATTTCTTGGCCTCAAACAGAGCACTAATTTGTTTATTTTGAAGTTACACATGCCACATTGATTAAAGAAAAATCAATTGTGTTTTTAGTGGTAGTATTATTTTATACAGAAATAAATTATTTATAATTCAGATGAGAATAAAGTTAGTGTTTAGTTGAACTTTTTAGGAAAACTCAGTTAACAATACACTACCTATAAAAATGTAAAATATGGAGTTTTTATATTTTTAACATATGATACAGTTAAACAACCTCACATGACGAGTGCTCTTTCCTGAATACCATCACAATTAAAAATGTGTCATTGATTTGATACAACAGTTCAATAAACAATTACAATTAAGTCACTGACATTTTAGATGCAATATTGACTGTTTTGTTCTGTTTCAGCAGCGACAATTGTTAAACAAAGATCACAGCAGAACCATCGAGCATCTCACAGCAACGTGTTTTCTCATTACTGAATGATTCAGCATTTTGAACGAATCGGTTGACTCAAATATTCAACGATCAATCCATAAACCTCTGTCTCATTCATGAATGATTTAGTTGAAATGATCAATGACTCGTTCACTGCGATGAACCTAATGGCGGTTTAGTGTTATGTTTAAAAGTATCATTCTTTCCAACGATTATTAATTAACTTATTTAAAGGGTAACTAAACACTAAAACAACTTTTAGTTAATGATCTGTAAGAATGGAGCTTCATAAACTGTTCATTGATTCCAGTAATTTTTTTGACATTTGGGTTTAAAGTGTTTTAATTCTAGCCTAGAAATCTAGACGCACCCTAGCGGCAGCAAAAAATATTTTGCAGCAAAGTGTGGTCTAGCAACTCTCCATTGGCATTCGAGCCGGAAAAACCAAACTCTGGTCAGTACGGTGGCCGAGAGAGCTCAACATGCTGCAACCTAAAGAAGACGCATGGAAATAGAAAAAAACGCATGCAAATAGAAAAAAACGCATGCAAATAGAAAAAAACGTATGCAAATAAAAAAAACACCCGCAAATTAAGAAAACATCTTCATCAGTTTCACAACACACGTGCTCCAAATACTCACAACACAACCAAATACAGAAACGCGCTGCAAAAGCTCACAACACAACCAAATACAGAAACGCGCTGCAAGTAACACAGACCACAACGGAAATGTTTCCGGGGAACCAAATAAGTGACGAACCCGGCTGGGACGTGCTTATTGCTCGTGAGCATCCCTATGCCCTACTCCCTTCGAAGGGCAGACGGCAGAGCTCTTCAAGTGGGACTTTGAAGTGAGCTTGGCACTAGTGTGCCATTATGTAGCCGTTTGGAACGCACTTGATGAAGGGACCAACGAAAGACAACGTAATTTCCAACGTAAATATTTTCACCTGGGATGTTCCCATGACAACGCAGCACGTTGTCCATCAGCTGAATAGCTGTTCTGAGGACAGAAATATAATGCTGTTAACATAACGGTTGCAAATAAATTTATTTTTTTATTTTTACTCTACAAAAAAACTGTTAAAATATGCGTTTTATATCCGTTATATCTGTGTGTCAGTGTCTCAACTTTAAACCTTTGGACCCTACATTACCTAACATTTCTTATGAAACGTTTCTTTATGAAAATTTAAACATAACATGAAACAATTTGTACAGTGTAACTGATGTATAGATTAATATCTTGCCTTCATGTTCTTCTTTATCTTTTTTATTTCTTTATTTATTTATTTTAGTTTTCAGCTCATTGCTCTTTTCTCATTTGTATTCTGATGACATTGAACATTTTGTTAATACATTTTGTATATTGTATACAAGTTGTATGTCATAAAAAATTTAATCTGTGTTTTGCGAAAAAAAAAGTTAAAAGAAATAAAATAAAGTAGAATTTTGAGCTGTAAGCAAAGAGTATAAGAACTATAAAAAGTATATTATTATAATATTATTTATATATACAATATATTACAATATTATTTTAATATTATAGTTTATTTATAAAAAATATAGGCTTTCACTTCTTGTCAATAAACGGTCTTTGCTGTAAGCACATCTATGAGCACGTCCCAGCCGGGTTCGTCACTTATTTGGTTCCCCGGAAACATTTCCGTTGTGTTCTGTCTTACTTGCAGCGCGTTTCTGTATTTGGTTGTGTTGTGAGTATTTGGAGACCGTGTGTTGTGAAACTGATGAAGATGTTTTTTTTAATTTGGTGGTGTTTTTTTCTATTTGCATGCGTTTTTTTCTATTTGCATGCGTCTTCTTTAGGTTGCAGCACGTTGAGCTCTCTCGGCCACCATAGGGTCAGGCCAATCACATCGTGTATAGAGTTGGTGGGCGGGCTTAACATAATGACGGCAGAGTTGTGACGGTTCCGCGTGATTTCCATAGGTGATCTATCTGCTAACTTACTTGAAAACAAAGAAGATGCTGCTGGCGAACAGCGGTCTTTCGAATCGGTTTTGGCCGCGACTCTGGATGACTTGGAGTTAAGAGAACGTCACTTAAAGGGTTAGTTCGCCCATTTAAGACATGAAGTTGTATGCAATCCTTACCAGCACTATACACACTGACCCACTCTGTTGTCACCCCCCTGGTCCGAGTTCTGACCGCTGGAAGTTTTTGAATGAAGTAATCCCGGCTACTTTCCGGGGCCACAAAACTGTGCGTTTTTACGTGAAAAAAAGATTTGCGTTTCAAAGCTTGATTAATTTAACACACAAAAAACACGCCGGGCAAATTCATACCTCAGTTTTAATGCGGCACTATTTTCCTTCCGTTTCTATCAATCCGCACTGCTGTCAATGTCAACAGTGCGCACGTGACGATCAGCTCTTCCATAGTGTTTACACAATCGATCGACAACAAGGTAAAAAATATTTAATAGCCTATAGATAATTGCAATAACTGTAGTATCCATCAAACACTGAGCACCAATTGTGAAATGAATTGGCAGATACATTTGGTTATAAAGACAGTATTTCAAAGTTTGATGTAAGTTAGGTACATTTGGTGTCAACTCCATATAATTATAAATTTATTAATGATTGTATTATTGTCCACTCAGTATAATAATAATGCAGTCAGATAGACTATTATATAGCCAACACTAGTCAAGACAACGTTAAATTAATAAATAAAAAACTACAAAGCAAGATCACACTTACTCTGCCGACATCTGACCGTCAAGTCCAGCTGGTTTGGGTCGCTTTTTCCAATTTATTTTAGGGATGTAGAAGAACGTCTCCAGGACACCTGCATTTAGCATCGCAGGGAACACGTAATTGGATGTAATGCAGACAGACGGTGCGTTGGCGTCCTCGTCAATTGAAAGGTTTTGCATCTGTGGCATGATGAGTTCCCATTCGTGGCAGCAATAGCTTTCAACCTCTGTTGGCATAACTTCACAATTGGAACAAGTGCACCACCATTTGTCATTCATCCTGCCTCTTGCTACAGCTGTGGTGGGCCCAGCATCAGATTGGACAACTTCTCTGTCCTCTCGCTCTCTCTCTTCCCGTTCTTTGTCCATCTACTCAAGTTCGGCATCGGTATACTCCGGTTCATAAAGATATCCCTTTGTCGTTGAGTTAAAATTACTGTCTTCATCTGATCCGTCTGACACTGTGCTAAAATTAGTTTCATCATCTGAAGTTTCGTAGTCGGACATGTTGTCGGCGAGTCGCGCTATCAACAGCTAATCGTCACGTGCGCACTGTTGACATTGACAGCAGCGCGGATCGATAGGAACGGAAGGAAAATAGTGCCGCATTAAAACTGAGGTATGAATTTTGCCCGGCGTGTTTTTTGTGTGTTAAATTAATCAAGCTTTGAAACGCAAATCTTTTTTTCACGTAAAAACGCACAGTTTTGTGGCCCCGGAAAGTAGCCGGGATTACTTCATTCAAAAACTTCCAGCGGTCAGAACTCGGACCAGGGGGGTGACAACAGAGTGGGTCAGTGTGTATACACTATAGTGCTGGTAAGGATTGCATACAACTTCATGTCTTAAATGGGCGAACTAACCCTTTAAGTCATTCTTAAAAAAAGGAAGATGTGTTCGGAGTTTTGACGACCGGATACGGCAAAAGTATAATATATCAACTAGCTCCGCTGGTGGAAAAACGACTCGGTTACTAACGTAACCTCGGTTCCCTGAGAGGAGGGAACGAGTATTGCGTAAGTAGCTTACACTATGGGAAAACTCCTTTTCTCGAGAATATTGAAGTCTTTATGTAAAACGCATTGCAGCTGCACAGCTGACAGCAATGAACGAAGGAGCTCGGTCATTGGCTGTGCTGCGGCAACTTGCTCGAACCAATGACGGGGCGACTCTGAATGCGCCACCAATGAGAGCGCTTCGCGCCCGCGCGCGTCAGAGCCCGCCAAGATGGGCGTGGCCAAGCTATATAATTGGCGCCCTGTCATGAGAGTTCTTTAGGTTAAAACGACTGAAGCGAACTAACCAAGCACAAGCACGGCAGCTTACGCAATACTCGTTCCCTCCTCTCAGGGAACCGAGGTTACGTTAGTAACCGAGTCGTTCCCTTTCGAGAGGTCTCTCCTATTGCGTAAGTAGCTTACGCTATGGGAACACCATGCAAAACGCTGTGCGTGCCGAACTTCGCCTTATGATAGCCAGAAGCAGGAGCCTGCGCTGAAAAGCAAAGTTATCATCCAACTAGCCGGCAGAGGCGAGCTTTATATGTGGGAAAAAATACAGAGCGGCTAGAAGGCGCTCAGTGTGACACAAGCACATACATAATCTAGATGCGAACTCGCAGTTCAACTAGCATCATGCTGATAGCACATTGGAATGCAATGTCGGGACCTGTAGGTTGTAGAACCTGATAAATGTGGACGGTGAGGCCCAGCCTGCCACCGCACAAATATCCTCGATCGGTATCCCGCTCGACCATGCCCAGGAAGAAGCCACACTCCCGGTGGAGTGTGCTTTGACTCCCCAGGGGCATTGAAGTCCCTTAGCTTCGTAAGCCAGCGCTATAGCTTCAACTATCCAGTGAGAGATTCTCTGCTTTGAAACGGCGGAACCTTTCGTACGGCCGCCAAAGGATACAAACAGTTGTTCTGTCTGTCTGAATAGGGCAGAACGCTCCAAATACACTCTGAGAGCCCTAATGGGGCTGAGTAGATTAGCGTCGTGTTCGTCTGCTGGAGACGAAAGCGCAGTTAGGGAGATAACCTGTGCTCTGAAGGGAGTGGTGAGCACTTTAGGAATATACCCCTGTTTCGGCCTAAGGACGACCCTGCAGTCGTTAGGACCGAATTCTAGGCAGGCAGCGCTTGTCGAAAGCGCGTGCAGGTCGCCCACTCTCTTGACCGAGGCGAGTGCCAGCAAGAGCGCAGTCTTGAGCGAGAGCTGTTTAAGGTGCACGGTTCGGAGTGGTTCGAACGGGGGCCCTTTAAGAGCGTCTAGGACAGTAGCTAGGTCCCAGATCGGCACTGAGGGGGGGCGTGAAGGGTTCATCCTCCTAGCGCCCTTTAAGAAACGAATAATTAGGTCGTTTCTTCCCAATGGACGTTCCATTACAGGGTCGTGTGACGCTGTGATGGCCGCCACATATACTTTGAGCGTGGAGGGGGTGCGGCCCGCCTCCAGAAGCCCTTGTAGAAAAATGAGTACATTCGTAATCTCGCATGTCTCAGGGTTCAGGCCCTTGGCATTACACCAGTCACTGAACTCTTTCCATTTCTGGGCATATAAGCGTCTCGTGGAGGGCGCCCGCGCCTCAGCGATGGTTTTTAGTGCTCCGCTCGCGAGGTTCCTGGGAACCCGTTGAGGGGCCATGCATGAAGGGCCCACAGATCAGGGCGGGGATGAAATATCATCCCGCTGGCCTGACTGAGGAGGTCTGGCCTCAGTGGAATCGGCCGTGGTGCAGATTGCATTTGCATCAGATCTGGAAACCATGTTTGGTTCTTCCAGAGTGGGGCTATCAGCAGCACTGCGTTTTTCTCCTCTCTGACCCAACTGATGACCTGTGGCAGCATCGCGATCGGGGGAAAGGCATATAAGGGGCGGCTCGGCCAGCTCTGGGCGAGCGCGTCCGTGCTTTTCGTGAAGAAAAGAGAGCAGTGCGCGTTCTCCTTGGAGGCGAAGAGGTCGATCTCCGCTTTACCAAAGGTTTTCCATAACCACTGAATCGTCAGAGGGTTGAGAGCCCATTCTCCTGGGAGAATCTTGTCTCTGGATAGCATGTCTGCCCCCTGGTTCAGGGCGCCTGGCACATGCGCTGCTCTCAGCGAGCGCAAGTTGTGCTGGGAAAGGCATATAAGGGGCGGCTCGGCCAGCTCTGGGCGAGCGCGTCCGTGCTTTTCGTGAAGAAAAGAGAGCAGTGCACGTTCTCCTTGGAGGCGAAGAGGTCGATCTCCGCTTTACCAAAGGTTTTCCATAACCACTGAATCGTCAGCGGGTTGAGAGCCCATTCTCCTGGGAGAATCTTGTCTCTGGATAGCATGTCTGCCCCCTGGTTCAGGGCGCCTGGCACATGCGCTGCTCTCAGCGAGCGCAAGTTGTGCTGGGACCATAAAATGAGTCTCCTGGCCATTGAATGCATGGAGCTCGACCTGAGTCCACCCTGGCGATTTATGTACGACACTACCGTCATGTTGTCCGTTCGGACCAGGACGTGTTCGTTTTTTAGATGTGAGAGCAGGGCTCTGAGAGCCAAAGCGACCGCTTTCATTTCCAGACAGTTTATGTGTAGGCGCTTCTCCGGGTTTGACCAAAAGCCGGAGACAGGCCTGCCCTCGTGAAGGGCCCCCCAACCTATTTTGGAGGCATCTGTCGTTATCATCTTTCTCCTTGTGTTCACACCCAGACTCACGCCTGACTGGTACCAGTCGGCGGCTTTCCAGTGCGTCAGGGCTTTTATACAGCCGTGGTTCGCTCTGATTAAAAAGTGGCCCGAACGCCACGCGTGAGTAGGGACGCGGCTCGTTGAGCCAGCGTTGGAGAGGGCGCATATGCAACAATCCTAGCTGGAGTACGGCCGATGCTGAGGCCATGAGACCGAGCATCCTCTGAAACCGTTTGACGGGGGCGCGCGCGCCCGCCCTGAATGATGTTGCAAGGCGCCGGATGGTGAGCGCACGCTCTGATGAGAGACGCGCTGTCATTTGCATCGAGTCTAGAACTATTCCCAGGAAAGAAATCCTCTGGCTGGGGAAAACAGTTTCCATAGCGCCCTTTTCTATTAGTTTGGGCACCTCGGTGCGTAGAACATGTGAACACTCCTTTCTCACTTTCGTCTCGACCACAGTCGTAAAACGTGGTGGTCTGCGAGCGAACTGGAGCGAGTATCCGTGCTTTACTATATTCAATACCCATTTCGGCATATCTGGAATGTTTTCCCAAGCCGCTGCGTGTACAGATATGGGCTGAATACAGGCTAGGGGCGGGCCGCTGTGACGTAGGGACCTGGCCAGCGAATCGCCTGAGCTCGTAGCTCTCCGAGGCGCGGGCGAGCGCTGAGCAGCTGAGTGAATGGGCGTGTGTGTGATTACAACAGCGCGCGCTGTGTTTGTAAAACTCGCAGCCTGAGCTGAGGTTGTGTTTGACACTGTAAGGACAGTGTTTATAAGTGGGGGTGCATAAACAGTGGTAGGCACACGCGTCACTTTTATAATGTTTCCCGCTTTTACTGGGGATGAATTTATAACTGTGTGAACAGTGCTTGTGTGTAGTGGTGCGTACATGACCGTAGGCACGTGATCTACATTCATGGGAAGCGCAGCCTGAGCTGGGAATGAATTTGGCACTGTTTTGACAGTATCTGGGAATGCACACTTTGTGGACATGTGAACCCTTAGTGACGCAGGCAGAAAAATACTATTTTTTTTGTGTTTTCTGTGCGCCACCGTAAAAACGGCGTTTGTTTGCAGGTGAGCGAGCTCTGTGACTGGCCTATTGACTGCTGTATGGACATATCCAGCCGCCTGTAAGGGGACTGGGTAATGTTTGAGCTTTTGCAGAGAGAGTGGTCCGGCTTTTGCGAGACACGCACTCTCTCTTCTCATTTCTGTGGCTAGGACGGCTTTCGAGGCTCAGGGTTCAGCACAATCTTGGGCCGAGGAACCCGTCACTCAGAAGGCGGCTTGCGGTTGTGAGAGCGCGAGCGGCGTCGAGCGTCAGCCTGAGGCACGGGCTGAGAGCCGGTGGGAGCTGTTCTAGCCCGCAGCCTCTGTGAGCGGCGTTTTTTTTTTTTTTTTTTTTTTTTTTAAGCGCAGCTCAAACAGAGGGGTGGCGGCGATGGGCTCGCTCGCGGCGAAAGCGGCGAAGCGAGCCCACAGTGTGGAGAGACCCAGGTCGTCACATTCCGGGCATCCGCCCTTGGTCAAAGCAGCTTCTGCGTGGTCCCGGCCCAGGCAGCGAGCGCAGATGATGTGAGGATCCCCGTCCGGGAGAAGGTCTCTGCACGACGCGCAGGAAGGCATTTGAAACAACGCCTCAGAAAAATTGCTCTTTTACAAATGTCGCGGGGCGAACAGATGTAAAATACTTGCGTGTGTGGCGCGCCGGATGGCTCAGTAGGATGGTGTTCGAAGGCGGCTGAAGGTGCCGACGTCCTCGTAGCAATCCCGCTGGTATGCTTTTCCACGGCGGCGAAGGCTTTCAATAATCCAGAGGATCCAGCGAAGAAGGTGTTCGCTGAAGGAGATTAAATCTAAAGAACTCTCATGACGGGGCGCCCAATATATAGCTTGGCCACGCCCATCTTGGCGGGCTCTGACGCGCGCGGGCGCGAAGCGCGCTCATTGGTCGCGCATTCAGAGTCGCCCCGTCATTGGTTCGAGCAAGTTGCCGCAGCACAGCCAATGACCGAGCTCCTTCGTTCATTGCTGTCAGCTGTGCAGCTGCAATGCGTTTTACATAAAGACTTCAATATTCTCGAGAAAAGGAGTTTTCCCATAGCGTAAGCTACTTACGCAATAGGAGAGACCTCTCGAAAGGGAACGCATGGGACTCACTCAGCCACAGCCGTCCGTTGCTCTGGTTGGTTGTAGCGCTGTCCTATTGCGTGCAGAGGGAATTTTAAAGACAACTGTTTATCCCGCCCCTCGGATTTAGGTATGCCAATTGTGAGTTCCCAGACCTAACATCTTGATTGGTCTGGCTTGCCAGGCTATTTTAATTCTACAATATGGTTTAAAAACGTCTGAGTGCTGCCCTCTTCAGGTTGAACGGTGGCTACTGCAGTTGAATTTTCCTATCCGGTTGTTAAGTCGTGACGTAACCACTCTCCGATAATACTGTTTCCGGGTCCAAAGGCCGGGTCCTCTCTACCTATCTACCGCTTTCGCCCGAGTTTTAACGTGTTCCCGTGTTGTTTAAATAGATCGGAGTTAAAAAAAAACAAGTGACATTCAACTGTCATTCTACCGCTTTCCCTGTGACGAGAAAGATAAGAGAAAATGGCTGCAGTTGATAAGGTCAGTTACAAATCTTAAACGAATGAAGAAACTTTGGCGCCAGTGGGTGCTATCCCTTAATCCCTAGTAACACCCACTGGCACTGAAGCGAAAAAAGCCCTTTAAGAAAAGGGTTTATGTAGTCTAGGATCTGGAGTGGACGAGCGGAGCGCTTGGGCCCGGAAGAGGCTAAACATCACGCGTGACGTCAGACTTAACAACCGAATTGGATGTTTGCGGTGGTTCGTGACGTAGCGGTTGCAGGTGACGTAGTCAGGTTCCATACAAAGAGATGCGTCTCAGGTGCACGCCCCCCCTTCGCTGGGCTCTGCCCACTTTTCCAGCATTTTTCAATCTCATAACATTATTTAATGCATTGTTATTTTTCAGTGTAAAAGATTTAATTTGATCAGCCCTATCTAGGGTAACATAGTGTTATTCTAAATAATTTAATCTATTCATCAAATTTAGAAATTAAAAATGAAAGATGAACCATACGTTTAATAAGACTAGACTGGGGTGTGCCCTGCCGATATTACAATATGCAGATTTAAATATATCATTGACCCCCACTGTCGATTTGATCAATCAAATTTCATTAATCACGAGTGTGAAGAGCTGACTGAAAAGATGATGAAAGAATATTTTGTGTAAAAGCGCCTATTTAAGCGAATTATATCTGTCATTGTACCCTTTTGCTGTTGAGTTTTCCATGAGGAATAATAGGCTATTGAACTGACAATTCAAGCAATCGGCCCCCGAAATGGCGATAATTTTAAAATGAAACTAACGACTGCACGGTCATTCATAACGGTGCGTGTCTACGGCGAGGAGCGAGCGAACGTTTTTTAGTTCATTTATTACTTCCATTTATTCGAGCGTTCTGCGAGCGCCACCATGATCAATGTCCGTGCGGATGTCCGTATTATACTTTCACTTTTATATTAGCGATCGCTGGTGTCACATGTTGATTAAACGGGGGAAAACAGGTCCTTCTCAAAAAATTTGCATATTGTGATAAAGTTAATTATTTTCCATAATGTAATGATAAAAATTAAACTTTCATATATTTTAGATTCATTGCACACCAACTGAAATATTTCAGGTCTTTTATTGTTTTAATACTGATGATTTTGGCATACAGCTCATGAAAACCCCAAATTCCTGTCTCAAAAAATTAGCATATCATGAAAAGGGTCTCTAAACGAGCTATTAACCTAATCATCTGAATCAACTAACTAACTCTAAACACCTGCAAAAGATTCCTGAGGCTTTTAAAAACTCCCAGCCTGTTGCATTACTCAAAACCGCAATCATGGGTAAGACTGCCGACCTGACTGCTGTCCAGAAGGCCATCATTGACAGCCTCAAGCAAGAGGGTAAGACAGAAAGAAATTTCTGAACAAATAGGCTGTTCCCAGAGTGCTGTATCAAGGCACCTCAGTGGGAAGTCTGTGGGAAGGAAAAAGTGTGGCAAAAAACGCTGCACAACGAGAAGAGGTGACCGGACCCTGAGGAAGATTGTGGAGAAGGACCGATTCCAGACCTTGGGGGACCTGCGGAAGCAGTGGACTGAGTCTGGAGTAGAAACATCCAGAGCCACCGTGCACAGGCGTGTGCAGGAAATGGGCTACAGGTGCCGCATTCCCCAGGTCAAGCCACTTTTGAACCAGAAACAGCGGCAGAAGCGCCTGACCTGGGCTACAGAGAAGCAGCACTGGACTGTTGCTCAGTTTTGCATGTCATTCGGAAATCAAGGTGCCAGAGTCTGGAGGAAGACTGGGGAGAAGGAAATGCCAAAATGCCTGAAGTCCAGTGTCAAGTACCCACAGTCAGTGATGGTCTGGGGTGCCATGTCAGCTGCTGGTGTTGGTCCACTGTGTTTTATCAAGGGCAGGGTCAATGCAGCTAGCTATCAGGAGATTTTGGAGCACTTCATGCTTCCACCTGCTGAAAAGCTTTATGGAGATGAAGATTTCATTTTTCAGCACGACCTGGCACCTGCTCACAGTGCCAAAACCACTGGTAAATGGTTTACTGACCATGGTATTACTGTGCTCAATTGGCCTGCCAACTCTCCTGACCTGAACCCCATAGAGAATCTGTGGGATATTGTGAAGAGAAAGTTGAGAGACGCGAGACCCAACACTCTGGATGAGCTTAAGGCCGCTATCGAAGCATCCTGGGCCTCCATAACACCTCAGCAGTGCCACAGGCTGATTGCCTCCATGCCACGCCGCATTGAAGCAGTCATTTCTGCAAAAGGATTCCCAACCAAGTATTGAGTGCATAACTGAACATAATTATTTGAAGGTTGACTTTTTTTGTATTAAAAACACTTCTTTTATTGGTCGGATGAAATATGCTAATTTTTTTAGATAGGAATTTTGGGTTTTCATGAGCTGTATGCCAAAATCATCAGTATTAAAACAATAAAAGACCTGAAATATTTCAGTTGGTGTGCAATGAATCTAAAATATATGAAAGTTTAATTTTTATCATTACATTATGGAAAATAATGAACTTTATCACAATATGCTATTTTTTTGAGAAGGACCTGTATATGTATATATAAATACAATAGGCCTACCTGAGATTTATGTACTATTTTGATATCATTTTGGACACAAGAGGGCAGTAGCCCTATGTATGATTTTTTTTGTTTAACCAAATAGCACTAAATAGTCTGTTTTTAACTTTTTCATACTTCTTGAGTTGAAAAAACAGAATGAAATGGGTTTAGTTCTAATATTTGTATAATTTTATATAAAAATAAATGGTGTATAATTACATTTTTAGAAGATATGAGACGTTTCCTGATTCTTTTTTTGACATGCCTTTAAACCATCACCATAGCAAAACCGTTTAAGATATTCAATATCCGTTCGCAATTTAGCATCTTTAATGTATTTTCATCACGTTGAAAAAGTCTGATGTGATTAAAATAAACCACTTAAGAGGAGAAGCTAAAAACTCAAGAGTCTGAAATATAAAAAAATCCACATTCAGACCAAAATAGCCGATTTCCTGTTGGGCTAGCTTAAAACTTAGCTTAAAGTTGTTCGACCCAATGAGATCTATATGTGTACCGTGTTTCATATTATTACATGCAAGTGTGTTTGATTTATGGACCAAGTTTTCAGACCATGTTTGGACCAAGTTAATTTAATTAATAAATTAATTATATAATACTATTGTCAATACACTGCAAATCAACTGGTTCTATAGCCTGGCTAACGCCAGACCCAATTCTCGTTGAGACTTGGGTCTGGGAACCACATGTACATTTTCTTGTATTTGAGGCGTGGTTTACGAATGCCCGCCGCCGTTTATTGGGTGCTATGAATGTCTATCAAATGCGCCTGTACGTAGCTCATAGCCAATCGTTTCAATTATACCAGATGACGTCTGTAGAGCGACAGAAATTTGACGAGGAAGAAGACGAAATAAACTTGCGTTCTAAATTACTTAGAACATTCTCTAAGGCTGCATCAAAAGGTAGCTTCGCGTCTGCTACCATGTTGAATCCATAGAAATAAACAAACTGCTTCGGTGTGTCGCTGTCGCATAGATGTCGTCATCGTCTTGCTGCTCCCTCCCCGTTTTGTGATTGGTTCCCTAAATGAGGTGAAAATCTGGACCATGGTATCCATACTGCCTTTCAGCGTGAATAAAATCGCGCTGGGGGAAAGCAGCATGGGGAAACCCAGACTACTGGTTCTATGCTTTTATTAATAAAACTATTATGTTCCCTCTCCAGTCTAGTATATTTTAAAGAGGGAGTAACAATAAAAAGAGATAACCAAAAAGAATTGCCTAAATAAATGTGAGAAATCTCCTCTTCCTCTATCCCAGCTCTATTTGTCCTTCACTTTTATGTACAAAAGATTTACACAGCACCCTTTGATTTACACCTGGTCATAAAAGGAAACTGAAAGAGTATGCTTAAATAGTTGTTTTCTTTTAATTAAAGTCTTAATCAATATATTTATAAAACAAACAAAGATCAGTAAACAGGTAAGCAAATTAAAATAATAACCAGATCGTCAGGAGAGGGCCAGACAAAACCTCCTGAACCCAGTTTCTTTGCTGCTTTATACACGCTCCTAATTAGCATCAGCTGCTGATGGTTTGGAGTGCTGTATGGCAGAGAGAGAGAGAGAGAGAGAGAAACAGAAGGAGGGGGAAAAAAACATCACCAGCACAACATACACACTAAATATTACATCATGGGACGTAACAAAACTTATTTTACAAATACAAGGCTTAAGTCATTTATTTTCCTTTTTAATGCAGGCACACACACACAAACACACACACACACACACACACACACACACACACACACACAGAGAGAGAGAGAGAGAGAGAGACAGAGAGAGAGGGAGAGAAAATCCTCCAAAGCATCCACATTCAAACCAAAATATCTGACTTCCTGTTGGAGCTAATGACTGTAAATTAGAAAGTTGTCCGGCTTGATGAGAAAAATATACGTACCCAGTTTTATGATTGTAGTTAAAACTATAAAACTAACCCCCCCACTTTTGTCAAAAGGTGGCGCTACTGAGCCCCTTCACCACACCCGTTTCTGAAACTTTGCACGTCTACTGGCTAATATATGTGATCTGTCTGTCGAGTTTCAAGCAATTTCAAGCATGCTAAGAGTCTCAAAATCATCCAAAAAGAATATTAAAGTTTGATGCGTTGCCATGGCAACAGTATTTAAGATATCAATAATCCTTTCACAGGTCTACATCTGCCATGTGTTTACATTATACAGATAACGTTTTGAGCAATTTGGGTAAAAATAAGAGGGGGATTTCAAAGCATTTTGAAAGTGACACACTTCCTGCTGCCAGTTGGTAGCGCTATAACTTTGACTCACAATAGTCACATCCATGTGACCGGCCTCTGACAACGAACACACTGCTGAAGTTTCATCAAGATCAATTAATGTATAAAAAAGTTATAACTAGGGCTGTCAACTTTAGTCGTTTAGTCGACTAATTGGGCGATGCCGTCTTGGTCGACTGACATTCTCATTGGTCGACCAGTTGCATTTTTTTTTTTTTTTTTTTACCAATAGAAAGACATTTTCGTTGATTTACTCCTTGATATTTATTCCTTTATAAGCAGTTATATATTACTGTATATACTGTATTCTAAATATAATTAGCCTATGTTTTATCCCCAACTTTAAATGCTTTAATTTAGGCTATTTTGTAACAGCGCCACAGTTTAGTGCACCACGTAGAACACTGGGGAACCGCACCTGTGGCTGGCTGCACTGCTGCTTCGCGCTCAGTAAGGAATATAGGTAGTTTTGCTGTATTCATATAGTTAGAACGCTACTTGTTTTGGCTTTTGTCGACAAAATGTCCACGAAATCGAAATCTTTTGTCTGGCTGCATTTTACAAAAAAAGACGACAAGACTGTGGAGTGCAAGCTATGCGGCCTAAAGTTAACTTACCATAGCTCAACGACCAAGACCTATCACCTAAAAGCGGTAAGCGAGATATAGGCCTACACGTTACAGACAGCTTGCTATGTCTAATGTCTAAAAGTTTATATATTTTATTGGTTAATATTTTAATTGGAAAATAGCCTAAATAATGTAACAAAACGAAAATAAACCTATATGCCTTCCTACTATACAGCCTATTATTATTAGGATTGTTTTTTAGGCTATTTGGGTTTTTTGTGTGTTTGTTTTAAAACGCCTAGATCGGCTGGACAAAAGTTAACCCATAGCTTTGAAAGTAAAATATACAGCCTGTATAAACGAGAGCTTTTTTTAGGATTTTTCATTATTTGGCAGTTTTAGCAGTTATATTTTTTATAGTGTGTGGTGTGGTCAGGTGCACGATTGTGACTGTCACTATAGACCTAGGACAGAGCTCCTCACTTTGCAGTTAAAAAAATCACTTAATTTTCAAAGAATTGTATTATTATTATAGTTTATTTATTATTGATGTTTTTTTGTTGTTGTTTTATAAATGCTCTATGACAATTGTTTAATAAATGTTCAATCAAAATGCAAAACATTGCATCTTTTTTTAATCGACTAATAGTTGCGCAGGACAGGACTTTGGTTGACTAAGGATTTCTTTGGTTGACTACAGCCCTAGTTATAACACACTTCCTGTTTCCATTATTTGCCATAAATTCGTTTCCTCGCCGCGGCCAAAACGTTCAAGATATCAAAAATCCCCAGGCAATTTTTCATCCTTCGCCTTTTCAAGGCTTGGGCCCTAATAAATAATCCTAAGGAAAACAATAGGGCCTTCGCCCTTTCAGGGCTTGGGCCCTAATTATTTAAATAACTGATAACGTAATTAACGTAGCTACTACATTGTGTGGTGAAGGTTGTTACAGCGTTGTCACAATGTTGACATTAAACCACCGTTCAGGGCCATTGCTTATGGTTGCGCCTATGGTGTCTGGACAACCACTGGACGACTGTAACGGGGTTCGTTGTTATGGGAAGAAGGAGGCGGGAACCGGCGAACAATTATAGATTTTAATAACAAAATAAAAGAAATACAAAAACAAAAGTATCCGCCAGCAGCCCCTCACGGACGACTGCTGGCTACACAAAAGACAAAACAATTGCAAAATAAAATTAGGCCTGTTCCTCTCTCGATCTTCAGCGTCGTCGCTCTTCTTTTTATGCTTCCGCTCCACCGGGAGAGATTAGGGATGGGCGATATATCGCACGATATTGTTATGCGCATCTCGTCAGTAAAGCCGGTTCCTTGATTAGTAGTAAATCGCCTTCACCTGCTTTCAGATGGGGCGGCATTTACTCTACAGCACAAACTCCAGTGTTAAATTAACACTCAAGAGTGTTAAAGTCAATGAGATAATTAAGTGATTAATTTAGTGATGTTTGAGCATCATTGAAGACACCTGATGTTAACAAGCAGAATCATTGAAGGCGAAAATCACAAATTGTAAGCAACCGTTATGGCGATAAGTGTTTGCTTTAGTTTGGCTCTTAACCTTTATACATTCACTTTAAATTTGTTTGTCTACTGTTATTAAATTATAACAGTCAAATGAACAAAGAAAAGTGTGATCTGTTAGTGTTGGTTATGTTCTGGCATAATCATGCTGTGATCTGAAAATGAGTCTTATTGAGGTAGTTTGGTTTAACTTACTGGCAACAACTTTGTGATTTTAGAGCATATATGAGTATAGGTACGTTTTTTATAATGCAAAATATTTAAAAAACACTGTTCTGATCAAAACACTTTCAAATAAATTTATTTAGAAACACAGACATCAATAATCAGCCTATGAATCTCAACAGTGGTGACAATAATAAATCATGTTGCAGTGGCTGCCACCAATCACAACTCATTAATGGCTCCCATCATGCATTGCGATATGAATAAATTATGATCTGAATTTTCTATGTAATTTACTTTTCCTAATTGAATATTCTGCTCGTCACCATTGTTGAGATGCATAGACTGAATCTTGAAGTCTGTGTGTGCCTAAAAGAAAGTTTTTTTTTTTTAGAAAACAACTTTTAAGAAATCCTTTATATTATAGCTAAAATTCTGGATATTCATGCAGAATCACAGTTATGCTATAACAAACAACATAAATCAAAAACATAAAGTTCAAATGATGATTGTCATAATATAACCAACACCATCAGATCACTTTTTTTTTCCTTGTTCATCTGGCAGTTAGGCTATAACTCAGATAAAGCAGACAAACAAAATCTAAAGTTAATAATATAAGGGTCAAGAGCCCAACTAAAGTAAACAATGATCACCATAACGGTGGCTTACAATTTGAGATTTTCTCCTTCAGTGATTCTTCAGGTGTGTTCAATAATGCTCAATCATCACTAAATTAATCACTTAATTATCTCATTAACTTTAACACTCTTGAGTGTGGACTCATATACACTCCCATGAGTGTTAATTTAACACTGGAGTTTTTGCTGTGTACAAAGAGCCGTAGTTAACTGATAAGCTGAGCCATATCGCATTAATTATCGCTGGCGATACGTCCGCGATATTGATGCGATATGGCTCAGCTTGTCAGTGAACTACGGCTCTTTGTAGTAAATGCCGCTCCATCTGAAAGCAGGTGAAGGCTATTTACTACTAATCAAGGAACCGGCTTTACTGACGAGATGCGCATAACAATATCGTGCGATATATCGCCCATCCCTAGGAGAGATGCGAGACCGGTGCGTCTCACAGGTGACGTTCATTATCACTCACACCACCGGCCTCGCGCTGTTCTCTCACGTCCCTCGGCCTCGTCCTGCTTGCCAAAATGACATTTTAACTTTATGCCAAAAGTTATAAGCCACAATGAAGCCAAAATGACGTTAATGGTGAGTAATTTACATTTCAGCACTCCTTGAACAGACAACGACTGAAGCGCATAGCCTACTTGTTGCACGTTACATTTTTTCCCTTTTTTGGAAACGCACAGAGAAAAACTAATTTTTGTAACCACTCCGCACACCTGTTTAGTTTTTCCTTTGACTTCTCTGCTATTTAGTCTCATTTGTTTCTTTGCTCCTCTGGATTTGTTGATGCTTCGTGGACTGATTACGGTTACCGACCTTTATCACCCATGCAGCTTTCGACTACACTCCCCTCTCCAGTGGCGTGCACAGACCTCCTCTGGGGCAGGGGCGGAAGGACCAGAAAGGGCAAAAAGAAAAAAAGAAGAGTTCCTTGTTTTTTTTGTTTTTTTATCCTTTATTTCCTTGTCATTCTATGAAAAGATGTTGATGCAATTAGAATGCATAACACATCAAACGAAAATAGGGAAATTATTATAATATTACTAAATATTATTTAGAACACAACTTTTTTGAACTTTGAAGCGTATGAACAACCCCACGGTTGCATGACTTTAACGTCACCATCACTAAGCTTCCGACAACTCTTTCAGGGTACGTTTACATGACAACGATGTACTAAAAACAGAAGTTTTCGCAAACAGACAACAACATAAAAAAATCCCCTTTCACAAGGATTTGCGAAAATGACTAAAAACGCTAGACTGAACATGTAATACGCCTGCGCATGACGTCACAGTTTTCGAAATCTTGCACTTTGAAACACGTTTTCAAAAGTTTGCTCGGGCCCTAATTCGAGAGTGTTGAATGGTAAGCATTGTACACAACTAAACGTTTTTTTCTACTTTTAGCTGGGTTGGAACGGTACATTCGTATTGGACCAAAACGGTACGGGCGTCACGGTTCGGTGCACGAATTTACACGGTATAAAAATAAATAAAACTCTAAATAGCGATAAATTTCGCTCTATTCGTGTTTGGTGTGAATGCAACATAATGAACAGGCAGATGACTTAAGCAATCTAAAATAGTTTTAGCTAAATAACAGGTCTGGATCTCCATCTTTTTACCACATTACGACAACAAAAGCACTTGAACGCAACACACTGGTAAATACCAGTTCACAAGTGGAAAATATCATATTTTCCATAGCACGTGAACGCACCATTAATCCTGTACGCGCACCTCATGAGAACATCAGATGGTTCAGAGGCGCTCTTTGTAAAGGGCTACAGTAACGAAATGTGTAGTGTTGACGTGCGGGCCGGGCGACACCGTGTGGTGCCTGTGTGTGTGTGTGTGTGTATACGTGCTTATACGTGTATAGCTACATGCCTGCGAAATGATTCGGGGTCAGAGAGAGAAGCGGTAGGATGTGTGTTTGGACGAACGACTGAAAACTCTGAAATTATCGTACATTATGGGATTTTTTTCATTATTGATCGTACATCGTACAGAGGTCAAAATTATCGTACAAATACGATAATTATCGTACATCTGGGAACACTGCTGTCTGCACCCTGTCATCACACAGGGTCTCTCATCGTGCAAAGCTCTCTCTCTCCTTTGCAACGCTATCGGATCCAAATATGGTCATTTCCTGTTTATCAGCAACCAATCATGAAAGTAAAACGGGCGATTTAACTCGAAATGCGCAATCTCATTGGCTGATGCCAATTTCTGACAACATGATTCGTTCAGAATCGTCACGTGATGCGCTCTGACATTTTATACATGCATCACATAATACTATACTTTACCCACTATATATACAAAACAATTACATTACACAACACATTTCAGTTTTTGTATAATATAATTACTATATAATACTAAACAAATCTGTAATTGTGGGATCCTAAAGTGGCTGTGAGTCCCCGGGCAGATCATATTCCCCTGTGTGATGGACTGTTGATGTGTTGTTTTGATGTTTTGAGTGTAGTTTTGGATGTTATGATCAGTGATGGATGAAGCAATGATGAGTTTTGGATGTTAAACAGTGTGTTACATTGATTTTACATGGACCTAAAGCATATTTGTCTGTAATTCATGGCTTTCAATAGAAATTAGTGGAATTTTGCCATAAAAATCTTTAAAGGCTGTTTTCTCAAAATTAGTTTTTTCTCACACTCCTAGTGACGATTTTCCACTTTTGTAGCACCTACATACACCAAACTTTACAGTCCTATTCCTAACTATATTGTGAAGGTTTGTTCAGAGGGATTTGTTGATATATCATTCTTGGCCTGATTTATATGACATTTTATGCCTAAAAATATGGCGGAAATCAATTTTTTAAGGCAGTATTTTCAGATTTACAGGGTAACAAAAGGAGATATTCATAATCCCCTCTGTAAATGTCTTTTCACTGAATATATCAACAAAATGCAAAAATAATTTTGAACCTTGTTTTTTTCATCTTCAAAAAACGTCACTTCAAAATATAGGCAAATCAGCGCATATTTAATTAGATATAGCCTGATTAGCATATTTAAACAAAAAATTAAAGAAAACTTGCAATACATTTTTTTCCCCTATTCATGTGAGTAATCAACTGGTAAAGTTTCATGGTGATATCTGTAAGTTAGAATTTTTACCCTATTCATGTAGTGTCTCGCCTTAAAGATTTTTTTAAGTAAAAAGCTACACATAGCCCCTTTAACGTTACCTGCTGCTTCTGGAGTTTGAAAACTCGCGGTGAACTGCTGCACATATAGCGCTGCAGAGGAAACTCCGCCTACCACTTCATCTCACCAAATGGTTCCGCCAAAAAAAATTATATAATTTATTTTTGTATTATAGCCTAATTGTAAGTGGCAATAGTGTATAAGGGTATTGTTATTTATTATACTATTTATAATAATAATAATTATTATTATTTACAATTATCAGAGAGGGGCACAATACATTCTCCAACTACAGGCACTTTTGTGTCCTTGGCCTTTTTTTGTAAATAAATAAACAAACAAATGCACAAATACATTGTCATTATGAAGTTCATGCTCCAACATCCTAGTAACCACCAAATCTTGCCCCTGTTTTCTTTTAAAAATGCTTTTGCAAGGCTGTTGTGTTTATTGGCAGATTTTGCAGTTTTATGCGTGTCCCCAGCCCAGACTGGCCCTCTTTGAATGTTAAAAATGTATATTAAAGGATCGATTTAAAAATATTTTTTAACATGTTTGTCTTAAGGACAAATAAAATAATATCATGCCATCGAAATTCCATATGTATATCACAATTTTAAACTATTTTTGGAATAAAATAAGTCTGTCCCCAGGTTTTCCGTCATTTCCACCTCCCTCAACAAAATCCACCTTAATACATCCACCTTAAAGGGTTAGTTCACCCAAAAATGAAAATTCTGTCAGTATTTACTCACCCTCATGTTGTTCTAACCCCGTAAGACCTTCGTTCATCTTCGGAACACGAATTAAGATATTTTTGATGAAATCTGAGAGCTGGATCACTCCTCCATAGGCTTCTTGAGGGATTGAACATTCAGGCCCCGAAAAGTAATTACAGACATTGTTAAAATAGTCCAAGTGACTACAGTGGCTCAATCTTAAGTTTATCAAACGACGAGAATACTTTTTGTGCGCAAAAAAACAAAAATAACGACTTTATTTCAACTATTCATTTCCCTCTCTGTGGGCCTCGAGTCAGGTTACTAGTTTAAAGCCTTGTTTATACTCGACGCGTCCACACGAGCGCGAGTCTCCGCTGACTGCGCGCGAACCTCTCCAAACGGACGAGGCGTTTATACTTGATGCGCTCGCCGTTGTGCTATTCTGTGAAACGACAGGGGGCGACTCGGAGTAATTCTCCTCTAAACCACCAGGAATCAGCAGTGAAGAAGTAGTTTGCCGTTTATTAGTAGTTTATTAATAGCTGATCCATATTAAAAGAGTAATAAATGCAGTAGGTTTATTGTACTTTTTTGTACAAACTAGTTAAACAACTGAAGCCTTATTGAAGAGTGTTTAAACCTTAATTTCATCAGCAGGGCTTACTTCTGCTATTGTAGGCTTATTTTGTAAATGTAAGCAGTTACTTTAGACAAGTGCAAACTGGGTGCTTAATGCAAATGTGTTCCTATTCACAAAATGAGAGGCTTTTATGGTCGCCCATCAATGAAAATGTCGCTGTGTATAGAAGGATCATAAACATGCTGGTGCAGACGTACCAGTTCGGCTAGATTCGGCTCGAAGTCGTTCATCTTCGGATGCGGCGCCGCGCGCGATGTTACAAAAAGTGCCGTGCACACCGCCAGGCGAAATGGGGTCTTGCGCACCCAACGCGCACGACCGCCCACACCGCAATTACGTCATTTTGCCGCGCGCACCTTCGCGCTCTTGCGGACGCGTCGAGTATAAACAAGGCTTAACAGTGTAAGCTTCTGTTGTTGTACGTCACACGCATCCCACACATGACCAGCGTCGGCCAATAGTGAGCCTACGTGTGACGTAGCTCTACGCTATTACACTACGTTAACTGACTAGAGGCCAACAGAGAAGGAAATGAATAGTTGAAATAAAGTCGTTATTTTTGTTTGTTTTTGCGCACAAAAAGTATTCTCGTTGTTTGATAAACTTAAGATTGAGCCACTGTAGTCACTTGGACTATTTTAACGATGTCTGTAATAACTTTTCGGGGCCTGCAAGTTCAATCCCTCAAGAAGCCTATGGAGGAGTGATCCAGCTCTCAGATTTCATCAAAAATATCTTAATTCGTGTTCCAAAGATGAACGAAGGTCTTACGGGGTTGGAACAACATGAGGGTGAGTAAATACTGACAGAATTTTCATTTTTGGGTGAACTATCCCTTTAAATATTTTATTTACTTGGTAACCATGGAAATATTAGTGAAAGGACCTATTAGTTGAAGATGAAACTTCAGGCACATGTGCTCTTCTGCACAAGAAAATAAATCAAGGTAACTCAAGCTTTTATACAGAGTATTTTTCATTTCCATCATGGCTGTAGTTCGGTTGAATTATGTACAACAAATATGAAAGTAATGTATTTATGTTTATTATGAGTAAACAACATGCTAAGTCCAAAAGTAGCTAAACATGACATGAGGGTGTGCTAATATTGCAGAAAAACTGCTAAAATGTCATTTCCACCTCCGTCATTTCCACCTCTGAGAAATTACAGGCGTAGCTTTGGTCATAATATACATGCCGTTTTTGTGTGCTATTTGTGTGTTCTCATGACATATTTGTGCTTTTGGACTGAGAACTTTATATATCACCATTCCAGTACACTCTATATTTATTTTTATTTATCTATATTTATATTTAAGATGCCGAAGTTGGTGGCCAAGAAGTCACAGGAATACAGGGACAGAATAAAAGCTGATCCAGTTAAATATCAACAGAAATTAGAAAAAGACAGAGAAAGATATCGCAGGAAAAAAGAAAGAGGAATAGTGAAACCAATCTTAGAGTTCTCCAGTAAGGAGAAGGAAAGAAAAAGAAAACAGTGGAAGATCAATCAGCGATACCACCGAACGAAACGAAGAGCTGTTCTGACTGCCTGAACGCAGCAGACCGCTCGACATATATCCTCAATGCTCTGACCGGGCAGAGGAGATTAATGTAATTTTCGCCATCAGACCCAGGTAGGGCTGACAGGGAGATGACTTGCGCTCTGAGCGGAGTGGCGAGCACTTTGGGGACATAGCCGTGTCTTGGTTTGAGGACGACCTTAGAGTCGTTAGGCCCAAACTCAATGCACGCCGCGCTCACAGAGAGCGCGTGCAGGTCACCCACTCGCTTGACTGAAGCGAGAGCCATGAGGAAAACGGTTTTAAAAGATAGAAACCACAGGTCCACTGACTGCAGCGGTTTGAAGGGACCGCTTTTCATGGCGTTCAGGACCGTGGAGAGGTCCCAGACCGGAACCATAGGTGGTCAAGGAGGGTTTAGTCTCCTAGCACCTCTAAGGAAACGGATGATAAGATCGTTCCTTCCCAGTGACCGACCGTGCAGGGGTTTCAGAAACGCCGCAATGGCCGCAACATACACTTTGAGCGTGGAGGGGGACCTTCCCTCATCCAAAAGCTCTTGTAGGAAGGAGAGGATCTCCGTAACGCTGCAGCGTTGTGGGTCTAGGTTTCGGGCTGAGCACCAGCTAAAAACACTGACCACTTAGAAGCGTAGAGCCGTCTGGTAGAGGGCGCTCTAGCCTGTGTGATAGTATTAAGCACGTTTACTGGGAGATCAGCGGATACCCGTTGAGCGGGTGCCAAACCGCGTTTGGGGCGCGGGTGCCAAACCGCACCCCTAGCCTGAAAGAGGTGATCCTTCCTCACTGGAACAGGCCACGGGGCCGTGCTCACTAACTGCATCAGCTCTGGAAACCAGACTTGGTTCCTCCAAAGCGGTGCCACAAGGAGCACAGAGCAATAAGCTCTCCCTGATTCGCTTGATTACCTGGGGTAACGCGACCGGGGGAAACGCATAGAGGGGAGGCTGGGCCAGTCTGTTTTTCGAGAAAAACATTGGGCAGTGCGCGTTCTCTGACGACGTGAAGAGATCGACTTTCGCTCTGCCGAACCGGTCCCATAGCAACTGAACCACTTGGGGGTGCAGGGACCATTCCCCTGGGGGACAATGTCTCTGGACAGCATGTCCGGATCCACGTTTTGATAGCCTGGCACGTGTGCTGCTGTCAGAGAGCGCAGGTTGTGCTGAGACCATACGAGGAGGCGTTCTGCCAGCGCGTGGAGGCTTCTTGATCTGAGACCGCCCTGGCGGTTTATGTATGACACTGCTGCCATATTGTCTGTGCGGACTAGGACATTCTGGCCCTTTAAGAAGGGGAGAAAGTGCCCCAGCGCGTTCTCGACCGCTTTCATCTCTAGACAGTTTATGTGTAGGCGCCTGTTAATAATTTGCATATCGTTTGTAATCATTATTTTTAAAACTATTAGGTATACTGTTTAATTATTATATGTTAAAAAATAAAATACATGGTTAAAAATATTTTGGACTGGCAATTTAAGTAAAAAATTACCAGAAACAATATTTCCACCATAAACTGTCATTTCCACCACTACAGTTTTTAAGAAAAAAAATAAGAATAACCAATGATGTGGATCTAAATGTATTTTAAATCAAGTATTAATAGTTCATTACTTACAATATGTGTGAGTGTGTGACTTTAAAAATAAACATAGACCTCAGCAAAAATGAAATGCTTTAGGCAAAAATCCCAACTCGTGGCAACTCGTGGCATTTAGCAACTTTAAATAAAAATGTATTAAGTTCATGAAGTATTAAGATTTATTTTCTTACATGATTAGGTAGCCACTGATGTTGTTGACTGATACATAATCTTATATAATCAGTTTTACAATATTATATTGTAATAAAATACATAAATTGAAAAGTGGTGGAAATGACATCTTTGAAACCGCTCTTCAGAAAAACTGTTAAAAATAATAATATTCCATGGAATTCTAAAACTGCCCACTGTTATATTGTGTTAGAAGACAAATTAATGAAGCTAGGAAGATTGTTTTTATTAAGTGACATTAACAAAGATTAATAAATACAGTAATAAATGTGTTGCACGTTGTTAGTTCATGTTAGTTAACTTATGTTAACAAATGAGACCTTATTGTAAAGTGTTACAAATATGAATTCATATTGGTAACTCTTGACAATAAGGTCTCATTAGTTATTAATATTAGTTAGTGCATTTACAATCATTAATTAAAGCTGCAAGCAGCATTTATCGGGGTTCAAGCGGTTTAATTGTGTTTTAAGAGAGTGAATTTTCCATAAGCTCACAGTGCCAAAAGTGCTCCTAGTTGGAGAATCACCTCACTTATTTCCGGTTAATTTTCAATGTAGACCTACTGTAGTCATTAGCTGTGTCCCAATTCAGGGGCTGCATCCTTTGAAGGCCGAGTCCTTCAAAGTGCGCGGCCAACGTGGTCTTCGAAGGACGCACCGAGACTCGTTTAAAGGGGAATGTATAGCAGATTGCGTCAATGCGGCGCAACAAAGGCTGTCCCAATTCGAAGGGCCTTCGAAGGCTCCTTCAAAATGCGTCCTGCAAATGTGTCCTGTGGTGCATTCCAGTCCAAAAAGTGAGGGTCTGTATATATAAACTTCCCTGTCCACTTCACAAAGTGGCACTTCAATGGCGGCAGGGATTCCCCCGAGGGGAAGTGCTTATAGGGAAGTGCTTTTCTCCCTTTGTATTTCTCTGTAACAGTATGAAAAAAACAAATCTGGATTTGTGGTCTGTTCTCCCGATTTAATTTATGATAGATCCCATTAACTGAAATGCACAAATAATCTCTTGTTTTTCTCCCCAAATCCTCAATCTCTTTCCAAGTTTTCTTTCTTCACACAGATGCTTTAAAATGTAATTGTCTCCTCATTTCACTTCTAATCCATATTAACAGCGTTTACAGGCATGTTTCTGAAGCAGGTAAATACAATTTACTATCTGTCAAAATGACGGAAAGCACTTTGAAATATTATCATGCAATGCTGAAGTTAATGAACAATTTTGATAAAGGCAACGGACGTTACATAATGCAGATATATAACTACAGTGATATTTAACCCGTCTGTAATATTGCTGCGGAAAGAATCATGCTTTTGGGGTTATTCATGCTCTGCTACTTTTTTTGATGCTTTTGCACTTTTAAATTTCCTTTTAATGTCCGATGGTTGAAGGATGAGTAATAATGTTATCTCAATGTGACCATTTAAAAACAAAAGAGTATTATTACGTTCATAGAGCGAACATTTTACTGATTGTTTACAGTTTAACGGACGTTACACCCATAATTCGGGCAAAGCGCCATGGGGCGTAGGAAAAATGTGGATAGGATATTTTTTTCTCCAACAACATGCATATAGAATGGTGCATAAAACAAATTCATATGTAAAAAGGGGGTTTAAATAATAAATCAACTGAATTCCAAGTGATCAAGGGCTTAGCATTCCCTTTAAACCTAAGCAATGACGCACATCCAGGAGTGAGTGAAGGACATACAAATTTGAAGTGGTACGCAGCCCATCAGTATGCAGAAGTTTTAACACACTTCCTGTTTCCATTTTTCTCACCATAAATTTGTTGCCTCGCCACAGCCAAACCGTTCAAGATATAAAAAACGCTGTTCGCAATTTAGCATCCTCAATGTCATGACATCATGCTGATCATCAGTTTGGTGGTGATCAGATAAATCCCTTAGGAGAACATGTTTTTTTTTTTTCAAACAACCCACAAAAGCAGACTTCCTGTTGGGTGGGCACAGAGCTCAAAAGTTGTTCGGCCAGATGAGATCCATAAGTGTATGAATTTTGGAGGTTAAAAGGGGTGCGCTAGAGGCCCGCATATAGGCTACAACCGTTTAAAAGGTGTCAATCCATTTTTATTTGATAGATCCCGCTGTCAGACTGTTTTGAAATATGTATAAAATAAATTTTATACATAAAAATATCAGAGTTTTAACATTCCTGACGTTTCAGAAAATAACAATGTTATTGTTTAAACCAATTAAGCTGTATAATCAGCAAGTGGTTTCTGGAGCTCTAATGGTGTGGAGGGATAGAGTTGTAGGGAGAGTTAGGTTGTGGTTCGATATTCTAGCTCCACCCATCAGGCCCAAATAACTTTCTCCTCCTTACTCTGCAGTGAGCAGCACTTGAGCGTTGGTGTTTATTCACACCGAGTTACACACAACAGACCAGCAGCACAGTCCTTTTCAGCTCTTCTGTTGCTGTTTTACGAAACTTTCATCGTATATTATGACATTTATGTTGTTGTTTTTTTCATTTGTTTGTGTTTAAATGTAGCCTTTACAAAATTAGGAACTGTTGTTATTTGAAACCATTCAGCGAAATGCCAAAGAAAATATTTGAAGTGTTTATATTCTTCTGTTGGTGCTTATGGAGTCTGAGTGGTAAGTCATTCATCTTCAAGTTTTGGCAGACAAATATACTCTATGTTTGTTCATTTTGTTACTTTATCATTTTTTTATCCATGACATCAAGGGTTTAATTTATTGACATTTTTTGAATATAGCCTACATTGAAATTAGTGAAGCGAAGAGTTGCGTAGTATGGAGCCCGGGAAGTCACCTGTGGGAGAAAAAAACAATACGTGGCTACGGTTTTGCAATCCGTCCGCTCAGTTTATAAACCGTAGGCCACTCAAGAATTTTCAAACTGTTCCCTAGATCGGTTTAACAAATCGTGCCCACGCATTAATAAACCGTACCCACGAGTTTCTAATCCGTGCTATCAGATTTGTAAACCGTGCCTTCAGTTTTTGCAATCTGTACCCACGAATTCATAAACCGTAAACCGTGCCCACGCTTTCGCAATCCGTTCCCACGGGTTTGTAAACCGTAGGCTACTCACGGATTTGTGGCTCCTCCCCCAGTCTGTGCCGGCAGATTCAACCAGGCCATCTGTTACGGTGCGGGATCATAGACAGTAAAAGTGCGGGATACGTAGATATAGCCTAGGCTACGCATTGCATTGTGTTTATAAACTTTTTTTTTTAAATGGATAATTTAATCATGACGTGCATCAAAATATTTTGTTTATTTGTGATAATCTTAGCACTTTATTATTATTGTCTAACCTGTATTATGACTGATAATTGCTTTGTTCCTTTTTTTGTAAGTTTTGGACGAAGACGTCTTCTATGTAGCCTAAAATGTATTATTATTATTATTATTATTATTATTATTATTATTATTTGAGTTTATAACTATAAATTAGTTTACTTAGTAATACAGTAATATGTTTGTCATAAAATAATTTGTCAATGCTTTATTTTTATTGGCTATAACCTAGCCTTTTACAGTTTTGGATAAAATAGGCCTACATTTTTTGCTTAATTTTTGCTTAAAAATAAAGCATTCATGAATTATTTTATGACAAACATATTACTGTATTACTAAGTGAACTAATTTATAGTTATAAAGTCAAATAATAATAATTATTCTTATTACATTTTAGGCTACATATTTTGAAGACGCTTTTGTCCAAAACTTACAAAAAAGGAACAAAGCAATTATCAGTCATAATACAGGTTAGACAATAATAATAAAGTGCTAAGATTATCACAAATAAACAAAAGATTTTGATGCCCGTCATTCATATATTAAATCATATATGTTCCACCCTATGGTTCCACCCCATACCCGCTATGCAATTGAGAATCACTTGAAGCATGCAGACGATGTATTCCAATTAATACACAATAAAACAATATACAATAAGATTCATTAACAACTTATCTCCTGATGTTCTTCTAAAATGAGGGTGAGCCACAAATCTGTGAGTACAGTTTACAAACCCGTGGGAACGGATTGCGAAAGAGTGGGTACGGTTTATTAATCCGTGGGCACAATTTGTTAAACCGAGGGAACAGTTTGAGAATTCGTGAGTGCGGTTTATAAACTGAGCGGACGGATTGCAAAACCAATCCGTTTTTTTCTCCCACAGGTGACTTCCCGGGCTCACAAATTGACAAAAATCTGGTAAATCTCCAAATGTGGTAAACTTCAGTAAATTCTAAGTGAATATTTCTGTTTGTTCTTCAGGAGTGTTTGGTATTGATGAAGTTAAGTCAGTATCAGCGACTGAGGGAGAATCTGTCACTCTAAACTCTGATACTGAAATACAGACAGATGATCTTATAATGTAGAGAACTGTACACAACAACTATCTCATAGCTAAAATCAAAGAAAATAACTATAAGACAGATTTTCCTGATGAGAGATTCAGAGACAGACTGAAGCTGGATGAGAAGACTGGATCTCTGACCATCATGAACATCAGAACCACAGACTCTGGACTTTATAGAGTAACCAGCAGCAGATCAGAGACACCGCTCAACACATTCATTCTTACCGTCTATGGTGAGTAGTAGAGAATTACTACCATGTTTATATATATATATATATATATATATACACACACACACACACTGCCATTCAAATATTTGGGATCGGTATAGGATTTTTTCATGTTTTTGAAAAGAAATCTCTTATTTGATAAAAAATAGTAAATATTTTGACAATTTAAAACAACTGTTTTCCATTTGAATTTTTAAATGTAATATATTCCTGTGTGATCAAAGCTGAATTTTCAGCATCATTACTCCAGTGTCACCTGATCCTTCAGAATCATACTAATTTGATGCTCAGAAAACATTCATTATTATTATCAATGTTGAAACAGTTTTTAAACGAAAAAATAAAATAAAAACTCAGGCTTCTTTTATGAATAGAATGTATAGAATCATTTATAACATTATAAATGTCTTTACTGTAACTTTTGAACAATTTAATGAATCCTTGCTGAATAAACGTATTGATTTCTTTTATCCTCCCCCCAAAAAGGTGACCCAACTTTTGAACAGTTGTGCATAATGTTACAAAAATAGAAAACAGTTATTTTAAATTGTAATAATGTTTTACAATATTACTGTTTTTTTGTATTTTTAATCAAATAAATGAAGCCTTAGTGAGCATAAGAGACATTTAAAAGCTTCTTAAAAATTATTAAAAATCTTACCGATCCCAAACTTTTGAACGGTAGTGTATGCGTGTTTGTGTGTGCGTGTGCAGGTTGGTTTATTAAAATTTTATATTTGTTATGTGTAACGTACGGACAGAGGCGGTCGGATCCATGTGCAGCACTTTATTTCAACTTAAACATAAGCAGACATAAACCCAGGCATACAGTTAAACAAGGGGCAATCCAGTAACTCGTGGTGATAACAGGCTTAGGTCGAGGCAGGCAGCACAGATTCATAAACAGTCCAGAAGACAGGCAAAGGTTAAGAGTCCAGGGAAACACGGAATACTAAAACAGAGAATAATGCTCAGAGATGTACGCTTACAATGTAACAAGACTTCGCAAAGGGTAATTGTGTGAGTGGGGTTTTAATGTGTGTGGAGCTGCGTGTGGAACTAGATGCAGGTGTGAGAGTGATCAGTGGAAACAGGTGAGTGCGTAATCAGTTCAGGGTGTGTGTGTGTGAACAGTCCAAAGGAAGGCAGTGCAGGAGTGGAGGCGCCCTCTATCCAGCCGAACATCGTCACATTATGATTACTGAGAATATTATAAAATTATATAAAGACAATTCTGTGATGATAAAAAATAATTTGTGCATTTATGCATTCTTATAAATACATATTTTAATAATATACATTTTATAACATTTGTTTCTCTGCTACATTAATTCATTTTGAAATGTAATGAACTGACAAATATTACAGCACTCTATACTGAATTAGATTTATTCTGTTTTCAAGCTCGTCTGCCTGTTCCTGTCATCAGCCATTCTTCAAAAAAATCACTATCAAATTGTTCATTGATGTGTTCATCAGTGTTGAATGTGAGTGATGTGACTCTCTCCTGGTACGCAGGAATCAGTGTATTGTCCAGCATCAGTGTGTGTGATCTCAGCATCAGTCTCTCTCTACCTCTGGAGATTCAGTGTCTGGATGATTCCTACAGATGTGTGCTGAACAATACCATCAGCAACCAGACCACACATCTCAACACTCAACTCTGTGGGCCATGTTCAGGTACTGTGCAGGTACATGGCTGTCAGGCAACATTCAGATTCTTTTTACACAAGTTGACCTATAGCGGCTGAGCGCAATGTCCAAGCGTAACAAAATTTGACTCACAAAGACAACAGGACATTCTGTGTTACGGGTGTGTGCAGGCAGGCAGACGAAGACAAAAGTTTACTTATAATCCAAACAGGTAGCAGAAATACACACACACAGATATAAACATGACCGGACACCGAACAACGGTAAAGGAGAAACTTAAGTACTGCATACAAACAAGGTAATTAATGACATATTACACGTCATTGACAGATACACATGAACAGATTGAATGACAGAAACCATGACGACCAAGGAGTGGAGGGAAAATGAACAAAGGAGACTAAACAAACTAAAAGTCCATGATAACTAAACAATCTGAGCACAATGGTGACATTCTGAGGACGGACACCAAATTGTGTAAAATTTTGAGAAATGGGGGCGCTACAAATAAAAAAACATTATAACTGTTATATTATTTTATATTATATACATTCACAAACTAAAATATAGCCGCAAGCCCCTGTTGATAGCTATCAAACTGAAACATATCTTGTGATGTGGTTTTAACAGAAAAGTCCATCTTGAATCTTCAATGATAGTTAAACTCAACTGTAAGAATTGAGAAATTAAAAAATGCCGGGCAGTCTGGTTGAGGAACGACCACTCCCTGAGAAGACAAAGGACCATTCTCGAAATTAACATTTGACTCTCTCTTGAACAACTAGCATTCCCGTGTCAATCACCTACCCAATGTCGTCTCTCTCACACGCTGAGATCACCAGATGTTCACCCAAAAATCTATATGGTTTAATGTGAATAATTATACAGTATTATACATGTTTGGTATCATTTGAAATGTCTCAGTGCGACTGGTACAAAGGTCTTATCCCCAAATAAGTAAACCAAAAGGTAATACAGTTTTTAAGAGTTTAGAGATAACTTGCACACAGAGGAGGCAGGCAAATAGTCTTCCAGGCAAATAGTATCCGGCTGCCAAAAGGTGTAAACTCTGAATGCAAATTCATTGTTAGCAAATGTTTCCATGTGAAAGAAGTTTCTGTCTCGGTCTGAGTACTTAAAGAAATGCAGCGAGAGGCTCAGGGCGATTTGTAATGAGATCGGCCCATTATGCTGAGAGTCTTTCAGACACTCAGCATCATGTATTTCTTGAGTCAGGTACATCTTATATTCTTTATCTCTGAGCATTTGATGTTATTGTATTGATTATCTTTGAACTGATTATGAAATTGGCATGATACATTTACCTGACAGAATAAATTGTTACATTTGAGTTTATTCTTAATTACTCAGAAATTATTTTCTCAAGTAGATTAAGTGAAGTCTTACGTTTCCGCAAATCTGCGTCCAGGGTTAAGTACATAGTCAAGTCAAGTCAAGTCAAATATATTTATATAGCGCTTTTCACAATACAGATTGTATCAAAGCTGCTTCACAGTATCAATCAAAACAACTTAACAATGTTTGTTTATTACTGGAAAAAAGACATCCAAGTTTGGTAGAGCTGATCAATGGTATGATTGGTTAATTAATTTGAATATCCCAAACTGAGCAAGCCAAAGGCAACAGTGGCAAGGAACCGAAAAACTCCATCCAGTGACCTAATGGTGTCCTAACACCCCATCAGATGACCCAATGGAGAAAAAAAAAACCTTGGGAGAACCCAGGCTCAGTCGGGGGCCAGTTCTCCTCTGGCGTTTATGAACTAGAGGCCGAATTTACAGTAACTGTAAGATAAAAAATTTATATGAATGCCTGGCTAAATAGATGCGTCTTCAGTCTAGTTTTAAACTGGGAGAGCGAGTCTGAGCTACGAACAATATCAGGAAGGCTATTCCAGAGCTTCGGAGCTAAATGTGAAAATGCTCTGCCTCCTTTGGTGGATCTGGATATCCTAGGAATGACCAGAAGCCTTGAATTTAGTGATCTTAAAGAGCGCGATGGTTTGTAAGGCGATAGAAGATCCGTTAAATAGACTGGAGCTAAACCATTTAGAGCTTTATAAGTCAAAAGCAATACCTTGTATTTAATACTGAACTTTATAGGTAACCAATGAAGTGATGATAAAATCGGTGTTATATGATCATATTTTCTTGGTCTAGTAAGAACTCTAGCGGCTGCATTTTGGACTAACTGTAGCTTGTTTATTGAAGATGCAGGACAACCAGCTAATAAAGCATTACAGTAATCTAGTCTCGAGGTCATGAATGCATGAACTAACTTTTCTGCATCAGAGACTGATAGCATATTACGTAGCTTAGCAATGTTTTTAAGGTGGAAAAAGGCAGTTTTTGTAACATATGAAATATGCTTTTCAAAAGACAGGTTGCAGTCTAATGTAACACCCAGGTCTTTTACTGTAGCGGATAAAGTAACAGGGCATCCTACTATGTTAAAGTCGTGCTGTGAAAGGTTTTGTGGACGTTTTTTAGAACCGATAAGTATTACCTCTGTCTTGTCTGGATTTAATAAAAGAAAATTACGCGTCATCCAATCTTTTATATCTTTAACACAATCTGTCAATTTGGATAATTTAGCGTATTCATCTGGCCGTGATGAAATATATATTTGAGTGTCATCAGCATAACAATGGAAACTAATTCCATGTTTCCTTAGAATATTACCAAGTGGCAGCATATATATTGAGAATAATAAAGGGCCTAACACAGATCCCTGCGGCACTCCATAGTTTGCCGAAGTTATAATCGATTTTTCTCCATTTAAGTAGACGAAATGGTAGCGGTCAGATAAGTATGACCTGAACCAGCTTAATGCTTGTCCTTGAACACCAGTGTAATTTTGTAGTCGATCTAAGAGTATTGTGTGATCTATAGTATCGAACGCAGCACTAAGATCAAGTAAAACTAGTACTGAGATAAAGCCTTGGTCCGAAGCTAAAAGTAAATCATTTGTGATTCTAACAAGCGCAGTTTCAGTGCTATGATGTGGCCTGAATCCAGACTGAAACTTTTCATAGATGTCGTTTTCTTGCAAGAAAGAGCCGAGTTGAGCGGACACAACTTTTTCTAATATTTTTAACATAAATGGAAGATTCAAAATGGGTCTGTAATTTGCTAGGTTATTTGGATCTAATTGTGGTTTCTTAATAAGAGGTTTTATAACTGCCAGCTTGAACGTTCTTGGAACATGACCTAAAGATAAAGATGAGTTAATAATATTGAGAAGAGGCTCTTCCTGTCATGATCCCGGTGTTCTCTTCTGTCTCTGTCTCCCTCTTGTGTTCTTTTTTGTTTCCTATATCCATTCTCACACGCGCTCCCTTCATACACACACACACCTCGTTTAGACACACCCACTTACTATCGCTCATTCATTCTCCACCAGCTGATTGCCATCAGCCTTTCCATTACTCTTTCTCCATTTCCACCTGTTATCACTTTCTTCCTAATTAGCTTTCCTACTTCTAGTTCTCTTTTTTCCCTTCTCTCTGCCAGATTATTGACTATGTTTAACGTGTGTTACAGAGCTTACCTGTTCGCATCTTGTCTTGTCCTGTTGACGTATGTTTGCTACTTCTGCACTACCTGTGCTGGAAATTACTGAAGTCTTTCTCTACCCAGCATCTCTGTGTTTGAGGGCGACAGACGGACCACGAGCCCTGATTTGTGTTCCTGCTGCTGGATGCTGAGTATCGTTGCTGGACTACTTCTCAGTTTGGTCTGATTCCCAGAGACTTTCTGTTCATCTTATTACCAGCTACAAGAGACTTTTCTGTTTAATCACTCTACGCAGCTTGCATTATTTTCATTAAAGGAACTGTTGTCTCGTAGATTGCATTTGGGTCCTTTTTCCTGAACGTGTCCGTGACAGAATAATCTGTCCTAAGGATGGACCCAGCAACTGACCATTCCGTTCAGTCTGCGGTGGAATTTCAGGGAGTCATGTTGGGCCGCCAGCAGGACGAGCTGACCACTACCCGTCGAGCAGTCGAATCCTTGGCGAGTCAACTGTCGGATCTCGCAGAGCAGATGCACTGTCTACGCTCGGAACCTCCTCCGCGCCTCTCTGGTACCCAAGAACCCAGAATTAATAATCCAACCTGCTACTCTGGCGACCCTTCAGAGTGCCGTTCGTTCCTTACTCAATGCGAGGTGGTTTTCACTTTACAGCCACTCACCTACTCGCTGGACCGCACTCGTATCGCCTACGTTGTCTCTCTCCTCACCGGGAGGGCGCGAGAGTGGGGAACGGCGGTCTGGAATGCCGACTCTGATTGCGTCAGCTGTTACTCTACATTTAAGGAGGAGATGACTCGAGTGTTTGACCGGTCTTCACATGGTGTCGAGGCTTCCCGTTTGCTCTCATCTCTCCGTCAAGGTAAACGGTCAGTTCCGGACTTTTCAATTGAATTCCGCACGCTCGCTACAACATGTGGATGGAATGAGCCAGCGCTTGTTGCTCGATTTATTGAGGGTCTCAACACAGACATTAAGGACGAGATTCTGTCCCGGGAGGTGCCGACCCATCTTGACTCTCTTATTGACCAAGCTATCCGCATAGACAGACGTTTCGAGCTTCGGCGCCGAGCACGCGGCATGGAGAGGGCTCTGCTCTCCTCACCTCCCGTTTCTTATACCCCTCCTAGTAGTCCGGCTCCCGAGCCAATGCAGTTGGGGGGAATTCGGATCACCGCTGCTGAACGTGAGCGACGCATCTTAAACCGACTTTGCCTTTACTGCGGATCTGCCGGTCACTTTGCCACCACATGCAAAGTAAAAGCCAACGCTCGTCAGTGAGAAGAGGGCTTCTGGCGAGCGCTACTGTTTGTGTCCCTCCGCCAAGTTCACGCACTTCTTTCCCTGCCACCCTCCAATGGTCCGGCTCTTCTGTAACCTGTCAGGCCCTTATCGACTCGGGAGCGGAGGCCAGTTTTTTAGACGAGACTTGGGCTCTTGAACAGGGCATTCCTTTAGTTAATTTGAATGACAGTACTCCTGTTTTTGCCCTTGATGGTAGCGAGCTTGACAGAGTCAGCCGTTCTACCATTCCGGTGAGTCTCACGCTTTCTGGCAATCACAGGGAGACTATTACCTTTTTTATTTTTCATTCGCCCTACACTCCCATTGTTTTGGGCCATCCCTGGCTCGTTGAACACAGTCCACATATTGATTGGGGCAAGGGGTCCATTCTCTCGTGGAGATTGTCATGTTAAGTGTTTAGTGTCTGCTGTTCCCCCTGTCTCTTCTGTTTCTGTGTTTCAGGAGGATCCTGGTGATCTGTCGGGGGTCCCGGAGGAGTATCTCGATTTGCGGGCGGTTTTTAGTCGATCACGTGCCGCTTCTCTTCCTCCCCATCGCCCGTACGACTGTTGTATCGACCTCCAACCTGGCACGACTCCGCCGCGGGGCAGGCTGTATTCATTGTCCGCGCCCGAGCGCGAAGCCATGGAGAAATATCTCTCAGAGTCCCTCGCTGCAGGTACTATTGTTTCGTCGTCCTCTCCCGCGGGCGCTGGTTTTTTTTTTGTAAAGAAGAAGGACGGCTCTTTGCGCCCTTGTATAGATTATCGTGGGCTTAATGACATAACGGTCAAGAACCGCTACCCTCTTCCCCTTATGTCATCAGCTTTCGAGATCCTTCAGGGGGCAAAGATTTTCACTAAACTGGATCTGCGGAACGCCTATCATTTGGTGCGTATACGAGAGGGAGATGAATGGAAAACCGCGTTTAACACCCCCCTCGGGCACTTTGAATATAAGGTTTTACCGTTCGGCCTCGTCAACGCCCCTTCAGTCTTTCAAGCCCTAGTAAATGATGTTTTGAGAGACATGTTGAATGTCTTTGTTTTTGTTTATCTAGACGACATATTAATTTTCTCCCCATCTCTCCAGGTTCACGTTCAACACTTACGTCGTGTACTCCAACGTTTGTTGGAGAATCGCCTTTTCGTTAAGGCCGAGAAATGTACCTTTCATGCCAAGTCGGTCACGTTCTTAGGGTCCGTCATTTCTGCTGACGGAGTCAGCATGGACCTCGCTAAGGTTCAGGCTGTCACCGATTGGCCGGTTCCCGACTCACGAGTTGCTTTACAGCGCTTTTTGGGTTTTGCAAATTTTTATCGGAGGTTTATCCGCAACTTTAGTCAGGTAGCCGCTCCTCTCAACGCTCTCACGTCTGTCAAGTCCCGTTTTGAATGGTCGCACTCAGCCCAGTCCGCTTTCGATCGTTTAAAGACCTTGTTTACGTCTGCTCCAATTCTAGTTACTCCCGATCCCTCCAGACAATTCATCGTGGAGGTCGACGCGTCAGAGGTGGGCGTTGGGGCCATTCTGTCGCAACGGTCATCTTCTGATGATAAGGTTCACCCGTGCGCTTTCTACTCTCACCGTCTTTCTCTTCCCGAGCGAAATTATGACGTCGGTAATCGAGAACTTCTGGCCATTCGTTTAGCCTTGGGGGAGTGGCGTCATTGGCTCGAGGGCTCTCCTGTCCCATTCGTGGTCTGGACCGACCATAAAAACCTCGAGTACATACGGTCTGCTAAACGACTTAACGCTCGCCAGGCTCGTTGGTCCCTGTTTTTTGATCGCTTTGATTTTTCTATTTCGTATCGCCCTGGTTCCAAGAACCTTAAGCCCGACGCTCTCTCGCGCCAGTTCGATTCCCCCATGGGAGCTCCTGTGAGAAAGGAGATTCTTCCTCAGGGCTGCATCGTTGGTTCTTCCATCTGGGGAATCGAACGCTTGGTTAAACGGGCTTTATCTCGGGTCGTCACTCCTCGCCAATGTCCGCGAGACCTACTCTTTGTTCCTGTCCCCACTCGCTTGGCTGTCATGCAATGGGGTCACTCCTCCAAGTTGTTCGCCCATCCTGGAGTTAGGGGAACCATTGCTGTCATCCGTCAGAGATTCTGGTGGCCTACCCGCGAGCGCGATATCCGTCGATTTGTGGCCGCCTGTTCTATCTGTGCCCAGACTAAGTCTAGTAATTTGCCACCGGCTGGTCTGCTTAGACCCCTGTCTATTCCATCTCGCCCGTGGTCACATATCGCGCTCGACTTCATCACTGGATTACCGGAGTCCAAAGGCAACACGGTAATCCTCACGGTGGTTGATCGCTTTTCTAAAGCCGCTCACTTCGTTCCTCTTCCCAAACTCCCATCCGCTAAGGAGACCGCTCAAGCCGTCGTTAGTCATGTTTTCAAGCTTCACGGACTTCCCTCGGATGTCGTGTCTGATCGCGGTCCTCAGTTTGCGTCGTTATTTTGGAAGGAGTTTTGCCGTCAGATCGGTGCGTCACCCAGTCTGTCTTCTGGTTTTCACCCACAGACCAACGGTCAGGCCGAACGAACTAATCAGATTGTTGGTCGTATTCTCCGCAGTCTCGCATTTCGTAATCCTTCCTCATGGGCTGATCAACTTCCGTGGGCCGAATATGCCTATAATTCTTCTCCGTCCTCCGCCACCGGCTTATCTCCGTTTCACGGTTGTCTTGGGTACCAGCCACCTCTGTTTCCTTCTCAGGAGGCGGAGACTAATGTTCCGTCTGTCGAGGCGTTTATTCGGCGTTGTAAAAGAACCTGGAGAGGGGTGAGGTCTGCTCTATGCCATACTCGTTCTCTCACTCGCCGTGCCGCTAATCGTCATCGTATTAAGAGTCCGAGATACATCTGCGGTCAAAGGGTTTGGCTTTCCTCTCGCAATCTTCCTTTACGATTCGCGTCCCGCAAGTTGGCCCCTAAATTTATTGGGCCATATTCTATCTCTAAGATTATCAGTCCTGTCGCGGTTAGACTTAGATTGCCTCCTAACCTCCGGCGCGTCCATCCAGTGTTTCATGTTTCGTGCGTCAAGCCCGTCGTCCGCCCCCCACCTCGCCAAGTTTCCCCTCCTGCTCAGGTGGAGGAAGGTCTTGTATATCGCGTACGTAAGTTACTTGATGTCCGTCCGCGAGGTCGTGGTCACCAGTACCTTGTCGACTGGGAGGGATACGGGCCGGAGGAGAGAAGCTGGATTCCCTCACGGAACGTCTTGGACCGCTCGCTTATCGAGGACTTCTACCGCACTCGCCAACCTCTACTCTCGGGAGCGCCAGGGGGCGCTCGTTGAGGAGGGGGTACTGTCATGATCCCGGTGTTCTCTTCTGTCTCTGTCTCCCTCTTGTGTTCTTTTTTGTTTCCTATATCCATTCTCACACGCGCTCCCTTCATACACACACACCTCGTTTAGACACACCCACTTACTATCGCTCATTCATTCTCCACCAGCTGATTGCCATCAGCCTTTCCATTACTCTTTCTCCATTTCCACCTGTTATCACTTTCTTCCTAATTAGCTTTCCTACTTCTAGTTCTCTTTTTTCCCTTCTCTCTGCCAGATTATTGACTATGTTTAACGTGTGTTACAGAGCTTACCTGTTCGCATCTTGTCTTGTCCTGTTGACGTATGTTTGCTACTTCTGCACTACCTGTGCTGGAAATTACTGAAGTCTTTCTCTACCCAGCATCTCTGTGTTTGAGGGCGACAGACGGACCACGAGCCCTGATTTGTGTTCCTGCTACTGAATGCTGAGTATCGTTGCTGGACTACTTCTCAGTTTGGTCTGATTCCCAGAGACTTTCTGTTCATCTTATTACCAGCTACAAGAGACTTTTCTGTTTAATCACTCTACGCAGCTTGCATTATTTTCATTAAAGGAACTGTTGTCTCGTAGATTGCATTTGGGTCCTTTTTCCTGAACGTGTCCGTGACACTTCCACTATAGGTAACACTTCTTTCAGTAGTTCAGTTGGTATAGGATCTAATAAACATGTTGTTTTAGATGAAGTGATAAGTTTATTTAACTCTTTTTGTTCTATGGTTGTAAAGCATTGTAATTAGTGATCGACCGATATTGATTTTTTTATTACCGATACAGATTATTTGCATGTTTATGTGCCCGATAACCGATATGCAGAACCGATATTTATTTACTGTTATACTTCTGTTTTTGAACAGCAAATTAACTGAAATTACAACACAAATTAACTGAACAAACCATTTTATTTATAACAATCACTCCCTCCTTGCATACAAAAAAAACCTTTATATTTATACACAAATAAATAGAGGGGTCTGTGGAGTAAGTCCTTTGATTTTTCCTCCTTTCAGTCATCTTAAAAAAATAAACAAAATTGTTGAAAGTTAACACTCTTTCATGTTAAATTAAATCTTCAAATCACAATAAAAACATTTATATTATTACATTATATAATTTATATCTAAATTATACATATAATTTATAAGCATCAGCAGCAACAATGTTAACAATAGGCAAGTAAATGTTAAAAGTCTAATGTTTTCATATGGAGAAAATAATTGACAGGGGACAGAGTCATATCACCTTTGCAGAAATGTAATTAATTTTAAACGGTTTTAGAAGGTTTATGTGCCGTTTAATAGGTTTAAACTAAGAGTGAGGAATAATTCACTGGGTAATATTAATTCACTGAATAATATTAGCTGGAATATAACATTGTCAGGAAAGTAACAAACAAAACAGCATATACATCATTGCATTTTCCAACTAGTATGTTACTAATTATTAATAATGTTTTTGTCGGTCTAGATCATGAAATGCTTTCTAACAAAGTGCTGTTAATATATGCATTTACACAGAATGATACTCAACCACGATCGCGCGTGCAGATAATAAATAATTAATTTCCACAAAGCGGTATCATTTTAAAGCGAAATAATTGCAGTATATGTAGTAAATGATAATATAATCTAGGATGTTTAAACAAGATCATCTTGTCAAAAGTTTCATTCAGTGGCCGTGCTTGAGCATTCCTGATCATCAACCCAGTGAGTGCTCAGCAATATGAGCGAACTTTTTTTTCGAGACTAATGGTGAGTAAATACAACAGATAGAGAATTAAATTCAGCGCTTTTATTTTCAACATGCACTCATTCATGTCTGTTTTATTTAATTCATGTAAAGTTACGCCTTTATTGGGGCAGGACATGACGGATTACGCAACGTGACTCCATGAGTTCGTCTCAATTTTTTAGAACCAAGCTGCATAAATAAACTATATATCAGGCATTTATGTCTCAAAACTCATTTCTGCATGTCTGTTATGTTAAATAAAGTTAAATAATTAAAGCAAAGCAAGTAGAACATATAATTTACCTGTGCACAGAGTTGTTGTTGACTGATCTCCTCAGACGCGGGCTGCAATGGCGGAATTCTCAAAACGGCCACAAGATGGCGCCGTTTATCGGCGAATCCGATATTACAAAACCGATACCCGATTATGGGAAAGTGCTTAAAAATCGGTAAAAATATCGGTAAACCGAGACATCGGTCGATCACTAATTGTAATTGTTCTTGCGGGGTGATAATTACGGCGAGCAAAGATCGAACGTTTACGATTTTGATTCTGATGCTTTCAATTTTCTCGGTGAAGAAGTTCATGAAATCATTACTACTAAACTGTAACGAGGTATTTTGTTCAGACGACGTCTGTTTATTTGTTAGTCTAGCCACGGTATTAAATAAAAACCTTGGATTATTTCGGTTGTTTTCCATTAATTTGCTGAGGTGCTCAGCCCTGGCCGTTTTAAGTGCCTTTTTATAAATTGACATACTGTCTTTTCCACGCGATTCTAAAGACCTCTAAATTAGTTTTTTTCTAAATTACGGGTTTCTCTCTTTAAAACATACGTAGTATTATTGTACCATGGTGCTATACTTTTTTCTCTGACCTTTTTTAATCTAATGGGTGCAACAATATCCAATGTTCTAGAGAGAATGGTGCTCATAGTGCTAGTTAGTTCGTCTAATTCATCTGTTTGTTTGGGTTCAGGCAGCAGCTGAGACAGATCAGATAAGCTATTTGAGAAATGATCTATGGTGGATGGAAGAATTGTTCTACCTGGTCGATAACATGGCGCAGCATGACATATTACAGCAGTGCGTAATATGCAAGTTAACAAGTAGTGGTCAGTGACATCATCACTTTGTGGAATGATATCTATCTATCGGTTGGATCGGTTCCATATGATATAATTAAATAGTGTATGAATAAGACGATGAGTTGGTCCGGTGACGTTTTGCTTGACCCCTAAGGAGTTTAATAAATCTGTAAACGCAGCCCCTAACGCATCATTTAAATTATCTACGTGTATGTTAAAATCTCCAACAATTAATGCTTTATCGACGTTGACCAAAAGATCTGATAGAAAGTCAGCAAACTCTTTTAGGAAATTGGCGTAAGGCCCTGGAGGTCTATATACAGTAGCCAATGCTAGAGATAATAGGGATTTTTTTCTTACATCTAAGAGCGTAACATTTAGTACAAGCACTTCAAACGAATTAAACCTATGAAGAGTTTTCTGAGTAACATTAAGGATATTTCTGTAGATTGTTGCAACACCGCCGCCACGACCGATCAGACGGGGCTCATGCTTATAACAGTATCCTGGCGGAGTAGACTCATTTAGACCGAAATAATCATTTGGTTTAAGCCAGGTTTCAGTAAGGCACAGAACATCGAAATTATTATCTGTGACCATTTCATTTACAATAACCGCCTTAGGTGTGAGCGATCTAATGTTTAGAAGACCTAGCTTTAGAAATTGTTTTTGTTCACTAATAGCGAGATTTTTTGTTTTAATAACAATTAGATTTTTTCTAGATCCCGCAGTAGATTTATTATTTGATCTTAGTAAACGAGGAATAGACACAGTTTCTATGCAATGTTCTACACTAGTATTAATATCAATTAAATTGGTGCAGTAGAGACTGTGATTTGAATTTTTGGTTACTAGTCAAATGGTATTTAACATGTTGGAGATGTTATCCGACAGAAGATCTGCCCCGATTCTACTTGGGTGTAAGCCAGTGCTCGAATTGAGTCAAGTCTTATGGGGGGTCCCCAAGTTTTTTTTTACGGGAGGGGGGGTGTATAGGTTTAGTCTTGTAACATACACTTTATACAAAATATTTGATCATAATATGCATAAATATATCTTATTTATTAAAAACGCTTGATAAAGAATTATATATATAATTATTCTTTTAAATTACTTACTAAAGTAATACTGGATTTAGAGGGCAGCAGACCCAAAACAGCAACCATGGCAAATATACCAGGGCACTACATATAAGGCTCTTGAAGACCCGTAAAAGCAAGTAACTTCAAAATGTCTCAAAAACAGTAGAAAATAATCAGATGGCTTCCAGAGTCAATGGATGGTATCACTGTCTGATCTGTGCTGAGCTGCTGTTGGTGGTACAGACCCATATAAAGCTGTTATCACTGCATTTGTCCTCTTCTGAGATCTTGTCGCTGCTAACCTGTGCTGAGCTCCTCCCACTGCCCTCTGCTAAACTGGAATGGACTGTGGTTGCCTTGGAGGTCCTCTTTACCTGCACACTAGACAATGCCATGTTTTGGTTTCAATATTTTTATTTTTAAATAAATACACATAATGAAATGAAATATTCACTACCATTCAGAAGTTGAGATCGATACAATTTTTTAACTGTTTTTAAAAGTCTCTTCTGCTCAAAGCTGCATTGATTTGATAAAAAAACAGTAATATTGTGAAATATTGTTTTCTATGTGAATATATAGTAAAATGCGTGATCAACGCTGAATTTTCAGCATCATTACTCCAGTCTTCAGTGTCACATGATCCGTCAGAAATCACTCTAATATGATGATCTGATGATCAACAAACATTTATGTAATAAACATTTATTTTATTTTTCAGGATTTTTTGATCAATAGAAAGTTCAAAAGAACAGTTTCTATTTGGAATAGAATATTTTGTTACATTATAAATGTCTTTACTGTCACTTTTGATCAATTTAATGCAACCATACTGAATAAAAGTATTAATTTCTTTCCCAACATTTTTTAAAAATACATTCTTACTGACCACAAGCTTTTAAATGGTAGTGTATAATGCTACAAAAGTTTATATTTCAGATCTGAAGGATCATGTGATGAAGACTGGAGAAACGATGGTGAAAATTCAGCTTTGATCACAGAAATAAATGATATTTTATTGTGTTATTATTTTAAATTGTAATAATATTTCATAAAATTACTGTTTTTACTGTATTTTGCATCAAATCAATGCAGGCTTGGTGAGCAGAAGAGACTCTTGAACTTTTGAACAGTAGTGTACATCCAACAGAATGATTCTAGCTTTTTTTTTTTACCAATGCAGTTTTTACCCTAAAAACAACTGGATGATTAATGTGGATTATGTGACACTGTGATAATAATATTTGTTCCAAAAGACTTGATTAAAAGGATGAAACTTGTTTATTAGATATAAAACATATAGATTGTGACAAAACAGGCTGTCAGTCTGTGTGTTGGTGGGGATTTTTCAACTATTTCAGCTCATGCGATTTTTACATAGTTACGTCCAGTAGGTGGCGGAAAAGCACTGTTATGAGTGAGTAAGTCAGCAACTATTCAACGACCATTTCAGTGAAAAAGGCTGCTTTATTCAGAAACAAACAATGCCATGGCAATCAATGTCAATTATTGTTATTTCAAGAGTGAATCCCGCATAAATGCGTATGTAATTCCCGAAACTTTGTGTTTACGTGGCCATTGGTCCTGGATGGCAGCATGAAAAACAAGTTTTATACAAATTCTGAATGGAAATTAGAAAACATAGAAAGCACACAACGATCGCTCCCTTTACTAAAAAGCTGTTATCCATCTCCGTCGAGATCTCTAGCACTCCCGTAGAACCAGGACTATTAATAATGAAAAAATAGCAACTTAAGCCTAAATGTTTCCAATTTACGCAAGGAATACAAAAGCCCCGATATGGTGTAGGTAACTTAGATATAAAGTAGAACGATATATAGAGAGAGACAATTACCCCTCAAAAAACTTGGTAAGAAGCTTTCTCTTCCCGACCTCGAGTGGAGGTTTATTTTTCTCCATTTTTTAAAAGTTAAAATTAGCTTCAACGGAGCGGCGCCAATCAAACAGTCCTGTCAGTCAACGATGTCATGCGCACAGCACTCTTTAGATGTGGGGCGGGGCGTTTACATTTTAAAGAGACATGGCAACCAGCCAACTTTAAAAAAAATTATTGTAAATAATTCACGAAATTTACCGTATCCATTGCATGCATTTAATCAGATTTGTAATTATTTTTTACTAAAATAAAAATATTTTATTTTAGTATATATATTTAGTAAATATTTTATATATACTAAATATTTAATATTTTTAAATATTTTAAATAATTCTATTTTTTACTTCTTTTGGGGGGTCCCTAATACCTTATGGGGGGTCCCGGATCCCCCCAGCCCCCCCTCAATTCGAGCACTGGTGTAAGCCATCAGCGCGGAAGAGCCTTGGTCGCTCCCAAAACAGATTGCAATTATTTACAAAAATCAGTTTCTGCTCATTGCACCATGACAATAACCATTCATTTAGCGCGAATAATCTACTGAACTTTTCATGCCCTCATCGGTACGTAGGAAGCGGTCCAGACACAATAATCGATGTTTCAGGCGATGTGCTGCGTACCGTATCGATAAGGCTCCTGAAGTGTTTCTTCAGAACCTCCGTCTGTCGCAGCCTAATGTCGTTAGCTCCCGCGTGCAGCACAACAGCTCCGACGCGCTCGTCACCGTTCAAGATCTCAGTTACCCGCGCAGTGATATCGAGAACACGAGCACCAGGAAAGCAGTGACTGTGCACCTTACTTTTACCTAACATAGCGTGGACGTGTCGGACGGTGGAATCGCCGATGATCACAGCATCGCGTTCCGTTTCGCGAAGAGGGAAGAAGCGGTTCTGAGTGGAGATCTCGAAAACCGGGAAGGGCGAAAAGATTCTTGTCCTGGCTCGCGGCTTCCGCGGAACCACCCAGGCTTCGTGATGGTGTGTTGGAGCCGGAGTGAATGAAATCATGGCTGATCGTGACCTGGAAGCTCGGGACCAATGCTGAGAAACGCACGGAGTAGACGAGGTCGGCATCAGCGGGTTACTAACGTTAATCACTGATCCGTGTGCATCAGCGCGTGATGTTTCAAGAGCTAAACGCCGGTCTCTCAGCTCAGCTTGTCTCTCTAGAAGGTCACGGATCTGCTTTTCTATCGCTTCTAATTCAGACTGCACCGCGAGCAATTCAGATTTGTTCTCATCTGCACCAAAAGGTAGATAACATACACCTGATATATTCGCCATTTTAACAGATGGACAGTAAGTTAGCAATGATGCAACCAGTGATGCTATTAATATTTATACTAATTTATGACTCAAGTCTTGGGTAAAAACCGTCTTTTTAGTGGTATGGGTGTAATGTAGACGCACGATAGACGGGAAAACAAACAAACTCACAGCAGGCAACGAGGCTGACAAAAGCAGTCGATCGCAGGGCGAACAGCAGTGAAGCGGTGTCTCGCTCTACGACCAACAACCAATGTTCAAACCGTATTTGCGCAAACAAACAAACGCAAACAAACAAACTCACAGCGGGCAACGAGGCTGACAAAAGCAGTCGATCGCAGGGCGAACAGCAGTGAAGCGGTGTCTCGCTCTACGACCAACAACCAATGTTCCAACCGTATTTGCGGTTCCAGCCGTATAATGGCTTGAGACGCGTCTGGCCAACAGTCCGAGTTGTAATTATGAGTTAAATGATGGTTCAGAACAGAATAAAGAGAGAAATACGGAAAAACAGAAGGAAATACGAAGCTAATACGAGGCTTAGACAGCCACGACGCAAACAAACTCACAGCTCACAGCAGGCGGCGAGGCGGACAAAAGCAATCGAGAAATTTTATTTTTATAACAGTAAAAGCTCTTTTCATGTAGTCACTATTTAAACACTATCATTATTAATTCGGTTTGGTTGTCACTCCCATAAATTACAAAAGCCTGTGTGGACAGAATGAGATTAAAGCGCTCAAAAGAGGAGTGACAACCGTATTTAAAGGGATAGTTTAAATCATATCACCCCATCATATCACAAATGTCATCACTGTCATACCTAAACGGATCTGGCAGAGTCCTCTGATGTCCAGATGTTGAGATTGATTTCTGAACACAGCTGTAGGTGTTTTTATCCTGATATTCCTCCTCCAGATGTAAAGAGATGCTGCTGCTGAGATCACACACACTGATGCTGGACAATACACTGATTCCCTTGTACCAGAAGAGAGTCACATCACTCACATTCAACACTGATGAACACACCAATGAACATTTTGAGCTGGATGATGAAGGATTTTGGGCACAGTTTCTGGTGATGACAGGAATGTGCAGAAGAGCTGAATAACACAAGAAAATAAAGAGACACCAAAATAAAGTCAGAATGGTAAGTGCCAGTGTTTTATTGTGACAGTTTATAAACAAAGAATTATAAGAAAATGAAATGCAAAAAGAAATCGCACTTCTGAGAAATAAAGTCGCAATTGTGAGATATGAAGTCATAATTGTGAAATACAGTTTAAAGTCACAATTGTAAGATGACATAAGTATTAGAAGTAAAGTTACAACTGTGAAATAGTTGCAAATAGAAGGTGCCACACTAAAACATTTTTTTTCTTGAAGAAATGGGATACAGTATTTGGGTATTTCCCATATTTGAACCACCATTTGCCTGAACAGAGAAGTGGTGAGTTTTGCTTTCATTTTATTCAAAGCAAAACGGAATTCATGCCATAATGCCTGATCCTTGGCAAATCGTCTTTTGCACAGTCCCCTTAAGTATAATTGGTGGCTCAACTTACCCACTAGCCCATATTTTACCCCATATCTTAACATATTATATTATATTGATAATTTAAGAATCCTACTTGAAATAAGAATATGGCAAGAGGCAAATAAAATGTGCATAAAGTATAATGCTCTGCTTACCATAGACGGTGACAATGAAATTCTTGACTGAGACTTTGTTTACAACAACCATTTCGATTTTATAAAGTCCAGCTTGTTCTGTGCTGGTGTTTGTGATGGTCAGAGATCCAGTCTGATAGTCCAGCTTGAATCTGTCTATGAATCTCCCATCGACACCATCGTGAACTGACTCATTTTGCACTCTGTTGATTTTAGCGATTTGAGTGTCTTGCGGTCCAAACGTCCCAACTATCACATGTCTCTGTGTTTCAGTAACATCAGTGTGTAGAGTGACAGATTCTCCCTCCATCACTGACACTGTCTCTGTTTCTCCGGTCTCAACACCAAACACACCTGGAGAACAAGCAGAGGAAACGATTCACAGTCACAACTGATGTTGCTTTACTAAAACAGTAACTAAAAAACAAACATTTACAACGTACCTGTACAGACAGTACAACTAATGTGAGATGCATTTTCTGCAAGAGCTCGCAGACTGCTCTATAACCCTTCATGTGTCTAAAGAGGCAAAGACGTATTTGAAATGAACCCTGAAACTGTTTCTTGCCGAGATGAAATGCAGTTCCTTGTTTAGCGGTAAAGTCGTAATAGGCCTACTCTGATGTGTATTGTTGTAGATTTTTCCCTAAACCTAACTGCGTACTTGGAACCTAATTATTTTCGTTAATGAATTTATTTGGGGTGCTCAGTCATCACCCAAGCGTCTCTCATTGACACTTAATCTATGGCATCTCTAGTCGACACTCAATCTATGGCGTCTCTAGTCGACACTCAATATATAGCGTCTCTCGTCGACACTTAATAACCTTTATACTCTAGCTTCTGCGTCTCTCGTCGACACTGGCCGAGTTCCCTAAACTCTAACTTACTTGGTTCCCCAAACTAGCCTGTTGCGCAACAGTAATATCAGACAGACTCCAGCAAATGTCCTCTAAATGCTTTTTAATCACGGCCGGGAAAGTTCTCGAGCAATACTCAGAGAACTTTCCAAGAAGAAGCAAGGCCGGTGGATCTCAGACAAATTCCATTGAGAATCCCACCAGTGAACACTAATACAACAGTTTTTATAATGTAACATGATACATCACCACGAGTTTTCAAACCCAGACATCTGTCTAGTTCTGATTTCCATATTTGTTATTTATACACACACACTCACATACTCAAAGTCACAAGTTTTCAACTGAAGGGGAAACATACATTTCAAATTCAAAAGCATATGAATGTTGTTAAATAAGGTTTAGATGTTAAAATCATGGTTAATTTAATACAGTCTAAAATTTCCACCACAGTAAGAGCATTTTACAGTATAAATCAAAGAATACCTTTTTTGATTGTCAACTGTATCTTTTCAATGGCCTTGTATAGCCTATTGTTTTTGTTTTGATACATATAGCCTACGATGATACAGTAGGGGAGAACCGGGGCGAAAGTAACACGAGACGAAAGTAACAATGCGATTTTCTCTGAGCCCTGACTACATTTGCATTTCAAGCTATGGCAGCACTTTCAGCATGCAGCCAGTGACTGAGCTGCTAAATATCACGTGATTTCATCATCATTTCCCGCCGTTAGGTCCGGAAAGCTGTTTTCGGGTACTGTAAGTAAATTACTGAAGCGGTACTTTTTTTCTATTTACAAGTTGTGTTTCTCGTTTCATGTTTCACATTAAAGGTGCTCAAAGCGATGTCGGGTGACATCACTTCTTGTTGACGTTTAAAGTATTGTCAAACAAAACGAAGGCTAGCTAGACCCTCCCTCCTCCTCATCCGCGCACTAACCCCTAGTGATGGGCAGATCGAGGCTTCGTGAAGCAATGAAACAGTCGAAGCAAATGTGCCATTTTGTTTCGAGGCTTCGAATCAATCCGAAACCCGTCTCCACGGTGACACCTAGTGGTCACTTGCAGGTGTTGATCTGAAACAACCTTTACAAAGAGCTAATAAAAAAATGTGTTGGGTTTTTTTTTTTATTATTGTATTTTTGTAATATATGAAGCTTGTAACCTGTAGTCTCTTCACATTGAATAATGTGATTTTGGTCATGAAAAATGAATATTATTAAAAATAAATCAAGCCACAATGTCTCCCTTTCTTATAGATTTTTATTCAAAAATATTAATTTCTCTGCTGTTGAAGGACTCAGCCTACTTCTTTTTTTACAGATAATTTCTCCAGCCTTTGAAAAAATTCTCTCACAAGGGACACTTGTTGCTGGCATACAAAGATATTTTTAGCTAGGACATACAAATGAGGAAAGATTACTGCTCTCTCTTTCCAGTAAGTTAGAGGATCATGAGTTCTGGGCAAAAACGCATCGCTGAGGTATTTTTTCACTTCCACTGTGGCATCAGCTGTAGGATTGTGTATCATCTGGGTCTCACGGATACGATTGTCAAAATGTTCCCATAAACTGTCTTGTGTTTCAACTGGTGTTGATGATGATGGGCCTGATGTTGACATTTGTGGTTCTGAATTAAAAGAAAACGGCAATGCATACCTTGCTTAGATGGCCCAGCAGTGTCAGTAGCAGGCCTTGGTACAGGGGGAACACTACCATCCTCTGCACCCTGCAGAATGGCAGGATGAATGCTCCTCAAATGGCGCATCATGGACGATGTATTGTTGCAGTAGGCTAGCTGCCGATCACAATACACACATCTCACTTTATTTGGGGTTTCCAAATGGAAATGCTCCCACACCACAGATGTACGGCATCTCTTCTGTGGAGCCTCCATTTCTATCTATCTATCTATCTATTTTATATGTAGCCTATCTATCTAATAATCTATATGTATCTGTAATATATGTATCTATCTATTAATCTATATATATATATATATTTCTATCAATGCATCTATTAATGTGTCACTATATGTACTCTGTGTGTCTCTAAGTCAATGTAAATTAAATCCTAAATATAACTAAACAAATCGCACTATAAATGTCACTATATCACCAAAAATCCGCTATCTCAAAACCAAACTCCTCTCACAAAAACCCACGATATGAAAATGCGTTGACAAAACTTTTATACTGTGTGATTGTGTGATTTGTTCCCGAATCGACCAATCAATGAAACCCTGATTCGGCGGAGCACTCCACCTGATGAAACACTTAGACGCTTCATTTAGCCGTTGTCACGTGACGTGGGTGTTTCGAATCATCTTTGCTTCGGGATCTCGCAAAGCTTCGGAACGTCTGTTTCGCGCCAGCCATCCTTACTAACCCCCCAAACCCTTCTTATCGGTTATTGGCTGGAACAGTTTGTTATGTTTCGTGGTGCGGGTAAGCCCAGTTTTTTTGTTGCTGTTTGTGGAGCCTGAGGTGTCTGCAGAGACCGTGTTTTTTTACAGTGTGTTCAGGGGACAGGCAGCTAGCGGATAGTGAGGAGATGTTTGTTGTATGTGACAAAAAATATTTTGGCCTAAAAAACGCGTGACATCGCTTTGAGCACCTTTAATGATCAATCTACATGTAACCGGCAGAGTAGTCGCTGTCTGGTTGAAGTTTGTCCCTCTGCAGCTACGGTAGCCCCCTGACGTCACTCAGCTAGCCGTGAGTGGCTAAACAACTCACTTGCGTCTAGGCCAGTTTCTATAAAACAGTCTGCACTGTTTGGCTTAGAAATTCTCTGGTGTTCAGATACACTTTCAGTCTGTTCCTACTTGGGTATGTGGTTCTCCTGTGCAACGAAGGTATTTGACTGATTGCCAGACGCTTCCGGGTAATCGTGCTGTGTATTACTGAAGGTCTTGGGCAAAAGCACCCGCCGGGTAGCTGTACAGCAATTAAGCAGCAACATCAAGAAGGATTTTGAAGACTGGCGCAAAGGGCTGTTTTCCACTGTGTCAGTTTGTTTGTCAACATTGAGGCAGATTGCTCCTGCTGCTTTGCCTTGCCTAAATTAAGTTTTATATATATCTTTTCTTTTCTTTATTGTGGTTATTTTTCCGTAGTCTCCGTCTACTGATTTGTCTGACCGATGTGGTATTTGCTGTTCTAGTAGTGTATAGTTTTACATTCTCTATCTACTCTGCTAGTGATAACTTTCTCGTCCTTTTATTCCTTTTTTTCAGAGTACTAGAGTAACTGCTCACAAGAGAGGGTCCTGGTTCCGTCCTCGCGCATTGCATCACGTATTGTAGTGGTAAACTGCACTTCACAATGTTGATTGAGTCATTGGCTTGTAGTGTGTGTGTGTGTGTGAATGCATGTGATCGTGGGCACCAGATTCCAGAGCACGGGCGGTGAACGTCACGCGTGTCCCGGACAGGTAACCAGCCTTGACCGTGAATCAGTATTTTCCAGTTAAATTGTTAATCGTATTGCCCCTTGTAACAGCCAATACCAGGTCTGGTCTCTCGCTTTAGTACTGTGCCTCTAGTATGACGGTGTGGCTCTTTTTTATACCATTGTAGAATGAAGTTATTGTTTGTTTTTTTCTACTGAATGCACGTCTCTGTCTATTTTATCTTTGGTGTATTTCTACGAACCTGCTTGCCTTAGATTAGGTTTTTAGCAGTTAAGGTGCAAAGTATATCTTGGTGTGAAAGGCACCAGGTGGCGCGTAGTCAAGAACCTTTAATCCTAGATCTGGTCAAAGATCCTTAAGGTCACATACAGGTTATTGCAATTTAGTGCTGCAACACATGATAAAGTTAGCCTTGTCAGAGTTTTTCGTATACAAGTAATTTGGGTTTAAATGTCAGGAGTTCCAGTCGGGACGAAAGTAACACTTGTTACTTTTGTCCCGCTGCTATGTTTACGCATAGAAACAGCTGGATGGAAACATGACTACAGTTAGATTATTTTGAGAATTCATGAATTTATCTTATTTAGTTTTACCTAATTGTCATATTGTTCATACTGTTGAATGTTTTATAAAATGGATTGACATTTTAAAATGGATTAAATATTTTAAAGAAATCAAGTTTGTACTGTCTGGTTATTTTTGAAACATTATGAAACTGAAATTCAAAATGAAAATGTAATGTAATCATTTTTTTGCAAAGATAAAGTACAAAATATGTTTGCAGTTACATATGAACAAAGTCATAGTCAGGTATATTTAATGAAAACCAGAGTAACACAAAATAAAAATCTAGCTTGTATTGTTGTTACTTTAGTTTTGACCCAACTGTATGTTACTTTCGTCCCAACTGACGGGGTCGAAAGTAACAATGTGCAACTTATGTTCAAAGTGAAATTATACTGAAGTCATTCGACATTTGTACAAAATACCACCTGGTATTGATAGACCACACTTGTGAGTTATTGACCACAGCAAAAATGTATTTCTGTCTAAAACAATATCTTTTAAAATTATGTTTTTTCTGAAAAATGGTACTTTTGCCCCTGCTCTCCCCTACATACAATGTCAAGTAGAGAAGTACTGAACTTAAAATGTGTACCTTTCAAACTTTCAGTCCATCAAATAGTCCCATAACAACACACTGACTTACTAAAGTCATATTAGTTTTGTTCCAATCTTTATTAAAACACAGGCCATAGATTAACAGGCCATGGATACAAGCTTTGTCTAATAGTCTTATGCTGATTTAATCTTGAATGCTCAAAGGAAGTTAAATGGAAAATAGACACTGATCTGTGATCAGGTTTTGCCTTCATGCCCTCATGAGTACAATGACAGAAACTAAAGAACACTACAAAATTAATAGAGATTGGATACCAACAGCAATTCAGCTTATATCTGTTTTGGATATTGCATTTCTGCTTTGACTTGAAAATGAGCATTACAGTAAAACAGTAAAATAACATTTGTGCATAACCTAAATGATTTTCATGAGAGAACATTTGTTGTTTATGGATAACCAGCCCATCTGGTCAAAATTCCTCAACAGTCAACACTTTTTCTGTTTTTTTGACATCCGTGACTGTCACTGTCACTCGTGTTTTGCTCGGTTGTGACAACTGTGAGACACGACAGAAACGCCACGGATCGATCACCTCATCAGCTCGAGTCATGCTTATGATCTAGGATTCTAAAACAATATGAAGAAACTGTTATTGTTATGTTCTTTCGCATTATTTTTGGACAGTAAGTCATCGGTTCTTCATTCTTTCGGTTTCACAATCTAAGGCGAATAGCCTTCTTATACGTAAAATGTCGCATATTTTAGGCTACAACAGATTCGGAAAAATACTAATTTCACCGTCACTGTAATGTTGGTGAATCGGAACATTTTCAGGGAAGGATTTTTTTTTTTTTTTTACAAAGGATATAAAAAATCTAAATCATTGCTTTTGTCTGTTCTACAGTAATATTGTGGGCTTTTGGCGTCCGATTTCCACAAACAGTTATAGCTGTAGGTTATCAACACATATGATAACTCATCTTAAATTGGTCAAATAAACATTCATGACTGGATGTACATTAATTAATTAATAGCCTTCATACGATTCACACTGTTTCTGTTTTGTTATGCCAATATTGCACAATCATTCCAGGACAAATTCCACAATGATAAGATCTAGTTTCATTTTATGATAATATTTAAGGTCCCACTTTATATTAAGTGGCTTTAAGTATAATGCACTTAGATTGAAAAATATGTAGGAGAGACCGGGGACAGTTGCAACACTTTTTGCCTTTGGCTCAGAGACGGTTTGGATTAGACAAGCCAATTGTTTATAGAATAAACTTTCATCTGTATGTTAATAGTCTAAACCATTTAAAGATAATTACAGAATCTACATTTTTCACAATTTGCATTTGAATGTAAGGAGTCAGATGTTGCAACTGACCGCGGGCCCGGGGACAGTTGCAACATTGTTTGGGGATGGTTGCAACATGTTACAAATACAATATATTACAATATATGTCAGTGTTAGCAAAATGATTATTATCAAAAATGTAAGTTATAATAATATAACACTGTTATTTATTCATCAGCTTTGATTAGATGACAATTATAGATTTGTCTAGATGAGTAGGCGTTATGTGCAGATGTCAAATATTCAAATTGATATAAAATACAGTAGGCTTTTAGTGACATAGGAAGAATGGAACAATTTGTAAGACAATTAACTTTTATTTAGACTATTGTCATGTAAAACATTTTTTTAAACTACATTTTATATATATATATATATATATATATATATATATATATATATATATATACAACTTATGAAAAAAAGCTAAAAATACTACTTTGTGGTCTGTTTTTATGCATTGTACGGGACTGTTGCAACTGTCCCCGTTCCTGTCAGCCATGATAAAACCACATGTGCTAGCTAAACAATTGACCTAGATACATGCTAATCATACTAGCTTAAAGTTAACATATCACTAATTTAAACCATATAAGTTTGAGCTGAATCATCACAAAAACAGTGACAGCAGTTTAACAAAAACAAAGCTCAAGAAAAAAAATACTTTCATACTCTAAAAACAGTTTTTCTTCAATAAATTCTGGAGAAGCTCAGGAATCTCCTTGATTTTTCTCTGAAAGGGGGGGGCATCCAATTAAGCATGTGCAGTGTGAGTGTCATTACTCTAGCTTGTTTCTGGTTGGAGAAAAATGACATGTTGCAACCATCCCCTGTTGCAACTGTCCCCGGTCTCCCCTACAATGTACTTGTGTTCATGTTGTATTGTAAAACACTTTTGCTGCTATTGAGGTGTGATACAGGGAAGGGTCAACAGTGTACTTACAAATGTAATTACATACATTAATTACAGCTGTAATTACATGCAGGTATTTTTAAAATATAAATACAATGTAAAAAGATGTATGTACACAATAAGTCCATTGTATCAAATTATTAGTTTCAATGTAAGTACATAGTACTTAAATCCACTTAATATAAAGTGGGAACATATTTAATTCTATAATATTCAGTGTATTCTGTAGTAATAGTGTTTTTTACTAATAGGATTATAATCATCGTTAAGATTTAAATATCAACTGCAGTGATACAGTCTTAAAAATAAGGTTCTTTATTGGCATCAATGTCCATGAAGAACCAACTTTCACAGAACCTTTCCATTGCACTAATGGTTCTTTACGTTATTAAAATGTTAATTTACACTATGAGTAACATATTCTTAAAGAACTGATCACTGAAAGGTTCTTTGAAGAATCAGAAATTGCTCTTCTATGGCACTGCTGAGAAAACCCTCCTTTTATAACCTTTATTTTTAAGAGTGTACTGTTTACGTAGTTTACTGATATTGAAAACTTTCAGTTATATTTTGTTTATTTCTCAGGTGTGTTTGGGGAGACGACAAAAGTGTCAGTGAAAGAGGGAGATTCCGTCATTCTGCAGTCCAATGTCACTGAAATACAGAGCAAAGATTTGTTAATGTGGATGTATGGATCTCAAAACTCCATTATCGCTAAAATGGAGGGCACAGCTCAGACAGTCTCATTATACGATGTTGACGATGGGAGATTCGAGGACAGACTGCAGCTGGACAATAAGACTGGATCTCTGACCATCAGTGACATCAGAACCAAACACTCTGGAGATTATTATATAAAGATCATCAGCACTGAGACATTAGTCAATACATTCACTGTTACTGTCCATGGTGAGTAGCTCAGATAGATCTATTGATTATATAGGTTAGGCCTATATGTTTACTTTTAAAATGCACTATACATTGGATAACTGTTCCTGTTTGTTTTCCAGATGTAATTTTTGCAGGGTTGGAAAACAAGAGAGAAGGAGATTCTGTGACTCTACACACTGGTGTTACTGATTCACAGAAACATGATCTAATACAGTGGACGTTTGGAACTACGAATCCAGACACTCTTATAGCGGAAATGAACGTAAAGATTCATGAGATCACATACAGTCCTGATGAGAGATACAGAGAGAGACTACATCTGGAAAATCAGACGGGATATCTCACCGTCAGAGACCTCAGAACCGCAGACACTGGTGTTTATCAACTACAGATCTCCAACAGTAAAGAGACCTTATACAAGAGATTCAATGTTTTTGTTGGTAAGTAGCTCATGTTTAATCATGTTAAATGAGCATTTCCCTCAAATCGCATAAGCAATTTACTTATACTAATAACTTTCTCTCTTCAGCCATTCCAGATCCAGGTTTGTCCGCTGGTTATATTGTGCTGATTTGTGTTTTTCTCCTGCTGTTTGTGGCTGTTGCTCTCGGTTCAATTTACTACCAGTTCATATACTCTAAACGGAAAGGTAATGCTATCTACAGCTAATATAGCGAAAGGAATAAACCTATATAAGAGTTTAAAAGTGTATTTCATTTGCATAACTATGTTTTCTTCAGAGCAATACTGTATCTTTACTGAATTATACAGTGGATGATCTTAAGAAAAACAGGAATTTACAGTCGCTGTAAAGCAGTCTGAAATTCTTGTTCTCACCTAACATGAAGTTATAGAATCCTATAAATGCATTTTGAAAAGTTATTTTTAAAATGAATTAAAAACCAACAGGAAAAGAACATCCCTTTATTAGGAATGCACCTTAAAATTCTACTTATTTAGGCAGCTCACTAGGAGATTTTGCAGTTTTTTTGCTGTGAATTAAAAAAAAATTAAACATCTCCATGATGTCAGAAAAAAGGTCACTGAACAACGATTTTGAATCAAATTGAAAACCAACATCTGAGAGAAGATCTGTAGTTTGTTAGTTAGAACAGCTCCATTACAAATGCAATTTTGACTACTTGAAAAATGAAACATCTGTTAAAACTTTTTATATCTTGATGTTGAGACAGAAAAGAAAAAAACTGTATCAGTGACGGAGGGAAATTCTGTCACGCTGAATACTGGTGCAACTGAAATCCAGAGAGAGGATGAAGTACTCTGGACGTTTGGACCGCAAGATATGGTCATTGCTCAAATACACAAAAAGTCCAGTAACATTTGTTACGCCGACGACGAACGGTTCAGTAACAAACTCCAGCTGGACCAGCAGACCGGAGATCTGACCATCAGCGACATCATGATCCGAATCTCTGGAGATTATCAGATGAGGATCAACGGCAGCAGAGCCACCAAAATCAAGAGATTCAAGGTTATTGTACGAGGTGTGTGGGTGAAATACTTTAGATACCCTACAGTCTGTAAACATGTTCATCTATTAATTTTACACTTCATTGGGTTCTAAAGTGGGTTTTGAGTTGTTCATCTGCACATATCAACATGCTTTGTTTCTATTTCTTTATGAAATGAAGTGGACACACTGAAATTCGCGGAGGGAGAGTCTGTCCATCTGAAGACTGGTATTGCTGAAATACAGGAAGATGATTTGATTCTGTGGAAGTTTGAACCTAAAAACGCCCTCATAGCCAAAGTTGATGGGCAAACCAATGAGACCAGCGTCTACGATGTTGACGATGAGAGATTCAAAGACAGACTAGAGCTGGACAAACGAACTGGAGATCTCACCATCATGAACACCAAAAGCAGCGACTCTGGAGTTTACGAAGTACAGATGAAGAGCAGCAATAAAGCTTCATACAAGAAATTCAATGTTCTTGTCTGGTGTGAGCTCAAGATAATCACAGTATTGATAGTGCGGTTTACGTGCACATTCACATGTTTCTCCTATATGTTTCTCTCTCTTTGGTAGTTAATACGCTGAAATATACAGTTGGAGATTCTGTGACTCTACAAACTGGTGTTTCCGAACTGAAGAATGATGATCGGATACTGTGGAAGTTTAGCGATAAAGACACTTTCATAGCTGAACTCAACGGAGACACCAATCAGGCCTTTTTCTACAAAGGTCCTGATGAGAGATTCAGAGACAGATTACAGTTAAACCAGCGAACTGGAGATCTGACCATCAGGAATATCAGCAGAGCACATTCAGACGTTTATACACTACAAATCACCAGCGGCAAAAAGATCACATGCAATAGATTCATGGTGATTGCCCACGGTGAGTTATGCAATCGTTTAGCACGGTTTTGATGCTTTTAACGCTCTTGACACAGATTATTAATAGTTAAAGACAAACAACTGAAAAAGACCAACCTGAACTCATGGGAAAACTTTTTTACAAGGTGGCACTTTTGTATGAATTTGTACAGTGAAAATCATACAAAAACGTAAGCATGAAGGTCCACCCCTAACACTTGGGTGTAACCAGATTGTAAAAAAAAAACCGTACAAATTATATTGTATGTATTTATATGGATTAGCCACCAATTTGCCCAAAACATAAAATGGTTACAAATTGTAATGAGTGTGTTGAAAAGATATTTGGGCTATAATTTAATTTGGTGGATAAAGCAAGGAATATAAGAAAATAAAGTCCATTATTAGAAGATGACCGACAGGCCATGTTTTCCCCCTCTTTACCCTTCTTTACTCAAACATCAGACTTTTTAACGCAGGAAAGAGGTGGTAACAGTTTACACAGGAATCGCTGAAATGTCTTCCCACACAAATGTGTTGTCTTTGAACCCAAATTTGATCTAATGTTCTGGCAAGGTTCTCTTAAAGTTCTTCCAGTAATATCAATATATGTTCGTTCAAATGTATCTGTTCTTCAATAATGTTCTCAAAACGTTAACATAAAAAAATATTTATATATCGTTCATGGAATTTTTTTTCTCAAGTTTTAGTTAGATGTTTGTCTAACATTTTTAAAAATGTTACTTTGTTCAGAGAACTTTCAATAGTAAATCCCATAATGTTTGCAAAATTCTAAAATGGAATGTTCACTTTGTGAATGTTTTTTTTAAGTTTAAAAACCTGGACATTTTCAATATTTAGAGAAAATTAAAAAATAATATTTCTATAACTTAACCCTCATCCTTCCCTGGCAACCTGTAACAGATCTTTCCCTCGTGGGTCAAAATGACCTGAAGCCCTAAAATTATATACATTTGTTTTAGTCCAGAAAACTTATATTATTTCATTTTTATAATGTTTTCTATATTTAATATATTTTACTTGCCTTTAAATTACTAGACATTATAAAAATAATTTTTTGGTAAAGTTTTTGCTTTTTTAGTTTGAATTAGTTTTATTTTTCCATGTATACGGAATTATTCCTTCTATTCCATTCATTCCTAAGGGGCTCAAATTGACCCGCCAGGGAAGGATTTATTAACTTTTTTTATTACAACCACATAAACTCCTCAAATCCAGTAAATTTTACACTGTGTGTGTTTTCGTGTGTATTCGTGGTTCAAGTGTGACAAAAGCCCTAAGGTTTTGGAATTCATTATTCACTTTTGTTATTCTAGAAAAACAGGTTTTGATCATCTAGGTTTGCTTAGATAAATAGTTAAACACTAAAATGTTCAAAATCTAAAACTGTGTTAGTTTATGTGTAACACAGAAATCCATCACAATATAGAAGAAAATGTAACCTCTTCACCTCGTAAGTTACCGTGGCAGTGAGATCAGATCACCTGTTATAATGTCCATGTTTTTCTCTTATATGTGGTGCTGTGACAAAATAAAGAGAAGACTGTGTCAGCGATGGAGGGAGATTCGGTCACGCTTCACAACGAAACTGAAATACATGATGATGATCTGATTCTGTGGCTGTTTGGAGCTGAAGAAAGACTCGTAGCTAAAAGAGAAACAAATAAAAGGGCCTGTACATATTATGGTGATAAAGGGAAATTCAAAAACATATTAAATCTGGATCATCAAACTGGATCTCTGATCATAAGAAACAGCACAACTGAACATGCCGGAGTTTATAAACTACTGATCATCAGCAGTCAAGAGACTAAATACAAGAGATATACAGTTACAATCCGTGGTGAGTAACATGGTGATCTTTTTTTTTTTTTTGCTTTTATTTTGGCTTATTTAAATTATTCTAGTTGAAGTTTGTAACTCTTTTTCTGTTAACAAACTTGATCGCTTTTCAGCTTTACATGTAGAGAAAGCTATATTTCAAAGGTTAATTTTCTCAATTTCACTCCAATATTACTATACTCCAATATCGCATATTAGTTTTGCACAACCGATAGCCTTTCTCAGAGGTTTAATTTGGGGGCCGGACTATCTTTTTGGGAAAGTTATTTTCATAACTTTATTTTTTCAATTAGTTGGTGCATAAATTACATACTTCACCTTTAATTAAAATAATACAATTTAAAAATATTAAATTTCAAGTCAATATCTAAATAAAATAACAGCTGAAGATAATGAATTCTAATCGTTTAGTTATTAATATCCCCAATTTTAACAAAATTTTATGTTTTAGTAAAGTGCGGTTCATCACGGTTTGATTACTTGAGTTTTAAACATGATTGCACATTAACCCTTAATATAGCTGTGACATCAACCTTTTTAACCTCATGTGATTCTTTGTTTTCTTACAGAAAGAGAAATAAATGCAGTCAGATTGGATGAGCAGGAGGTTATATGCTTAAAACTTTTATCTTAAACCCACAACAGTATATATAACTGTGAATGTTGACACATTTTGTTGCACTGACATTTATATGACATTATGTACACAATAACATAATTTGTTATGTACTATTTTACCTTGGTGCTTGTGAGCAAAACCAAATGCGATTATAACTGATCTTGGTTCAATAATATATAACATTATAAATATTTATGAGGCGGTAATAAGTCTGCTTGGGGTTTATTGCTCGTCTTTTTTTTTAAATGGTCTTGCTTTTTGTGTTTCACTACTTGTTTGTGTCATGATTCTGCCATCATGTTTTTGATTTTCCTAGTCTTGTGGCAGGATCATGACAGAACCATGTTTTGTGTAGGCCTACTAGTGCATGGCCTGTTGTTTGGGCCATGTGCTTGTGTTGTCTCGTTAGATGCCCCGCCCCCTTGTTATCCTCGTCTTGTCATTACCTAGTCTGTGTCACCTGTTCCCCTCGTTAGTTTCTCCCTATTTAATCCCCTTGTGTTTGCTGTCTAGGGTCGGTACATTGTCAACCAATGCGTCTTAGGCTACACTTTGTGAGAGTCCTGTGAGTACTTTGTCTGAATCCCGTATTAAGAATTGTGAGTTTGTGTAGCTGTTTGTTTTCTTCATCTTGTCATTATCAGTAGTGATGGGCAGATCGAGGCTTCGTGAAGCAATGAAACAGTTGAACCAAATGTGCCATATTGTGTCGAGGCTTCGAATCAATCCGACACCCGTCTCAACGGTGACACCTAGTGGTCACTTGCAGGTGTTGATCTGAAACAACATTGACAACGAGCCATTAAAAAATTTGTTTTTTGATTTTTTTTTTCTAATATGTGAAGCTTGTAACCTGTAGGCTCCTCACTGTGCAGAATGTTATTTTGGTCCTGAAAAATGAATATTAATAAAATACATCAAGCCACATGTCTCACTTTTTTTAGAGATTCTTATGAAAAATATTATATTTCTCTTCTTTGGAAGGACTTAGCCTACTTTTTTTAACAGATAATTTCTCCAGTCTTTGAAAAAATCCTCTCACAAAAACCCACGAGGTCAAGATGAGTTGACTTTCACTTTTTATACAGATGTACTTTGTGTGGTCTGTTCCCGACCCTGTCAATCAAACGCTGAATCGGCGGAGCACGCCACCTGTCGAAACACTCAGAAGCTTCATTTAGCCGTAGTCACATGACATGGGTGTTTTGAATCACGCTTCGGATCAGTGTTTCGAAACATCTGCGCTTCGGGATCTCGCAAAGCTTCGGAACGACTGTTTCGCGTCAGCCATCCCTAATTATCAGTCAGTTTCTAGTCCTAGTTTATTTCCTGTCTTAGTCTAGGTGTACTGCCCTTCTGTCCTGTTTTGCCCCCTCGTGGGTTTTTGTTTACTGTTTTGTGCCTCAATAAATCCTGTGTCCGCATATCGTCTGCGTTTGGGTTCTCTCCTTCACCCTCATGAAAGTTTGGGTGCTCCTTGGATTAATTGCTTTTGTTTTATTCTTATTTGGATAAAATTATCTACTCAATAAATAACTGTCTGTAGATATACTGCTGGTGTTAATATTTTAATATCTGTTTGTAAACCACAATCTGATAAAGTCTCTTCTGGAAAGATAGTAAACACTAATATATTCTCTAGTTTAATTCAATAAAAGAGTCAGTTAATTCACCTTAAGGTGCAGTCAAAATAACCATTGTTTGTCCCTATTGACAATGGACCTTTTTGCCCACGAAATTTCACCAAAATGTTATCCCCTACAGGGGCCGTATTCACAAAGAATTTTAAGGCTAAAAGTAGCTCCTAACCGGCGAATTTAGGAGCAACTCCTAAAAATAATGGGCGTGTCACTTGTAACTTTAGGACTCTTAGTTTTTTTGACTAAGAGTAATTCACGAAGCATTTTAGCCCTAAAAGTAGCACCTAAGCCTGGGACAGCTTAAAAGAAGTCGAGAGGACTCCTAACTCACTAAGACCTATTCACAAACCGCTTTTTGTGGCATTTCACGTTGCGATGTTTTGAAATGCGTATGCGGAGGCTACAGCTTCCAATCGCGAGGGAACAATTTTGCATTGTAGGCATAACTAGGGATGCAATCGCCACCGACAACAACCAAAAATAGGCTACTCACTGCATGTAAACCAATTGTAACGTTTCATTCTGAATCAAATTAAAATGTTCTTCTCTTTGCAAACGTAGGCAGAGGAATATAGTGACAGATTAATTCAATAATGTTGCAAAGATATTGCATCAATCCATATGTTTCATTAGGCTACTAGGCTATTTGTTTTCCCTTACTCTTTATTCATTTAGGCTATTTATTCAGTTATTCATCATTTTCCGTCCTTCGCACTACTTGTGTAGCGCACGCATTCTCAGACCTGTCACCTGTCACTCATCATCGTAGGGGAGGTGTTTGGAATCATTCCCGCGTTACAATCATCAGCCAATCAAGGTGGTCACTTCAGTCAAGCTCGTGCATGAGTAATGACGTCATCCATAGCAACAAAGACTCACTCTTAATTTAGGAGTTGTCATTTTTCTTTACTAAGAGTAGGTCTGAAAGGCGTTGTGAATAACTTTTAAGAGAAAACTCCTAGCTAAAATCTTTTAGTGCGATTTAGGAGTACTCCTAGTGGTAAGATAAAATGCTTTGTGAATACGGCCCCAGACCTTTTTTTTTTTTTTTACCACTGAGCAAAACAATTTTACCTACTTGATATTTGCTCTACTGAAATGTAAAAATTAATCTAAAAAACAAAATTTTTGCGTATTCGCTGCTAGGGGTCGCTAACGTTTTACAATTACAAAACCGTAGATTTACGACGCAGTGAATAAGCCGAATCATGGAACTTGTCATCATGCCGATGGATCTAATAATGTTTATGGATGAGTGAAAACATTGATGTTTTTTAACATGACTAGTATAAAGCAGGGCGCGATTGCTTGTTATGAGAGACAGATATCAGCGCCACACGTGAGTCCCGCGGATATAAAGGAATGAGGACATTTAATTCTTCCGAACTATAATACGCTCTGTAGTGGAAATTTTAATATTCATTGATCAGTAATAGATATTGCAAGGGAATGCAACATGTTTTTCTTCTCACTTGGAGTGATGTTTGAACAAGAGATGTATTTGTAGTGAAGCACTCTAGGAACAGCTGAACAAGGCCTTTTGGTTCTAGAGGTCAGGATGCAGCTAAATTCATGGTCCTATTGTCAGTTAGTGACAAAGAGGAGCACATGCAACAAGTGCATTCCTTATTTGGCAGCCTGGCTCAAGAAAGACACAGACTGTAAACTTGGAAAATGTTATAAAGACTGTTCAGCCCTTCTTAGTATGGTATCACTCACTCTACAGCGTAACTTCTGTGTGGCAACTGAGTCCTCCTTGCAAGAATAAATACCTTTTAAAAGACAGTTTGGTTTCAGAGTGTCTCTTATGCAGTGATGATGGTTTGTTAATTTTTGCCACAACAGCTATAACTTTAGAAGATCTTTCAAACGATCATGGATTTTGTGTTGATAATGTAAGTCTGGGTAGTCGTGCATTAAACGTGTCAAAAAATCAATAGAGTCAAGTATGCTGCTTTGATATTATGTGTAATTGTCCAGTGGAAACAAAATGAACTGCGACACAATAAGAGGTTCTGGAATGCTGTAATTGTTTGTGATCACTCTGCTTACAGAAGTTTGTGACAGACCCAAAACATCACTGCTGCGTTGATGCATTTTCCCAGCTGCCAAATATCTTAATGTACAGTAGTGATTTAATTTCTGTCTCTAATAAAATCGGTCACAAACATGTTCCCTGCACGATCTAATCTATAGTGTCTTATTAACTCACTGTCATCTATTGTCTGCAATGCATTTCTTCTCCCTCTTCGTCTTTCTGCCATTTTCTCCTCTGCTAAAGAAACTCTTAAGCCTCTTAAAAGTCCTCATCCGTGCTCCTAACAATTTTGACCTTAAGACCTCTTTTAAGGGTTAAGATGCTTTCTGAATTACTTTTTTCTTTACTAGGATTGTTTCTTTAATTTTAAGAGTAAACACCCACATTTCTAAGAATTTTCTTAGAATTTTGTCACTAGGAGCTACTCTTTGCATTAAGATTCTTTATGAATACAGGCCCTGATGTTTAATTTACATGTATAGAAAAGAATGTGCAGACGTGGCTGGTCTGCTGGACCAGAGAATCTCTATTGTATATAGACTTTTATATTGCATGCTGAAGGGGAAAGATATTCCTAACAATATGTGTTTCCCTTTTGTCTTGTTTTAGGATAATTCTGGAGAAAATGGACCTTCTGGGGAAGGTGACTCCCATGCAGGTGTAACGAGTTAGCTCAAAGGGGAAATATTAATAATCAATCATAACTTGTTAGATTGATTATTAATATTTGGGTCAGTTAATTGGATTAACTTGATGTAGCTAAATTAATATTACAATCAATTAATCAATTTGTCCAAACAAACTCTTTTGATTATTCATTTATTCTAAGAAAAGGGTATCTTTCATGGCCACAGAAAAATAATTCTTTCTTAGCATGTACAGCGCTAAGAGCATGTAACAAGATCGAAATCGTAAAATAAACTTTGTTTGTAAGCAGAGAATCAGAAGCAAATACATATTGTGCACAAGTTTTATTAACTAAGTCACAAACACATAACTAACATACAAACAATTACACAGACATTGGGTAGATGGTTATGGTGACAGAATGAAACCAAAAGCAGGAAATGGAACTATGGAAAAGATCCATTTAACTATAAAAAGAACTATCAGCTTATCATTTTCAGAGTACCTCATTAAATATATATAATTGCATGGTATTTGCAGCAGACACATTTCTTGAAGATCCTGGAAAAGGAGGTTGATGTTTCCTTTGAGTGTCAAACATTGAAGTTGCAATTGTTTTCTTCTCCATTGGATGAAGAAGATATGATGAACTTGACTCTGTTCTGGGTGAAGGTTTTCTCTCTCTCCATGAGCACATGGCGGATCACATGCAGATTGTGACCTGCCGGCCCTGGGCCGGAGAGGCCACGGAGGCAACCAAGGAGTAAGGAAGTCGGAAGAGTTGGTTGCCCATTCAGTGATGGTAAAGTTGCAGTTTTCTTCTGAGTTGGATTGAAGAAAATACAGTCCCACTCTTTTGGGAGAGTGAAGGCATAGCAGGCTGTGGGGGTCCCCACAGACATCAACCCGAAGAAGCAGCAGTGAAGGACAGAGGAAGAGAGGACTAAGAGAGGGAAGGGCTTGTGGAAGTGCAGTTTAAAACCTGAGAAAGGTCTCACCTCTCAGGGTTGGTTCGACCAATAAGAAAGGTGGAGTTTCCAGAATTTGATTTATTGATCTTTGTTTCAAGCGTGCTCATTTGCATGTGCAGCTGGATTGGTTGCTGATGAAGAAACTATGAAAGATTCTTGTAATACTAATATGTTGTTGTTATCGACATATCACATACACAGTCATTTCGATCTTCAAAGTACCAATTTATAGAGACCAAACATGGTATAGGTGAGGTTACATTGACCGTTGGTTCTATCATAAAATACACAGTATCAAAAATAAGAATTAATAGAATTAAAAGACACTATACAAAACAGTAAATCATTCACACAATTTTCTGGGGTGCATGTTCATTTATAGATCAGTTTGTCTATGATTAATGCAGCAAAGTTTGTTTTAAAGTCTGTTTCTGTCTTCTCTGTCTGGACCACATGATTTTAACAACAAAAAACTAACTTATCTGATCGTAGTCATGGTAACCAAAGACCCTTCTTGCCCTTGGGGGGATGGGACCACAGATCCCAGAGTGAGTTTTAAATATTATTTGCTAACTATAACAAATAATTGTGTCTGATTTGTCTCAGTTGTTACACAGGCCAAAAAAAAGGGACATCTTAATATATATATATATATATATATATATATATATATATATATATATATATATATATATATATATATATATATATATATATTTATATATATAAAGTAAGAATGTTTAACACATCTTTGCTTAAATTTATTGTGCCATTGTTGTTGTTAACAGGCATGTTTTATTTGCTCTGCCTTAGGATTGCAAGTGTCCTAGTGAGGTTGTGAGTGGGAAACCCACTGCTGAAACTTGGCCCTGGTTTGTCCTCATGGATGAGGGTGTTGGGACAGAGCCACTCCATTCCCCTGTCCTAATTGCCTCAATCTCTGAGGACACACCAGGGCCAAGTTTAGCAGTGTGTGACCAAGAAGAGGAGGAGCCAGCAGCACAAGCACCAACACAAGCACCAGCATTAGCACCAGCACCAGCACCAGCACCAGCAGGAGCACCAGCACCAGCACAAGCATCAGCACCACGAAGAAGGCGAGACAGAGAAGACGAGTTTTTGGACTTGATTAGAGAAGACATGGGGAGGCAGAGGTGAGGAGAGCATACAATCATGGTCAGAATTAATGGCACCCCTGGTAAATATGATCAAAACTGGCTGTAAAAAATAAATCTGCATTGTTTATCCTTTTGATCTTTCATTCAAAAAATTTGCAAAATTCTAACCTTTCATTGAAGTAAAAGAATTGAAAGTGGGGGGGAAATCACGTTATTAAATAAATGTTTTTCTCCAAAACACGTTGGCTACAATTATTGGCACCCCTATAATTTTTTTACGAGTAAAATATGTCTGAAGTATATTCCCATTAATATTTACATTTTTTAGCACACCAGGGTGACTAGGAACATGACATTGTCCAGCCATGACTTCTTGTTTCACAGGAGTTTAAATATGAGGAAACACAAATGCCAAATCCCCTTAATCATTCATCACAATGAGTAAAACCAAAGAATATAGTTCTGATGTGCATTAAAAGATTGTTGACCATCACAAAATAGAACGTGGCTGTAAGAAAATAGCTAAAGAATTGAAAATCCCCATTTTGACCATCAGGGCAATAATTAAGAAGTTCCAATCAACTAAAGATGTTATGAATCTGCCAGGAAGAGGACGTGTGTCTATATTGCCTTAATGCACAGTGAGGAGGAGAGTTTGAGTGGCCAACAACTCTTCAAGGATCACAGATGGAGAATTGCAGAGATTAGTTAAGTCTTGGGGGTCAGAAAGCCAAAAAAAAAAAAAAAAAAAACTACAAAAAAACCTACATCACCTCATGTTGTTTGGGAAGGTTTCAAGAAAAATCTTCCTCGCTCATCCAAAAACAAACTAAAAAAAACAAATTCAGTTGTCAGACACGACTGGAACTTCAAACGGCACAGGCTTCTGTGGTCAGATGAAACTAAAAAAAGAGCTTTTTGGCAGCGAACACGCTAGATGGGTTTGGTGCAGACAAGGATAAAGAGTACCCCATGTGTACAATTTAATATACCGCTGGATCTTTAATGTTGTGGGCATATTTTTCTGCTGGAGGTCCTGGACTTCTTGTTCAGATACATGGCATTGTGGATTCTATCAAATATCAACAGATAAAATATATTCTTGTTTAACTTTTTTCACTTATATTTTTTTAAAAGGAAAAAAAAAATTCTGTACATTATTTAATTTTATGCAACTTTAAATGTGTAAATAAAAGAGAATTCATTGCTCTGGACATTGTTTATTTTTGTAATGACAGTCATAATTTGTACAAGAAACATCCTTTTTTTTCAATTAAAATTGATAAATGAAAATAATTTGTTCTAGGTTACATAAAAGTACTTTTTCCAACTATTTACAACATACGTTAAACTTCTTAAAATCAACATAAACTTTTAAATTTACAGTACATAAAATAAGAAAAAAAATGATGTAGACATTTTTTTCAGCTGAGCAGGGAGACCCTGGTGTGCTGCTGGACCGGAATGGGCTCCACAATAGAGACCCTGGTAAAGCCTCCTGCTGGTGGGACGTCATCTGGGATGGTCTCCAGAGTGTTTGACTGGACATTTCCACATCCACTAAGTTGTCTACCAACAGGTTTGCAGGGCTGACTCATGGAATAAATATTGACATACTTTATTACGCTAAAGTACTTTTAATAACCACTAATTCCGCATAGGGGGGAAAACTACTTGTCATATATTTCAATCCTTAGTTAAGCAAAATTATCTTGCATACTCTAATGTACTTAAGGTATCAAGAGTAAAAGTAAAGGTATGTATTCTGCAGGGGTAAAAAAAATGATGGTTTTTATGATGGTTTTGCATTTATATTACTACTGCATTACTGCGTATGTTGCATTTTACTTCTGAATTTTCTAAGTTTAAACTATATACTTTTGTGTAGTTTAATGTAAAACATGCATCATATTGTAAAATAACATAATTTTGTAGTGTTGCTGTCCTGTGAGGGAAAAAAGTAGGCTACTTCACATTTGTATGTGAATACTTAATGAAGTATGTAGTTCCTTACATTCCACCACTGGTTATTTTGAAAATTAAAATAACAAAATGTAGGTCAATTGTCACAATATTAACAAATTGTTGCTAACTACAGCTGTGTCCCATATCAAAGGGCGCATCTGAAGTGCTCGGACTGGTCTAGCCTACTGATGATTGTTCTTGTCGCCTAGCAACTGTGACTGACAGCTGCCGATGATGAGCGGGAGTAACATTTGCACTGGACTTTTTTTATATTCAACTGAGTTTTATATTCAAATAGGGTTGAAAACCTGTGTAAATATATTCACCATGGTACATTTCTGTACATAATAAAAAGAATACACTAGCCTACAAAATCGCTTCAAAGATATAAGAGAACATTTGAACCTTATATACAGGCCTATGTATGTTTTCTTTTCATATTTCATTACATTATTTACGTAAATTAACACCCAATATACTTGAACAGTTTAAAGTGTAATCTGGCAATACAGGACGCGCAGCCTCTGAATTGGGACTCAGTAAACCAGCTCTGGCCATGGTCTTGGCTAAGACGAAAATACATGAAAAGGCTGAAACGTCCTCACCATGTCCTCCAGTAGCTAAAATATAAAAAAATACAAAAAACGACAATAGCCAATTCTGGCTCCATAGCTGTTTACTCAATTATAACAAATGAATTATCAGGATGGCAGAGCCAGGAGTGGTAATCGGGAACACCTGGTTGCGCAATTATCCTACGTAAATACAAAGGCTACATGGTGCGTCCTTCGAAGGATGAATAGGCTTCACATTGGGACACAGCTATAGTCAAATACAGCAGCATTTGTGTGTAATGGTTGATAAATGGGTTTACTGTCATTACTGCAAAAAATAAGGTAACATTTTATCTTAAGGTGACGTAGTTACACTTTACTACATGTACTTTTATATTACTAGTAATAACAGTAAACTATGCATAATTACAAGTAACTAAGCCTAAACAAACCCTAACTGTAAGTAGTTAGTATAGTACTTGTTTAAATAAGTACAATGTAACTACATCAGCATAAAATAAAGTGTAACCAAAATAAATAAATAACAAATAGAGAAGATGGTCTGACTGAACCCTGAGTGGAGAATATGAAATATTGATCTGAGGTTGTTGTTGTTGTTTTTTTTACCTGTATATTACTATTATCTTTAAACCTTCCACTAATAAAGAAAATGGTCCATTACAATGTAGAAAAAAAACTCAGCAATAATAAATAGTTATACATATACTAATACTAAAGTCCTCTAAAGGTAGTTTGAATACAAAAACTGTCGATGTCGCTTGTTAGCACTAGTGGAGTGATATGAGAGAAACAAAAATAGCGCCGAAAATCATGAACAGGTGACAGTTATTATTAGTAAACCTGTGAGAGCTAAATGCTGTGGTTGACAAATCACAATCGAGCATTTCGAAGAATATCAATACAGTTGTCGGTGTGCTGCGCAGTGTGTAGGCCTATGTTAAGCCCAATTTATACTTCTGGGTCGAACTCACGCCGTAGCCATGTCGGAGGCTGTGTGTAGCGCGTGTACCCTTTGGCGTACCCTGACGTGCACCTCTCCAAAAATGTAACAACGCGTCAATTCTACGTGGGCCTCCTTGTGTCCCAGGAAAATAACTTCCTTTTCCAAGAATTTACATTTTCCCCTTTTCAACCTCAAACCATACTCCTCCAACCGCTGCAACACTTGATCCAGTGTCCTAAAATGCTCCTGATCATCTCATCCTGTCAGCAAGATATCGTCCAGATATAGTGACCTTTGGAATGTTTTTCAGGACCCCTTCCATGGTCCTCTGGAAGATTGCTGGACTGGAATTAACTGCGAAAGTTAAGCTGATGTACTTGAACAATCCTTTGTGTGTATTCACGATCGCATATGGCTTTGATGTCTTATCTAACAGTATCTGTTGATATGTATGACTCATATCTAACTTGCTGTATTTTTCACCTCCAGGTAAAACTGCAAACATGTCCTCCATTCGAGGAAATGGTTACTCTGTATACAGAGTAACCATTAATAGTCCACACAAAGTCTTACTGACCCATCTGGCTTTAAACCAGCACAACAGGTGCTGCCCACTCTGAGAATTTCACAGGCTCTATAATATGGTCTTTAATCAGGCGAAGTTCAGCTTCAACTTTCTCTCTCATAGCAAAATAGTGACCTTGATTTTAAAAAATGAGGCTTTGCATCACTTGGTACATGACTCTTGGCTCCTTTTAATGTTCCAAGTTCCTCTTTGAAAACTGTTTCATGTTTCCTTAAGATGTCTTGCAACAACTCTGAGATTTATTTAATTTTACTCACTTTTTCCCAGCTGAGTGCTGCCACCTGCCACCACCACTGCTGTGAGTTCTTTGATAAGCCCTTTGTGTTTGACTTTAACCTTGGTTGTACCTAGAACGTGCACTGGCTATCCGGTGTATGTTTTTAAACTGAGAGAGCTTGTTTTGACTTCAGGAAAGCTCTTAGCTTCCATTATTCCATAGTCCATTTTAGATAAAACAGTCACACTACATCCAGTGTCAATCTCAAACTTCACAGCGCATTCATTTACAATCAGTGTCTGTGTAATAGGAGGTACATGGGGCTGTGGTGTCTCTGTACTGTACATGGTGAAAACTTTTGCAGACTGATCTTCCTCCTCTTCTTGACAATAATTTGGCCTCTTTGATTGATTTCCTCTCCCCTATTTCCAAAATTCCCTGTCTTTATCAACACCAGTTTCTTGTGGTTTCCTTCTACATACTTGAATGAAAATAATCCAAGAAATTTGAAATGAACAAAGACATTTGCTTTACTGTTTTCCACCTCCTCTTTCCCCAATGACCATTTGGAGTTGAGGGGCTGATAGTGATCAAGGCCTGTAGGCCAAGATGTGTGCACTCCGGGGGTCAATGAATTGGCACACCTTTAGTACCATGGGGAAAGTTGTATTTATCTGATTGGTCAGCTTGAATGTCTCATATTTGGGTTTTAGTCACATGGTCAGGGAAAGGATAAAAGAAGATTGTAACTGTTGCTCTGTCTCTTTTTATGCTCTGGCTCTCTTTTTATTCTCTGTGTCCCTTTCTTGGGACTCTCTCTCTTTACCTCCTATTTTCTCTCTCTCTCTCTCGCTCTCTCTCTCAGGTAACATTTAACATATATGCTGGGTACAATTAATTATATAAGTTATAATCATATCATACAACTATTTTGTAACTATTTTAAGTGTAACATAACCATATTTTGTCATTAAACCTTTTCAGTTACAAATAATGTGCTAACTAGTTTTGATTTGGAATTGACTTTGAAGTGCTAACTATTGCCATACAATATTGTCACTCTATATAGCAACGCTCTCCCACATATTAAGCTATTGTAACTGCTTATTTCCGTCGTTAATATAAGTAGCAGTTGGTGGTAATAGACAAGAAATGTACAGTTTTCTACCATCATTCTAATAACGTTTTTTTAGTCATCCGGCAGTCTTGCAGCCTGAACCCCTGCAGGAAATCCACCCTTACTCTTTTCACATGTTCAATTTTACCACAATTCTAACACTTTTCGTTGGCAAATCTACAGTCTTATGGCCCATGGTTACTTCCACCACATCGATAGCACTTTCCTGTAATACCCGACTTACTTTTTTCTCCTTTGTCCACCTTGAAAACTGTGGTGCCCATTCGATTTCCTTTATGCAAATCAGCCATATCCATATTAGCCGCTTCAAAAGCCTGAGCTTTCCTTAGCACTGTCTCAAACGCCAGGCCATCCTCAGCCTGTAATCTCTGTTGTATCTGTCATCATTAACACCACACACTAATCGGTCTCTCAGCATAACTGTGAGCATGTCTCCAAAATTACAATCTTGTGCCAGCTTCCTCAGTTCAGCCACATATTCTACTCAGTGGCGGCCTTATAGATTCGGGGGCCCGTTTCAATAACTAATATGGGGCCCTACTCATATAAAACATAAACATAATAGAGCAGAAAAAGCAAGGATTCCTGTTGGTTTGCATCAATGGTATATTATTTTATTACGTGCACTTTCAGCTTCAAGAACAGGCAGCTCAACATAGAAGTTATCCAACCTTATTTGATTAAAACTATATAAAATTATACAGGGTTTTACATTGGAATAAGCCTCGCCCTTTCACGGACAACTAATTTGATTAGCGCAGTATATTTTCAGCTGTCTGGGCTGACAGAAAATAAACAGCTCAAACATCCACTCAACTTCAATTATTAACAAAAGCAAAGAAGAAAACGTGTCTGGCTCAGACTGACACTGAACCGAACATAAATAACGTTACAATGATGGGCTCCGCGTCCGTGGACAGCTGAGCTCACCGGGCGGCGGGGGTAGCTTTGACCTGAGCCCTTTTTAGAAATCCACCCTTCTGTGTTTGAGTGCTGAGAATGCCCTGATAAGATCATCTTTGTCCAGCGATTTTGTCATCTCGCCTGGACCAAAGAAAGAGGTCACTTTTGGTAGACTGAATAAAGCGTTTCTTTTGTTGTCCAATATCTTTTTCGTTTTTCAGCACCACTGGCATATGTAGGCTACGTTTCATTTTCCTCTTAAAATTCTTTTCCTGCTAAAAATAACATTTTAACTTAACGGCAAAAAAGGCCAATTTATAAACAAATAAACTACCGGTATTATGCTTCAGATCACTTAAGCCGTTCTCGGGGGAGGTAAACGTCGCCATGGTAACCGCGAGTTTGACCAATCAGAGACCTCAGTGTTATGCTTAGGATTGTGGGTAGTATAGTATTTCCATAGACAGTAAAAGCGTATTTCTCCAGAAGATCGCAAATAAAACACGTTTTTCTTAAAACAATGTTGATTTCATACTGACTTGTGGTTTTTATAGGAGCAGAAACTTTCGTTTCACAATCTCATAGCTTGTAGTCAGTCTACCTCGGATGGTTTAGACCTTATGGCTGAAAATCAATATCCTATGGAGAAAATTAATAGGATTTTTGCCGGTATTTTGGGGGCCCCCTTGGAGGGCGGGGCCCGTTTCAATTGAAACGGGTGAAACATAGGTAAGGCCGCCTATGATTCTACTATGCTTTCATCAAAGTGTCTGATACGTGAATTAAACGTCCACCTTTGAACTATTTCACTGGTCTTCGGATTAAAGTTGCAGTAGGGAGTTTTGAGAAAATGTTGACTTAGCCTGAAAATTTGAACAAGCACAACTTCCAGGTCCAACCCCCTTGCTCTCTGCTGCGCTACATCCCTCCCTCCACAGCTCCTCCCCCACAGCGGAGGCTGCCGTGAACGCGCAGGCTAGTAAACAGGACCACCGATGACGGAGGATTATAAACAGTTATGGAACATTCACTAATAGGGATGAAACATCAACAATATGCTTTACATTGACTATGGTCTGCCCATACTTTGACTACAAACTTGGTCCTCAAATCATTATGTATTTTGCAATACATGTAACTTTATAACGTTGCACTCTTTCTATAAGTTATAAATAGCTAGTAAAATAACGTTAAAGGATTAGTTCACTTTTAAAAAAAACTTTTGCTGATAATTTACTCACCCCCATGTCATCCAAGATGTCCATGTCTTTCTTTCTTCAGTCGAAAAGAAATTAAGGTTTTTGAGGAAAACATTCCAGGCCTTTTCTAATAATGGACTTCAATATAGGACACAAACGTTTCAAGGACCAAATGACAGTTTCAGTGCAGCTTCAAAGGGCTTTAAACGATACCAGACGATGAATAAGGTTCTTATCTAGCGAAACGATCGGTCATTTAAAAAATAAATACAAAACTTTAAGTTTTATAAGCACAAATGCTCGCCTTGCTCTGTTCTGTGATGTACGTTCGTGATCCTGTTCGAACTCGTTCATCAAAATGAACAAATCTTTTTTCGAGTCATTTCGTTCGTTGAATGAACGAAATGACTCCAAAAAAGACTCGTTCAAAATGAACAAATCTTTTTTCGAGTCATTTCGTTCGTTGAATGAACGAAATGACTCGAAAAAAAGATTCGTTCATTTGGATGAACGAGTTCGAACAGGAGAGTCACGAACGACGGTACGCGCTCGCGCTGTGCAAGAGAAGAGGGGTGATCAGCGCGTACACGAGCGTGATTGACACTGCTAAGACATTCCTCCTGGCTCTGATTGGTTGTTTCTGACCGGGAGCGGTGTATTTCTGCAAATGGCAATAGGACCACAGGGAGGAGCCAGAGGAGCTTGATTTTTTCCACCGATTATCTGTCTCATATTCTACTGTCAGGACATAATGACAGTTTCAACAAATACTTGTTTACAAAAGTGACCTACTGGAGCTTTAAAGTGATTTTTCAGTAAACTCACCAGATCCTCACAACTTTCATGATACAGGTGTTGTGCCGAATTTCAACACCTGTTTCTCAGCACTCATCAGTGATGTACATCTGAGCTTCCACACAACTCAGCAATATCATTTTTTCTCTGGTTCTTCAACATCATTTGCCACAAAAATGGTTAATTATTTCACAATACTCCTCCCATGATTGTGACTTAGCCTATTATCAAATGGTGTCCCAGATCTCACCATGCCAGCCATCGTTCTGTTCAGTCAGTACTTCAGGTGGTAGCTATTAACTTTCATCAGCTCACCCAGTCTGCGTCCTGCTTTTTATTTGCACTCGGGACACAGCTGCTCCAAAGTTCTGACTTTTATCCTCCTCGCCATATGTTGTATCGTAGATATCAAGGAAAAACTCAGAGAAAACGGAAACTTCTGGATGGTCTCTTTTTTATTAGGACTCATGTAGCCGGCAATACACACACAAGCGCGCACACACTGCACGTTCTTCTCTGCTTTTAAAGGTGCTCTAAGCCAGTGCTTCTCAATCTTTTTTCAATAACGTACACCCTATCCATTTTTTTCTCAGCCAAGTAGCCTACCCCCTCATACACCCCATAGACGGTACACCCTATCAAATTTTTTCTCAGCCAAGTAGCCTACCCCCTGATCGGCCCCAATCATTTGAGATAGAAATAAAAGCTATGACTACGATATAGTGATGTGCCGTCATTATGAGATTTATTAAACATTGTATATGAAAAATATTTGCAATAATGAACATTTGCAATAATAAACAATAAATTGGGGGAAACTCCTCAGATTTATTGTAGCTTATAAATGCATTGCAACTGCACAGCGAGCAAAGTGAGTGACAGCTCACTGATTGGCTGTGCTGCAGCAACTGCACATCCAATGGCGAAGGCGCCTCTGAGGTGTGCGCCAATCAGCGATCAGTGCGTAGATACACAGAGCGCCTATAAATGGAACCCGAATTCGCCATTATAGCAGCAGGTTTAAATCGACTGAAGCAAGGGCGTAGGTTTGGTTTTGAGATTGGTGGGGACATTCCCAGAAGCTGACGAATCAGGAAATTAATAGGATTAATAGGATAATATTAAGGTTTTTAGTCAAGCGACGAGAATACTTTTTGTGCACAATAACGACTTTATTTCAACTATTCATTTCTTTCTCTTTGGGCCTCTAGTCAGTTCACGTAGTGTGATCGTGTAGAGCTACGTCACACGTAGGCTCACTATTGGCCGACGCTGGTCATGTGTGTGATGCGTGTGACGTACAACACAGAAGCTTACACTATTACACTAGTGAGCTGACTCGAGGAACATGTTGAAAGTCGCTGCCGAAACAAGGCTGTGTTGTTGCAAAGTGCCGGACAAGCAGAAAATTATTATTTTTTGAAACCGACGCAGATAAGAGCGCGGAAATAAAGCTGTGCATACCAGCCTCCTAACGTTACAGTTCTGCAGCTCAAGACGCAGGAGTCCAGCGTGGCGGCTACAGATTTACATGTTCTACAATTTAAATAACACAACATCTCTATTGCAAATGCAAACCCCTCAATCAATGCAACGTCATTGCATATTGCTAAAGAGCTGCATGAACACACAACTCGGATCTGAACAGTTGCGATACACAGTGTGGACATCATTTTAGATCAGATTCCAATCGGATGCAAAGATAATCGGATTTGGACTGACAGTGTGAATGTAGCCATAGTTAACTACTAAACTACTATATTACGTCAACATTTTAGCCATAGTCAACGCTTCATTTACACATGTGGCTGATGCTGTGCCTCTCAACCACAAACGCCTTCTTTAATCCGTTTTTTAGCACTCTTCTCTTTTTTTCCCGGTGCGACCGATTAGTACAGACCAAAACACAACCATTTTTCAGCAGCAATAATCAGCCAAATATGCAAGTCTGTTCAGTGGCATTGTTTACGTTCAGTGCCTCCAACATGGCCGACTTCTGGATTGATGACGTGTAGTGAAAACACTCTATTAAGTTTAAAATAAAACAATAAATAATGGTAAATTGCAGCAGGGATGCTGGAAAAAAAAAGTTTGTTACAAAAGAGAAAAGTACTGTTGAATTAAAAACAGATAATCTGTAAAAAAAAATAAAAAAAAGAGAAAAAAAAGCAAACAACAACAACAATAATTTGTTTTTTATAATAACTTGCACGTGTATTAGTGGTTCACCATATCATCCAGAATATCAACTAAAATGTTCTATTTTTAGTTCATCACATGTAAATGTACTTAGAATCAATATTTAACGATGAGATATATGTATTGGTTGTTTTCTTGTCAATGTTCTTTGCTGGATATGTGAACAAATGTATCACAAGCTCATCATCGCTCTCTAGTGTCCAAAATGTCTTTTAATTTTGTAAAACGATTTGTAAATGTTAAATAAATAGTTAATATTATTAATCATCTTCTTGTTTCTAAACAGCTATTTTGTTTTAAAGTTATTTTATTAAGTGTTATTTTTGATCTACTGCAAGATTTTCTGAAGTATACAGCCGAAACATTATTACAATCTTTTTAGATAGATTTTGCTTAAAAGTGTCATGAAATTTGATTTTTTTTAAATACCAAAATATTTATTAAATAAGTGTAAAATAAATAATAATAAAAAATGTTCATCACAATGGTTATTGCTCTTGCTATAAAATCATAATATGCGATCTTCAAAGAATGTAAAATAAAAAAAGTGAGTATAAGCCGTGTACAGAGTGTACTACTAGAGCGCCATCTAGTTTCCTAACCTGGAATTCACATTTCTAAGATTGACCATTCAATATACAGTGTATCCATGAAATAAAATTACAGTTGATTAGATACTGTTCATGTTACGAGCATTCGTTCGCCGTTTATTTTGATCGTCTGAAGCAAATATAGCCTAACAATAACAATGTCGAGCAAAATATTTTTTTTTTTGACGAATATAAAGTAAACAGAGCTGATATTAAACGAAACTGAACGCTCGTTTTCATCGTTGACTGGAAGTGAGATAGGCCTAACATAAAGAAATGCTGTACAGATGTAATGCAGCACAAATTGCCAGACTAAATGGTGTCTGCTCTGACACACCTCAGCCCCTAATATCAAAAAGTTAAGTTATTGGATGTGTAAATGCAAATTTATGCCACATGTGAGCAGCATTAAATGCCACTTCAGAAGTGCTTCTGTGCCACCTTTGCAGTGTAAAGTGTCACTTAGAGAATTTAACGAAATATTAAAGTGCATTGCATACATTTCGAGAAGCACATCATCACTCTCTAGTGTCCAAAGCAGAAAATCACCTTTCCAAAAATAGCGCTAGTTTTACTGATGGACAGATGGGTTCACTATAAATAGATTCTACTGTTCTAACAGAGGAACCGCTTGAAAACCAATAATAATAAACGAAATAAGACACATTGCCAAACCTAAGACTGACCTTTCACATCGGGAATATGAAAAGATCATTTTAAAAATGGACCATAAGGTTCTAACAACAAATCAAAACAGTATATTCACGCAAGACATAATTTTCTTTAATATCTGTTGTACAGTAAATATAAGATCTGTTCTGCAGTGCAGTTTAGACTAGTCCAGTTTGAAAACATTAAAATTAAAATAAAATATTCTGTGTTTCTTTAAAGAGTTGCTTGCTTTCAAGAAAAGGTCAAAGGTTGAACCCCTAAAATGTTAAAGGTGAACATGTAGTGCGTCAGAGAGAGAGTTTAGAAAGTAAAGGTCACATTCATCCCTGTGTGTGTTAGAGAGAGAGATATCAATGTACAGAGAGAGACACACTGGACTGAAGGATTCAATGTTAGCTTCATCCTCAGTCATTTCTGATAGCAAACTCACAAATCATTTTTCACTTGCTTCGAGATGCAAGACACAAATTGTGAATGAAATATGTCTTTATGGCACTCCTTACATGAAAACATATTACATGAAATTCTTTGTTTTACAGAAATTTTTTTTTTTGAGGGCTCAGCATTTAAGGCACTTTCTCATTATTGGCTGCAAAATTACAGAATAAGTAATGTTAAAAAATACTGGGCGAGAGTGTAGGACTTTAAAACAGGACAAACTTCCTTTTTACCCAAAATAAAATGTTATCTACTGATAATTTACAACATTTAGAAACTCTTATGGTGTTATTGAGAAACAACTAAAACATCCATAATGGAGATTTACATGTGTTCTGGATGATTCTGTAGACAGGTGATGAACTCTTTGACCGGATGACTATGGAAACAGATCTGATAAACCGCATTAAACAGGGGAAACCTGTAAAGAAAAAGAACATCAACAATAAAAAAAGAGACAGAAATGTTTTCTATACTGTGAAAAACCTAAGTATAGTTACTTTTCCACTAGGTTTTTGTGTTTGAGGATCCGATGAACTTCTGCTGCGGTTGCCGGACCTTGAAGTTTCTGGCCGTTCAGCATTTCCTTCTCGAGCTCCTCGATAGACTGATAGCGAACAGAAATATTGAATGATGCAAATGAACAGTAAGGTAACATTGAAACCTGAGGATCAAACATACTTTTCCCGTTTTAGCGAACGCTTCTCCGATTTTGCGGTTGCGTCCTCCGTAGCAGGTGGTGATGAGCTCGGCGACGCCGCAGCTCTCCAGAAACGTGGCGGGAGAAACCGGACTGGCTGTGCAGAATAACCGAGCGAAGGCGATCATCTCCATCAAACCCAGGCGGATCACAGCGGCCTTGGTGTTGTCACCGAAGTCCAGACCGTCACAGAAACCAGCGCCCACAGCGACAATGTTCTACGATAAACACACATCAATAAAACACAATCATTTCTCGACTTCAACACGGCTAAATGCTTCAGGAACTGTAGTAGAACGTTTGGAATGGATGAACGTTTACCTTTAACGCTCCACAGATCTCCACAACATCAGCCTCCTCCACCACTGTCACACGGAAGTTTTGTGTTTGCATCAGTTCCTTCAGCAGCGGCCCGTGAGCTTTGCTTTTACACCCTGAAAACAAGATTATTATTATTTATTTAAAAAAAAGAGTACATATATACTATGGTTATAGTTAATTATAGCACCATATTTGGGCACATTGTCCTTCTCTATCATTACCATAACACAATATGCTATCAGTTTAATCCTTAATGAATAATATATATATATATATATATATATAAATATATATATACACTTTTTTTTTAAACAAAAAAACTTTTGAATGGTAGTGCATTTAGAACTCATGTTTAACCCTTGTGCATCCTTATGGACATTTTTGTCCTTTTCAGTTTTGTTTTTTTGATCACTTTGCCAGTGTTAATGCTAACTGCATAAAATTTGGCACAGGTGTGTGTTTTTATTGGAATTTTACTATTTCACCGCCATTTTCTTAAAAAAATCTTTTTTGCAGTAGGTCCACAAAATACTTCCCTCTCAGCGCCTTTTGGACAAAAATGTCCCCATTGAAACCCATTAAAACTGCAATTTTTAATCCCAGGGCCATTTAACTATAAAATGATGCAATCTTTGTTAAGAGGCTTTCATTATGTTGGCAAGGCTTAAAATTTTTAATTTTGACTATTTTTTTATCAGATGGTGCCATTTTTCCAGGTTTGGCCTCTAAAACAAATATCGCTTTATTCCTGTTTTCTGCTTCGGCATATTATAGAGCCAATTGGATAAATTATGCAACGATATTTGTGTGGGTGTGTTGGTATGGATGTCAGAGTGTGGTTAGTATGTGTGTTATAAAAAAATATGTGTGTGTGTGCATGTGTGTGTTTGTAATATTGAGAGAGAAAAACTCAACTGCAAATAACAAATCCAATCACTGTGTGACTAGTGGAGTTTTGCTGGCACCCAATGGGGAAAATCTGTTACTGCGCCCAAACAAACTCTTACCGAAAGCTCATTTTTTGAGATATCATCCTCAAATTTGGAACACAATTTAGTTAGATTTATGGCTTTTATTTTCTTGCCGTTTTAGAGTTCAATTTGATTTATAAAATATATATTTTGTATAAAATAATTTTCATAAATAATTTTCATAAACTTATACCTATATAACTTTTTTTTGGATTTACTTATAATTTTTTTACTTCAGCAATAATCTCCCAAGGGTCTTCTTTAAAATGATACCAAACTTAAGTCTGTGCTCCCAAGCTTCCCATTTTTATGACAGTTTTTAAACATGGACATTTTTGTCCTCTGTGTACCTATGTGTAACTTTTTTTAATTGATGCACAAGGGTTAAGGACACAAACTGTGAAATGATGTTTGTAATGACATTAAAACAATTTTAGTCTTTAGAAGAAGTTAATTTTAAGATATTTAAAAGTCATTACAGAATTTTTTTTGGATCTTGTCATGGTAATGCCGAAAATCTGTAAAATGTGAATGATTGTCAATTTTAAATACCTATCTAGACTAAAACACGTTTGTATATAAAATGTTTTGAAATAAAAATATCTGGTCAAAATTATATCCAATATTTAATATGTCCATATTTATGGAGCCCCTAAAGTGACATGGTGTTGGAAAAAAACTATGAGACGGGAGGAAAAATAATTAAATACTTTTGTGTTTCCCTGAGAAAATTTGCATTCGTTCGCAAAACCTTTGTTCCCCCGAGAAAATTGTATTGCCTCGCAAAACTTTTGTGTTCCCCGAGAAACATTACGTTCGCTCGCAAAAGCTTTGTGTTCCCCCGAGAAACTTTGTGTTCCCTCGCAAAACCTTTGCGTTCCCTCACAAAACCTTTGCGTTCAGTTGCAAAACCTTTGTGTTCCCCTGAGAAAATTTGAGTTCCCTCACAAAACCTTTGCGTTCCCCCGAGAAACTTTGTTCGCTCGCAAAACCTTTGCGTTCCTCTGATAAACTTTGTTCCCCTCTTGGAAACTTTAGACTCGCTCACAGAGAAACTTTGCATTCCTCGAAGAAACTTTGTTCGCTCGCAAAACCTTTGCGTTCCTCCAAGAAACTTTGTTTTCCCTTGCAAAACCTTTGTGTTCCCCCGAGAAACTTTGCGTTCCCTTGCAAACTTTTGTGTTCCCTCGAGAAACTTCTGTGTTCTTTTCAAGTAAACGCAAAGTTTCTCGGCAGAACCCACAGCATCTACGAGAGAACTAAATTTTTCCTCCCATCTTGTATTTTTTCCCCTCTCCATGTCCCTTTCGGGGCATTGTACATATTATATACAACAATTGAATATCCAATAATCAAGAAAAAAAAAAAGAATACATATATTATTAACAGCGTAAGAGCTACAGTCAATGTTTCCATTTCTGTGTACTTGCCGATGGTAGTTTCACAGAATTTCTCTTCAGCGACCTCATTGGCCAGATTAGCTCCCATCAGCACGGTCATGGTGATGCCTAGTTTTTCCCTAATGACATCAGAGATCAGTTTCAGTCCGTCAGGACCCTCATCCACACCCTTACGAAACACACACAGTGATATAGCAGTGCTGTAGGTCCACATACAAACTCAAACTAAACTTCATAGAGGAAGAAATGCATATTGGAAACCTGACCTTAATGAGGGACATTCCCACAGCGTCTGTCTTGATGTGACCCTTGATGGTGTCACAGATTCGGGACACAAACTGGTGTGGGATGACAAAGATGAGGATATCTGCGCCCTTGACTGCATCCAACAGCTCTGGAACTGCCACCTGAAGAATTTATCACTGGGTTTTTTAAACTTTTCTTCATCAAATAAAATGTTGTGCTTTTTTCCATTAGTTTCAAGTTTGTTGCAAAGAGATGCTTCTTTTCATATCATAACTTCACATGCAGCTTCACTGTATAATTGCCAAATTTCCAGTGAAGTACTAAATTATCCACCAATCAGAGTCATTGTTGAAATGTCAATGGCACAAATGATAAAAGAAATCAAGGATCTTGGAGACGTTTTGCATTCTCACCACATTGGGTGGCAGCTTGTGTCCGGGCAGGTACTTGACGTTCTCGTGTTCGGTGTTGATGATTTCGGTAAGTTTGCGTCCATTGATCATCTCCTCAAACACCCACATGTTCACCGTGTTGTCAAACGTGTTGTATTTTGCTGCATTGGCGCCCACTATCTTGGCAATGGCAGAACCCCTGAGGAAATGAAATACCTTAGCTTTAACATTACAGATAAACTGTAATGGATAAGCTAGCGCTCAACACTGATGCTGGATCTGTAATGACAGCTGCACATCTACTGAGGGATTAATTAACAGAAGAATTACTGTGACACACATTCTCTAAACTACAGAACGGCCCTTAACTTTGTTGCAACAGGTGTCAGGTGCTGAAGAGGTAAACATTATTGTATTATTATTGTTTTTTTTTGGGAACTACTATTCTAGTAATACCATAATATTCAAACATTTGCAGTTAAGATACTATGCAATTAAGATACTATGGATGATAATAATCCAGTGCTATCATATTATAGCTTATATATTATTGCTTCAGTGTCTGCAAAGGCAACAGGCTGAAGTTTATGGGTCAGAAAAAAAAGCCTTTTCTTTTGGTTTACTGGACACCTGGGTCAATCATTACTCAGCAAATATTGCCTCAGCAACTACAGCAAGCCAAACAATGCACATTGTGGACATTATACAATATACATTATAGCCTATATAAAAATATATTTTATTAGACTATATAATATAATTCTCGAAATCTAAAGTCCAACATAACCTCTTGGCTAATAATTACTTAAATATTATGTTAAGTATTCCTGGTTTACACTTGATATTCGCTGAGGGAAGCCCTGTAACATATACCGCTTTTAATCAACTTCCTAAAATAGAAATAAATTCTGCCTTAAAACAGACTGCTTACAAATATACTTCAGCCAAAAACACCCTCAGTAGGTCTGCATTTTTACTGTAAAACACGAAACAGCAAAAGACAGAGTAAAACAATCACGCAGTGTAAATGTCACGCACCAGTTGCCAGAGCCGATAATGCAGAGTTTCTTGGCCGCCATTCTGCGCTTCTGTCCCGGCTGGACTGGCTGAAGGACTTCGGTGTGTTTGAGAGCCGCTGACGGACCGGAGCGAATATTGTGGGCGCGCTTTTAAATAGCCCGTGAACGCGCCTCACTCCCCTTAACGCGCATTGGCTCATTTCTTCTCGTACATCAAGGCAGGACTGACTACTGACCAAATAATCCTTTGATTTTTATTATTATAAACTATTATCAATCGTATTATGCAGATTTTTAAATTAGGTTAAAACCTGGATAAGACTTGAAACTGCGAAGGTTAAGCTAATTATCTATTACACAAGAAACGTGTCAATAAGGTTTGTAAACGTTTTCATAATCTCAAAACTCGATTAAATACGTAACCTCGCGTAATTCTCACAAAACAAACACTCGCGAGACTCCTGCGGTAAACACAGCAACATTTCGTCGAGACGCAAGTAGGCATATATTATAATTAATAACTGCTGTATTTTATAGACAAAATATAAATGTTTCCTATTAAAAACGATATTGGACATGTTTGTGTTGAAATGTTTCCGAAATTAAAGATTTAGGGGCGCCAAAAGTGCCTAAGTGGATATTAACAATTGCTTAAAGTTGGACTATAACGTCGATAGATGAAATTTACACAATTTAGTAATTGATTTACTTCAGCTGAATAACATCACAATTTTTTCAATTCAAAAGGTCTTTAGTGTTAGGGTACCAAAATACAAAAGCTAAAAATAAATAAATACCTACATCATAATAGATTTCGTACATTGCATCACCTCAGGAAAATGATTGAGAGTGCAGCGAATTACACTTGACACTGATGTGAGCATCAATACAAGATAATCTTTATTATAACACATATGGCTAATAGAGAAATACAACATTTGGTCCATTGAAGAAAATAATGAAAAACAAGATTGTAAAGATATAAAATCAAAGCAAATGCATGACTTTAGGAAAAACAACAAAATTTAGAGAAAACAAACTACCAAAAATGTTAAAGTCTTTAGCACTTGACTTCTAAACGCTTTGAATTACTTGAGTGGAAGAACCCATGGCCTATTTGCAAGCGCATCTATGAAATATTAAAAACACTTGACAGTTTTCCCAGACATGTTACATGGGTTGCCATGGCCAGTTAGTAATGGCATTGGCAGATTTTTCATGTTGTTCTTTCAGACTGACAAGTCGACTATAATGATAAAAATGACTCAAATCAACCATTAAACCATAAAGGCAATTCTCCAAATATATTAATACATATCACAGAGAGGATGGAGTGGAAGTACTTTACAGTTCAGGACGAAACTTGAGACCGAAAGATCTATAATCATACAGGTCAATCAGCAGTACATCTAATCTTGTGAATCTAAAACGACTATTGAACAGATGAGTTCTGAAAAAGTATTTTTTACTGAGCATTGCAGAAAACGTTAATCAGTGAGCTCTCGCCTTCAACGCCAACAGACATGTTCAAGGAACTTCCTCCGAATAATTCACAAAGCTGAGGTACTAAACTACATCATCCGTCATCTATGCTTATCTAGACTAGATCTTCATTAAGTTCATATTATGAGAACATTAAAATAATCAAAGACAATATCAATAATTTTGAAAATAACAAACAACGACCCCTCCAAAAAGTAACTGTTGTTAATTTGCTAATAAGGACAGCGGAAATGGGCTCAAACATTAGCATGTCTAAGAGCATTTGTATGACTTCTGTTTGGAACTTAGTTATGTTATTAATAAAAATATCCAACAAAGTCTGTCAGTTTGGTCAGAAAACTACATTTTCCATTTCCAAACTGACAGCATTTCAAAATCACTTTGAAAATGTTCAGTTGCATGGGAGGTAAAAACAAGGATGACAGCACAATTTCAAGGGGTGTTAATTTGGCGGAGTCACAACAAAAATAAGGTCATTTCTGTATGAGGGGTCATTCCTGGGCAGCTACAGCAGGACAGCACAAGATAAACTGTAATATTACTGTAGTGATCAGCATCTGCAGTACAGAGCAGCAGGAAATTCACTACCCAGAATCCCCTCTGGTCCTGTGTCTAGCGTCCGGAAGCTTGCTTATGTGTTTCGAATGCCAAGAGCCTGTTCCAGCTCCTGTCTCCTTTGCTGAACCTGAGAGAATGAGATTATGTGAGAAATGTCAATAAAAGGAGAGTTATTCTTCATGTAACCTTTCGAGATTTCAAACAATATTTCACAGTGGCTAAATAAGAAAACTGCATTGTAAAGCGTCACCTTTGAATAGAAATAACGGCACACGGCCTCCTGAGCCCAAGGCTGGAAGTAGAACTCGGCTCTCCTTTCCTCCTCCGGGTTTCCAACCACATCCGTCATCGTCTGCAAGGACACCGAATCCAGACATCAGCAGAATAAGACGCAGCGGTTACTGATTAATGACTTTTGTCTGGAGCAACCAACTTTCAGAAACTTGTCGCAATGTTCAATCCCAAGGAAATACATGCAACTGCTTTCCAACAGATGGTACATTTTTAGACTGATAAATCACGCTTGAGAAAACAGATGCAAGCTTTATTTTCCCTAGCCATTTAGAAATTCAGCATCCCATACAATTGCCTCTGAAACACCTTCCCAACCCCCAAAGTCATTACAAGTCCAGTCAGTCCACTAACCAACACTCAGCTGAGCAAACATACAGATGGAGAAAGACTACAGCTCCGAGCGAAGGCTAAACAATCTCTTCCGACTAGCAAATTCAGCATTTATGAACTTTGCTGGATGTATGAAATAAATAGGAATTTCCAACTTCACATGTCCACAAAGGCACGGTATTATCATACTACCAGGACCAAAAAAGTATGGTAATGAAGTGCATGTTATTTGATCTCACCTTCAAGTCCCTGCACTGCGACTGAAGCCAGTCATTGATGAAGCCCTGCGGGTCTCGTGCAAAGCTCAACATGAACTCCCTTTGAGTCTTCAGCTGGTTAATAGTTTCGATGGTCTCATGGATCTGAGGGAACAAGCAAACGTGTGAGGGATCATATTTAACATTTTAATTAAACAACAGTTAGTTCTGCTGCACTACTTCAGATGTGTAATCAAATGTGAACTTTGTTATTGAATGGCCTTATAAGAGCAATCACACTCAATCTTGCCTAACATCATTGAGGTTTTATTGTAGTCTGATCTTTCATCAACACAATGTCTCACAAAACACAAAGTTCAACCACTGACTGTGAAGGACAGAGATTTAGACTGTTGCAAACTGACTGGGGAGCCAACTGGGTCAAAGGGGAACAACAAAAATGGTCAAATGTATGTGTGAAAGTTCACAGCACAATTTAGTCAAATTCGATTAAAAATCAATAAAGCTTGTAAACACTAGTTGTTGCCAATATGGGTTTTTAAAATCCCCGATACCTGTATTTATAGAGCAAGGTGACCAATATCAATCCAATATATAATGCAAATTCTTGATAGCACATTTGGCGAAATTTATTTATTAAACAAGTCAAAAAGTATTATAATATTTGAAAACAGAAAATCAACATTAAACATACTTGATCCCTTAACCTTCATTATAGGCCTAAATGGCTCTATACATATATACCTCAAAGAGGAAATAAAAGGAAGTGAACTTTCACTCACAGCTGATTTATCTTACTGACTGAACCAACTCACAATTTCTCAAGCTGAAAACTATGAGTACATCAAGCATGGAGTAACCGTGGCAACTATGTAACCACGGTGAGTCCGGTTGCTATCACTGAAGTGGGTACTAGACTACTAAGGACTCAGCAAACAGAGAGGAATAAAAATTAAACATGACAGAGCTGATGGAAAGCAGGACTCTTTTTCCTGGACCACTCCCTGTCTTTTATCCGCTCGAAAACATTCAGACCTGCGTGTTGCCAAGAGTCACTTTGATATGCAGCAGACAAGCACAGGATGTGCCAAAGCAACAGAGTGAACGAGAACAGAAGCGCTCTCCCCTGTTGTGATGTGCCGAACACTTTGAGGACTGTTTATCCAACCAGAACAAAGAAACTTTTGTACCTTGTTGTCGAGGCCTGCGATCTCCTGCTGACTGGCAGTGGACAGCAGGAAAGAATTCATCTGGGTCTTCAGGGTGTCGTCCACCTCCACGTCTATATCGTAGCACGCCGTCTTCTTCTGGTCGTTGGGATCCACGCTGAGACACAAACGGATGTTCAGACGTTACATCACAGATGTGGAAGAAATAATGATTTTGAGTAACATAACATTGCCGGCAGTTACCTTATGACGTGGTTGATGATGATTGGCTCGGGGGGCATCAGTAGTGCATGCAGCCGCTGAGGGATCTCAGAGAACTTCATCCTCTGGGTTTCAAAGATCTGAAAATGAGGAGAACCAGCAATTATTGGGTTTCAAAGATCTAGAACGAGGAGAAATGACAACTATTGGGTTTCAAAGATGTAGAACAAAAACAACCAGCGATAAATGGGTTTAAAAGATCTAGAACGAGGAGAACCAACAATTACTGGGTCTCAAAGATCTAGGCGGAGGAGAACCAACTATTAAAAACATTTAAATAACTATTCTAAAGCTCTAGACTGAGAAAAAGCATCAACTATCTAGGAGGAGAACCAACAATTACCGGGTTCAAAGATCTAGAATGAGAAGAACTGAGTTATTCTTTAGAAACTGTTCGAAAGCCAGCAGGATCAGAAATTAATCTTTCTTTCGATTCATGACTATTCAGTTCTACAGAAAACCAGACAACACACTTTAATAAATGACACGTGACAATAAAAAGGTCCTCCTCTGCATTTTAAAAGAACTAGAAGAACCAACAATTATTCCTTAAAATAGATTTGAAGCATCAAGATTGCAGATACTATCCTGGTTAGAGGCATTTATACAACTTGATCCAAGCAAACGCATATTGAACAGAAATAAGTTCCACTTCAAACAACTAGCTTTTGTACAACTTCCTGAAGTCATACAACATTTACATGCATTTTCAACTAACTATATGGAGTTTTTCAATCTGCTTTTTGGCATTTCCAGTATAAGACTACATTCAGGAACTCACATGATGTTACTGTCATCAAATGGCCTATGATTACATTGTGAAAAGCATCAAAAGACAAACTCCATAGTCTTTACCTGCTGGAGGTATTTGTCACAGTTGATGAACTCTCGTTCATGAGGGTCCTGGAGTTTGTGGGTCTTCACGTACTGCCACAGAGCCTGAATGATCACGGGTCGTGTCTGAGTGTGGATCCCCAGCAACCGGGCCAACCTGGGGTCCAACTTAAACTGAGGGGGCTTGAAAGAGATTGATTTGTCCCATTAGTCACATTCACTCCAAATACTACTGAATGAAACGGAAATCTAAATAAAATATCATCCTGTAGAGACATTTATCAATGTGGGGTGGCACCACCTGCTGGTGGTTTCTCATGATAAACAAGGGTATGTTTGGAATAGCATACTTCGTTCACAGTACGTGTTTGTCATCACCTGGTAGTCCAGCATGAGCAGTACAGTACAGCGGACCCCAACATCTCCAGGCCTCTTCACCTGAAATCCGTCGGTCTCCTGAGTCGTGGCTGTTCGGTGCCACTGAAATCAAGACCAAGACAATTCAATAACAGACAATTGGCACAAAAGTGACAACAAATAGGATCTAGTGGATAGTAAATCAATGCACTAAGTACTATAGTTGAGAAATGCACTATTCTGCCTCTCACCTCCACCAAATGATTGTCAGGTCCATATAAGTCTTTATCCAACTCGATCACTAAAGACTTGAAAAAAGAAGAAAACTTCCTCTTCTGCTTGGTGGCTTCATACTTGGACACAGCAGTCTGAGGAGGAGGAGGAAAAAACAATAAGAGTTTTCAGAAATAATCTTGTTGTACTTCTACAACGTCAATAAAGAGCCTTGCTTACGTCTTCAAGAAGTCGTCCCTCCACACGCAGCTCCCAAGATGCAACGGTACCCTCGCCATCCTCTGCATCTGGTTTGGCAGGATTGAAGGTGTTGGAGATAAATATCCGTAGTTTTCTTTTTTGCTGCACAGAACAAACAGATGTTGAGTGACACCTTTCAATCAAATGTAGTTCAAGCACATAAATGATGGAAGCACAGACACATTTTTTGGTTCTTCTAAAGAAGTCAAATGACCAAAATATATCCAGAACAGTGTTGGTAAATAATCAGCATGTACCTTGATGGGTCTCTTGAGAGCTTCTTGAATATCGAGTCGTTTGCGCATGATGGTCTGGTCGAGCTTCCTCTCAAACGCCAGCAGGTCCATGTACGCCTGAGACTCAGGAACAAGTTCTCTGATCTAAAATCAAGCCAAAGAGAAAATCAACATGATCTAGAACAGCTTTTAAAACCACATCGAGCTGTTTTTTATCACAATCAGCCACATCTTTAATTATTCTCTTTTTTGAGTTCAATGTATTATTGCAATCTGATGCAAAGGTTTTTTTTCTTATTCGCATGGGTAGAAAAAGTATACAGGAAAAAAAGCAAGCCAAATTAGTTTTGCATACAACCTGGTGTTCATCAAGCACTTGTACTGCACAAATTATGCCACTAGTTTTACATCTTGAATGGTTTAAGACTATTCAGACTTATTAGATAAGTTAAAAATAACAGACTTCATGGCCACTTACTCTTTGAGGTAGGATTTTATCTGCCATTTTCTTCTTCTTGGCACTACAATGAAAAACAGTACCATTAGAAAGAGCAATGAGTCCAATTAAGCACTTCAAATTATTTCAGTTACTTACTAACAAAATCATTAGGTTTAATTCATCAATTGAAGGGTTAACTGGACTCACTGTTGGTTGCGATTCTGTTGCTGGACCTGCTGGATCTGATTTGGCGCCGGTCGCTTGCGGGACGGGTCCATGACTGGCATGCCAGGGCGGGACACAGGACTGGCCCCGTAACCTGGAGGCCCCATGGAGGGTCCCTGAGGGGTCATACGGCTGGCTGGAGGCATTCCTGGTCTCTGCAAATGTAGGAATGAAGGACAGTTATCCGAATGGGCGAAGACCATGAAATGCTATTTCAATGTAATTTCACTCGAATGTTAAACGAGTGGATTTTGTATTGGGGTAACAAAGGGAAACCACTATGTGAAACTGTTGTATTAACAGCAGCATTTCTCATTTCTTTATCGGATGGTTCACCTCTTGTTGTAAATGTCAAGAGCTGAACACTGGAGTCTATTTATGCTGGAAAAGGGCACTTAAAAGTGCACAAGCTGTCGAGTCCAATTTAGGACAATTTATCAAGTGCAGATTAAAATGCTCATATTGTTACTCTGCATTGTGTTTATTCCTTTAAGCCTTTATTGGACTGCGTTGCCGTATGGCAACAATTTATTTCTACTCTGACATTTCCTTGTTATTCAGAAAAACATACAATAAATATATTGCACTATGGGAATTAAAAGGCAGCCCTTAAGGTAGCCAATGATGTGCTGTTTTTAAGTCACATGACATTTGAATGTCCCTCCAAAAGTCTCTTTCCCACTGTCACCTCACACTGAAGACACCTGTTGAAGTGCTCTATAAACCTCATTTCTAAACATCTCTTCTCAAGGGGGATTTTTTATAGCATCTTTGATAAGTAAACCAGATATTTTTATTCACAAATCAACTGTCTAACATAGTTTTACTGTAAATTGAGAAAATATCAATGTTTCCATATGGCAACGCTGTACCACAGTGGAATTGCAGTGTATGTCCCCATTGGGATTTTTTTATAGAAAGCAGCATCAACAATAAGATTGCAGTTAATTATTTATTTGAAGCGTTTATTGTAGTAAAGTTGTATTTATATATTAATAATAAATTGATTTAATCTTTTCAGAAAATGAATACAGCAATATTTTACGGGAGGGGCAATAAAGAAGAGTGCAGAGAAAAGCTCTTTCATGTGACGAGAGTGAGGATGAGTAGCCAAATTATTGGGAATGACACGGATTAAATGATAGGGATCCATTTATTTTTGGTTTGCATGACTTCTGAGTATATAAATCTACAAATTTCTAAAATAAATGTGCATTTAAGCAGAAACAAATCTACATTTAATAGAATAACTACTTTGACCATTTTACATAGTGGTACAGCGTTGCCATATGGCAATGTTTCCCAAGTACCTATATATTTCATGTAATATAACTTATTTGAAAAAATATTTCATGGTTAGAACATAATGCATACCATAAACGGTTAAGTGAATCAAAAAACAACCTTGAATCTCAACTGAAACATGTGGAGAATGCAAATTGCACATAAATGAGAAAACTATGTTTTTCTCCAAAGTAAAAGAGTAAATGCATTCAAGGTTTTACTGAAGGACATACACAAACAAGAAAAACAGCAAAACAAAACCTTCCATCCTTGAATGCAAGACATAGTCAGCACAAATTCTCCACATATTTCAAACTAATTGTAAAACTGTTCAAATTCATGACCAACACAATACCATTTTAGTGGCCCTAAAAGTAGCTTAAGTCACAAAGCACACAAAAATCAATGATTAGTAAAATAAGTGTCGCTAATCCCTGTACTTTTTATACAAATGGTCAGTGAAGCTTAAGATGCTCTTAGGAACACTTTAATCATGCTGAGAACATTATAATTCTCAAATTCATCTTCTTTTTTCGATTAAACTATTTACTTAGAGTTAGGCAAATTCACCCTGAAGCCATCATATGACTTTCTCATTTCAGCCACAACACAATCTGTGAAAAATATCCTGGATCTTCCAAGCTTTATAAAGGGAGTGAATGATAAACCTTGTTTTTGAAGCCCAAAAAAGCACATCCATCCATCTTAGAAGGGAGCCATAGGGATTCATTTTATGGATAGATGTGCTTTTTGGGGCTTCAAAATCAAGGGTAAGTTACCATTCCCTCCCATTATAAAGCTTGGAAATTGTATATGTTCGACTGAAAGAAGAAAGTCCTACACATAGGATGGCTTGAGGTTATGTAACTTATGGGATCATTTTCATTTTTGGGTGAACTGTCCCTTTAAATTGTTTGCTGATAATAGCCTATATTCAAAAACAAATGTGTTCAGCTGGGAAAACAAAAAAAAGCAAAAAGTAGCATTTCCACGGGTGGTCTTAGACACACTGCACCCATAATATATAATGTAACGTTACATTAATATCAACATAAACACACTGGCCATCAATGCAGCCAAACCCATCTGGATGATGCTCTTGTAGGCCCCACCAACCCCAGTGTTTATGCGGAGACTCTCCTTCCACCATCAAAACTATCTGATGAATGCTTTTCTTTTTGTACATTTTAAGTTAAACTCGCAAAAAAAAAAAAAAAAAAAAAAAAAAAAATCGTATCTGGTTTATTAATCAGAAGCATGTGAAGTTTTATGCTTTGCAGTGACCTACTCAAAGCAACACTGCGCACGCAAATCAATACAAAATATTCTGTTGAAGACTTTTAATTAATTTCAAAAGATTCAGAATGTTTGGTGCATTGAATAAACACACGAATCCCGCATGCAAACATTAAAACAAAAACCCTCCGTTTAGATTCGGCTGCTTCTTTGTTCTCCTCGCGCCTTACCGGGTATCCGGGCATCGGTGATCGATACATATGGTTCTGTGGGCCGCCGGGTCCCATCCGTCCTGAGGGCGTACCGGGACCCATACCGGGCCCCGCACCGGCTACTGGCGGCCCGGGTCCTAATGGGGCTCCGCCGCCTCCGGGTGTCGCAGGCTGAAAACCACTACGCGCCGCCATCTTCTCCGCGAGCCGCAAACAGACAAGAGCACCACCGGTGTGAAGTGAACGAGTATCGCGAGAGTTGAAGAGCACCAACGATGAGCATTGACGAAGTTTCGCGAGATTTGAAGAGATACCGCCTTAGCACTGACGACATCTGAAGAATATTATCTGATCAATGTTTCTATTAAAGAATATGAAAATAAAAATATATTTTATTTATAATATTATTATATTTATTAATAATAAAACATTTAATATTTTATGGATATAGCGGTTAACAGTGAGGAAAGGCTTCAATGTCGACTTTTATGGTTTTGTTAAAGAATTAAATGGTTTTATAATAGTAAAAATGCTAGTAACCATGTTTTTTTTTTGGTGGATTGATTATCATTTGTATAACCATAATTTTAATTAGTTTAGCAAAACCACGGTTAATTTGTGGTTACCATGGTTTTACAATAACCAAATTTTATTGTAAAATTTTTATTTTTTTAGTAAAAACCATGGTTAGTTTTCCTAAGGGAAGGCTACAAAACATTGACTCCTGGGTTGTTAGTAATTAAAAACATCTTCACCTTCAAACTTTATAAAACAAAAATTAATAATACAAAAGTGAGCGTTTGGCCCAAATAGATGTGTATAAATTCACATAACACCCAAAAGAGGGAGACAAACACCCATACATGAGATGGGCTAGCAACTCTGATATCAAAATAAATTAACACCATTTTCTTATTACTTGGTGCTTCGTTTGTCAACCTCATGCATTTTGGTTGCTATAAATAAAGACCAAATCATAAAAACAAAATAGATATAGAGAATTACGAGAAAGGGTCAAAGGTCGCCATATATGTGTTGACATGAATGAAACATCACACTCTGAATATTTTTAATGGCTTCTGTACTGCAGTGGGCATCAGAATAAGATTAGATCCAGGTAGAAGTTAAGCATCTCTCTCTCTATGTCCTTCATTTTGACATTTGGGCTTTCATCCTAATGCACAGATTTATACACTCACAAAGTGGTTCATAAGCACTCACTGCCGTTGATTAAAAGGGCCGAGCAGCTTCCTGTAAGTCACACATCATTGGTCACACACACACACACACACACACACACACACACACACACACACACACACACACACACACACACACACACACACACACACACACACACACACACACACACACACACACACACACTCTGATGATATCATTAAACTCTTTCCCATTAGCGCACTCTAAAATCAATCCCTTAATTTGCTGTGCAAATATATGTGTATGAGGTGTGATATATTACTGGTCAAATGTTTCCATGGAGACTATAGGAAAAAAAAACTTACATATTTGTAAAATTCCCTAATATTTCTAGCTTCTAGGTATTTTTCAGATCAGTTTATCACGGACACTTGTAAAAGCATGTTTGTCATCATTATGAATGTGAATGTTTCCTTTCGCAGTTGATTGAAAGGTTTTATTAATTGCGCTGTGCTGACAGGAATAAACTTAAGCTAATTTCGTGCAATTAGTTGCAGCACATATGAAACAGGAACAGAATGTCTGATTCATCTCATTAGAAAATAAAGAGTTGGCTTTATATTTCAGTCGCATTCAGTTTATGTCGCAAAAGGCATCTTCATTAGGCTTATTCTCCCTTCTATTATGATAAAAGAAGATGTTTTATTGTTATTGAGCCTTCATATTCTGAGAGAACAAGATATTAGACAACATTAGCAGGTTTTCTTAGGATGCTGAGTGTGTTATAACATGTGGACTGCTTGCCACCCACACTTGTAATCAACAAACACGATATCAAATATACCTTTAAATATGGCTGTTTAATAGACACTTTTTGGTCAAGATTCACCAAAATCAAAGTCAATATTTTTGGTTAAAGCTCTCATTTGGTTTCAATAAAGGATTGAGTCAAAGGTACCTACGTTTCAGTCAAGAAATGAAGCCATCTTATTTTTGCCGTTCTACTTGCAACAGGACACAGGTCAGAAGATTTCTCATAAGATATGCAAAATTTGATATGATTGAAAAAAGGTTGCTAACAGTGACTTAAAGTGGATGAAGGTCAAAGATCAGTTCTCTGAGACATTGTAGTATGTTGATAGCTCACGAAACTCTATGAAACAGATTTCATGCCCATGAATATCATGTCATATACACTGTTGTCACAATAACAAAATATGAGATACCAGCTGATATAATTTGGTTATTATTTATTTCTGTACACTGTACAGATCCACAATCCCTAGGATATTTGTTTGTGCAAATCCTCCATTATGAGATAAGCGCTCAGCTCTCATGTGTGACATTAGAACATTTTTGAAAAATCCATCATTATAGCTATGTAATTGTGCCATCAATGTTTATCCTCAGAATAATAGCCGTTATTAATTATGGTCATTATTGCTGGCCTGGTAATGTATTTTTTTTTCACTCGTATTGAATAATAGAACTAGATTACATAGATATTTTGATTGTCTTTTTTTCAGAAGAAAAACACATTGAGGTCAGATTCAATTCACTCAGCTGTGAGTAACTTACTTGCCTTCACTAGATCCTTTACACCATGCCAGGGATGATGCAGGGCTACTAGTGACAAGACAAACCAAAAATGTTGCTGCCTGTAAACAAAGCGAAATCATTTTTAGTTTTATCATCTTGAAGCCGGTCATATTATATCGCGGCGTCCTTCTCCACAAAATGATTATTGATGAATCTGATGTGCAATCGGTGACAGATGCTTCAAGATGCTGGACCTCCTAAATCTAATGGATATATGCAAAACTGGCATGAATGCAAATGAAGGTCTCTCCAGTCGACCCGGTGAAAAAGGAGGGATCTCTGGTCATTATTAATCCTCTCAGAGCGTGATGACACTCTTATCAGTGACAAACGACTGCAGCTTCTAATTGTGCCACGAGATCTGACAGGATAAATTGGCACAAGGGCAGAAACTCCCGACAGTTGCATTATGGGAAATGAATAGTAACTCATTTTCGATGAGCGAGTACCAGTGTGATGAACTCAAAGAGGCTTGTAGGGTACTTACATTTTCACACTCTCAGATGATCTGAAAAATTAAGTGACACAGCTAATGTGATAATACTTTATAGGAACGTAGCACCTTTCAGGTGACAAGGACATTAGTGTCAGTCTACTCAATTATTTAGAAATATCTATCACAAATTATAAAACATGTGACATTTAGCCTAGAGGAATGCACTGTTGTTGAGGAAACTTTTTGTTGTTGTTTTTTTTTTACCATGGTTTTATTGTGTTTTTATGGACTTTTTTGTACCAAGGAATTCTTAGATCTTAGTTGTACAAGGATACCGTTAGCACGAAATCCACTATTAAGGATGGATAGTATGTGAATTTGATGCAGCCTTAGAAGGATATTGGTTCTAAACCAAACACATTGTGCATTCATGAGAGCAGCAGCTGTGGTGAAGAAAGAATAAATGCATCTTTCAAAATGCATGTATTTGATGCATTTGGAGGACAAGGAGGAACGTCTCAAAGGCACTAGTGTTGCACTACAAGATCCTCATCAGAATGCGCTGCCGGTTGTGTCGTTGGCAGTCTTCCCTGCATCTGCACTTCAGCGCAGAGACCACAGCAGGAAATGACATTCATCAATCATGTGTGATGTTCTCCACTTCCTTCAAACAAACAGAGCATATGCTGGACCACGAGGACCTTGCGGGTGACTTTGGACAATGCGTTCCAAAGTCTGTTATTTATATTTAATCATGGTTCTTATGCCAGTAGGCCACTTTAATACACATCTTCCTGAGAAGAGTCCTCTGATGATCTTGATGGATGTCTCACGCTCATGTTTCTCTTATTCCTCTTGGGTTTGATCTTTCAGCTCATGCACTCGTATACTGTATCCCGATGCCGTCTGATGCCCATGAACATTCCTTTCATCTTTCATCTTCCTGTTTCTACTTTCCATAATGTAGGTTCAAAATTAATTCTACCTGCTGTTTGAATTCATGAATATGTTTGAGGTAAGTGAACATTAATGCTGGGAATTGGGAACTACTTGTAATTCAAAACCATTTTTATTCAATTTTTTTTTTAAAGATACGGCAGCTGAATAATTTTCATGATGTCCGGTTTTGCTAACAGTTCTCGAAGGTTTGAGATCTTCTGCTGATGCAAGCGAAACATTGTACTAAAAAACTGTGAAAGTGCTTCTCTGCTTTTGAATCTAAAGCATTAAGTGAGGTTGCAGTCTAGTATAATTCACAAACATAAATTAATCCGGAAGAATTATGATTATTATCTCCTACTTCTGAAGTTAAACATGAACAATCATTTGACATCCACCTCAAGCTGAATGAAATAACAGTGAGTCGTTAGTAAAATTCTGAATGATATTTATTATTCCTTCATAGATAAATAGAACAGCCTATTATCTGCCGACTGCACTATCAGGCAATATGTATGTTTGTAGTAAAAAAACAAAACAAAGCAAAGTTTAACTGAGTAATAATGAATCTGCTGATTATCATGATAACACTGATAAGAATATTTTATCATTCTTTAACATCACCTTTACATTTCGGTGGTCTTATTTGTGCTTTGATATGAAGTTTGCGACATTAACAAATACGTCTCGCAAGTACAGAATTCAAATAAACAATAATAATTTGTTAAATGCACAGTTAAATTTTCATTAACAATCAAAATAAAGACAGAAGAATAACAGTCTCACACGAACAAACACACGTACGTACGTACATGCACACACACGCACGCACAACTAGAATACTGGTATGTCGTACGAGTGATCGGTCTGGTCCACCTAGCAATACAAACTCTTTGGTTTGTTACATTCTTGATCCTGGAAAGTTTTTTCGTCCAGAAACAGACCAGCAATATCGCGCAAATGATGAAAGATTCGTCACATACATTCATGTTCAGTCACACCCTCATGCACACATAAACAATCATGTATTCATACAGTAGCCCTAAAAATATTTGGCCACTTGAATCACACTTACAAATGTCTGAATATTATTTCATTGGTCACAAAATATCAAAGCAAGTGTCAAAACATTTGATAAAAAGTAAGTTTGTTTCTTAAACAATAAAAAGAAAGATGGTGTTAACTCTTTCCCCGCCAGTGACAGAATTTTCACTATTATACGGTAGGGGGCGCTATTACACATCTTCTGAAAGATTACTGAATGTCCGGATCAAAACACATGTGAGGAAGATGCAGAAACAAGCGGTATTATATGTAACCATATGCATATGTAAAATAACGTGATCATCACCAATAAACAGCATATAAATCAAAACTGTCTAATATTACTGAATGAAATGTGAAAAGGACTTTGAAGCTTTAGGGGTGTTGATGGACTCAATCTACTCCATCTGTGTTTTGATCATCGTTCTGAATATGATCCAGATATAGTCTTAGACAAAAATGTGATTTTCTCAGCTTTTTGCTCAAAATGTTGCTTTTTTATTAATCTTACCCACATTGAAGTGTTAATAAAAAAGAATCCATGAAGCTAAAATAAAACGTTTTTTTGTTGTTGTTGTTGTTGTTGTTTAAAAGCAGAGGGTCTGTTCTTTTGATATATTGCATGTTCAGATAATCATACAACAAAATATTCTGGGGGTCATGAAAATTTTGTGAAAATGATGGCGGTGGCTGGCAACTTAAAAAAAAAAAAACGCTGTTGGGGAAAGAGTTAAAAGATAGAGGAAAGAGCATACAGTGTGAAAATGAAGAACTTCAGGAGAATCCACAAAAAAAAGCACCAGCTGATTCAGAGACAAAGAGCATAAGGGATGAAGAAAAGTGAACACGAGTAAAGAGAAAACAATCCTGCAGCATTTGAGATGCACAACTGCTTTCCAATGCAACTATTCTCACACGTTTGTAAGAGTAACTCGAATGTCACAACATCTTTTGGAGCCACTGTATCCTTTTGAGGACTCTCCATTCCCATCTATTGTTTGTTTGTCAAATACTAGACTAATCCTAAACGTAAAATAAAACTTTTTGGCATTTTTAGATTTGAATTTATACATTGTTTCGTTTATTTTGAACCTTTGTATCCTTGTAGAGATGTTCTCACAAGGTGCTTTTGACAGCTTGCTGTTCTTCTGGGGTCACGGAGAAATTTCATCCCCACAAGAACAGCAAAACCTGCACACGCACACACAAACACAAAAAACAAACTTTACACCATCTTCCAACACCTGTATATAATTGAGGCAAACTTGGCGATAGTAATAATGAAATCTAAATAAAAATAAAAACATGCATAGGACGACCAGCATGCATTTACAAGATGAGACCTGTAACACAATGTCATATGGTACCCGAACCCTCCAGCGTCCCGAAACCCCCCCCCCATGACGCACGTAATGGCCACCTTGTTCGGGAAGTTACATACTCGTGAGATACACCGAGGCAGAATCGATCCAGCAGATGGGACTAATTAGGCTACATACAGTGAATAAGCGCTATATTTATCTACTGATCTACATAAGCCACTGGTCTGAAGACAGTTTAGAGCCGTCACTATGTACACAAAAGGCATCAGGGTCCAGCTGCGAGAAGCTATTCGATGTCCGAGTCACATTACGTGTAATTTGGCGTGGGGAAATCGTTCCACCTTTACGAGGCTTCAAGGAGTTTTGTTTTTGAGGCAGTATTTCCTTTAAATTCTTCAAAAAACATCAACAGTTTTGCACATTTCCATGTAACGTGTTAGTGAAAATATACTGTTGATTGATACCGTTCCTCCGATGTCAGGTTATATCGCAGGACATGGTGGTTTTCCCGTGTGTAGCAGATCCAGAAGGTTTCTCTGTAATGTCCGGTTGTGAATGGAGTCCGTACTGATGTGATCGGCTTTGGTTGTTCTCTGTCAGACAGGCTGCTCTGGCTTTAAGCTCAGCAAGTGAAGTCTTCGAAGTTGCCCTGGCCAGGATGGTGAGGTAGCATGTTGGCTGGGTAGGTTGATGGGGTACGAAGGTTGTCACAGGGTGCCTGAGAGGAAACAGATAATCAGAAACTGCACAGTATAAACTAAATACTGCCTACTATTTTTTTTAAATTAGTACATGAAGCATTACACAGTATCAGGGCTTGACATTAACACTCGCCAAATGTGGGTAGATTTCAGCAGTGGTGTGTAATGCAGTCACTCCTACTTTGGTGGGTTGAATTTTTACATATATATACACACACACACACACACACACACACACACACACACACATATATATATATATATATATATAGCAGTGGCGGCTGCTGGACTTTCAAAGAGGGGAAGCTCATTTTCGGTCTAGATCATACATTTTTTAAATTCATTTATATATATATATACATACATACATACACTGTATGAATGAATAAATGAATGAATGAACAAACGATCTAAAAAAAAATATTAAACTCGACGGAGGAATTGTGGGAATTAGGTTAAACTGAAACAAGGAATGTGGTGTATAATTGTGTGAAATGTATGATGAAACTTGACTAGCAATTTCGCCAAGCAAATACCAAGAAATGGGTTGCAGCAGTTTGTCTTTCGACTACACTTGCAAAACTTTTTTATAGTACAAAATCGCTGTCACTCAAAAGGAGATGCAGTCTTTCTACAGACCCTCCAATCGTCACGCAGAAGCCCGGAGTCCAGCATTTATCCAATGACCGTCTAGTTTCAAAGCACTGAAAAAAACTGTTCAAAGCAGCCCCATTGAAGTCAATGGATGCTCGGCTTCAACAGGGAAATGCACTGTGACGCTCCGGGAATGAATGAGAAGGAAATCGAGTCAGCCGACCTGATATATGTAGCTGATTCTGAACGAACTCATCTTCGAGATGAACGTGTTCTAACTAGTTCTATTTTTAGTCAATAAAATGTTAACACAATCGTACATATGTGACCATAAATTTTTTTACATTATAGGGGAAGCCGAGCTTCCCTTGCAGTCTTAAAGAAATTCCCACATATATATATATATATATATACACACACACATTTGTTTAATTGAAGTCTTCTAAGAAGGTCTCTGAAATAATAAACTTAGTGCAATGTAGTGTCTAAAATATAGATTTTTCAATAATGCATTTCGATACTGAAATATGTGAAACGCTTCCAAAACTCATTTCCCACAGAATAGACACCTGATATGGCACTGTGCTTTCTCAATCCCTCATCTCTCTAACAGCGACACACAAACCCGTCTCTCCTCACTCACTAGTTTCATTTGCTCCGGATGAATAATGTTACAAGGCTTGAATTTTGGCGTGGGATTGTGCATAATTTTACTCATTCCTGCAGATTTTGAAATCACACCCAAAGTGTGCGCGCATAAAGCTGCCTCTCAGCAGTAAATTTTGTTATTTTTTGCAGCTTATTGCACTTAAACAGTAGCCCGACGTCATCATACTCAGATTCTAGTCAGAATGTGAGTCTGATACTACTCCATTGGGCTGTGATTATGGGGCGTGTTTCAACTGAACCAGGAAAAAAAATGCCTCTGCACTCAATTGGATAGACCGAATCCCATAGGATGGACGGCAAAAACATTTTTCCGATTGACAGATGCCTTTATCGCGGTTCTCTGTTCCTCTTTTAAAATGAATGCACTGTCTACATCTTCTATAACAGAAGCGATGGCTGAATCTACACATAAATTCTCCAGCGGCAGCCATTCTTTGTTGTAAACGAATTCAACCCAAGCGCTCTTTGGTGACGTGGATGATTACGTTACTGTTGATCATCTGTCCATCATCGTATAAAGCCTGCCCTGACAATTTGATTGGTCCGAACAGCTTTGGTTCGGGCATACTTGCTTCACAACGGATCAAGTCCAGACCGAACTTCCCATCCTCAAATGTTGTGGGCGGGGCTAAGTTCGGCTGGCATCCAAGCTACTTAAACAGTCAAATACACACAAAATAATGTCAAAATGCTGGTCTTGGTGAGGATTCACATAAATACAGTCATTTATATTTTAAATGAATGTAAACAGTTGGGAGAGAAAAAGCGTAACAGCATAATAGATCCGTGCGTCAGGCCTTAAAGTGACAGCAGCCTAATATACCTGCTGCAAAAATAATAAGATAATATTAAACATATCTATATGGCTGTTTTTTCCCCCCTATCGATGTCAAAATTGTGGCCAGTGTAAATGTTGAGTGGCTAGTAACTTTGGAAAACCACTAGCCACAGTGGGTGGTGAGCAGAAAAGTTAATGTCAAGCCATGCACAGTGTGGAGCAATAACTATTTCAAAAATAACCTCATTTGTGCATATGTAAGTTGCCATCTCCGGCAATATAAATGCATTTCAAATAGAATTTTGTGTAAAAATGTCTGAACTTTTGTCAGTCTAATCAAACAATGACTCAAGATGATTCTAAAACACAGTTGATACTACTATATCAGTCATCACACTAGCAATGGAAGGTCAAGTTGAGCGCATTGCATTGTGGGCAAATACTGCATAAACAGTAGAGTAGTATGGCAGTATGCTATTCAGAAACAGTCTTTATTGTGTGTTAGTATGAGTTTATCGGTCAGCACAGATACTGGTGTGATAGTTACTGACGTGACGCTTTACGTCGTCCAGGCTGAGAACAGCTCCTCGCTCAGTGTTGTCTCTCCGTTGGTGTTTCTTCTTGGCGCAGCGACACAGTTTGAACTTGATCACCTGCGAAGAGAGAAAACAAACCCACACATTAGAACTGCTGTTCAGTTCACACTATGGTATCTGCTGTCTGTAGATGGTCATGAGGAGAGCAGTTGATAAAGCGTTTCTGAAGGTTTTAATCTTCTTGACAGATTTACTTCAGGATAAACAATTTCAGAAAAAAAAAGAGTCACGGAAAATCTGAAGCAAATCAGAATGAAAACAAATATTTAAACTGAAATGCATTTGGTGGTAAACTATTTCATACAAATGTGATAAAATCCAAAGATAGCCATAGAAAAACATTCAGCTGTACATGGGATATATCCAACTAAAAACTTGTGGGTTTGTAGATGTAAGACTAGCCTAGTTCTATTTGCATCTTGGTTCCCAAGTAAAGCACACATTCAAAATAAACATTTTCCAGGAAGTCGACACTTTCTTCTGTCCCCAAACGTTGCTTTTCTAGAAACAGACAGAAACAATATGAAGACGCAGATCTGAGCTTGTAACTGGGGCATTTCCCCCCATTCCCCATGAGGGCCTCCTGACACACAGAATAACATGATGGATGGATGATGGATTGTTTCAGTTTAAACCAGCCAGATTATACAAACACAAGTCCTGGAAATGACAGTATTTGTGCCTCATTTCCTGCAATCGATGGCAGTTTCCACCTGCCATATCTGACAGGTTGTCTTCCATCTGTCCTAATGTCACTGGTAATACTTAGAGCCTGCCGTTGAGTCTAAACCACACTCAAGGGAATTTTTACATTGAGTGTCAATTTATCAAAACTGTGGCGTATTGCGCGGTTCATGTATATTTTACCATAAGAATGGTTTTGAGCCTTTATTATCATGCAGCTCAAGTTAAAAGCATTTTAGTTTTGATGAATAATAAAATGAATCCTAAATGGAAATCTATTGAGAATAAATTGGTAGACTCACCCACCTCTCTAATTTTCTCAGGGCAAACCGCAGAAAGGGTAAAACATTTGAATTACTCTATTTATCATACATGGAAGAGTTGGAAAAGATTATGTAAAATTATGAAAATAAAATCAACTGATATGGTTTGCCTGAGGGAAATTAGTCAAGACCCAGACTTCACTCCAAATCGTATGGATGAGACTTTCAGGATATGGGAAACTAAGGGACTTACAAGATTTCACAAAATGTTTAAAGATCATGCAGTTGATACATTTGAAAATCTATCTAAGGACTATAACCTTTCAAGTAATCATTTTTTTAGATACCTCCAAGTAAGGAGCTATATAATAACAAATATACAGTCTTTCCAAGACCTCAGTCCTATTGTGGAGCATATCTTGAAAGTCTATGAAAAGTCGAGTTTCAAAAATGTAACGGGACAAATTTATAATATTTTAAATAATAATAATAATAATAATAATCAAATTAATAATATTTTGAATTCTTGGGAGAAAGATATTGGAGTCAAGCATGCAAAAATGTTTTCTGCTATGTTAAGTCCCCCTATTGGCAGGAATATGCGTGGAAACTATTGGTCAGATTTTTTAGAACACCACTGAAAATTTGTAAATATATAAACCAAACACAATACTGTTGGAGAAAGTGTGGTGAATGTAATGTTGACCTGGCTCATGTCCTCTACACATGTTCAAAAATCCAGCCATATTGGGTAAATGTGTTAGAATCAATGAAGCAAATCTGTGGTTACAATACTAATTTTGAACAATTACATGTCATGTTGGGCATACAGCCGGAAGGGTTAAACAAAGAAAATTATTATATCTTCTGGGTGTTGAGAATTACTGCTATTAAACAAATAACTCGAGGTTGGAAAAAAACTGATCCACCCAGGTTGGATAAATGGATTGAGGCTGTAGAAAACCTGTATGAAAATGAAATGATAACGCATAAGATGAGAGGCAAAATAAAGTTATTTAAGATGAGATGGTTCGCATATGCTAACCAAATGCATTGAAAAACAAAAATCAAGCATGGAGTTGGACCTGTGTAATTAGATGAGGCATGGATGTAATCTCTGTGATATATGATGCAGCTATATGGATATATATTATATGGATGCAGTTATATGGAAATTTGCATGTCTGTATGTAAACATGTATATGGAGATGTATGTATGTACGCGGGGGTATAGATGATATACGTCTGAGTACGTATGTATGTATATGTATATATATATGTGCGTGGGTATGTATGTGTGAATGTATATGTATACATTTCCTTCTGTTAATTAATTCTATTTTATTTATTTTTATTTATTTTTATTTATTTATTTTTTCTCAATTTACTGGGGGGAAGGGAAATAAGGGGTAAAAACAGGGAACAAAGAAATATATTGTCTACTCTGACATGTTAATTGTATGATTGCAATATAAAAATAAATAATAAAAAAAAAAGAATGGTTTTGGGTAAATGATTCCCAACTGAAAGCTTCTATTCTGGAATGATAAATCAGTAAAAAATTGCTTAAATTTCTCAATTGCTAAATAAATGAGCAAAACTATCATAGTGCTTCAGAAGACTTGATCCCAGGCCTTAGTCACGACCTTCAAGTTCACCCAAAAGGTTTATACATCAACATAACGTGTGAATAAAATAAGTATATTGGACTGTTTAAATGTATCTCTCTTATTATGATTAAGGAAAATAAGGCATAAAAAAACATCCCCAAGTTTCCCCACTGGAAATGCTTCTGCTAAACTTTGCTGCATTCTACTGAAGAAAAATAACTGATTTCGAACAACGTTAGGGCAAATAAATTATAGCAGGGTTTTCATTTTTGGGTGAACTATGCCTTTCACATCTCAATCTGTCTCTTTTATCTTCCAGCAGAAACATCTCGAATGCTTGTGCCTTTGCCTTTGTTTTCCACAGGCTAATATGAGTCTGTTGCGCAGTGGTGCAAGTCAGCACTTCCTGTAAAAGGTCACATGATCTGTTATCAATCACTGCCATACAGAGATACCCAAGGAGCGCCCGAGACAACAGACAAGAAAAATAGCTCTCCTGGCATCTCCTCCCTGTTTTTCCAGTCATATGTTTTGGTGCGTAGCAGTACTGGGCGTTTCACAAAAGATTTTGCTGCTGATATAACATTAAGAAAAATCATGAATACCGTGATGATTTATGACTCACAATGCACAGGTATTTTTCAATATTTTTGGCTGTATGCTCAAATATACAAATACATAAATATATAAACTGAGTTTGTAGCACAGAGGTTCAAGTCAGCACTTCCTGTAAAAGGTCACATGACCAGTTATCAATCACTGCCGTACAGAGATACCCAATGAGTGCCCAAGACAACAAACAAGAAAAATAGCTCTCCTGGCATTGCCAGAGTTGAAAATCATCAATAGGAGGAATAATATCGCAATATTTGTTATGCAACATCGCCCACCCAAGTGTGTAATACTTCTGCAGATGAGACCAATGCTTATCAATCATCTTAAACAAAACCAGAGGACAATATTTGGCAACATCTTTGCAGACGATAGGCTGATTAAGATGCTAATGACAGAGCGTGTGGATGCACACTAAAATTATTTCTTCGTAATGCCTGAGGCACTGCATCTGCCGACAACACTGAATCCGCAGCTCACTTTGAATATAATTCTAGTAGTTCGCTTTGCTCCTGCTCTGCTCTGCTTGCTTACCTGCTGAATCACCTGTTATCAGATCCGATGACAATTTTCCCAATCAAGAGATAATTCCAACCTTCGCCTTCAGGGTATTGATATCTCAGAAGCAATCACATCATAAGCAAAGGCTTGGTAAATAATAATATATTTACACTCCGTTCGTGCAGATTCAGATTTTGGCAAAGGGTCTAGAGTGTTAAGAGAGCACTGCTTTTGTGAAGGTCATATCAGACACAATTACAGGGGAGAGGAGAATATAATGCCATTGTGAGTGACTGAAATTTCCACAACCGTGAAGTTTCAGGGTAGATATTTCTGAAGGGTCTTTAACACATAGAAAAAAGAGGAAATAACAGGTGCAGGTTTGGATTTGAGTCATGGAGGTCTTACCTCATACAGATAGTCAAAGAGCTCCAGGACGGTTAAGATACTGGCCCCGATAAACAGCCCCATCTGTCCTCCAATGTCACCTGAAACCGTTTAGCTCAGTAATTAGTCACCTCAACACACTTTACAAGCTTTGCCAAATATAGCGTACATTTACACAACAACGATATGCTTGAAACGAAGAAGTTTTACGCGTACAGGCGACACCATTGTCAAAACGATCCCCATTCACACGGATCCGAGAAAATGACTTAAAAAGCTGTATTCTGCGTTTCCTATTGCTAAAAATGTGTTTTCAGGCACCCAAAACACTGTTGTCGTGTAAACGAACGGCCAAAACACATAAAAAGTTTTACATTTTTAGTTGAAAGCGGTGTTGTGTAAACAGCCACATAGTGTGTGAATGAATTCAAAAATGTTCAAATACTTTAAAGTGTATGTTTAGAGTCACAATAAGTAACTTTGACTTTCTAAAAACTGTAAAACTGACTTTGTTTGGGAGAGCTATTTTTGTAAACAATTAGTAAAATAACCAATGGAGATGTCAAGGAATCAAATAATTCTCTTGACGTCTGGGAAAATGCCACTCACCAAGAAGGCCGGCTAACTCGTAGGCTTTCTTCTGCTCGATGGTCTCGTAGTTCAGGGCCTCGAAGAAGATGTCCAACACCATGATGTTTTCTCTAAAGGGCAGAACAGAAAGGAAAGGTGAGGAGTTCTCAACTGAATTTACTTCCACAACCCTCCCAATCCTTCACACCATCCCCCCAAGCATCGATCCACAATCTCTGCCAATTTCACAGCATTTCTTTCTCTTATCTGCCACTGCTGTAAGCAGCTGGCTGGAGCCGAGCCAGAGGAGACCTGGGGCTATTTTAGACACAGCTGGAGTTGAATCTGAATGCCTCTTTTACTTTTTAGCACCATCAAGCCATGGCACTTCAGAGTTCACATCATATAGTTAGAATGTACTCTACTTCTTAGCAAAAATAAATTGAGTTTTTGTTAAGAACATTTTCTACAAATATTCACTGAACATGGTGTGAAAGTTATTTTTTTTTTCCTCATTGACTACATATTGAAAGTTTAATTAAGATTCAGACGACAGCTGCAGTTATTTCATAAGTGTTTGCCCAAGCATTTCAAAGATACCTGGAAGCCAAAAACACTAAAAAGGTTAGCCTTAATGGTACTTTTGTAACAGGTTTATCGACGGATAGTAATGAAGTGCTACTTTAAAGCCAAGTATTAAAAACACCATCTTCCTCCTTTAAAACCCAGAGATTACATCATTTGGGTTCAAAACATCAGTCTCCCTGCTTTAGATTAATACATAACCCTATTAATGTCAAAGATAAGTAGATGAGATGGCAGATCTAAGATTATGTATGATTCATTTCCTAAATTTAAGAAACCATGGCAGAGATCCGATTTTGAGCCATTTCACCCGAAAGTCATCAATATCTTTGGGAACAAGGAGGAAACTAAATAGAGGCATTCATCCGTAGTGTTCAGAAGATTAAATTCCCCCAAGTTCTTCAGTTCTTCAACTTCTGTTTTCCTGTTCTGAATGTAAAATACTGAAAATAATTCATAACTGTTCCACACGACTTCTCTTTTCATTTCTAAATGCAAAATACTGCAAATAATAGTTCTTCTCCATTTAGTTCACACAAATATAAGAAAAGGGTTTCATGAAAGTTTTGATTGTCACTGTTTTGTACATTCAGGCTGACAATAATTTCACAAATGAAATGGCACAACCCATTGCTTCAAAGTAGTAAACGCATCAGCTGAAAAGGAAAGTCAGATGAAAATTTTGGAACACAACTTTTCATACACAGATGAATCATTCATCAGTGTATGAAACATATTAAGAAATAAAATGCAAATTTCATGTTGACATTAAATCTTAATATCTTAGTATGTAAATCAACACCCCATACTAGTATAATTGCCTGTTGTAGAAAACTAAGTGCAGGAACTTTCTTGACCCCGCTCTGTAAACTTAATTAGGATTCGTGTTGTTCCAGATGGTTGCGGATGTGGAGACATTTCCTGACATTTCTTAGAGTGTTTGTCAAGGCAGTGATGTGTTACATGTCTGCCATGCTGTTCCCTGGGCTTTGAGCTGCTTGGATGATTGACTGTCTGGATCGTGTGTGATGGTAGACAAAGATCCCGGTTAATTACTGATGAGGCGCTAAACAGCTGCCAGTCTGGACAATTAAACATGTGAGGTGAAACATTTAGGGCATCACAAACAACCAAAAGCCCACATTTAAACCTCACTAAATTGAGTTTATGCTTAAGAAGGAAATGAAAGAAAAACATTTGCCAATGAGGTCAGAAAAATGTACTTATTTCAAGATATTTTCTTTGAAAATAAGTAGGTTTCTTTATTATGCTTTCAAGTAAATATTAAGGGTGCTCTGACTGATCGAGTGCCAATCGTTATCGGCTGATAACAGCTTAGTGTATTTTGATCGGAGGTCTTTATAAAGGCCGATCAGATGACGCAAAACGTGCGAGATAATTTTTCTGAGCAGTTAAAATTGCCTGGTCTGGCTGTTCTGCCAGGTGTCTGAAAAGGACAATACATTTACAACATCTTTGCAGAGAGCAGAGACATTGTAATGACTGCACCCTACAGCAATAATAGCAAGAAATTAGAGCTGTGATATTTTAATGCATTTCTTTCCTTCACAGCGGCGCTCTTTCATTTCTCCCCAAAAGCCAAAACTTGACGTACAAATCAGCGAGATCAGTGATTATCGTAAAATATAGTCTACTGTTGCTACGCTGAAGGGTGTGCTCAATAATAAAAAGAGTTATTAAAACAGCATTAAGCTTTGAAAGTTATACTATTCCCCAAGCGGCTTTCTGTACGTGCGTTCCGAGACGGAGTGGAACACGGACAAGTAAAGTGAACTTTGACCTTCGGGTTCGAGTCTAAGCGGTTAAATACACACAGAAATATGTCAAAATGCCCAGCTTGGTATTCTTAAACACTGCTGGTTATGTCTTAATTGAACATAAACAGTATAGGGAATAAGTCGCATGAATCCGTGCATTCGGTCTTGAAGTGACAGCAGCCTAATATTCCTGTTGCCGTCTGTGTCATTAATTTAATCAAACAACAAAAGACAGAAAAAAAATCAATCACTGCTCTTTAACACATTTATTAGGTTTAATCCATTTTTAATATACAAAGTAAAGACTATGCAGTGGTTTTACAGTTGATTACTTTCTATTGATAAAGTTTTTATTTATTTAATTTAATTTGTTTATTACTCTTAGAGAGGGAATGGAATATGTTGCACATGTTGCTTGCCAATAAATAATGAGTTGTCAATTCATGATACTTTTTTATACTTAAAATACATTGTTGTTAAGAATAGTTGGCCTATTACTTATTTCGGTGATCTGTATCGGCCAATACTGCTTCCAGTAACCAGAGATCGGCAACAAAAATCCTGATCTGAGCACCCTTTGTCAATATTTATCATTTTAAGTGTCTGCACAAAATTCACCTTGTTCAGATAAAGTTTTGCAGTGTCAGATTAGAAAAATTAACTGTTCAGTATTTTAGTTTAATGAGATTTTGGAGCTGTCTAGTGTCACGGTACGTGTAACCACACTCACGAAGATGAAGACAAACATTAGGAAAAATGACTTTAATGATAATTATCTTGAAAACAAGGAATAATTCACATGAAACACAAACGAGAACCGATAAACACTGAGGGAGAACTGAGGACTTACAAGCAGGAACCAAACAAAGAAGCTGATGAGGTAATTAACAGAACACCGGTGGTACCAAATAAACTAACCAGAACAAAGGAAAACTGGGTCACAAAGAACATAACAGATTAGACATGTGACACCTAGAGCAACATGACAGAAATATAAACCAAACCATCAACACATGGTCTTGTCGTGGCCAAAACACTGGGATTTGGGCGATTGTTTCGCTTGAATTTCTATACAACTTTGTAAGTAGCATTACAGAGACAAGCAAGACTCACGCAATGTACTGCTCCGACTTGTTGTACTTCTTGGCCAGGTATTTGGCGGAGGCTTTGCTGGGGATCTTGACAAACGACAGCTCTTTGCCATAGCGCGTCATGTTGCAAGGCGTCTCGCACACGCAGTAATCATTGTCTCTCTCCACCAGAAAATCTAAGAGCCAGAGAAAAAGAAAGAATATTTCTCTTAACTTCAAAAATCCTGGCTGAAAAACAATAGGACAGACAAAGAAGTATAAAAAGGCCTGGGGAAGTGGACGGTGAGGTTAGGTCATAAATCGAGCTGTCCCATCGTGGCCTCAGGTTGAGCTATCTGTAATGAGGACCGGATGGGTTCAACGGGGAAAATTGGCCTCTAGACTGAAAGGTTTCTGGATGAGGCGGCAGATTTCTTACCTAGAGCTGGATCTGCACATTCCTTATACTGCTCCGGGGTGCAATATGGAGCGTCTCCTAAAGACAGAGAAACAGAGCCTATAAGTGAAGCAGACTCGCAGAAAACAGCAACAGTAAAATATCGTTTTAATTTGATCATTTTTATCCCATGAAACCTGACAAGGACTATGTCATATTTAAGCCCCAAATAAAAATAAATCAAATTTAGCATTAAGAAAATGAAGCCTATTTTAGGGTCATTCTTTTGCAATTTGCATGTAATAATAATTAAGCACATTTCCCCCCCTCAAAATCTCATTGTTGTATTGAGTGTGGACATTTACTTCAAGTTTGCTTGTCATTATTATAACTTTTAATGATGATTTTCATTAGATTCCAATCACTGTAATAAAGTTATGAAAATCATCTTGTCAGGACACAGTGATTCATTTATCATAATTAAGCATAAATTAGACATTACAAAATTCTTAATGACAAATTATAATGACGGATCTCTACAAGTTATATTTTTTTCAGGCAATATATACATTTCTTACGTTTTTTTGGCTCAAGAAAAAGTTATAGTTTACCTACCACAGAAGTATTTGTGTGCTGCCTTTATTTTATGCTGATGTCAATATAGAGACAAAAGAGAATTTTCATGACTTTATAACAGTAATGAGGATTTAATAATAAGCATCATTAAGAATAATGAGAATTACAAACAAACCCTAAAGTGAAATGTCCAGACTCATTACAGTGATGAGAAATGTGCTTAATTGTTATGCAAATAACAGTTACTATACAAAAAAATATCTTTAAAATGCTGAAGCAGGCTTTATATTCTTCTTGCATAAAATAGTTTCTCATTTGATCCTTTTGAAATAAGACATGAACATGTTTTTTGTGTGATCCACCCTTAAAGAAATGTGGAAGATAAAGAACAAAAGGAGTGCCGTCGAGAGAGAAGAACACAATGTTCTGGCTAAAGGTGAAATGAAGCGGCCTCTGTCTGTCTGTTAATTAAAACGTGTTGCCGACCATCACGCTGTTGTTATCAGCGCCGAACCTCTATTCAAAAATCTGATTTCCTCTTTTAATTAATTTTATTTATTCAGGTCTTGAAGCTTCCTTGAATAGCTCAAGGACTAGCAGTGAGAAGCGAGGGAAAGAGCTCATGCGGTCGACGAGATGCTGAAAGGAAAACATGTCTAGACAACGTAAGCAACTGAGGCGACAAGATTAGAGCGTTCCCGTAATAATAAACTAGTTTGCTTATCAAAAAAGCTGTCAAAATTAATAAAGTTCGCTTCAAATCTCTAGCTACAATAAACGGTCTAACAATGTTGTCCGCTTGCAGTGTAGACAGCTTTGTTCATTATAACTGGAGCGTTCTAGTTTTGTCACACTGTTTAGATGCCGTTTAAGATACAGCAAATCACTGTTTGACGCAGTTCAGATCTAGTTAATGACAAAGTCTTTAGAGATGATCACAGGGCCGATTTTCAAACAGACGTTCAGAGCTCAGTGGGGTGCTGGTTTCTAACAGGGCTGCATGAAATTATGGCTTTCTACTCGCTGGAGTTAAAATCCTCTTACTTTCACTAAGCCAAAAACTAGCAACTAGAATTAAAGCAAGACGTGCTAAACAGCTTTAGGAGCACAGCAATGGTTTAAAATCATCACAGGCTTAAAAAAGCAACGGCTTGAAAACATTTCATTCTGAAAAGGAATAACAAGCCACAAAATATGAGACATTCATTTAGGCTACGTTCACACCGCAGGCTGAAACGACCCAATTCCGATTTTTTTGCCCCTATGCGACCTGTATCTGATCTTTTCATGACAGTCTGAACGACACAGATCCTATCTTTTCAAATGCGACCCAGGCCACTTGGGTATGTGGTCCAAATCCGATATGTATCCGATCTTTTCAAATGCGACTTCAATCTGAACGGCCAGGTCACATGTATCCGACCCGCACATCATTGATATGCGACAAACGTCATAATTCTGCGTTGAAGTGAAACAACAAGTGACGTCGTTGACCGTCGTTGAGTACTCTTCTGCGCATGCGGGTCACTTCTGGGTCATTTCACGTTCACGTTCACACAGGAGATCACAAAAGGTCGCATTTAATTGGAAATGTGAATGGCCTTGCAAAAAAATCGAATTTTTTCAAAAAATCGGAATTGAGCATTAAGCCCCTGCAGTGTGAACGCAGCCTTATTTAACTGGTGGCAGGAACACACTAAAATAGAGACGTACCAAAAAAGACGAGACTTTGAGAGATGAAAATTAGTCTCAAACGTAAAAGTAGGTCTTTTATTCTAGTTAAAGGGTTAGTTCACCCAAAAATGAAAATTCTGTCAGTAATTACTCACCCTCATGTTGTTCCAACCCCGTAAGACCTTCGTTCATCTTCGGAACACGAATTAAGATATTTTTGATGAAATCTGAGAGCTGGATCACTCCTCCATAGGCTTCTTAAGAGATTGACACTTGTTCCCCGAAAAGTTATTAAAGACATTGTTAAAATAGTCCAAGTGACTACAGTGGCTCAATCTTAAGTTTATCAAACGACGAGAATATTTTTTGTGCGCAAAAAACAAACAAAAATAATGACTTTATTTCAACTATTCCTTCTCTGTGGGCCTCGAGTGAGTTCACTTAGTGTAACAGCGGAGCGCTTCTGTGTTGTACGTCACACGCATCACACACACATGACCAGCGTCGGCCAATAGTGAGCCTACGTGTGACGTACAACACAGAAGCACTACGCTGTTACACTACGTGAACTGACTCGAGGCCCACAGAGAAGGAAATGAATAGTTGAAATAAAGTCGTTATTTTTGGGATTTTTGCGCACAAAAAGTATTCTCGTCGCTTGATAAACTTAAGATTGAGCCACTGTAGTCACTTGGACTATTTTAACGATGTCTTTAAGGCGAGACACGGCAGGCAAAACATAGTTTTTTTTTCACTGGTCAATTTTGAGATTTTGGGATATTTGTCTTCAATAACATGTCTTCTTTCAGACTTGTGGTGAAAAAAAGTCCAAAATACACATTTAGGTCTTTATTTTACTACACTTTGTCTGTTTGCGTCTGTAGATTTCTCATAAATTCATCAAAAGTTGTCGTTATAAATCATCCCTCTGCTCCGCGATCGCGATCTGCACCCTGTCATCACACACACCGTTAGAAAGCTCTCTCTCTCTCCTGAACAAGACTGCCGGATCCAAATATGGTAATTTCCTTTTTATCAGCAACCAATTGTGAAAGTAAAAGGGGGGATTTTACTCTAAATGCGCAATCTCATTGGCTGATGCTAAATCTTTAAAGCTCGTTTTCTCAAAATGACTGTTCTCTCATACTCCAAGTCCGAAATCTCCAGTTCAGTAGCACTATATACTCCAAACTTTCCAGTCTTGTACCTAGTTATATTATGAAGACATTTACAGAGGGATTTGTAAACATATTATTCCTAGCCTGATTTATATAATATTTTATTCCAAAAAACATGGCGAAAATCATTTTTTACGGCTATTGGCAGTATATTCTGATTTACAGGATAACAAAAGTAGATATCCATAAATCCCTCTGTAATTTTTTCCCCATCTAATATGTGAACACAATGAAAAAATAATTTTGAACCTGGCTTTGTCTAATACTCAGATTTAGACAATGCCTCATTTGCATATTTAAACATTAAATTACAGGAAACTTGTAATACATTTTTCTCTCATCTTAATGTAGGTAATCAACTGGCACAGTTTCATGGTGATATCTGATAGTTAAAAAAATTACCCTATTCACCTGTAGTGTCTCGCCTTAATAACTTTTCGGGGCCGGTAAGTTTCAATCCCTGAAGAAGCCTATGGAGGAGTGATCCAGCTCTCAGATTTAATCAAAAATATCTTAATTTGTGTTCTGAAGATGAACGAAAGTCTTACGGGGTTGGAACAACATGAGGGTGAGTAAATACTGACAGAATTTTCATTTTTGGGTGAACTATCCCTTTAAAGATTTTAAGATAGTTTAACTGAGAATCGGGATACAGAATAAAACCAAAATGGTGAACTTCAGGAGAAATATTTGCGCTTACATTTTAAAATGTATGTCTTTTGCTACTCACAAGAGATTAACAGATAACCAGATATGACATGATTATATGTGCTGTGTAATAGATCTGTAATGGATTTCTTCGTGTGTGTGTGTGTGTGTTTGTTTACCGGGCATGTGAACCATGCGGCAGTTGCAGTTCTCCACCAGATAGCGCGTCTCACAGTCGATGCGGCAGGCGGTGATACTGTATGTGCTGAAGAATTCAGAGTCCATGGGTGTAGACTTGCAGTCGCCCCACGGAGGGGGAAGATACGTCAGCTACATGACAGAAAGAAGAAATGGCAATAATGAATTACTGTTTTTATCTTAGGTGAATTACTTATAAATATAATTATGTAAAGTGCAATCACATTACACAGCAGCTGTACATAGGTAGCAAATCAAATATTGCTCCTCACATGAAGTGTGTACGGGAAACTCAATCAGAATTGCTTCCAATGTTGCCATGTTGCCAGAGCCGGCGCCAGCCGAGCGCTGATGAGGAGGCGTCTGAAATACCGAGAGGGGGCGTTCACATTAACGCACGTCACCACTTTTTGCCAGGGTCTTCGCGGCACGGATATACCAATACAAATTAATAAAACATCTCCAGTTAACTAGCAGAGGATTCATTTAGTTCGTTTGTCAAATTAGAGTCGTTCTAGCGCTGAAATGTGTTGCTTTTTAAATCAAGTGATCAAAGTGCTCGTTGCCGCTGCGATCAGTGAAGCGGAGTGTTGTCTTGTGGCTCGCGCAGTTTTCACACTGACGCGGGCTTCAATCTATCGCTGTTGCGGGGAGACTCTATTTGTTACGGTGAAATCACAAAATAAAAAAAATGTCCCTGCTTGATATAGACTGTTATAGACGATTGATAAGACGTTTTGATGAGAGAGAAAAAAAAACCTTTTGCTAAAAAGGCTTCCCCTGGCCACGGACTTGATATGCAATTCGAGAGAAATTTTCTCCCTCAAAAGCAGCCTGACTGCTTCTACTAGTTGCTTTTATAAAGAAATGCTGCACATAATTGCTGGTCTAGGATCAGTTTCCTCCACTCCATAACCAAATGATAAGCGCGACTGGGCTGGCTTACAAGGGCGTAACTTTGGGTCTACCATTGGGGGGGTTAAACTCGCGGCATATTTATTAATTTATTGAATAATTTTCTTGTGTAAAAGGTAACATGCTAATTTGCCGTTCCTGTATTAGAAATACATTGTGATACTTTTACTGATTTAGGCCACTTAACGTAAATGCAGCTGTTCACTTGACACATAATGACACAGTAGTTAAATTAAGTGTTTAAACACTAGCCAGCAGTGGCAGCTTCCACTTAATTGATTTTTTGTGTGTGTTCAATATCTTATGAAAAAAAAAAAAAAAAAAAAAAAAAACTTAAAGATTAATCAATTGCATCACTGTATTGGCACCTATATGCAGCAAATGTATTATGCACAATTCAACTCTCAATACATTACACAATACAGGGTGGCACACTGGAGTGCAGCTTGCACCTTTATTTTAATGTGTGGAATACCACCTATGATTTATCCTTTTTTTGGCCATTCAAACATGTAGATTTTTATTCACATAATTACTAGGCTGTTGCCTTTTATATCCAGTAGGTGGCAGTCCAGGATAAGAAATATTTCAAGGAAATAAACTAAATAGTAGGAACAAAGAAATTCAAGCAGCATAGCCTACAAGTGCAAACGGAAATGTAATGTGTGAAGTTACTGGAATGGAAATAAATGTATCCACCTTCTACATACTTTTGAAGACATTTTGTTTGTAACATCACATTTTAAAAACTTATCAAATAACAGCATTAAAAACTTTCAAATAGAGAAAAGGAAAGTGCAATTATATTATCACTTTGCATGAAATAAGACTCAAAAGTAGATAAAAAAAATTGTTTGCATTTAGCCTCTAATAATATCAAATTCAGAAACTGAGAAAATACAAGTGTGGACTAACGTTAGTTGTGCTTTGATTCATTTTGTCACTTTGCAAACTCCATGCAAAAAGAATAAAAAATTAAAATGAGCTCATAAAAATGCATTATTTGACGCTGCCTTTATCTTAAAAGGCTGGATAATGCGCACAACATTTTGGAACAGCCTTTGCATACACCTTAAAATTATGTCTAGGTAGGCAGCTCACTCGGCTTTGGACAACGCTATAATCCCTGAAGACACCTCACTATCATCTTAAGAAATGAACACACACACCATAAACAAATGCTGCATGCGCGATAAAAATACACACACAAACTCCAGACACAAAAGCAAAGACGAGCTAATGTTTTACATAACGCCACTGCATAAGAATTCACCCCTCAACACTACCATAAACTTCCCACATAAAGCCTCAAAGCAATGTTTCAGATTCAAAACAACGCAAGCTCTACCGACAGCATCTGACATGTTGACTTCGCTCTGAAACCTTGTAAGCTGCCAATATAGGCAGCATTTCAGGGTGGATTTCAACATGAGCGCTGTTCTAAAAGACAGACGGCATCATTGTGCTGCCTTCTAAGATACCTTGTTTTGGCATGTATCCAATCACAGAATGCCATGGGCTCTAAAAAAAACACAAAGATTTTCCATCCTGTGGTGAAAATCAAGATTTTAATGATGATTATATATCTATGTGGTGTTTTTAATATGCTTAATATATCAAACCATGTGCGAATTCATAAGTCAGCACCATTGCTAAGTATTTTCTCTTTAAAGACAGCCTCAAAAACACAGTTTGAAGTGTTTAGCAACTCATTAACAGCGAACTAGAAGGGGAGTCTCGAGAGAAGCCAGGTTATGCCGGTATATTTTCTGTTGATATGAAAAATCAGTTAGATTCAGCAATATACCAGGTGAATTATGTATATTAGGATGTTATGATGAACTATATGCCTTTTTCCACTGAAGTTCTGAGTTGTTCAAAGCGTTTCTGATGATTGTTTAGAAGGCAGCGGTCTGACTCTGAGATGGCGAATGGGAACATAGTTTGTGTAACATTAGCAACATATTATAAGCTGTTTGATAACATAATTAAGCAAAGGGCTAATCATATTCATATGAATCTCTGAGCTGGTGTGAGTGAGGGCTTATACTAAATGAAGCAAGTGTTTAGAGTTGCATTCAAGCTATTTTAAGGCATGAAGATTTTTTTTTCACAGGAAAAAACGTTTCAATGTGTCAATTTGGTGATCAAAGATGAGTTTTAAGGGATACAATTTAGGGTTGGGCCGATGGACGATGATATCGTCCATCGGCCCAACCCTAAATTGTATGGACTAGATGGCTGACAGACATCACGATGTTTAGCCAGCATCGCGATCCCCCCCCCCCCCCGTTTCCATGGTGACGCTTCATGCTTGGTACGTGATTCACCAGTCAAAATAGCGCAATATGAAAGATGAAGCGCTTTTATTTATAAATATTAACAAACTTGCTTACCATGTCATCAACTATCTTCTATTCCGATTCTCAAATATGTGAGTTTGTTTTGTTGTTTAAAAAACCTTTTATAAAAGATCTTGATCTGTAACGTGAGATGGGCGCTGTCATGTTTGTTTGGGCCGCAGTTCAGAGATTCATGTCTGTTGGATTTATTACAGCGCGTGAATTCATCAGTTTCTCCCAAAATAAATGAAAGTGGCCGGTGAACTGGGAGAAAAATAGAGTTGACTTTATAGATATTTACACTGTGTGTCTGATATGAATAAAAACCGTCGGCAAATATATTTGAATGGTTTGTTAAATTGCTGCTTCCATAGACACCATTGTGTATTTTACAAACTGTAAATGTATTGTTTTGCTATAAATTATATGTATTTAAATGTCTGAAACCTACAATAAACATTATGTGGTTAAAAACACTGAACAGTTGTGAAATAGCCTATGACAAGCACTGAGCGCGTCCGTCTTTGGCTCAGCGCCAGCCACAGCGCAAAAGCACAGTTTGAATCTGGCAGTGATGTCACGTCACTGTACATTCGCTCCTTAGTGCTCAGCTGCTGCAGAGCGTGGTGAAATCGGAATTGCTGATAAGATATAGAGGAAAATATCTAGTGGAAAATGAGAATGTTACCCCCCCCCTCCCGATATCATCGTCCATCGCGATGTTTCACTGTAGACATCGTCTGATACCAAATTGGTAGACATCGCCCAACCCTAATACAATTATTGACTTTAAAAATATTTCAGCCTAATTAAATACAGCTAAAATGTGTTTATTGTAACTAGTTATTTTTTAGTAAATATCATTGAAGTTGGTAAAAGAAAATAGCATTATTGTGTGGATTTAGAACAACACATAATTCCTGTTAAGCAGGGCCGTCGCTGGCGGGATTCTAGGGGCCCTGAAATAATTTATCTCTCGAAAAATCTCGAGATCTATGGTTATCTGTCTGTAGGGTTACAGACATTATTTGAGTAATTGAAGTGGATTGACTTAAGTTAACTCAGATGTCCATGCAGACATTATTCGATCTGCTCCTGTCAGCCCAGGGCAATCTGAGCGCCACATCCATTAGTAAATACGGCTGTCAATCCTAAACGCTGACTGTGTGAACCATGAAGAGAGCGACAGACAGAGATGGATACTGATCCTGTAAAAGCCAGTGACATTGTATCTTGGTGATGCATCTGGTGATGCAGACTTGATCTTTGTGTAAGAGGAAAATAAATGAGGGGAAATGTTACTGAAATCAATCCACCACACATGGGAGATGCACTGACCTCCAATTACAAGGAGCAGGGAGCCGTCTGTGCATATCAACCAGCTTTCTGTCTGTCTGTCGCGAGTCAGATCCTCTGCCCGTCTCTTTGACGCTCATCTATTGATCTCATATGCCTGGATTTCACCTCTTTCTTTCACTCACAGAAACAAAGCTTCTGTTTTTATATTATGACGTGGCCTTGCCATGAAAATTATACAAGGATTCTGAGAATCCTATAAAAATAAATAATATTTGTTCCAGACAGCAGGGTCGACCTGTGTCGGCCGTTTGCTCTCATTTGAAAATCAAATCATGCTTGTGGTGGTGGGAAACCAAATTTCTTCTTGGGTGAATCTCACAAAGCTGTCCACGTCATATCTCACCTCATACACAAAAAAAAAAAAAACAAGAAACTGTTTTGAATAGTGAAAATGAAGCCTATTTTATGACCATGAGTTGTTTTTTTTGAATAGTGAAAATTAAGCCTTTTATGAGCATGAGATTTTGCATTTGACTTAATTTTCATTACAATTAGGCAGATCTCACTACTAAAATTTGAAAAATTCTCATTAATTACTACAATAGGTCTTGTTATTCTCAAAAATAACCTTAAAGACAGTATAACAACTACTACCATTATATATGAATACTTTTCATAAAATATAATGAAAATCTGAGAATTTGGGTTGAAAATTACTTAATTTGCATCAAAATAATGTCATGATGCCAAACAGAAATTTCTGAAATGGATTCGTGCTACTTCACATTAATGCATTCAAAAACAAACAAGTAAATGAATAAAAACAAGCAGCTGTAGAAACCAAAACCAAGCACTAAAACAACAGACTGACACAATTGGCGTCCTGTGCGCTTTGAGACGAGTCCAGCAACTGAGAAATTGACAAAAAGAACAATCATTTGGTACCCGCTGTTCTTGGCAGGAGACGAACGTCTGGAAGCCTGGAGCCACTCCGAATCCCAGCTGATCGATGAAAGGCGGTTCATCCTGCGTGTGGATCTGGACTTTGATTCCCGCCTCAAACGACGTCTCATCTGAGAGAAAGAGAAAATGAGACATGAAGACCGAGACATGTACTCAACGCAGGGGTCTCAGAAGAACAGATGATGTCAGATCAGATGGGCTGCTCTTTCAGTTTGTATCACAGCATCAAACAGACTCAAGTTCAACCCAAGAGTCTTTTTTATTGAAAAAGTAAAAGAAGATTGTATGAAGAAAGTCAATGGTCTGACTGCTAAGTAGACAAACTAAATCCCAACTAAGAACCCCAAAAAAGCATGACTATATGTGACTGTAGCAATAAAACAATGCAACAATGCAAGTTTAAACATTCAATATAAAACAACGGTCGTTTGCAAATATTAGGAGACCATTGGGAAGTTTAAAAAAAGCATACCACGCTTTGATAAAAGTAGAAATGTCCCACATCCAATATGAATAAAAACAGCATGTAAGATCATAATATGTAGCCTAGTGATTGAGATAAAACATTGTGGATAAAGCAACAAATAAGGTTGAGTTTAAATATTTGGCTCTAAACAAGAGAAAATTGCAGGCACAGTTTATATGCACACAAATTAGCAAACAGGAAATCAACAACAATTTTCAAAATGAGAAAAGTCATTAGACAATATAAAAAGAAAACAAACCAAAAACAAGCTGGCAGGAAAACAGACTAGTCTCAAGATATTGCAAACAGCTTGACGTCTGTAATATTTTGACGTTTATCCGTGTGTCACCCACAGACTGTAAACAGGAATAATCTTCAGGTTTCTCTATGGACAGCTGAGCAAACACTTTTGAGGGTGTTAGCGTAGATTATAGGCTGCGTTTGACACTACCCAGCCTCATTTAAATGCTTTAAATCTGCATATTACTATCGAAACGCTGGCTTTCTTCCACAGCCTGCTGGATTTTCATTCAGTCAACAAATCGGCCCACATGTGACACTACTAATGACTATTGATACAAATGCAGTTTCCAAACACATCTACACAGAGGAGTTTCAGACGTCTCCCACCTGTTTTATTGCCATTTTTCCCTTTTAAACACCTGCTGAATGATCATTACAACACCAACAGAATAACATGGGGGAAATTAAAAAGCCGAACACAGGAAACTGACAGATGTCCTGTTTAATGAATTGTATATTACCAGATCATCAAGAGATAGAATCATCCAGCGGACAGAATGAACTCAGTTTACAGTCGATATCAGCCCTTGATAAAACTCAATCCTGTGTTTGTAATTAATCTTGACTAGTCAGGCTTCAAGATTTTACAATGTAAACATAATTACAAGACTGAAAAAAGTACAAGACAAATGAGCTTTAATAACTATTTGTCTGAGGAAAGTACACAACATTTGGTGAAGTCGAAGTCTGATGCCCGGTTTCACAGACAAGGCTTAAATCTAGGCCTAATCCTAGCTTAATCTAAACCCTGTCTGTGGAAGCAGGCCTGAGACCATTTAAACCGTTTTAGCATTTTTAAAAAAGTAAAACAAAGCGAAGTTGATGCAAAGTGAAGACTTGACTTCCTCTCACTGTTCAACATTTTAAACTATTTTCCTCAGATGCTGAAACTTAAAGAAATCTGTAAAAGTTTCTGAGATTATATGAAGCTCATGAATATTCAATTTGGTAAGCAAAAGCCAATTTATGATTGGTTTTCTGATGATAAACGTCTTGCCAAAACATTCTAGCACTGCATCGTTTCATTTTGTACCTCTTTGGTGTCTAATTCAGGGTTAGCAGCGCTTCATAACCCAGGGTTAAGTGTGACCCGTGTATTAACTCAGGGTTAAAAAGACATTAACCCTGGGTTAAGTGTAGAGTAAAAAAAAAAAGCCCTAGAGAGGAAGCAGTGCAGTTTATCTGAAGGAGACTGGCATTGTCAGGACTTCGAGACAGCTGCTTTGCAATTACGGTGAAATCCAGTCAGTCGTGGAAAAGATTTCAGGACAGCTCTCACCCGAGTAACCAGAGAGCTGCTTGCAGGATGTGATTAGATATCTGAGACCTCAGAGAGCACCTGCCGTGTGGAGAAATTTGAAGGAGCGCGAGCAGAACTCTTTGGGAAATCACAGCATTATAAAAACAATCTCGGTAAATGTGGGGTGGTGACAGTGGCAGGTGTGCAGGGTTTCCCATCTACCCCCTCTCTCTTTTCAATTACAGAGGTGTGAAGTTGTTAAATGGGTCCCACTGAGAGACAGACACGAGCGAGTTTCACTGGACGTGTTGCGTCACAATGTAATTGGCATGCGGACTTGCAGCTGTAACGTGTGTTTGTATATTTGCCATTTTCTGATCAATGGGATCCAGCCTGACTTCACTTTCTGAATCTTGAGTGCTCGAAACCGACTGAACTTTACTGGAAAGGTCACAGGCGATTTCTCCTCGCAGCATTCTGACCTTCAGCCGGGAAAACATATCCAACGTCTGCTGTTGTTGTTGTTTACTGCAGTGTTGTGCTTGTTTGTTTTTTTAAGGCTCAGTTTGATCTGGTTTTTATTGTCGTTGTATGTCAAGAGCTCTGTCCCAAAAGTGATCTCCCTACCTACCTACACAGCATTTTAAAAAGTCATACATAGTTATGAATCCTTCGGTAACACTTTATTTTACAGTGTCCTTGTTACATATGTTACATGTAATTATCATAGTAATAACAGTAAATTATGATATTATAACAAAGTTGTTATAATAACAACTAATTACATGCAACTAACCCTCAACCAAATCCTAATCCTACCCTAACCCTATAGTAAGTACATGTAGTTGATTAATATTACTCAGTACTTCAATAGATAATTACACTGTAACAATGACACCTTAAAATAAAGTGTAACCAATCCTTCTAAGATACCTAATTTTGGCCAAATTATTTTTCTTTCTTTAAGGCACGATCACATGTATAATTATCCCAGAATAAACTGTAAAAAGCTCAGTGAAAAACTATTTAAATATGGCGGACAAGTCAAGACAAACGCCCACTTTGCTTACTGAAAAGTATAAATACAAATTATTTAATCTAATAAAAAAGACCATCTAGTCTAATTATGGAACTTTTTAGGATACCTAATTTTGACCAAATCCATGATCTTTGTTTCTTTAAAGTCCCCCTGTGGTGAAAATCCAGCTATTAATGTTGTTTATATGTCTATGTGATGTTTTTAATATGCTTTAAGACAAACCATGTGCAAATTCATAAGTCAACACAATTGCTGAGTATTTCCTCCTTAAAACTGCAGTGAAAAAAGACGGTTTGAAATCGCTGGTGTTTCTGATGTCAAAAACTACCTTATAACCAATCACGTCAACGTGTGATTGTCAACGAGTGGATCTCTGAGCTGGTGCGAGTGAGTGGAGGCGGGGCTAATTTGCATATTCATAGAACCACGTTTAATAAATGAGGCAAGGGTGTAGTTATATTTAAGCTATTTTAAGGTATGACAGATTTTTTTCAAGGAAAAAACATTTAAGGGATAAAATGATTGACTACAGAGGAACTTTAAGGCAGGGCTCAACGCTGAAGATTTTGTCAACTAACCCCTCAACAAAAAATTAATAAAGTAAAAGAAAATGGGCCTATAAAACAAGCCTAGTGTTGTTCTCGTTATTTTTGATGTAACCATAATAAATAATGTTATGACACCAAAAGCTACTAGATTACATTTAAATAGTAAGTAATAAAATGGGAACAAATAATCAAATTACGAGCAATAGCACAAATAGATACAACAGAACAAACATTTACATGAAATAAACAGTGCTTTTCAGGTTTTTCATGTAGGTTTAATCAGGAGTATTTCAGGTAGAGAAATTGTAATCTAATGTATAACTATAGATCAACCTTTAAAGTTAATCAGTGAAGAGCAGTTAAAGATGCATACATTATGTTTTGAAATGTTGAAAATATAAAACGTTAAATTCTGTTATTTGAAATAATTTAACAAATGAAAAGATGCTTTAAATGTGAAATTAAACCAGCCAGGAGATGGCAGCAAGTGACTGTTAATGCGTGAGTCATTGAGTCTCAACCGATTCATTCAAACAGCTGATTCATTTGTTAAGTAATTAACACATTTTGTTGTCTTAATGAGTGAGTCATTGAATTATTGAATCAGCTGATTCGTTCGAAAAGCTGATTCATTCAGTAAAGATACACTGTCATCTAATCATTAATCATTTTTTTGCCTATATTTGTTTCAATATTAGCAACACGCTAACAATAAACTCCATTGAATCAAGTCTAGTCGAGCGTTTCAAAACAGTTATTATTTCAGTTGGGATACTGCCTAAGGCGGCAGCTATCTAGTTGGGGGTTCACATTATGTTTTGGAACAGAGTTATTGTGCAAGTGTTTTTGTGTGTCTATGCCCACCAGGAGTATTTTCATTGATTTGCATTAATTCTGTCCCTTGCGGTGAGCTTTACAACATCATTTAACAGTTCATTCACAGTTTGTTCAGTTTAACCTGTTGATTAATATTAAAGTCAGAGCGCCAGTCTAGCAAACAAAGATTAATCCTAAACTAAACCCTCATAAGCAGATTATTGACGTTTAGACAGATTTTATGCAAATCTGCCTGGAAGAATGAGTGCATTCCCAAGAGTTTCAGATGGAATCATTTTAGTGTGAATTTCTCTTGGTGAATCAGGAGTGTTAAACTAGAGAATTGTTGATCTGATGGATAAAGATCTGAAAAAGATTAGGGCTGACAATAACTGTTATTTTACTAAGAGTAATCGGCAATTATTTTGGCGATTAAACAGGTAATCGGGTATTATTTGTGGTAATAAAATAGACCTAAGCAAAAAGCTAAGACTTTAAAATGACTTAAAATACACATAATAAAAATGAGGCAATCCTATTTGGTTCAAATAAAGTATCAAAAGCAAGTAATCTTATGGGTTTATAGAGCAACACTGTTAAAATACATAATATAAACAATTGTCTTATGTACATTATGTATTATAACAAATGCCTGTAGAGGGCGCCTGTTGTTGTTACACTTTACAGCAGATCAAATCCTTGTTTAATATTGGCCAAACAACATTTAATTCAAAAGTTTACTTAACCTTTGATATTTGGCCAAATTATTACGAAAGTAATACTACAGCATATTTAGAAATACATTGATGTATTCTCCTGTGTTGGCATACTGTAGGTTTATAAATTATTTATGTTACAAATCTGATAAAATGGTGCATATTGTGTTCCCAGATAAACCTTATTTCAGCCAACCAAGATCACAGCATAAGCAGAGATGGAGTTTGAGACGCTCCACGCATGTAAACGATAAGCAGCAATTACTGTGAACAGAGCCTCTTTGAGACACACTTAACCTACACGCATGCAAATAATTTAATATTAAACCTGCAGCGCATATATCTATTCAATTGAATCGCAGGCTTTGTGAATTCACAAAAGCACTATGTGCACATCATGTAGCCTTAGAAAACGGTCTAATAATGCAATTCTCGTCCGTCGAATGTGCTACTTCCGGTATTTTGTCGGTTACTCGACACAGGTAAATTGCAATCAAGTTTTTTTTTTTTTCGGGGAATCGTGACAGCCCTAAAAGGTCTTTCATTCTTCAGGGGAAATAATGGTTCCACCTAGATGCAATGCAAGTATTAACTTCATCTTTTCTACAGTTCTTAAGGAGATGTAAAAACAGACACAAATGAGGCAATTGTTTACATTTGTGCAGGTCAGTATGATGGGATCTCATCTAAAACAGAGAAGACACATGAGATTTTTGGGGTTAGTGAGTCGTACCGGTTTCTCCCCACACGGGCAGGTACTCGTCCTGCTGGATGTCCAGCATCAGCTCCAGGCCATTACCCATCCCTCCCTTCATAGTGACCAGCAGTGGCCGTCCGTCCTGTCCCGAGTTGAAGGTGTAGCATTTTCCATAGCGTGTGAAGATCTGAAATAAACAAAGACAACTGTTTAGCAACGATGGATGAAAAGTTGCACTTTTCTCACTCGTCAAAAGCAAGCAATAAACAGAATTATATTTAAAGATTTTCTTGTGATCACAGCCACATAAATTCATCAAATGCTTGTCAATAAATGTGGAACTATTATAAATAAAAAGTCTAGTTATAAGTAATGCAGTTGAGGTGTTCAATTTATGAAAGCCTTTTATTAATCTTAAATGCCAACAGAAGTAAATTAATTAAAGTTAAGAGTTCAAAGGTATTTCACTACAGGAATGACTCAGTTGCACTTCCCGGTTTTAAGTCAGGTTTCAGGAAATGGTTTGATTAACTATAGAGCATCTCTAACCGGTGACGTGGTGGTCTACATGTGGGCAGAGGTGCTCATGCCGCCAGTCTTAATTGAAACTGAACTAATGGACATCTAATCAGATCACAGACAGCAGGATATGGAGAGTGTGGCGTCTCCGAAACACAACCTCGCTGCGGGACCACCTGATTACCATCATGGACAAATACAGGAATTTCAGTGTGGAGGAAATGAAACGGCCACATCTTTAGAAAACATAGTAAAGAAAGAAAATGGCAGCAGCTCTCCAGGGAATGACATCAATGTTAAAGAAATGTGTTACAGACAGCTTTCTCTGAGATAGAAACCTCTCAAAGACATTGAAAGATGTGTCAGATTTCAGTTTGTGTGTGATGAAATGCTGCAGACAGACAGATGAATGGTTGATTCAGCTAAAACACAGATGGAGCATTTATACACATCCTGGCGAAGAGAGCAAAAAAAGAGATACAGATTCTCTTCTGAGACTGAACTGAGTTTCTATGAGATTCTAGACATCCTTGAGTCAATGACTGACATTTTTTTATACATTCTTTCAAAAAAAAAAAAATGCCAACACTTACGCATTGCAATGAATCATACAGTAAAATAATAATTCAGAATTACCGGCACAAGGCCCATTAACAAAACAAACCCAAAACGTATATTTGTTTTGGCCAATGTATTTTAATGTGTTTATTTGTGTTAATTATTACAGACTGTACACACTTACAAATCATATTTTATGTAGTATCAGTATTATAATTAAGACAGCAATATGTTTATAAACACATCTGTTGTAAAATATTGGCATGCGTGGCAAAAAAGTCATTCAACAAAACAATGTCAACAAAAAAATTGGACAAGCAGAATTCACAACCAAATGCCACAGAAAACCATTTTTTTAAGTTTGCAATGCATAAAAGAAATACTTATATATATGACCAAAAGCTCTAATATATAGCACTGTCCCAGACTCCCAGTAGGGCAAGTGATAGTTCAGTTTAAGGGACAGTTCACCCAAAAATGAAAGATTGACTTCCACAGTTTTTTGTTTTTCATGCTACGGAAGTCAATGGGGTCCATCAATTGTTTGGTTACCCATATTCTTCAAAATATCATCTTTTGTGTTCAACAGAAGAAATGAACTCCTACAGGTTTGGAACAACTTGAGGATGGGTAAATGATGACAAAATGTTCATTTTTGGGTGATTATAGGCAATGTCTAAAAAAAACTTGTGAGCTTCTTACCTAGACAGCATTTTGGGCATCAAACGAAGTTAAAAAAATCGATTTGCACGTTCAAAAAGCACATACGATGCCCAAAAAGAACATCCGCAAAAATGCTTTTAAAAGCTCTATCCACTTGCAAAAAAACATGTTTAAATGCATCAGAGCAATTGTTCCCTTTTGCCATTACCGATAATAAGTGCTCCAGAGCTTCTTCAACATCTAAACTACTCCTGATGAAATAACAGCCTATTAATCGTTTAGCAAACATAAGCAAGGCTGTTGCCAAGACGAGTTGCTGTGGTAACCGTGGCAACACAGAGTAGCTAGTTAGGGTGGCGTTGACCTTGGGACCCAGGAGAGTTGATGCTAGTGGAAAGTGTTGTGGAGTCTTTTTGAGAAACTTTACAATGAAGTTTCCTCAACGAGGCCGCCGGTCCATTGAGTGCGGATGTCTGCTTGTTATTTCGAAAGAACGTGCCTTCATGATGACCTTTGTATGCTAACAAAGCTTTTGAAAATGTTTACAATAGCCAAAAGGCTTTACAAGCCACTCTACAAGGAAAATGAGTTAGAAACACACTGGACTATTTTCGAGTTATTTTGTGGACAGAAATTCATTACTTTATTTGTCAGCATTTAAGGCGGACTTAAAATACTTTATGTTAAGGGTTTGAACACATCACTAAACCCTAAATAAGAGCAACGGTACTGGTGATGCTTCACCGAAACAACACTCCCAAATACGTCATGCACTCAAACGGAGCTCTAAAGTGCGTTAAATTTTTAGTGCGAAAGCATCTCGTGTGTCTCTGTTGCTTTAATACAAGAGAACAGCCTCCACTGGGAGTGAAGACATCAATAATACATTATAATTTCTGCCCTTTGTAACGGGACTTTATGAAAAATGAAACGGCTTTAAAACTTTCTGGCCGCTGAGGGGAGTTTGAGGGAGCGAAACGCTCTGATCTCCCAGTAGACGGCTGCCAGTTGGCACAAGCTGTTCAAAGACTCAGTTGACTGGAAGTGAATCACAGGGGAGGCGCGGAAGACTCACAGCCTTAATCAGCGATTTCTTTGAAAATAAAAACTAGTCTGTGTAAAAAGCCATGAGTACTTTAAAATGCAATGAAGATGGTCACATTTTCTTAACTCTTTCCCCGCCAGCATTTAAAAAAAAAAAAAAGTTTCCAGCCACCGGCAGCATTTTTTAAAAATAATTTCACAAAAATGTCATGGACCCCAGAATGCTGTATGAATAGCTGAATATGCAATACATCAAAAGAAAGAACAGACCCTCTGCTTTTCAACACACACACACACACACACACACACACACGCACACAAAACGTTTTATAATAGCTTCATGCATTCTTATTTTTATCAACACTTGAATGTGGTTAAGTTTCATTAAAAAAAAAACATAATTTTGAGAAAAACGTTTTTGTCAATGACTACATCCAGATCGGTTTCAGAATGATGATAAAAACACAGATGGAGTAGATTGAGTCCATCAACACTCCCCAAGCTTCACAGTCCAATAGCTCGTACTGAGTCGACATTTTATGCAGTAACATTAGGCAGTTTTGATTTATATACCGTTTAATGTTGATGATCGCACTATTTTACATATGCATCTGCTTACATATGCTAAGGTTTATTTCTGCTTCTTCTTCGCCTGTGTTTTGATCTGGAGATTCAGTAATCTTTCAGAAGATGTGTAATAGCGCCCCCTACCGTATAACAGTGAAAACACCGAAAGCCGGAAATTTTCGTCAATGGTGGGGAAAGAGTTAAGAAGTGAATAAATGTTATGCAAGCTGCATTAAATTCAAAATAATTAACTTCTTTCCATATGTGCCAATGTTGGGTCAATTGAGAAGATTTACCATAAATATTTTTCCGTCAGGACCACTATAGTCAAAGATGATTGACAATTAGCATCCAGTACTGATTGGCGGTATGGTTCTGTTCTGGTTAAGAACTTTCCACCCATCCATGCAGCCTAGCATGAATATGAGCAGGGAGCGCAGCGTTAACTCCCTTAGGGTGAACCAAACAGATACAACAAAAATGACTGTGGTTGAGAGGTGGAGCTGGGAATGGAGGAGGGTACTTCGCTCCTGAATGATACTGAATGGACCTTATAGGGATGCTGTGATAGGTGTCGTATTCCTATAGGTAGATGTGGATCAGCTGAGAGTCAACTGGTCTCTAACTAACAACAAACGATACAGCATTTTTACAGCATTTATTCATTATAGTCACTACTGTACAACTTTTAATATTTGAATATAGTATTTGTATGAATTAATCAAGATGAACAAATGCTTAGTTTTCTTCATTGTTAGTTAATGTCAACTTTTGTGTTAAAACAAACTTATTGTAAAAGATTACTAGTTTTATATAATTAACACCTAAAAATGTAAGATAACATTTGATCAGTTTTGGACCTTGAATGCATCTTAATCAGGTGTCCTAAGTACTTGACACAGGTGTGTGTGTGTGTGTGTGTGTGTGTGTGTGTGTGTGTGTGTGTGTGTGTGTGTGTGTGTACATTTATCAACACAAAAGGAGGCAAAAACGATGAAAAAGTCCATCATGAAATATGAAGTGTGAAAGAGTGACTTTAAAATTGCATTGTTTTTTTCTTGCACCTCGAGACACAAAAAAAACCTATTATTTATTTATTTATTTAATGCTTTCTTCCACATGCCTGCAACTCCACAAAGCAATTTCACAATCCACCTTACGCAGCAGGGCCAGAAATAGAAGACGATACGTCACTATTAACTTCCACTTCAGCGTGATAGAAGTGAGACTGCTGAAGAAGACGCGGCTCCGGTGTCTCGCGAGCGTGACTGATAAACCCATCAGTACTGATCAAGATCAGCGCAATGACAGTTGCGCCTTCTGAAATGAATAATTCACTGAGACCCAAATGGCACCGTGCCGCCCGCTCGAGGGCTGCCCGCGCACCATGGCGAGCTCCTAGCAAGCTAAAGCTGTTTGTCAGAGTTGTCAAAAGACTTTGATTGCAAAGCTTGCGTGTCTAATAAGCTGCACAACTCACTGTCCATTTTGCCGCAGCTGGTGGCTTCAGAAGTACGACGGCTCTGCGCTTTCACAACGGATCAGATCAATGCTGCTGAATCGGAAAACGACTAAATTATATAAGAACATTGATGCCAAAGTCAAGCTGTTGAACATGTCACATGCTATCCAAATCAGACAATCTTCAGTCATAAAATGTGGGCAGAATATGCAAACCACTCAATTGAACATGACAGGTTAACTTAGCATGGTTTTACCAACAATTTACACAAATCTGTTCTGCTCATGTTGCATGAATTATAGTTTTGCCAATTTTAAGCCCTTAATTAATGAAAATGATTAAATAACCATCTATGGCTACCGTGATGCAAACAAATCCATCGTATAGCTTTAAAAGATTTGGATTATAGTGTAAAAGCTATATGGACTGCTACTTTTATGGTGCATTTTGGGGGTTTGGAACCACATGAGAGTGAGGCAGAATTTTATTTATAAACGAATTATTTTAAAGTATATAGACTAAAGGTAAAGCTTCAGTCGGAAGAGCCCTTGGTCTCCAGGTAGCTGTGTGTGTGTTTGATCTTAAAGGCTAAAGTGTTTGTTTGAGAGGTTAGTGTTCCCAGTCTGACAGCAATCAATACTGGCACAAAGATGGCCACAGGGTGTGCCTCAACTAAAGTTGGCCACAAAAATCAATACCGGCTCCTCTATTGACGGCTGTCGCACACATCGACAGTAGACTCAGTGATGTAATGGAGAGGTAATATGGCCAATTTAGGACCACCAGGCCTGCTAAAGGGGTTACGATTTATCTGTTAGTGGTCTGCCTGTGGACAGAAACACAGGCTCCAATCTCTCAATGTCATCTCAGTTCACTCTCTCAGATAGGTCTCCACACTGGACTCCAACCTTTAGAGCCAAAGACTCATTGATTCTCAGTATGATTCAATCCACCAGCAGCACAGCAGTGAAGTCAGCAGACAAGCGGCTTTTCCCTTTAGATGTCCATCCTCATTCAAATCAGCTCTCATTTGAAAAACTGAGGAATGCAATGCAAAATGTTTTCATATTAAAAATACAACTAGAGATACGTCAGAAAATATGAGGGTGAGAGAACACGATGAATGATTCATTGAAAGTATGTAATAATTTTTAGACACAGGTTTTCACACCACGGTTCATCTTAAGGTAGATACATCAATAATATTACAAAACACAACATTACACAATATAACATAACACAATATTAATTTTTAACCCCTTTAACCAATGCATTGTTTAAAAAAAGGCCAGTTCTTTTAGTCAAATAAAACTCATAATGGCACTACCCAAACCTCTCACCAGTAAGGAAACATCTGATTGTTTACACCTGTGTTTATCTTGTGATCAGATTGACAAAAACAATCCTTAATACCAGGTGTAAACGGGGCCTAAAATCCATCCCAACAGCTGACTCATCAAACTCACTTACAATCCCTTCTTACCAATAGTGTGCTCTTAAAACAGAGCGGTTCTGTCAGAAAATACATTTCCCTTGCAGAGAAGAAATGCAGAGTGGTTGAGAACTGTGTTAGGATAATTACAGTTTACTTCAAGCTCGGCTGAAACTTCAATCTCAGACTCCAGTGTGCTGATAGTACAAGATAGATGCAATTTAAATGAAAGTGTATCTATACAGACCCTTGAGACCGACTTAGCTTCTTTCCACTCATGCAGAGGTGCTGCAATTGAACTAGACAAAGTGACTCTGCTCATGTGTGAACGGGGGAAAGAAAAGTGGAATTACAAAGAAAAAGTTCTGTCTACATGTAGATGTTTAAAGTAGTGTATGTGTGTGTGTGTGTGTGTATTGACTAAATAGAAACAAGTCCATAGGGAAAGTGGCCTTTTACCACAGCAGCTGCATTGATGTTGAACTACAAATCAAGTCAAAATGCTTCAAGCCCAACAGTCAAATGATTCATGCTGAGCTGAACACCAGCAATTCCCCTAAAAAAATAATGCAAAATTGAAGTGTTAAAAAGTAACGAGCCTCATAACTCTAGTCATAATTTCCCAAATACACACCTTGACTGTGTCTCCTCATTTTTTTTTCTTCTATAATCACATACTAGCAACTGCAATCATTATGCAGAATGAAGAATAAAGATATTCACGGGGCATTGCCCTCGTCAAAATGACGGATCATAATTTCTACAGCAAATGCGACGTGCTGCATACATTTAGCTAAATTACGTGCGACCTGGATGCGAGGAGATTGCAGATAAGGCTCTTGGGATGCTGAGGGTCTCCTGATGCAATATATCAAGCATGATATCCCGGGAGTCACATTGCTAAATGTGTTCAACATGACACTAGAGCAGCATTGTATTTGTTTACTGAGATAAATATAATTTCCATATAAAGCGATCTTAAAACCAAGCAGTCACCTAGATAAATGGGGTCAAGACTGAGGCCATGTAGAACCCAACCATACGTTTTACTGAATACACTGTAGTAGATAATGTATTTGACTACTATTTTTAAAAGGAGCATGAGAGGAAAGAGTGCAATGATAAAATATTTCAAACATTGTCATGTGATCTTTTTATTTTGTATCTTTAATCCAGTGAGCCACATTCATCATCTCAAAAAATAGTTAATTCGAATTTGTGTAAAAACATCTATGGCTTTCTGACTAAATTGATGAGATGTTTAAAATGCCGTCAACAGAGTTTCCTGTTCATTTGTCACTCTTGAAATTAAAAGGTCAAATGCATTGTGGGATCCATTTTTTCCATGCAATGTGCTCTTGTATACTACACATTTTGGACAAATGGAAATTTCACATACTGTCCAAAGTACACGATACACAAAGCAGCACTCTTTCTATAAAGGGTATTGGCAACAATTTATTTTAAGGTGATGTAAATACACGTTACTACATATACTTATAGTAACAACAGTAAATTGTGCATAATTACAAATAACTAACTCTAAACCAAACCATAACTGTAACTAGTACAAGTAGTTAATTATTTCTCAGTACTTATTTGAGTAAGTACAATGTGACATCACCTTAAAATAAAGGGTTGCACTTTATTTTACGGTGTCCTTGTTACAGTGTAATTATACATTTCAGTACTGAGTAATATTAGTTAACTATGTACATGTACTTACTAGAGTTAGGATTAAGATTAGGTTTAGTTTAGGGTTAGTTCCATGTAATTATGCATAATTTATATTAATTACTATAGAAACTATATGTAACATGTAACAAGGACACTGTAAAATAAAGTGTTACCAAATAAAGTGTAACTAGAGTTTGAGCTTTTACTATTTAAAAAAAAAAGTAGTAGGCAAACATTCTGTTTATCTTCCAAGTCAATATATAGAGTCAAAAAATATATTAAAATTGCAGCTGAAATAACTTGCAGTTAATTAGTTACAATGGACATGGAAGGTCAAGAGGCAGTGCATTGTGGGATAGTATTCCACAGTAGCTACATACAAATTCTCAAATGTTTGTATTAAATTAGTTGAACATTTTTTCAAATTTGCGTGGTGCACATTAGACACAATATGTATACTCCAAAAATAGAAGGCAACAAGAAATTTGGCAGTAGGCTATGCTTTTAACAAATCCTTACTTTTTATTACACAAATGCAAGAGGGAAAAAATGACATATTGTCTAATAGAACGCTTCCATTAACGATTCTTTCATCGTTTTTATCCTAAAATTGAATGAACTTACGGTGCTAAAGTTGCGTGGTCCGCACAGCTGCCCTTGAAATCGACAATAAAGTAACATCTCCTCGAGCTGATGCCCCAGACGGTCCAATAACTGCCTCATGGAGGGCTGGGAGTCTCGAGGAGGGGGCAGAAAGTGGTTGAAGTCCAGTATGCGGGATAACGGTGACCAGGGAGGCTCACTACTAGTTCCGTCATCGTGCGACGCGAGCGCGTCTCGAACCGCGGCGGACACCTGCCAATTTTTCCCGAAGAGCCCGAGCCACCGTCCCGCGCTAAAGATGTCCGGTTTTTTCATACGTCGCGGCAGTATGATGTTCTGGTTGCAAATCGTCACGGCGGGAAATACGAGGCGTTTAGCGTAAACCATATGCGCCTTGGTGTACACCGGCGACGAGAGCAGGTATCGGACCCGGTTGGAGGACCAAGTGAGAAGAAGCGCCAAGGCAGTCAAAAACGCCAGCAGCCACGCGACTCTGCGCGGGTACGAGCCACTCAGAAAGACGTGTCTTAATCCGTGAAAGGTAGTGTGCTTTAAGAAGAGCTTGCCGGCTTCTTTCAGAGATCCTTCCGTGCGTTGTTTCGGTGCTGCGTCGCTTTGGCACATTTTGGAGAACGTTTGACGCGCAGTTTTACCTCAGAAGCGAAGAGTTAAACGTTCCAGTGCTCTCCAAAACGAGTAATCATCGCGCGGTTCTGTTCCTGAGGCGATTCGCTCTGGAAAGGAATCTGCAGATTCATCAGAACTGTTTGAAATACAACGCTGTAGTGAATCAGGACGGTAAAATACTAATTCTCCATATTTTCCCTATCAGGGAAGTCTCAACTGTTGCCAGAAAAGGATACGGCGCCACATTTTCCTCGCGTCATGTGCTCTTGCGGTTCTGTCATACTGTAAATCTTTTCTGCACTTTTAGAAGTTCAATTTTCATAAATTCAGTCCAAGTAATTCACTGGGGAGTATTTGTGCCGCTCGTTTTGCAACAGTGCGAAGCTTCGTCCCTTCCGCGCGCGCTCTGCTCTGTTCCTCTGTGAGCGCGCGCATCCTCTGCTGTCTTTTACTTCACTGAACTTTCTTATTGCAGTGGTTCTCCCTTTTTCCATTTTTTTTTTTAAAAAATACGTATTTCGAAGATAATTAACCATGAGTGATTTATTTTGACCCATCACGTGTCAAATAAAAAAAACATATTTGAATCAAAATTTAGCGTATGCATCATACTGATGATAAATGATAATGCTTTTAGTAAAGAACCTATGTGCATGAAATATAATTATATATATTTTAATTATAATCTTAGATTAGGTCATTCTGAAAGCAAACATGCATTCATGAAATGGCAGCAGGTGATTTGTCTCTAAATAACCCAGCTGGCATTCGACTGACATTAAACGTTTAAATGTGGTTGAAATAATGTCAGTTTATGAAAAAACATTACTTCAACGTTAAAACAACGTTGAACACCAAATAGTTGAAGTTGTGTTGTTGACTCACTACGGATTCAACATAGAAATATAAAAAAATTTTTTTAGTTGTAGGCCTACGTCAAATCAACATTATTTTTACAACCATGACTTTTATGAAAACCATGAAATATATCAGTAGAAAAATAACGTTGTTCCAAAATCCAATTTGCAATCTGATTTGCAAAATCTAAACAAAATTCAACGGTTATCCAACACTGGCACCTGACGTTGATTCAACAGTGACTCGATGTTAAAATGCCAGCTGGGAATATATTCATGGAGCATATAATCGAAAATAGCACCTATCACAAGCATACTCCCGTTGACGTCAGCACATTCACACTACTATCAAAATAAGGTTAATTTTTAATTAAATGTAATTGTACAATGCATCATTCAGACCAATAATTACACCCTCCGTCCCTGTTAGACAGTAAATGGGCTTGTTCTTAAGTTTGGGCTTTTAGTCAAGCAGGCAAAAGTGGGCATAATGCCCGGCCCGCAGGTCATGGCCTACTTACCTTAACAATGTGTTCAAAGTCAATAACCCCTTTTTTTTTCACTGGTAGGCTCTGAGATGCCTCACAAAGGGTTCTTGTCCAAATGTGTACATAACAGAGGACAGTATTGACTAGAGGACTGTGCCAAAATAAACCTGTAAACACCTGGATGTGTTCGGTCTTATGTGAAGTGAATGTTGGTGGGTGGATCTGTGGACATAAAAGCACTGTGTGTCCTCTTCCATTGTCCTTTCTTTTATTGAGGAAAAAAATATATGCAAGGAGCTATGAATGTCACAAATAAATTACAGTGAAGGCGTTACGATTCACATTTGACATTTAAATTTCAAAGTCACATTAAATATGTGCCAAGAAGAGGTTTTTAATGACAAAGAGAATTTGAGGCTCACAAAAACAATTAACAAGTTATTTTGAAAGAGAACAGATCGTTATGTACGCTGTAAGTATACACAAATTATATGTCTTGAGACTGAGAAGAAGATTTGTTAAGGATAAATATTTTTAAATAATTGACAATTCAGTTTTAGTAAATATTGTAATAAGCTATGCAAAATATATTTAGAGAGTGATGCAGGGATAATGTATTTTTACAGGCTAAAACCTGTAAACGAGTATTTTAGCACTTCCGGTTTCATCATCCCGAAAGTCAATGGGTTTTTTGAATGGGTTTTTGTCAAATTTGTCAAGATTATCATGATAAACAAAAAAAATGTAAGAATCATAAGCTTTTGGTCCTTATTTTCTGCAATAATCCAAAAGCCAATGAAAAAATCTTTTGTCAAGAAAAAAAAATCCTTTTCTTTTTTTCGTCGAGGGAACAAGGGTAATGCTGACTTTCGGGTTGACCTACAAAAATACGTCATCCAGGTACCACTCTATTGTTTATAATTATACAGATTGGATTTAGAAATGTTAAAATTATGAAGAAACAATTAAGGATTGTGCTTTTATCTTCAAAAAGCTTTTTTGTCACTTTCAGGGCTCAGGCAGAAGGAATAGCAATGATTTTTTTTTTTCATTTTTCGGAGACATGTGAAGTTGGAATGGGACCCCAGTGGCAAGTTCGTCATTGCACACCCACATGTTCGACAGTCACAGATGCTTTTTACAAGCGTCTTCATCAAAGAGGATGCAGCTCCGCCACGGGGACAAGCACACGCTGAGCTACATCAACACCCAGATGAAGACGCAAATTAGTATTCGGCAAAAACTTGGTCTGCAGCTTGGCGTCAAAGGCCAATTTAATACAAGGGACCTGTGTTGTTGTTCCTCCACACAGTTTGCTGCTGCAAAGGAACGATGTATTCTTTTAGATGCTGAAATGGGTTAAAGATTGGAAAAATATTTCATCATATTGGTGAAGATTGAAATAAAAATCTAGAAGGTTGAGGCAAGCTTTGCACTGCTCTTTTGTAAGAAAGGGTGATAGTACATCTCTTTTGGACTTAAAGAAAAAATAAATGGTTTGAATTGTGTATAAAATGCTTCAGTAGTCTAGGTTCAAAAGTGGACCCTCTCAATGAAGATTAAAAGGCAACCGCATGACCCGAAAAAGTCATATTCTTTACACAACATTGCACTGGGATACAAAAGGGCACTTTAACATTGAAAATGACTCTAGAATGTCTGATTCGGTACAAATGTTACACCTGCCCATTTCCAGTCTGACAGAGGAGTACAAGTGTGCCAAAGTCAGACTGGAGATGATACTGCTGGATTCGAGTGACCCATTTGTAGCCCAAGCTGCCCCCATCCTGGCCACCGGGAGGAAGTGGACCCCATTGGCTGCAACTGAGCGGGCAAAGGCAGCACTCAGACACAAGGACATCGTGAGCCGAGTGCAGGAGGGGAGGAGTGGTCTTGGCCTTTGAGCCAGTACACCAGCGTCGAGCAAGGCCTCTACATCTCAGAGACGCAAGCTGGTGGTCCAGGAGGTAGGTCGGGAGGAGGAAGCAGGAAGGTGTGCCAAAGCTGTGGCGCAAAGGCAGTGGATGGCATGAAAAGGAGTGGAAGAGGAAGATTTCCTGGAATGAGTTGTGGGAGATGGAGGCATTCAGGGCAAGTTTTACCATCAGGGCTGCCTACGATGTCCTGCCTTCCCCCGCAAACCAAAGCCTGTGGTATGCCGAAGACCCCACGTGTCTTCTATGTCCAAGTCCAGCAACACTGAAGCACATCTTAGTGGGATGCAAGACCAGACTCACTCAAGGCCGTTATACCTGGCGGCACAACCAGGTGCTAAAGTGTCTTGCAGCAGTGCTGGAAAGTCAACGGACAAGTGTGAATGCCCTTCCTCTACCGTCATCCTGGTGGCAGCCGACACCATTTCTTCAGGAGGGAAAGCCTCACCACCACAAGCCCAGACACTGGGCAGCTGGGTAGAGCACGGGACTGGAAGCTACTGGCAGACATGGACACAAAACTCTGCTTCCCAGCTGAGATCACAGCTACCAACCAGTGACCAGACCTAGTTCTGTGGTCAGCCTCACTCAAGCTTGTCTACATCATTGAGCTCACCGTGCCCTGGGAGGGTGCAGTGGAGAAGGCTTACGAACGGAAAAGGCTGAGGTACTCTGAACTTGCAGCCGATGCGCAACAACAAGGCTGGAATGCGAACAAGGTGGGTTCGTTGTCACCTCAACATCCAGGTTACTCGGGGAGATGGGAGTGTGAGGGAAGGCCCATCGGCAGGCAGTCAAAGACCTCTCCAGGGCTGCTGCAAAGAGGAGCCAGTGGCTGTGGATGAAAAGAAAGGACTCCACCTGGGCACCAAGTGAGTTGATGGCACCTAGGGAGTGAACCTGGGACGCTGGGATTCACTGCTGAACCCTCTGGAGGTGTCGTGGGCCTATCAGCGAAACACCGAAGGAGGAGGGCGCCCACTTAATAACCCAAACGGTGCCATCACTCATTTGACCATTCCACAGAGTCTCATCGGTGCCTTAAGTACGCATTTATTGAGGGATATCAACATCTAGTCCTATACAACAGACCAAACCAGAACATATGATGTTAAAAACTCATACAATGCAGAATGTTTGAGGTACCAATCTCTGCTACTCAAAATGAACCATGGTTTTACTACACTAACCTAGTTTAACCATGGTATTTGCAGTAAAACTGCGGTTATTCAAATGGTAGGCAGTTTTCATATTTTCAAATTATGGTTAATTTTCATAAGTGTGTTAGCTGAGTGATACTGAAGTCTAGCAGAGATGGCCAGTGGGTTTAGGAAGAGACTAGAACCATGACAAAGCCTCAACTGAGACAGCATTTGATGGGAAAAATCGTTTGCAGCCCAAAATAGCCTTGAAGTGTTCTAGAGTGGTTTATTTCACGGTGAACAAAGGGAAAACAAAAAGCAAGACAGCAATACAGCTCCTTCCATTTGGAATGAAATGGAAAATATTACAACAAGAGCTCATTGATTTCTTCAGTCAAAGTAAAGCTCTTCTTGCCTAAATGGAAGATTCTGTATTTCTTGAGGAAAATTTAATTTGATGAAGTTTGATTTCTTCATCTATTGAAATGCGACTTACATTTACTATTCCAAAATGGAGGTTTTTATATGGAGTAGTTTCATTTATTTTATACTAATTCTCTAAGTTCTCTTTAATTAAAAATTATGCATTTTCATTAATTTATACATGGTTGCAATAACATTTAGTTCAAAATTTTAAGTGCCATTGTTTAAAAATGCTATTGAATGAAATTTCAAAGACGTTAGGTAATTATTCTTTAAAATCTAATGCCATATGCATGTACCTTCCTGACAAAAAAATAAATAAATTTAAGTGTAGTTTTGATTAGAAGTTGATGATATTTAATATGCGTTGGTTTAGCTATAGAAAATCGGTAGACTTCAACAATTTAAATATGGAGCCAAATTGAGATCCCCATATCTCTGAAAATTAACCATATTGTGCCTTAAAAATTAAGACACCAAAAGAAAAAAATAAGAATTTGAATCTAAAAAGGATATTAAAGAGGTGGTATACTGCCCTTTTCACAAAATGTAAAATAAGTCTCTGATGTCCCCAGAGTGTGTGTGTGAAGTTGTAGCTCAAAATACCCCACAGATATTTTTATATAGCATGTTAAAATTGTCACCTATTGAGGATGAGCAAAAACGCACCGTTTTTGTGTCTGTCCCTTTAAATGCAAATAAGCTGCTGGTTCCACCACAGGGGGTGGAGCTACAACAGCTTGTGTCCTGAAAAGTTCAAACCAGAGTCAGACAAAGATGGAGAGACTCAAGAAGAAGTGACAACATGTAGACAACATTTCTGAATGGTTAGTTGATGAATTTATGTAGCTTATGTGTAGTTCTTTTAGTCATTGATTAGCATATTCTGTCTTGATAATCTATAAATCGCGATCCCAGGGGCGGGGTTGATGTAAATTTTAGGGTTTGTGATGTCACTAACCCGGGAGGAATGTCATGTAGAACCTACCAGCCGTTTGTTGTAGTCCTTAAAAAGCAATTTCTTTAAAAGAAATTATCTGTCTTTGCTTTGAACTTTGTAACTGCAGATGTTGTTTATGCTCAAACAGCAACATTACACACTAACTAAAGTTAAAACAGTGAAATAATAATCAACCCCCCCCCTTAATATATCTTTAATACTTCTTGAGTTACAGGCATGCAAAAATTGGGCAAAAAAACACAAGAAGTGCTTTTTCCCATTTTTGAACTGTCCCCATTGGTGGTTGACCAGTAGTAAGTGGTTTTGGAGTAGTTTAATGGAGTAGTTTTATTTACAACTCAAACTGTTCAGTGTAAGAGTACAGACCCAGAAAACCTTTGTGGAGAGCAGTTTGATCATGTAAGCAGTTTGAGCCCAATTTGAGATATTTTTGAGATTTCATTCTAATGAAGAGAAATATTTAAAAATAGTTCATAAATTATATATAAAAAAAATAAGTTTTCCACATGTAAGATTATTTGGTCTTTTTTTGAAGTGAAACATCTGAGAAGCAAGAGACTTAAGCAAAATCTCCATTTGATTGTTAATATCATTGCTGTCTTGAGATTTTAAAGAGATCAGTTACAAATTTAGCCAAATATTATAAACTAGTATCACAGCTGGTTTGACAGTCCAGTTTTTACTTAACATTCTGCTTACTAAACCCAGAACTCAGACACTAGTGTATGCAGTAGTGATCTGGAAAGCTGCCTATAGGCTATCAGCACCCAGGCTGAAGACAAGTGTCCTCTGCGGAGAGAGTCTGCAGCTGTGGAAGGAGACGGCGAATCTCTCACACGATAAAAGAGATAATTCAGTTCTTACGATGGCAGACAAGCTTCAGTTTTATTGAAAGAATGAAGTGGATGAGAAGAGAGTATAAATCATGGCCAAAGCCAGAAACAGAAAACATGAGCAAGCATGCAAAAGAGAGCGAGAGAGAGAGAGAGAGAGAGAGAGAGAGAGACAGACTTTTTCTCTAAACCTAATGAGCTGCACTGTAACATTCATCAGAAAAGATAAAAATGGTCATGACATTTGACGAATTTTCATGAGAAATCATGATCAAAGCATTTGAAAGATTTGCGTTTCAAGAAAGATACGGTTAGAGGTGGTGGAAAAAACGTTCAAGATGTTTGAATCAGAAGAGAGAACATTAAAAACATTAGAAGAATGTTTGATATATATTCAAGATGTTAACAGAATTAAAAGAACATTCAAAACAACTGAAGAAAAAAAATGATATTCAAGAATCAGGAGATATAAATTCAAATGAATAGATTCAAGAGAATTTATGTTCTAAACGTTCCAAGGTCAAGGGAAAAAAAAAAAGGACAATGAAAAATTTCTAATCTAGAAAATTTACCAAACGGCTTGAATTCTGAGGGGGGAAAATCAAAACATCTGAAGAACAAAAATGTTCAAAATGTTTGAATCAGGAGACAGAAATTCAAATGATTCAATTCCAGCGAAATAATGTTCAAAACATACAAATAGACACATTTTTTTTGGGTTTAATTACGTTTAAATTGAAAAGACACTTAAAATGTTTGGGAGGAAAAAAAATATCAAATGGCTTTAATTCAGAGAAAGTTTATTCAAAATGCTTAAATCAGTAAAAAAAAAAAAAATATTAGATTAAAGAGAAACATCTCTCAAAATGTTTGATTCAAGAGGAAGCAAAAAAATTCTAAACGTCAAACCAAGACATAATGTTCAAATTCTACAACTGAAGGTAGGGCTGTCGCGGTGAAGGAATTTCCCTTTCAGTGATTTTGAGTGGCTCAATATGCGGTATTATCGCCATTTATTTATTTTGATTTATTTATATTTATTTGCTTATATAAATAAGTGTTATGATGTGGTCATCATGCACAAAAGCAAGGACATTTTCAGTAACCAATGTAACCGAAACTAAACAGCGTCTCTGCGCATTGATGTTCAAAACGAATCAAGAGAGAAACTGTATTTTTCAAGTATAGAGAATAAAAACTCCAAAAAAACAACATAGAAATGTTAAATGCTGCAAAAGAACATTCAATGCTGCCTAACTAGGACGATTATGCCCATTACATCATCAAAAATTACGTCTGGTGAAGAATCACACGAAACAATCTAACGTTCTGAAAGGAACCAAATATTTTGGATGCACATAATAAATGCTGTCTAGCTAGGCACCTTGTGAAACTGAGAATTTTGAAACACAGCCAGATAATCGAGAAACAAGGAATGTATTTGAAATTGCATACTTTTGAGTAGGTAATTGAATAACTGCTAAATAAGTCTGTTCTATATAGTATGAATGTGTGCAGTATGAATGTAATCTACTCTGCTCTTTTCTAGATCATACTACAATTGTCACATACTACACTTGTCACATATCAAAATGATTCCAGTTCGCATGGATATGCGGAAGCGACTAAAAATCAGAAATGTAATTTTGTGAAGTCAATTTGTAAAGAAAGACAACGCGCCTGCGCACATATATATTCAAACACGCATACCTATAGACTGAACACGTAATATCACCGTTTTCACAGATTCACGTTTTTGAAGTTTACACAGAGATAACGTTTTTCAAAAAAACCTTGAAACCTAAAACCACAAACCTTGAAACCTATTTCAAGGTTTGCGTTCTCGAGCCACAGAACACTGTTGTCGAGCAAATGAACCTCCAGAACACATTAAAAGTTTTCTGTTTTCAGTTAAAATGGTGTCGTGTAAGCGGCCCCTAAGTTGATAACTGGCGATCTTTGCAACGGAAGTGAATTGATCAAAAACTAACTTTAGCTGGACAAGAACTTTATTCTAGAGCTGCTGTAAAGACGAAACAATCTCTGTTGCTTTGATTTCCTATTATCACCGTAAAGCTGCTTTAAAACAATCTATATTGTTTAAAGCGCTATATAAATGAAGGTAACTTGACTTGACATACTAAATATGCGATTTCGGATGCAGCCAAGGAAAAAGCGCCATCAGGCGAGTCAGTGTGTGTTAGTGAGGCGGTTCTGGTAAATGACCGGGTTGAACTGAACCCTTCTGCATGGGCCAGCTGCTCCGGCTCACTGCGGATATGAATCTTGTTCACATGACTAACCTTTAAAACGAGCAACAGTATTTCACAAATGCTCATGCATGAAAACATCTCCAGAAACAATCACTACAGTAAATAACATTGTCATTTTCCCAGAATTCCCTGAGAGCCTTATAAAGATAAACAGCTGCTTTCAACACAACCTCGCTACAGGTCAGATTTCCCAGCAGTCTATCTTGTCAGTTTTTCAGAACAGCGGGACATCAAAGTCTTGCCCTTAGATGCAATATTCTCAGTCAGAGCCATTCTTACATTTAAACTCAATTTTATTTTTCACCTCAGGTGACCGTCTGAACATCACTGATTTCCGTGGTCTCCTCCTCTGCCTCATGAGGAGTAATTATTTAAGTTTGTTTGATCTCAAAATTGTCTTTGAAACAAGACACAATAATGACGCCTGATTCATTTCCAAAGTCACGCCGAAGGTTGTTCAGGTTTAATTTCTGTGGAGCAAAAATGAATCTCAAGTCAAACTTTGATGTTATAATGAAAACCATATTTAATCAAAATGCATGACTAAATGAGAAGGTTCTGTAGATATTACCCAATAGTATTCACAATGGACGAATATGCCATCGTGTGAAATAACATCAAACCTTAAAGCATCAAGCATCTCATTAAATTCAACATGAAAGATCCCTTTAAAAGAAGATTATAGCTCACAAGAACACAGATCAGCTTTACAAATACAGATTTAAAATATCATGGTAAAACTTGCCAAAATATCAAATAAACTTGCCAAACTTGCCTTGGTGAATGAAATAATGTTTTGAAGATCATATTTGACCTCAAACATTTACACTGATGCATTAAGCAGGCACTGTTTTCTAAAGCGACTTTTTAAATTTGTTAAAGTGCCAACAATATTCCTAATATACAATGCCAGGTTTTTAGACCAGATGTACTCAATCCTGTTCCTGGCGACCCACTGTCCTGCATACTTTAGTTCCAACGCTAATGAAACAAATGATCACTTGAAAATACACATGCAGGTGTACTGAAGCAGAATGGAAATAAACTTTGCACGTTGGAAAAAACGTTACCTTTCGTCTGGAAGAAATTGTTACGTGTGAGTGTATTTACTTTGTGTTGTTGGGGAAGATATATATATATATATATATATATATTTGTGGTCGTGTTTTTCTCTCGTTTACTCTCTAACTGTAATGACTCACAGGTGGAGCTGCTAACGAGTGACCCGATTGGTGACGGGAGTGATTGCCGCTGTACTTAAGTCTCCTGAACCATGGATCTACAGCTCCCTGCTCTTATAGCTTCCTTGACAGACATGTTCATTGTTTATGCAGTACGGTGTACATAGTTATTGTTAAAGGACTGGTACACGAGACATTTTATGTAAACCACTACCTTTTGCTAAATTGTAATTTGTTGTTAAGCCTTATCCCTCATCCTAATCCTTATCGAATCGGAGCATGGTAGGGAGGTGGATGCCTCTTTAATTTATTATTAGTTTTCTCTTGTTTATGATAAGTAGGGAGGGAAGCTTTTGTTTGTTATCTGATTTCTAGGTTAGTATCCTTAAATTAGTTAGCTTTGTTTTGTTATTTGTTTTGGCTTTTCTCCCTCCTGAAATTTATGTTGCTCCTTATTTACTTCTGTTTAATAAATTCACTTTTTGCACTTTAAAGAGTTTTGGTGTTTTGAAGCCTTGGGAGTGAGAGCGGGGACCTCCAGGGATCTTGTTGATTGGATCCCTGTTAATGGTTATGGATGGTTTTGTTCTCTTTGATTAGAGATTTTACTTAATTAGCAACAAAATGAAAATTTAAACTGCGTGTCATCAGCATACGGTAGAAGAAACTCTGTGCCTGTATAATAGGCCCCAGCAATATAGTGTATATGGAGAAGAGGAGGGGTCCAAGAACTGAGCCTTGAGGTACCCCCGTGACTAGTTGATGTGCTTTTGATACCTGGTTGAAAACAACTCATTCAAGTGTTTCGCTATGAATGGGAGAGAGACAGGTCATCTGTATTACACCACTAGATAAGGACACAAGCTAGAGCAAACAAAAATACTAAGATATTTTGCATCACGATCACAGTTATTTTCATGACAATTAAGTACATTTCCACTCAATTTTCTCATCACTAATGCATCTGGACATTTGTTTTATAATATTTACAGTTTATTATATACACTCACCTAAAGGATTATTAGGAACACCATACTAATACTGTGTTTGACCCCCTTTCGCCTTCAGACCTGCCTTAATTCTACATGGCATTGATTCAACAAGGTACTGAAAGCATTCTTTAGAAAGGTTGGCCCATATTGATAGGATAGCATCTTGCAGTTGATGGAGATTTGTGGGATGCACATCCAGGGCACAAAGCTCCCGTTCCACCACATCCCAAAGATGCTCTATTGGGTTGAGATCTGGTGACTGTGGGGGCCATTTTAGTACAGTGAACTCATTGTCATGTTCAAGAAACCAATTTGAAATGATTCGAGCTTTGTGATATGGTGCATTATCCTGCTGGAAGTAGCCATCACAGGATGGGTACATGGTGGCCATAAAGGGATGGACATGGTCAGAAACAATGCTCAGGTAGGCCGTGGGATTTAAACGATGCCCAATTGGCACTAAGGGGCCTAAAGTGTGCCAAGAAAACATCCCCCACACCATTACACCACCACCACCAGCCTGCACAGTGGTAACAAGGCATGATGGATCCATGTTCTCATTCTGTTTACGCCAAATTCTGACTCAACTATCTGAATGTCTCAACAGAAACCGAGACTCATCAGACCAGGCAACATTTTTCCAGTCTTCATCTGTCCAATTTTGGTGAGCTCTTGCAAATTGTAGCCTCTTTTTCCTATTTATAGTGGAGATGAGTGGTACCCGGTGGGGTCTTCTGCTGTTGTAGCCCATCCGCCTCAAGGTTGTGCGTGTTGTGGCTTCACAAATGCTTTGCTGCATACCTCAGTTGTGACGAGTGGTTATTTCAGTCAAAGTTGCTCTTCTATCAGCTTGAATCAGTCGGCCCATTCTCCTCTGACCTCTAGCATCAACAAGGCATTTTCACCCACAGGACTGCCGCATACTGGATGTTTTCCCCTTTTCACACCATTCTTTGTAAACCCTACAAATGGTTGTGCATGAAAATCCCAGTAACTGAGCAGATTGTGAAATACTCAGACCGGCCCGTCTGGCACCAACAACCATGCCACGCTCAAAATTGCTTAAATTACCTTTCTTTCCCATTCTGACATTCAGTTTGGAGTTCAGGAGATTGTCTTGACCAGGACCACACCCCTAAATGCATTGAAGCAACTGCCATGTGATTGGTTGATTAGATAATTGCATTAATGAGAAATTGAACAGGTGTTCCTAATAATCCTTTAGGTGAGTGTATATGTATGTATATATGTATATATATATATATATATATATATATATATATATATATATAAAATAAACTATACATATATACATACTGTATAGATTCACCCATCAACACAAAGAATCTGAACTCATCTAGGAAGCTGTACTTCTCTTTCCTGCTGTCTGCATCACAGAGAGTCTGTCCAGGGTCTATTAATACAGCTCCAGGTACATGTGTGTGTGTGTGTGTGTGTGTGTGTGTGTGTGTGTGTGTGTGTGTGTGTGTGTGTGTGTGTGTGTGTGTGTGTGTGTGTGTGAAGGAAAAGCGGATAACAGTGGTTGTCAGACACACAGAGCAAGAGTAATGAGGCAGGACATGTCGACTTCACACTGCAGGAAACACACTTTTGTGTGTGTGTCAGAGAGACTTCAACACCTGCTTGACCTCACATCTGAATCTCTTCTTTCACTTATCCTGTTCACTTCCATCAAAGGGCCCTTTAAATTGAATTTCACTCCAGCATGTTATTGAGAACCTTCTCATTCCCTCCAGAATGTCTGCTACACTTCTGAGCTACGATCTTATAAAATACAAGCCTTTTAATATGGCGTTACAAACAGATCACGCAGTGGTTATGGAGTCAGGCTTTAACTCATAACATGAAGTAAATGAAGTAAAATGATAAAATACTTAAATATAAACTGCATGTAGTGCTTTTAAAGCAAGCTTCTCACTTCACAGAGTAAAATAAATACAACAATATACCAAACAAATAAATAAATACAATTAATATCATAAGAATGATGCATTCCTGAAATTCCTCAAAGGCTAAATTGGAATAAAAATGTGTTAAATTTCTGTCCATAAAAAAGTGTTAAATACCAGTTATGTCACAGACAAACAGAATATACTACTTAATGCCTCAAAAAAACTCTTTAAACTTATATAAAACCCATACATTTTGTCAAATAACTAGTTCTTCCTCACAAATGCTCATTACATCATCCTGGTTCCTTTAAAACAATTTAGTTTTCCTGCAAATTCATGTAAACTTGTGCACAATCTGATTGGAGCCTGTGATTTTTACAAGTGCTTGCCATTTCTGTGTGTAATATGTATCAGAAGCAAGTATACAAGCATGAAAGAGCTACGAAAACACATCTATACATGAAGACATGCTTCTGTGACCTTTAAGGTATAATCAGACACCTGAAATCTCTCAGATACTATATGATTCAAGGCTCTCTGGCTCTTCACAATTGATTTGAGCTTCAGATCTGACTTTATCTGACTCAGTTAGGAGCAGCTGAACTGTGTAACGCGGCCAAGTGTGAATCGCTTCAAAGGTGAGTTTAAAAAACTTGAAGCTTTCACATCCTCAACCCAAACACCACAAATCCTACCGTTTTCAGATGGCCTTCTTTACTCAGTATGACGGATTAAAACATTAAGAAGCCATTAGTGATTAAGTAACGAGCCAATTAGCCGTGATAAGTTCTTATTGGCACATTTCGGGGTCAGGTCGGGCCCATACATCACGCTCCTTCTAATTGGATCCATTTCTGGGATTTACACCCTATTTGCACCATTTCACTTTTCATTTGTAGAGCCCATTTTCTACTTTCCAATATTTCGGCCCATATTTTAACATTTCGGACAGCACTCAAGTTCCAATTAGGGCATGACACTACACTTTTATGCACTGGTAAATTTTTAGATTTTGAGCTTTTTGGAAATAAAACATCTAAAATACACATTTAAGTATTTATTTTATTACACTTTATTTGCGCCTATAGATTTGCATCTATTGGATGCAAATCTATAGATTTGCATCTATAGATTTGCATCCAAGTACAATGCGTATCTTTAAAGGTTGTTTTTTTTTTTTTTTTGATTTCGGAGTAATGAATCTCCTTTTCAGCAGCTTTAGATACACCAAACTTTAAAGGTTTATTCCTATCTATATTCTGAAGGTTTTTGCAGTGGCTCATATATCATTCACCTTATTTCTAACATTTTATTCCTAAAACAGGGTGAAAAATTTTTTTCTGTCTGACGACTGTTTTTTCTAAGTTATGGAGTTATTAAGAGATATCCAAAATCCCCTCAGTAAAAAACTTTAACTGTAATATGTCAACAAAATTAAACAAATTTTGAACCTGGCATTATCCAATGTTTAGATTTAAGTTCTGGAAATAATAATAATAATAATCATTCGAAAATGCCTTATTTGCATACTTAAACATAACATTTCAGAAAACTTGTCACACAAAACAGTTGCCGTAAAGGACTATGATTGATCAATTGGGGAAAGTATGGTGATATCTATTAGTTAATGTTTTACCCTATTCACCTGTAGTGTCTTGCCTTAAAAGTGAAGTACAGGTATGTAAGATTTTTTTTTTTTTTTTTTAAATACACTTTCCTATCCCAGTTTTGAGTTCATTGACTACTATTCGTATGCCATTCATGGGTTTATCTCCCCCAAAAGTGTAAACATTGACCCTTTAGAGAAACATACACTGAGAGAGGACTGCTCAGATCTGTCAATCTCTTTCCAGCTTAACCAATAATGAGAGTTTGGGGGCGTGGCTATTGCAGTGGGCGGAGCCAGAGGGTGTTTAGCTGCTGTGGGACCATGGATGACACATTACATGGGAAAAGACATACAGCTTCGGGCACAGGAGTGCAAGCCAAAATTCACTGCATTTAGACCTTTCAAAGATTAAAAAGGCAGCAAAGTGAACAGGGCATTGTGCATCAATGGACGCTTCAATACCGTACAGCATCATCAAGCACCTGTTCAGAAAGATAAATGTACCAGTTTGTAATATTTACTCAGCCTCAAACAACTATATTGGATGGTTTTATTATAAGCTAGAAGTTTGCGTTTGCTCTAGACATAGTTTAGTCTACTCAATTGCTTACTCATGATACATAGCTACAAAGCTAAAAGTATTCCTAAACATATGTTGACCCTTTTATTGAAACTAGTGATCGACCGATGTATCGGTTTACCGATATTTTTCCCGATATTTAAGCATTTTCCCATAATCGGGTATCGGTTTTGTAATATCGGATTTGCCGATAAACAGCGCCATCTTGTGGCCGTTTTGAGAATTCCGCCATTGCAGCCGGCGTCTGAGGAGATCAGTCAACAACAACTCTGTGCACGTAAAGTATATGTTCTACTTGCTTTGCTTTAATTATTCAACTTTATTTAACATAACAGGCATGCAGAAATGATGTTTGAGACATAAATGCCTGATATAGTTTATGCAGCTTGGTTCTAAAAAATTGAGACAGACTAATGGAGTCACGTAGCGTAATCCGTCATGTCCTGCCCCAATAAAGACGTAACTTTACATGAATTAAATAAAACAGACATGAATGAGTGCATGTTGAACATAAAAGCGCTGAATTGAATTGTTTATCTGTTGTATTTGCTCACCATTAGTCTCGAAAAAAAGTTCGTTCATATTGCTGAGCACTCAATGGGTTGATGATCAGGAATGCTCAAGCACGGCCACTGAATGAAACCTTTGACAAGATTATCTTGTTTAAACTCCCTAGATTATATTATCATTTACTATAGCAATTATTTAGCTAATACACATCTAAATAGACCGCTTTGTGGAAATTAATTATTTATTATCTGCACGCGCGATCGCGGTTGAGTAGCCTAAGTTATAGTTCTGTGAAAATGCATAGATAAACAGCACTTTGTCAGAAAGCATTTCATGATCTAGACCTACAAAAATATTATTAATAATTAATAACATACTAGTTGGAAAATGCAATGATGTATATGCTGTTTTGTTTGTTACTTTCCTGACAATGTTATATTCTAGCTAATATTATTCAGTGAATTAATATTACCCAGTGAATTATTCCTTACTCTTAGTTTAAACCTATTAAACGGCACATAAACCTTCTAAAACTGTTTAAAATGAATTACATTTCTGCAAAGGTGATATGACTCCCCTGTCAATTATTTTCTCCATATGAAAACATTAGAGTTTTAACATTTATTTTGCCTATTGTTAACATTGTTGCTGCTGATGCTTATAAATTATATGTATAATTTAGATATAAATTATATAATGTAATAATATAAATGTTTTTATTGTAATTTGATTTATTTACCATTTATGAAAACAAACGAAGCAGGCTTACAGAGCAGAAGGCTGAAAGACTCTGTTTTCTACACTACAACCTAGTTCTGCTTAACTGGGAGTATTAAGTTACACAACTAAAATAGCTACTAAAATTCATGTAATTTATATTTTTCCCCCCAGTATGTTAGAATAATTTTTGTGCTTTATTTTTTACCTCATCAAAGCTTTTATTTTTAAACAAAGGCACTTTATTTTTTGGACTCAGACCCCTCTATTTATTTGTGTATAAATATAAAGTTTTATATTTATATATTATATAGGAGGGAGTGATTGTTTTAAATAAAATGGTTTGTTCAGTTCATTTGTGTTGTAATAATTGTGTCAAAAACAGAAGTATAACAGTAAATAAATATCGGTTCTTCATATCGGTTATCGGGCACATAAACATGAAATAATCGGTATCGGTTATAAAAAATAAATATCGGTCGATCACTAATTGAAACTAGTCTACTTTTACCTGTTTGGGCATGCCTTCACAAGCTCCAGTAAGAGTTGTGTTTGTGGTGTTTGAGTTGGGGAGGCATGATGCCCAAATTATGCTTTGTTTTTGTAATTCCACCAGGTGCCACTAGTGGTGCAGGAACTACATCACCTTTAAATGAATAATAATAATAATAATAATAATAATAATAATAATAACTTAAATGTATATAGCGCCTTTCACGAAACCCAAGGACGCTTTACACATAACTGTAGAGACAGAAGAATAAACGTCATTCCAGGTTAAATGCCTTTGTAAAGAGGTGAGTTTTTAGAAGTTTTTTGAAAGTGTCAAGAAAGGGAGCATTTCGAATGTCTGTGGGAATTGGGAATGGAGTTCCAAAGGGTGGGGGCTGAAGGCTCTGTCCCCAAAAATCCATATAATTGAGAATAATATGACTTAATTGAAAATTTAATTGAGTTATGGATGTGAATAAGATATCAAACAGCTGGAGGCATCTGATTCACTGGAGAACTTTTTCACGCATCTATAAACCTCTGAAGAACATCATAGCAGGTTGTGTGCAGGTTAATTGTTGATTGTCTTTGAGATAATGCTGCACATCCATCACTGAAATAAGTCGTCTGGCGTCTCTGGTTTCGCTTATGACAGGTATGAAAACACACAGTAAATCAAAGCTCTCAGTAGTTAGTTTTCTAAGATATGTTGGAGTGCGGCTTGCTCCAGACCCTGAGAACACAATAACTCGCTTTCAATGCGTTGCCATTGGTGATGGAGATCATCCGCACACCTCCGGCTTTACCACGGTAAACAAAGCCGAGTTACATTCATCACAACACTATTCTGAACAAGATAAGTGTGGGCATGAAACTCGCAGAAAGGTACTTTGTGCAGATTGTTTTTGTGCTGCAGACTGACAGTACGCCAGCTAGACTCATCTGAACCACACTTTGTTGCACTTGAACTTTCAAATATCTTTTGAAAATAAAGAGGAAGAAAATCCATCTTCTATAAATCATTCAGCAGACAACATGTTTTGTCACACTAAGGTCAACATAAAATGGTGATATACAAATTAAATATAAAAATATAAATATTGATATAAAACTTACATGAACTAGTCATTATGAAAAAGTAAATAAGAATAATATAAAATATATAAAAGTAAAAAATGTGGACGGGACTTATCATTTACAAGAAATTGACAGGATATTAAACTGTATATACATTTTTTTTATATAAACTTACATGAACTAGGCATATATAAAAACAAGTTCAAAACTAAGATTTTGATGATATCATCTAAAAATGAAAGTCGTTTCAGAGCCAAAGTTATTCGATTTGATTAGAATTTACAACAAACCCTTTCTTTATTTAGAATAATGTGCACTTAGGGAATTAAGTAGGTATATTAAGACAAGAACAATATTAAGAAAGTAATTGTGACATTTCATGTTGACTTTAATATGCTGTCAACTTCAAAAATTCAAACTTCATCCTGAACCAAAGTAGATTTTGTAGCTGCCTTGAGCCAGTCTGTTGCTTTATAGGCTTCACAAGCTCATATTCGTAAAACAAATGAACTCGACTCTTCCTTTTGTAAATGCATTTTTTGATGGAGCTAAACGCTCAGTGGACTGAAGGAGTCTGAGAGTGTTGAGTAAGTGTTATTCTCTGTGTTCTGGTGCCCTCTATTGTTCAGACAGCAACAGTGACATCAGACACATTCAAAGGAAACTTCACTGGAACCAAACTCCAAGCCACATTAAATGAGAGACTTATGTATTTACAGAAATTAATTTGTAGTTCCCTTAGTGTTGTTTACTGAAGCATCACTATCACTATTGAGTACAGAGTGACTTGAACAAACTACTTATCCTAAATATAAAACTTTGGCATGCAACTGTTCCTGCACCCTAGCAACCACCTAAGACTCACTAGCAACCGCATAGCAACAACCTGGCAACTACCCAGATCACTCTAGCAACTGCACAGCAACACTCATGCAAACACACAGAACTCCCTAGCAGCCACACGGCAACACTTAGGAAAACACCCTAGCAACTGCATAGCAACACCCTAGCAACTACCTAGAACACACTAGCAACCACAAACCAACACTTGGGGAAACACCCTAACAACCGCATAGCAATATTCTGGCAACCACCCAATACACCATAGTAATGCAAAGCCACACTTGGTGAAACACCCTAGAAACCACATTGCAGCACTCTGGTAACCACCCAAAACACTCTAGCAACTGCATAGCAACACCTTAGCAACTACCTGGAACACACTTGCAAACCGCAAAGCAACACTTGTTAACCCCCCAAAAAAACGTATAGCAACACTATGGCAACCACCCAGTACACCCAAGCAACCCCAAAGCAACACTTAGGAAAACACAGTAGCCACATTGCATGGCAACTCCCTAGCAACTACCCAGAACACAATAGTAACTGCAAAGCAAAACTTGGGAAAACACCAAGAACACCCTAGCAACCACATAACAATACTTTAGGAACCACTCAGAACACACTAGAAACTATATAACACTGAACACACTATAGCAACGATGTAGCAATACTAGGAACTCATGCAATTAATCTGATTTGAAAAAAAGCAAGTTGATTAACACTCCTATTTTATTTATTAAGTCTTTAAAGGAAGAATTTTCCACACCTCCACACTTCCAAAAGAAAGAGTCCACACATACATGCCAACAAAACCTCTGGTCAAACACTGGAAGCTTTCAGTGCGATAGCTGTCATCATCGTTAAATAGCCGTGCGATGAATTAGCATTTCCCAGAGCGCTGCGTAAGCAGTTATGAAGGGACCGGAGCCAAAGCTGGAGAGAAGCTGCTGTGAAATGTGCTTTCTCGCCTGGTTAATATTGGATGAGCTGCTGTCATCAGTGCCGATACTCAGATAAACCATCAAGATCAAGTTAAAGTTATACACTCAAGGTCAAATTAAACACTAGCACATACTTCTTAACGCTTAAGACAGGCAATACAGCTTCAGATAAAGTCTAGACCGCGCTTTTATCTTGAAGAGTCTTGAACGACAACCCACTTATTGATTCCACATCTATAATTACCTGTATTTCATTCGATAGTATTTTTTTCTAGCCCAATTCAGCAGTTTAGATAACAGATTCCTTCAGCAAGAATAGTACACCATCTGGCAAAAGAAATCCAACCCAACAAGTTAAGCTAACTCATTTCATTTGAGGAAACCGATTACATCAATTCATTTAAGTTTATAAAAAACAATAGTTATGAGTACTCTGAACTTATTTTATTTGAGTTCACTAAAACAATAATATTTCTTAAAACACAATTAAACGTTACACTGCATTTAATACTGTATATAGCTGAAACTTCACTTTATTGAGTAAAAACAGTGAAATGACAAACTTTAAATGAACTCAGAGCACTTGCAGTTACTGCTAGCTCACAAGATCACACACAAAGTCAAATCCAATGAGTTAAGCTAACTCATTACATTTGAGGAAACCGATTACATAAATTCATTTAAGTTTATAAAAAACAATAGTTATGAGTACTCTGAAATTATTTCAGTTGAGTTCACTAAAAGTAGATATTGCAGTCAATAAATTAAGTGATTAATTAAGTGATTAATTAAGTTATTGTTGAGCATTAATGATGAACACCTGCTGTTAACATCACTGAAGGAAAGAGAAACACAAGAACTACAACTGACTTCCAACCACAACATTAGATGAAATCAACTGAAGATAAAATAATTTTAAATCTCTCAAGATCTCAGCAGAGAAGGATTGAACAACTCCACAAACAGCATTACCAGCTTCACTTATTACTAACCAGTTTGGCTTTTATCATGCGTCTACAGAAGTTGTTATTGTGAATGAACAGAGGTTTAGATGAAGATGATTTATTGAGTTTCATTTAAAGACACCATGATAGTGGTCAGTGTTTGCTTAGTTGGGCTCTTGACCCTTGACTTTATAACAACAGTTTTTTCTTTGGCTGCTGTAACTGAGTGTTTATATAACACATTTGTTATTGCACAAAAGCCAAAAGAAAATTTTGTATTGATGATGATTTATGGAATGATGGATCAACATTTGGTGTCTTGATTCTCTGATCTTTTCTAGAGAGTAATCTCTGATAAACAGGTGATATATAACATGTAGTATTCATTATAAAATAACTGTGATTCTGCTGCAAGGCCCTTTCAATCAGATTTTAAAAACCTCTATGGTACCATGCTGACTTATACAGACATCAAGAATCAGTATATGAATCTCAACAATGGTGACCATTAAAAAACGATTCATGCTGCAATGCATGCCGGGAGCCATGGATAAGGTTTGTATTATGGTAGTACCCAGCATGCATTGCAGTATGAATAGTTTTTTTAATGGTCACCATTGTTGAGATTCATATGCTGATTCTTGATATCTGTGTTAGTTTTGGTAATGAATCACATTTTCTGTAAACTCCTTCATACTATCTGAAATTCATAACATTGCTAGTTCTTATGTTGTAGAATCTATTTTCAAATACAACTAATAATATAATCATAGATTAGACTCTGAATGAGATTAGTGAATAAAGTCATTAAGTGATGATTGTCATCATCAAACCTTGACCTTCATCACCCGATCATACTTTTCCTTGACTTTTGTACCATAACAAATGTTTTATAAACACCCAATTACAGCAGCCAAAGAAAAACTTGTACTCAAATGTCAAGGGTCAAGAGCCCAACTAAAGCAAACGTTGATCTCCATCATGGTGACCTTAAACCTTGTATTTCTTGTGTTTCTCTTTCCTTCAGTGATTTTGCTTGTTAACAGCAGGTGTTAATCACTAATGAACAATCATCACTTAATTGATGATTAATTAACTTAACTATAGAATTATTATTCAATTATCATTCTGGGATCTAGAAATGTTCTATAACTCATTCAGTTTGAGTTCTGTTTCAGTCATTCAAGACACTTCAAGTTTCTGTATTATTTGAGTGCAGTGACCTCAATTTAATTGAGTAAATAGTACTGTTAGGTTTTGAGAGGAACTACATATGAACATTTTTTAAAGAAAACTACTGTTTGCCCTTGCAAATCTATGCTATTTGGTTGCTAGGGTGTTGTGGGTGGTTGCTAGGCAAAAAAGGGCCAGTCCTAGAATTTAGATACGGCTTGAGTAATTTCTTTACCTAAAGTCTGTGGGATTTTATAGTCCATCAGGTAAAAATATAAAACTTGATCACTAAAGGTGATGATACACAGGGCAACTTTTTGAGCAATGTTACTGGGCAATCTTGCCGAGCGGTTGTTGCTTGAGCACTTTCCCATTGAAAATGGGCAATACATTTCTATCTGGATAATTTAGATCGGTCGTGGGCCTTGTGTCTCATCTGGTTGCCCGTTGATGACAACATTGCCCAGCAACATTGCTCCAAAAGTTGCCCTGTCAGTCATCACCTTTACAGTTCTTCTGCGAATTTTCAGGGGTGCAATCCAGTAATTTCAATAGGAATCCAGGCAATCGGGAATTTGGTGTGACACCATGTCCTGATTAGTGGGTAATGATAACCTCAGGTATGGTTTATGTGCTTTGAATGTCATTTTGTGTGCCCTTTATATCCATACTGAAAGCGACAATGGATAATTCACCTCAGATCTTAAGAATTATATAAAATGATATGAAAGGAAACGAGCATTCAAAATGTAAAAAAAAAAACAAGTGTATTCATCAACAAAAATCATTTCAGTCAGTACCGTTAAAAAAGTATGTTCTATATTATGAATGTGTGTAGTATGAATGTAATCTGGACGTACTACATTTGCCATGTTGTTATTATCATGTGTCGCTTGATAATATCGCTTCACTGCCATTCACAAATCCTCTCCCGCGGCCTCAGTTATAAATCATCCGAGGAGTTTTCTCCAACTGTTTTTCGAATACTATGTATTCAGACATACTACTCTGTTGGCGTGCTGTTTTTCACATGCTATATAGTAGGGAAGAAGAAACCACATTTATGATACAATTGTTGTCAGATTTCATTGGGGATTTCAAATATGAAATTGAATTGTAAGCTTGGTGAACAGCTTTGGCCATTCAAAGAGACAGGAGATAGGAGCTATACTTGCATGACTGAAAAGATGGCCGCCGCATGAAATGACTTGCCTGAAAGGGACTTTGGTACTGATCCATTTGGTTGTGAGTGCAGTGTGTTTGCAGAGAGACTCAGCCTACAAACTCTTCTGATTGGCTATAATTTTGATTGATTTTGTTGTTTTTTCTGATTGATTTTTTTATTTTGTTTTCTGGTGTGGATGAAAAACTTGCTTCAAGTCTGGTTTGAACACGGTGTGAGGGTGAAAGTTTTCCCCATTCAGTTTTCACAACTGGTTCGGTTGGTCATACGAATTCACTACATTGACCAACAGAAATCAGCTAGGCTGCTTGGTGAGCTGTACTTCATACATCACTACACTATTGACAATAGATAATGGATGTTTTTTACTAATGTAATCCGCTGCACTTAATGAGCTGAGTAGTTGCCTACTTGACTGTACGACTGGGCATGCAGAACGGTGAAACTAGAGCTTGTGCTCTGGAGGGGAAAAAAGATCCTCGTCTAATGGAGCTGAAGGAAGTGGGACTCGAATTCGGCCACGAGACGGAAAGACGAGCTGCTTGTCTGCTTGGCACAGCCCCACCTCATATCGACCCGCCCAAGCGCTCCTCTAAATATCTGTCAATCGATGGAGACTCGCAAACAGTGAACTCACATTCTTAGTGTCGCAAGAATGATTAGCAAACAAGGTTGTGATTAGCAAAGAACACTAGCATTGACTGACTGAGCTGGCTAATATGAGTTGATACGCTAGTCGAACCATTAAATGTGGATTATATAATCCAGATACCATGTATTTATGTTTGTGGGATGCTTTGTTTGTGTGCGCAGACTATCCGTTCTGCCCCTTTTAAGTAGGTTGATAATACATCCCACAGGAGGCATCAGATAATAAACATTCATTATCAGAGCGCAGCCGGCGGTGTTTAAAACCCCATATGCACTTACCAGGCATGAAACTAAATATACTTAAGAGCTCTAAACCCATTCTTCAATAAGCACTACCAGATATATTCTTGGCCTTTATTGCGAAACACCACATAATTCACTCAGCTCAATAAGAGCTCGACTCGCGGGAGATCTCGAATGGCATGAGCGCCGGCTAGAAACCTTGAGATCAGCAACAATGACAAACAAAATGCCTATTTCACAGACAGGCAGCCCTCTTTTCATCAACATAAAGGGATTAGCTGCAAACTCAGACACGCTCTTGAGGGGAAAAACGATACAGTGATATGTTTTGAAATGCTTTGATGACAAACACCTCCAAATATGATGATTTTACTGCAAGGGAGCTTCTTACAGTTTAATAATGCAGATGCATTTTTTTTTTCATGTATAAAAACCTATTTTTATAACAAAAGTCTTTATAACAAAAAATAAAAAAATAAATATATATATATTTTTAATTAGATTGATAAATTTTGTAAACAAATCGATTAATTGTGATTAATGGCATCTAACGTAGAAGTTTGTTTTTATATAATATATGTGTATATACTTATATATATATATATATATATACATACATTTATGTTATAAACAGACTTTTGTGTTAGATGCGATTAATCGTGATTAATCAATTTGACAGCACTAATAAAATACAAAAATAAATGATAAAATAATTATAAAAATTGTACAATGTTATAAAGACAAGTTGTTTCTCAAATCAAGACAAGTTGTTTCTCAAATGATCTTGGATTGTACTTTGCAAATTATCTAAATATTTAATAATTAGCCAAATTCTAAATAAATATTTCTTTTGTATTAATAAATCTGTTTTCTACCACTATTTCAGTATGTATACACTTCAATTCAATATTGCAAAAAATAAAAAAACAGCAAACATTCTTTAAAAACTTAAGTTTTAAAAAAGTCATTTCATTTCAAGTTTCCAGCTTAAAATGGTTCATTTTGAAGAAACTAACTGCAAAAACCTTTAAAAACCCTATCCACGAGCCTGAAGAACAATGCAAAATAACCTTCTTGACATATCTGACAAATCTATGCAAACACGTCTCACCGGAGACCAATTTCCACACTGCCAAAACTTCAACAGCAAGTACAGAGGAAAAAAAAAATCCCTAGAGTGGCCTTGAAACAGACCGATGTGTTATACAAAAGCAAGCTACAGCGTATAATTATCAATCATGAGCAGTCAAAGGGTAATAATGGGGGTCTGAGATGCTGTTTTCATTTGCAACGCTGAACGCAAAGAATAAATGGCTTCTGATTCCTGTTAGATACAGTGAGAACACCTATTCATCTTCTCTGACACCTCAAGTCAGCCGCCCTAACAATAACACGCCGAGAATGGATTGAGCGCCGGAGGGGGCCCACAACTCGACTCCTACTTAATACGAGTCTATCCGGACGACTGTCCTACCTCTCTCCAGTGTTCTGGACCGCACTCCTTCCCTGCGAAGTTGCACTCGAGCAGCATATCGTCCATGCGGTGACGGGTCCGGTTGAAGAACTCTGGGAGGCTGAATCGAGACCCTTGCCTGTCGGGCTCCGGGGCCAGAGGGATTCCCGGCGCCATGTTGTCCTCGTATCCCAGCAGTGGCCCCATGAAGAGCAGGTCGCTGTAGCTCAGCTGCGAGCGCCGGAACGTGTTGATGTTGCAGAGCGTGATGGCGGGGAATATCATGTTCTTGGCGTTGCGCTCGTCCAGCATGGTGATATAGTCGTACTTCAGGTAGTAGATGATGCGGTCCACCACCTGCATGAGGAACATGGAGATCGCCAGCAGGAAGACCACCGTCCACATGACCCGGCGGACGCTTAGCTTGTCCTGCACAAAGACGTGGTTGCCGCCGTGGAGGGAGCAGCCGCCAAAAAAAGTGGTGAGGCTGATGTCGGGTGCCTCTTCGTCCTCCGGCCCATCGTACGGCTCCAAATCTTCGTCTTCCTCCTGGTACTTGGCATGCTCTCCATCTCTCGACCACGCCACTCGCTTGTAGTGGTCGTCGAAGCTGTCTTGGTGAGGGCGGCCATCCGGCTCGTTGTCTGTGCTAAAGGAGATGGTGCATGTGATTCGTACCATGGTGTTAAACCAAAAACTGATCAATAGTGAAATGAAGAACACAAAAAAAGGGGTTTGGTTACACTTAAAAAGTCACTTTGGAGGACATTCTAGATGAATCGCCAACCCCAGAAAAGCCAATCCAGATACTATGAATGCAAAAACATCACTGTTCTCTTTAGAAATGGTGTTGAGCGCTCTGACATCCCCTGCAATCTGTCTCTCCATCCGCATCAGGACATCTGAAGAGGAATGGTGCTGTTGGGATGTTATGCACTTCATGGCCCCAAACTCCCTCCCTCGGACAGGGAATACTCCCAGTGCAACCTGCATCTGATGTCAGCACCAGATCGCATTTCACTGCGCATTTTTATACCCTTACGTTAATAATCCGGGGCCGTTTATATCACATAATATCTCCTTCATGCATCCAGATGTCAGAGTCATGCATCCAGAGTCATGGGATTTTTTTCCTAGGTGATAAAAAGGACAGCAGCCGTCATGCTTTGATAAACTGAATATACTGAATGCGTCACCGCCCCAGCTTTATCAGCTCATAAATAAACACTCTAGAGTTTCGAGGAAAGCCAAGCTATCAACATGCATGCATCATGGTGTGTGTGGCGGTGGCTCAGAGGTGAACGGATACTGTACGACGCCATGCATGAAAGCGTAAAGCACACAAACACAAATCTACGCACTTTAGTGATGCGTGTGTGCTTATGTATTAGCTAGCATGAAATCGCTTTACTAAACTTCCTATTGAAAGCAGCTCATGCACTGATAGGAAATTAGCCCTTACTAATCAATTCTATCATCACAGTTAACATGAGCAGAATCAATTCGGGTGTCATTTCAAATACATAGAACTTACTTACATACATTTTGTGTTCATTTCAATGGGACGATTTGCATAAGAATGGATTTATTTGTTCACATTAAGAAATTTACATAAAAATTCCATAAATAAGACCCCTCGTGATTAGCTGCTTGTTTTTCTATCCTAGATTGTGCAAGATTGATTCTGGCAGAATCAAAGAGTCAAGCATTCATTCGATTTATTTTCAAAGCACACTATTTGGAAGAAAAACGGAGGAGTTGTTTTTAAGCACTGCCGCCTGTCTTTAAAATACAGTGTCTTGTTGCACAGCTGCTCTATTGATCGATCTCTACAAACGAGACGATGACAACCTGAGTTTTTCTTTCTTTTGTTTGACTGGAGGGAATGACAGAATTCAACAGACTGAACTTTAACAACTTTAACTGAACTCCTTAATGGTGAAATTAACTTTGTGGTTTAGATGCAATGGAGCAAGAACGACTCTTGTCAGGAATAGTTATAAAATCAAACTTAAATAAATGTTACTGTAGCATGAGACTATTTTCCAAATAGTTGTGTTTCCATTAACAAGTTATATTTTCCAACAAGCAGTATTTTAGCATGATTAAAAAAAAAAAAATTGTGGCGGGGGTTGTGGTGGGGGTGTTTGAGGTAATTATTAGAGATGCATTGGTCAATAATCGGTATCTGCCGATAAAAGCTATTATTTTCACTTTAAGTCATCGTCTGATTGTTTAAAAACAGCCAATGAACAGGGCCAATTATATCCTATCAATCAAAAGGGTGCGGAAAAACAGGTTGAGACTGCAACTCATACTGTGTGTGAAGAAAATTTCTCGTGTTGAATTGAGGGCTGTTTATTTGTAGGATGCCTCTCATCCAATAATCGCAATGAGCTTTATGCTCTGTTACTTCTGATAAAAAACAAAGTCTCATCTTTCAAATTCAGTCCATTTTATCACGAAATTCAAACTATAAATGTCGTTTTGAGGCTCTTACACTCTCAAAACTGCTGGGTTGTTTCAAACCAACTTTGGGTCAAATATGGACAAACTCAGACGTTGGGTCAAATTTTTTAATTACATTTTTAACCCAACATTTGGGTTCGACCATATTTGACCCAAAATTGTGTTAAAACAACCTATCATTTTTTAGAGTGTAAATAACATGACAGATTGCTGTCTTTTCTTCCACTTTATTACAATAGCTTGAAAAACATGCATGAATATCAGAAGGTATGTTGAAAGACACAGTACAACTTACCTAAATCCATATCATGTCTCAATCTGGGTTTCAATTACGGAAATGCGTCAATAAAACAGCTTGTGAACAATATGTCACATAACGTTACATTTACCTCAGGAAAGTTATCCGATGTTCACAGTTCTTTAGTTAGCAATACAAAAACACTAGAGAGAAGTTAATTTACTGGTAATTATATGTTTAAAATACATTTGTCATGAAGACAAGCGTTTATGAAAACTATTTATTTAACTATTTATTATTATATCTGAAAATAAATAGCATTTGAATATATTACCTCTGTTGTTAATTGTAACCTTAAATATTATAGTAATGTACAAATGAGAGGGTTCCCAGTATAGTTTACAGCATTATTTGGGAGAGATATTTTTCCTCAAGTAAATTAAACTATCAGTAGATATCATTCTGAATAATCGGCTATCATATTGGCAGATAAATGTAGTAATTATCTATCAATCTCCTAGTATGTCCCTTGCTTTCATATGTAGCTTTAGTAAATAAGCAGGAAGTTAAAACACAAATGCAATGGCTAATAAATAATAATGTTTTTTTGAACATATTAATATGTTGCCACTCTAATTGAGATTCTGAACAACTGGTTTGAATACAAAATGAATGAAAATGTAATCACAAATACCTTTAAAATCTTCAACAATTTTTCTACAAACTGCCTACTCATAATTTACAGTAGCTACAACTACAGTAAACTTTCACTTTTGAGTAGACAGCTATTTTTTTTCCTGTTAGTAGCCAGTAGTGCAATGGCTAACTGCATCACCAAAAAGTTTTACTGTAAAACTATAGCTTTACTGTAGTTTAGCTACTTTAAATTATAAACAGCTTTTAGCATGAGAAACTAGAAACTTAAAGTAGCTTCAACAATGGATAGTTGCAGGTCATTTAAATGACCTTTTCAAAATTGGCCATTGTTTTAGACTGATGTCCAATAAAAACAAAGGCATTCAGTCACCATCCAAAAGCTGCCCAATGCATCATCATCATCCAACAGATGGCAGCAGAGCTCAGCGTGTGAAGTATCCAGACCCCCTGCCAAACACGTTCCCCCATGTCGACCCACAACACTTGAAAATGCAATCAGTCTGATTGCCTGAAGCAGCCTCTGAAAATGAATTCTTAACATGCTCGTATATATTTCCCAAGTCTTCTCCAGAGCTCCTCAACAGGTTTCTCCACGCTCCATTCAATCTGCCCTCACTCTTGAGAGAACGTACGGAATCAAAGAGTGATTTAAAGGAACAGCGCACTGAAAACAAACATGTAATTTCTTGCTATTTACCAAGTTTTATTTGCTGAGTCAAGTACCATTATTGGTATTTCTCATACTTGTGGTCAGGTCATCCTCTCATTTAGATCTACAGCAAACGCAAGTACTATCTTCTTCAGACATTAGGGGGCAGTATATATGTTGCCGTACGGCGACTCTGTGCCTTGAGGGCGGGTATGTCATCTGAAGCGCATGGAGATGGTCCCTCATTTCCACTCAAGACCCTCTCAACCGTCAGCGATGATAGACCTGTCGTTACCATGGATACTGGCAGCCAGGGAAAACGCATGAAGACCCATTACCATGCACATGTGGACGGACACACACACATTCACACGTATGTGATTTGATTCAACAACTGCTGTGAGAAAATGACGTCCACTCTGTGGCTAACATCTGAATTGGCCTACTGGGCACTAATCGCATTATTTAACACCAGGAAACCTGCAAATGTTTATGGAAAATGAATTAATGAGACCGGCTGGTCTCGAGTGGCACGAATCCAGAATAAAACATGAAACCAGCTGGCACAACCACAAGTGCTGGAATTAACGAGCACTAAACTACGAGAACCGCAAATAGAAAGAAGAGCCTGTTGGGTTGTGGCAGTAAAGCAGCCTGATACTTGGAATACTGCAGCATATTGATAAATATGATTCTGTAATTTACATTATAATGATGCTTATTTTAAGGAGTGCCAGTTGTATTTAAGACAAGGGTCTTAAATCATTGTGAAATTAAAATATTAAAATGTAAATGTAAAATTAAATATTTTTTTTTTTAAATGAAATGTAAATCAAATATTTAATTTTACATGTTTATGTAAGTAACGATAAAAATATTCAAATGAAAATGTAAAGTTTAATAAATAAATGTAAAATTAATTCAAATGAAAATGTAAAATTAAATAATTTAAAAAATAAAAATAAAACATTTATTTAATTTAAATGTTCATGTAAGTAAAGATGTATTAAAATATTAAAATAAAAACGTAAAATGAAATAAATAATTTAACTTAAGATAAATAAAGAGTTAACGCAAATGCTCAACTCGTTTTTTTTTTTTTTTTTTTGGTTAGTAGAAGTTTTGAATGGTAACAGTGGGTAAAAAGGTTAATTTCAAACCCTGTATATATACTGTATATATATATATAAAAGACAAAAGTCAAGTCTAAAATTGTGAATGAAAGAGCAATGAATAAATAAGTTTAATATCTTTATTCACACTTTGTGAATAAAGATACTTTGTGACTTTCTTCATATTGCTCCTTTGAAGCACTTTGAATAATCATAAATAAATAAACATGAAATCAGTCCACTGCATTTACAGAAACAACACAGGACATAAGAGGCATTATCGCACACCGCAAAAACAATACCAACACAAACAAGCGGGGACCAGGAACGAGAGGAACGATATGATTACTAGGACAGCTGGTGTGGGGCCGCGAGGGTCCCGCGCCGCTTTAAATAAGTTGTTTTGGTGGCGTGGCACGTTCTTGTGCACTGAGGATACGCGCACAGGACCTCACCTTCCTCGACCGTCTCTACTGTGCTGGAAAACACCGAAACTGAAATGAGAAACAGCATGACTGCACATACACAAGCGCTTCACCTTCATAATATTCATGAAAACATTATGCTGCTTTTGTTATTACAAACGCAATATTATTGGAATCAGAGCATTAATTAGTAATATTCTCGTACCCGCTCTATACACTTGATGCAGTATATTGCTAACATGTATAATTCATTTGTTGTTTGTCTGCGAATGTTAAAATTCAAATTAGATATTTAAAAATTAATTTGAATCTTCCTCCTCGTCTTCCTAAAGACAGAGATCCGGAGGATCCGCAGCGCTGACGGCATTTTCAACAGTTAAATTATAGCCTACGTTTACAGATCTATTTATCAAACTCAAGCGGCTGTTGAAGCGCTCACAAACATTTGGAATAAACACAGTGCGCTCGTCTAGATCAATAACACCAGCATTTGTGTGCGCTGTCTTTAAGAGCACATGGAGCAATTTCATCTGACAAATACCACAGAATCATGATGGATCAACACAAATGCCATTCCACTACCCAGACTCCACACGTCTTCTCTTGTAAGGTTCGGGATGAACCGCTTTGGATTTGAAGATACAGGTGGATCAGAAAATTCTGAAGCAAATAGGAGTTTGCTCATGTAAAATTCACCGCCATGATGCCACAGTGGTTTCCAGGGTGTTGCTATGCAGTTTCGAAGTTGTTCTGAGTGGCTGTTAGTGTGTTGCTAGAGTGTTTTTATGTTTTTTAACCGAAAGTCCGTTGGTACTGTATGTGGCTAGGTGGTGGCTATGGTATTCTGTTGCTAGGGTGTTCTGGGTCTTTGCCAGGGCATTGCGGCTGCTAAAGTGTTCTTAGTCATTTTCTGTTGCTATGCAGTTCCCAATGTATTCTTAGTTGATTTGCTGCATATTTCTAATTTGATGCTATGGTGTCTGGGTGGTTACTAGGTTGTTACTACAGGGCTCTCAAGTGTCACGCATTGAGCGTGACAGTCACTCATTTCGGTCTTTTGTCACGCACTCCCGCCACACATTGTATTTCTCATGCGGAAAAACTATTTATAATATATTTAATATACCGCAGCGCCCAAAATGTATCTGGTCGCGCCCCTCTCACTATGGAACCGGCAGGAATCAAGCGCATCTCCCCTGATGTTCTTAGTCGAGCCCGCCACTTATCAGCCAATCAAAGAAAAAAAGAAAGGGGCTACACAATAGCCAATCAGAAAATAGCACTATTGTATCTGGGTAAGATTTAACGCAACAACCTATGAAAAAAAGCATATCCTGGAATTGTTCACGTGATTCTGCTACAACATCTTCCGAAAGTTTCGTTCACCCACAGAAGAAACCACTGGAGCTCCAAACATCACTTTGAGCACAGAGTAACTCATGATCTCCTGTTTTAATGTTGCAACAAATTCACAACTTGTTTGACACAAATAATGACAACTTAACTGCTGTTAGAGCAGGGGTGCCCAAACTTTTTCCTATGAAGGGCCACAAATCAAACTTGATTGAGGGCCGTGGGCCAAAAGTAAATTTTGCATCATAAATCAAACTGTATTGCATTAAAGTTGCTATGGGTTTATTTATTAATTTCTCTTGTCTGTGTGCCGCCTTGATTTCTGCATTATTGCGTTTATTTTGTTGACGTTAATTGACATCAAGTGTCGCAAAGCACGCGGTGCTGCACCTTGAATTGCGCATTTACAGGAAAAAAACTAATTCATTTACATTTAATTTAAACATTTAATTTCAGTTTACTCTGTTGTAGTTCAACAATAAAACAAACAAAAATGTTATGTCAAATTAGAAATGACGAATGAAATAATCTGTGTCGACGGTATCACCCCCTCTCCCCCCATCTCCCCCCTCTTTCCGGACGGTATGGTGGGCCAAATCAAAGGTTACCACGGGCCAACTTTGGCCCGCGGGCCCTAGTTTGGGCATCTCTGTGTTAGAGAATGTTTCCCAGATAATTAGCATCAGTTTTTCATGAGTGTCTGTAACTTAGCCAACAGTTGTACAGCCTGTTCACTGACAACACCTGCTCAGAACAAGTAGTTACATTCGTTACCAACACGATGACTGACATATTGACATGAAACACCCCCATTCCTGCGAGCTGTGACCCGTACAACCCCCCTGCTGGATCGTTGCTAGGAGGTTGCTATGCAGTCGCAAAGGTGTTATCGGTGGTTTGCAGGAAATTTATATGTGGTTGTTAAGATGTTCTGTGTGGTTGCCAGGGAATTGCTGTGTAGTTGCCAAGGTGTTCTGAGTTGTTTGCTCTATGGTTCTAAGTGGCTGCTATGGTTTTCTGAGTATTTACCAGGGTGTTGCTATGCAATTGCTGAAGTGTTTAGAGAGGTTGTTAGCATGTTGCTGTGTGGTTTCCAGAGCATTGCTATGCAGTTGCCAAGGTGTTCTGGCTGGTGAGTGTTGCTATGTGTTCTGGGAGGTTGCTAATGGTGTTTAGTGGAAATCTATGGGATTTTCAAGTCAAGTCAAATCACCTTTATTTATATAGCGCTTTTTACAATACAGATTGTTTCAAAGCAGCTTTACAGAGATAACAGGAAAATAATGTTAATATGAAATTAAATGTCCCCAACTAAGCAAGCCAAAAGGTAATGGCGACAAAGGTGAAGAAAGGCAAAAAAGGCGACAGTGGCGAGGAACCAAAACTCCATCAGTGACAGAATGGAGAAAAAAACCTTGGGAGAATCCAGGCTCAGTCAGGGGGCCAGTCCTCGTCTGGCCAACGAACGAACAGTGTATGATTATGATTCAGGCAGCATTATAGGTCAGAAGTCAGATGGGATCAGAACTTTCACAATAATTATCCAGTTCCATCAGGTTGGAGGTCGGAGACATCACGCCGGTATGGTATGGAGACGAGTTTGTTGAGGTTTTCCCACCTATTTTATCATCTTCAAAGTGTAATTGTGACTTGGCAAGCATCAATAATTACAGTCATGTTGGTTAAGAGACCCTTATTTGACCATTTCATGATCTCATACCCTTTTGTATTTATTTATTTATTTTGGATATGACGATTTCTGATCAGCATGTCACTTAGCAATTAGAGATCAGCACAAAATGGAAATGGTTAAAAGCTTTCCATCTGTCTAATATGGAGAACGTACAATTCCTTCTTGCATCTAATGACAGACTCGGTGACAAGATAAATAGCCTGATGTAAGGAGCCCCATTAAGACTCTTTCTTATCAGGAAAGCGAACGCTGATGTTTGTGCAGGAGGTAATGGAGCTCGTGATGGGGTGGCATCCTGCTTGGCGGAGGTTTTGTTTGATTGAAAGTAAATGAGGTTTTCATTAATGTGTTCCATGATACTGTGCATGTTTTGACGTCCAGATTTTAACTCGAGTTGGGTCTCATGAGGGCAGCTAAAACCTCAAAACCGATGGATGGAAATTTAGTTTGCCAAAGTTTTATTATATTAATACTTTTATATTCCTGTGCCACTTTGCTGAAAAATAATTTGGATAATCAAAATACAAAATTTTACCCAAAACGTTTTACCCAATATCAAAGTCTTACCCAAAGTTGTACCCACTATATGCAATTGTTATGACTTTATTCTAATTAGGGATAGTTTGTCTTATTTTTACCTGCTGCCAACATTAGTTAAAACACAATAAGCCTCTGTACTCAAACAGCAATCAACTTAACATCAGTGGACGAGAAATACTAGGCTAATTCAAATACCTCACACCTAATTTGACTCAGCATTTTGCAATTGGGAATAACATGAGAAAAGACACATGAAAGCAGGAACAAGTGTGACCGGATATGGGAATCTGAGTTTTCCCAGAGGCGTGCAAGCATTGATCTCGGCAAACGAGCCATTAGCCTTTCAAACGAATTAGCTTTAGGCGAACAGCTAACTAGCGTTTCACATGTAGACAGCAGGCGGCGAGGCCGCTAACTAGTGTTTGCCACATGTCTGGTGTTTGATAGCCAAGTGTTTTTGAAGCACAACCTTGGTTTTCAAGTGGGTTCTGCTCTTTTGTGTGGCGTACACTGCAGCTATAGCGAGAGAACGCTCACGAAGGCTTCATGCTAGCACAGACGTCAAGTAACTCATGGTTATAGACTCTCTCACACACACACACGTACACAAATCCACACAAACAGTAGGTCGTGATCTTAAAATAATGCTCAATGATTTCCAATAGGGCATCAGAAAAGGGCAAGTTCACATGGAGCGAAATGAGAGGGGAAAAACACAAAGTGCTCTAGGAAAGGCAGCCAGGGCTGTAGAGGAGCTAGTTCGATTAGCCTCGCAAAAGCACAGCTTAAATTTTCTTTCTGCCAGCCTTCGGCTGTGTGGATGAGGATGAAGCCTATTTAACACGGCAGAATGATGGCGATGGTTATTATTCTCAAGTCTAGACGCTTCAAAAGGCTGTTATCTTGCTAAGGACGATAACCAAGCTGCACCTGAATGTCCTGCTCTTGCATTTATCCTCGTTTTACTCTTATCAGTGGAATGACCTCAATCCAATCAACTTCTTCAAATCCATGCTGAGGGACATGCACATTCTACACTTTCATAGCACTTTATTTTTTCCCCACATGACATTTCCTGCACCAAAACAGTAATAATTCAATTTTAAATGACAATGTTCAACCTTAAACTCTCACTCCAAATTTTCCAAGATTCTGAAATCACAGAACATAATGCATTTTTTTTTGCAATCTTGCATAATTTGTTGTTTAACCCCAAAATTAGGCTTTATGTTTGCTTTTTTTTTACTACTGTACATCTACAGTACATAAAATGGTAAATGTGGTATCCTAATTATTAAAAAAAATAATTATAATTGTAAATTCTCATAAATTCTCAGCAAAATTCTGGAAATTTTGATTACAAAAAAGTGACATCCTGTTGGAACTGCTTAAAAATGTACAAAGACTGCATATTTTTTACTGTACCTTTAAGTATGCAAATGACTTTATTAAATTGCTGTTATGTGACAGTTTTTGGGCGGGTCATTTGTTAATGTGCTGACATCAGTTGTGATACACTATGAATTGTCATGTAGTGTTTACATGTTGAAATCTTCGTAATAAAATGCTATATAACACGACAATACATAAAGTATCCAGCAAATTTCCTAACGCCAGGGTTACTGCAATTTTGGATGTTTTACATGACGTCACAGCGTTCACCTAGGAGAAATTGGAGCTAGAACATGCAATTCATCAAAGTTTGTCAAAGACAAAAAAAACGTTTTGTGAATGTTAAACTTTCTTAAAGGTACACGCTGCATTCACGTCATGTCGTAATTATGAGATGACAACACGTGACGTTATACTCGGATCCGTTCACGTCCTCGAAATTATGTGTTCCTATGGTAACACTCAATGCAGCGTTCAGGTGGTACAACTGTCACTTGGTACCTCAGGTAATTCAGTGTTTACAAGCTATAATACCGAGGACGTGAAAGCCTTTTACAAATCAGAATCTTGTAATTACAGTAATTCCGACATGACGTGGACACACCGACAGATTTCACCCAAAAAGGAAGATTATGCCATGATTTACTCACCCTCACGTTTCAAATATGGCTTGCTTTCTTCTGCGTAACACAAATGATGATATTTTGAAGAACTCTTGCTATTTCTGTCCTTACAATGAAAGTCAATGGGGTCCAAAACAACATTGATTAGACCCCATTGACTTTTATTGTATGGACAAAACAAAAACCACAGAGACATTCCAACAAAAACAGATATTCAACATTCACACGTAAAAGATTTAAATGACGGGAGTTCGCACCTGCCGTTCATGCTACACTTCACATTGCCTCAGCAGCGGGGTTGCCAAAACTATGATTATGTCCCGTGTGACTCCATTATGTCCTCCTGTCATGTCAGTTGCCCCCTGCTAGAGGTGTGTTTGCCTACGAGACCTTCCCCCGCCGGCAAACGCCTTCTGAAGGAAGTGTCTGCGCGAGAGGATCTCTTTGGGAGATTTGCTCAGCGCCACATGCTTCAGAAAGACTGTTTGTCAAAGTCGTTCCCGGTGTTCAGCTGCGCCGCTAATGTCTGCGACTCTACAGGAAGTCGAGGGAGCACATGAAAGATGAATGTTGACTGATAGCTATATGACGACACTCGGAATAGAGATGAATGCCATTTATGTGTCAGGACGATTATATTTGATTATTACAGTGTGGAGAAATCTTAGAAAAAATGCAAACATATGATAATTATGATACATTTTTATTTTGGTGGAACTAAAAAAAAAAAAAAAAAACACTTTCCAAAATATTTAAAATAATTTTGTAAATAAAAATAAAAATAAAAAAAATGGAAAATTACATTTTAAATAAGCACTGATTAATATTCAAAAGCCATTTCCTAAAGTCAATAAGAGTATACCTTATAACATAAAATATTAAGATAATAATATTAATAATGGCAGTAATATTTAATGAGATGTTTTTAACCTACTATTTCATGGAGATTCTCATTTAAAAAAGGGGGCAGGTTTAATTGTATGCTTAATGTTTTATTAAAAATTCAATTAACTCTTTTCCCACCAGCATTTTTTTTTAAGTTGCAAGCATTTTTTTTATTTTTATAAAACTTTCATGGCCCCCCAAATATTTTTTGGTATAAAAGAACAGAGCCTCTGCTTAACAAAAAACAAACAAAAAAAATCTTCTAGATTAATGTTTATATATATTTTTATAATTTTTATATTTTTATATATTTTTTAATTCATTTTTTTACCAAGTTTACTATATTTTGAACCAAAAGTTGAGAAAAAAAATCTCGTTATTTTTCATAGACTACGTCGTGCACAAGCAATGCTTTTATTGCTTGTTTCTAGTCTTTTTTTGGCTGTGTTTTAATCCGGGGATTCTCTACTCTTTCAGAAGATGCGTAATAGCGCCCCCTAACATATAAAAGGTGAAAATATGGAATGCCAACTCAAAACAGACAATTTTGATAAAAGGAAATGAAAACTACCCAATTTCCCAATCCAAAAATGACACTGAATTCCCCCTGCAAATACTTAAACTCTTATACGTCCGTGTCCTATCAGGAGGCTTCACATGTTAGGCTGTTTAAAGGGGTAGTTCACCCCAAAGTGAAAATCCTGTCATCATTAATTCACCCTCAATTTGTTCCAAACCGGTATGAGTTTCTTCTGCTGAACACAAAAGAAGTTATTGTGAAGAATTTCAGTAACCAAAAAGTTGATGGACCCCATTGACTTCCATGGTATGAAAAAAAAAAAAAAAATGCAAGTCAATGGGGTCTATCAACTTTTTGGTTACTAACATTCTTCAAAACACTCGCGTAGCTACGGGTGGGCCTGGATGGGCCTGGGCCCACCCACTTGTCAGTCAGGCCCATCCAGTCAGTGGCCACACAAGGTAGCCTATAGGAGGGAATTCTGTTGCCATTATTACAATACTTGACCTATAAAAATAAATCTTAACAGGGTTCCAGACTGCGACTATTTTTTTTAAATGTGCGAGTTAAAATTTTATGTGGTCGCATTTGTGAGAGTGCATGGTCATGTACTACTCAGTTAAATTCACGCATGTGCAACAGAACGCCGTTGTATCAGCAGCTGCTGCAGTCCGTAACTTATGTTCAAAATGAATGAGTACATCATGAATCCATTTTCCAAACCGTGTTTTTGACTTATCCTGAATCACTACGGTACGCCTATAATAAGTGTTTATATTCTGACTATTTTATCCCGAGGTCGGCTCGGCTGCGGAGTTGCCCAGTGACTCGCCTTAGACATTAACGGAGAGAAGTAGCTCCGGCTACAATGTTCTTCCGCAAGACACTTGCAGTTTATTTATTAACGAACGTACACATCAAGCGCATTGCACACTGATGGTGAAACGCGCCAATTAGGAATTCAGGAATTAAGGCATATACAAATGAAAAGAACATACATGTTTTTTTAATAGGTTTTTTTTTTTTTTTGAGTTTTTTGATTTGATAGTTAAAAGATTAAAACATTTTGCTAACATGAGGTCTTGTCACTGTCAGTCTTTTAACATCAGTGTAAAACTAGGGTATGCAGATTAAGACCACTATTCATCAGCATGCATTGATTAATCCCATGGCATGTAGCAAAAAAAAATATATATATATTGGTGCGACCAAATCCTATGCTGGTTCTCAACTGAGAAAGTTGGTAGCACCAGTGCAACCAGTGGAAAAGTTAGTCTGCAGGAGCCCTGACACTACATTAAAGGTAATTTTCAAAAATCCATAATAGGGGCCCTTTAAACTGTGGCGTATTCAAGCAGGTGTAGTTGTGTTGGCCTATTTTGATCACAGATGCATTTTAGGCTGTGCCCACCCGATTTTCTCTGGGCCCACCTACATTATGATTCCTGGCTACGCTAGTGCTTCAAAATATCTTCTTTTGTGTTCAGCAGAAGAAAGAAATTCATACAACTTGAGGGTGAGTAAATTATGACAGAATTTTCATTTTTGGGTGAACTATCCCTTTAAGTATTCCGCCGCCCCTCGGCTCCAGGGACAGTCCCAGTCCTAATCTATTTGTTTTGTCACATAATATGACAAGCGCTTCAGGCGAGAGTTTGGTAACTACATTAGGGAGAGCGGCAAGATTTACCCCGCCGAACGGCAGGCTATTCACAGGCAGCAAATTAATTTGCTCTCATTTGCTAATGTGTTCCGCCTACTGACATCAGACGTATCGCGCTGAACGCTGAGCGCGTTTGATCCGTGCAGTAAATGAAGCCCATTTTGGTTTCACACACGCTGAGCCGTGCGCTGTAACGTCCTACAGACTGTGTGAATTATACACTGACTTTCAGAGGGGTCAACTTTTTAAATACAGTTTTATAGCTAATGTTTGGTCATTATTAATATTGTTTTTTGGTGTTTTAAAAAAAAAATACTTTATTAAAGATTTGCACAGATTTTACATTTTCAAATACAGTGCTTAAGTGAATACACCCATGCTAAAGTTGACTAAAAAGAGGAATAAAAAAATCATCTTTGGGAAATTGATCTTAATGCCTTAATTAAAAAAAATGAGGAAAAATACAGCATTTAAGGACACCAATTTTCTTTGTGAATGAATAATGTATAGTAAATAAATAAATGTTCTTCCTTAAAATACTTAAAAAGATTTTTTTTTTGAAGGCCAGTTATTTCATGGATCCAGGATACTATTTATTTATTTACGATATATTATTCATTCACAAAGAAAATTGGTGCCCTTAAAGGTTGGATTTTTCCTCATTTTTTTTTTAATTAAGGCATTAAGAACAATTTCCAAAATATGATGTCTTTTATTCCTCTTTTCAGTCAACTTTAGCATGGGTGTATTCACTTATACTAAGCACTGTATCTAACAGTTAAAAAAATGAGAATATGTTTAAAAGAGTAGTTAAAACTAGATTAAAAAGTTAGTCAAAAACAAGCCAAGAAAAGGCTAGCATGAAAGTTTAAAGTAGCTGTAAAAGTTGGAAACTTTAGATAGATAGAATGGAAACGTACATGAGTTTAAAGGGCTTCACTGTGTTTAGTAGTGATGGGCGGTATGACGATATAAATCGATATAAAATGTCTATCGTTTAGAGATTTTGCTATATTGTGTATATCGTGGTATGCAAATATAATATTGACACTTCAGAGTGATGAAATGCATGAATGAAAGTATAAAGAGCGGGACATTCTTGATGTTAAAAAGAGTTAAGTGCAACATACAGTATCCTGAAAAGAAACTGCGGTGCTCGTGCTGAAAGTGCGCGTACAGAAAGCTGCCTCTCTCAGTAGACGATCGCAAATTTGGGACATGCTTGATGTTAAAAAGTGTTAAGCACAATAAGCAGTGAAAAAATAACATTTATACGACACAGTGTAAAAGCACATGCACAGAAAGCTGCATCTCCCAGCATGCAATCATGAATTCAGCTTTCTTTTATGTCTTATTGCGCTTAAATGGTCGAATACACACGCAATTACGCATTTAAACACCAGTTAAGTCTCAAGTAAAAGCAGTTGGGTGTAAACTGGATGTATATCAGTATAATGGATCTGTGCGTTTGGTCTTAAAGTGACAGCAGCATAATAAAGCTATCTGCTGCTCTTTGTCATTAATGTGAATCAAACAAAAGAGAAATTAATTTACTGCTCTTGACTGAATAAGATGTTTAGCTTTAATAAGAATACATTTATATATTCATACAGTGAAGAATATGCAATATTTTTTTTTTACATTTGATTATTACATGTCTCTACTAATTCTAAATACATGTGAAATAAACCTGAAATAAATATACCTGAAAAGCTTAATTTGTTTAATTCATATTTCTGTTATATTTCTATCTATTTAGAAGCAAGTAAAAAAAACCACAGCAAGCAACCAACCAGAACAGCAACCAACCAATAGCCACATAGAATACAATATAAACACAGTAGGAACCATCCAGAAACCCCTAGCCTAGAAATAACCCAGAACAACCCAGCAACCGCATAGCAACTATGCATAGAAACATCCCTTACGACCCAGTGAGCTTCATTATAGCTTCAAAAGTGTGTTTGTGATTGTGAATGGAAAAAATTTATAATTTTATATTACATAATATTATGTTTTTGAATTAAGGGATACAGGTAATGTGTTGCATCATAAACTGTGGAACATTTGAACTCATTTGAGCATAGCTGGTCACGTTGTCTGATCTTCCGCATCCAAGTCTCACACCATTAAAATCTGCCAATTTTTACTGCTGATAATCAAATTCTTCTCTGCCAACTTCTCTCTCTCTCTCTCTCTCTCTCTCTCTCTCTCTCTCTCTCCACCTGGGTCTTTAAAGCAGATCGATTCCCATCATAAGGTGCTCACGGAGGAAAGCTAGGCTTTAATTTACACCCGCGCTGTGTGATGATGAGCTTTCAACAGAACACACTGTAAATACTCGTATTAGTGCAGCTCGGGTCAGACACGTACATCACACGGCTTTAGTTCACAAGACAAATGATGTAATAATGTATAAAGCTGCATCTGACAAGAGCTTATGAGCTTTAACATATTAGGGCTGAAGGAAATAGCTCAAAAGTACTGAATAAAAAAACATTTTAAATGATATAAAATATATTATAAAATACTATCATTTCAGTATGTTTTATCATTCAATATACTAACATTTACATATTTGCTATCAAACAGATTTTGTTCCCAGTCATGTATGACAACTTTAGTGATAACACAAATGAATCACTGAATCGGTGTTTTGAATCAAATCACTCAGACAGACAGAACTGATTCACTTGATTTCAAACTGACCAACTCTAACAGAATCCTAAATACAAGATGCTATTAAATAAAAACATTAAATTCACTGTGATATTTACGATGTTGCTCAATTTTGTATCCCAAGCAAAATCATCTGGAATGAACAGCACACGATGAAAGTGTGTGATGGATTTCACTAATTATGACTACACACCTTTCTTGTTGTCCCTGTAGACATGTCCCTTTATTACCACTGTAAATGAGACCAAATTAGCGGCACCATTGTAATTAACAAAAATTAACAATTATGATTCGCCATAATCGGAGAGAACAACAAATGACTCTTCAGAGAACAGAATGATTCGCATCTTCGTCTTTACTGTCAAAACATCCAGAAACAAACAAGAGATAAACAGTTGAAACTTTCATGCAGTCTCGTTAATGATTAAATCAATTGCAAAAGTAATTAGCAGAATTTGGACGGACTCCCAAACGCCTCTCCGTTGACTCAGTTCATTCAGTCAAAGGCCTACAGCACATGCTGAAGTGTTTGAGGTGTCAGTCAACCACGAGGATACAGTCCGTAAAGAAGAAGAGATTAGCAGAGATGTGAGCTAGCTTTGCAAAACATCAGTGGACCGGGGAGTAAATCAATTCAAAAATCGGTTTCCCAGGATCCTTTTCTTTTGCCGAGTGAGAGAACACGTACGAAACAAGGTCAACATGTGAAAGCGAAGACAGATGAGAGCGGGAAATGATCACTGACCGAAAATCAAGACTAGAAGTTGTTCAGAGGTCATTTGAGCAGGGAAACGGGAGTCTCTGATTGGCTGTTGACTTTTTGTTTGATGTATGAAACAGTAAAACTACACCGTTTGAACCTTTTCACATCCTGTACATCAAAATGGAGGAATCGTAGTATCCTAAACGCGGAAAAAAGTTAGCATTTTAGCACTTCTGGCTCCATCGTCCCGAAGTCAATGGTTTTTTGAATGGGGTTTTGGTTAAATGGCTGAAATAAGGTCTGTTGTGAACATAAGCTCAAGACATGTTCATGTTTTATTCTACGACATAAAATACATCAGTATTACCTCACTCGTGATTTTTTAAGCTTGAAAAAGGCAGTTGCTAACAAGTGGCTAAATGGGATTACAGAGGCTGTCAAGGAGATTAAACGTCATCACGCTGAAAAGTTAAACTCTGCAGTTAGGCTTCAAAATTAATAAAAGTTGTGTTCATCTGTGATAATTATCTTGATGGACAAAACATGCAAGTATCATAAACTTTTGTTGATCAGAGAGCTTATTTTCAGCAATTATCCAAAATTATATGGGAAAATCCTATTGTTTTTGTCGATGGAACCAGCATGATGTGAACTGCCGGTTGGCCTGCAAAGTGGCATCAAACCTGCACCACTCTATTCAAAGTCTCCTTCAAATGTGGCCTCCAAATGCATCCTTCGTTTCCTGTGAAATGAAGGATACAACAGATGGATCCTTCGCGGCCTTGCCTGACCCAAAGGTCATTGCACACCTATGACGTCAGGATTTTGTTTGAGGGAAATTGCAGAATAACACTTTTAAACGCAAGTATTGGTTTTCAATTTATTACAGCTATGACAAGAACAATCCTCCGTAAGCTAGACTGTCCCATTTAACAACACTTGGCCTTTGAAGGCCTTCATGGCCTTCGAAGGATGCAGCCTCTGAATTGGGATGCAGATAATATCAGAATGCACTTTGAACTGCACAACAACCACCCAGAACTCAGTCAAAGACAACCAAAACATTATTTGGATGTTATGAAGATTTTGGACCAATGAGACTTCACCTTGGGGCAGAGCTACAGAGCATGACTCAACAGAATTAGTCTCTTATCGTCTTTCTCGGCATCTAACGCTTATACATAGTCAATCTTTAAAAACATATTTTAATAACACCGTTAAATGTAATCATTAGCAAATTTGAGAATGAATACCCATTTTTGAACACTACATCATTTTGTGAATCCTAAATTACTTCAAAATAGTTTATTTCAGTTTTTTTTTTTTTTCCATTTATTTAGACAAAATATTATAGAATTTTAATATTAGCCATTTAATGTTTACATTTTCTATTATTATGCAACAGATTTTCAATATATGCTTCCCTAGAGTCTTATTGATAGCTAAAGGCATAATTCCCTTAGCCAAGCTATTCACTAAACGAACATGCAAAGGGTTTACAGATGCTTTCTGAACATAATGGATCTCTTATCTCCTCAATCCACTTTTCCACATCTAAAAAAAAAATCCCCAAACGCATACTGGTAAGTGTGCATGAACATGAAGGGGCTTATAAAATGCTAAAGGTGAGCAAATCCCCCTCCTTTAGAAAATGAGCAGAGAGCAGCACTGCCATAAACATACGCCAGTCATTAAACCATATCCCGGGGAGATCCGCTGACAGATCCAAGTGGAGTCGTGTTTTGCTGCCATGCCCAATTTAGCAGAGACGTGCCACGACCGTGTCATCGCCCTCGCGGCCTAAACACAGCTGACACCCCAAAACGTTCCCGCTCAGGTAAAAAGTTGTTCAAGCGTTTAACAAATCACCTGTTCACCTCAATTAAAGATCACGTACTGACTTGAAATCATCTAAAAACGAGTTAATGGTCCGATTACGATTGGTGTGCTAAGTCTATGAGCTCTAATCCATCTTGTTTTTCCAGATAGATAGCATAAAATACACTGTGAAAACCACATTTCACATGATTCATGACAGTCGCTTTCCATTAAACCTGGAAATGAATCTTTAATGTGAAGTTTAATCCAAAGATAGTCAACACAAGACATTCGAGGCCCATTAGCCGCTATTTTTCGAGACACTGCTTATTTGTGAATGTATTTTTTGGCTTATTAGGTCAAAAATTCAGCAATGATCATTTATTGTTGCATCTAATGTGAAAGCACTACAAAGAGTTGATGATGAGAAAATGAACGATTTAAAATATTGGTATGCTATTGCCAATTTCTTCTGCTAGTAATCAATAAAGAAAATATTTGAGTCTCTGCACCTCTGGCTTATACCTTTTCAGGCTAAACATGGGCACAAATGACTGGATACCTTCCAGCCACTGCCAAAGTCAGTCCATTTCGGTAGAGAACTCGGAAAACTAGGAGTTAAACGGACCCGGGTAATTGATATTCCTCAGGGAGCGATGTGACGCTGCCAGGAGAGCAAGAGCAGGAAAAAAACAAAATGGATTACTCAACGTCAGTAATGGCCATAAACACATAAATCACCCACGGCTGGCGAAGGAGCCCGGAAAATAATTCAGGGCAGGCTATGAGGGGAAATGAGCGAAAAAACTAACTGTGTTGTGCCACTGCTAGCTGTGGAGTACCGTTGGAAGTAACGACAGGCAATTAGCAGCTTTAATGGAAAAAAATAACCCTTACTGCTCTTCAGATCCACAGAGACATGCAGAATTAACCCGGTTTAACCCTGTTCTCATATAACGTTTTATTGGCGGTTATGTTAATGGTTTAAAACGTCCCCTAAAAAGTGCACTCATCCCATCAAGGCAGAGTTGTGCATTTCAAAATGCTTCAAATTAGCTAATGCAGTGAGGAACCATTTATTTGGGTCTTTCATATACAAAACTGTCCACAGAAAGAAAAGTTTTGCCTAAAGGCCCTTTCACGTCAACGTTTTCCAGCATATCGAACTCAAAGGAAATCATCAAGCTACTGATGGCATTCAAATGATTCAAATTTCCATTCAAAGTGCAGCTGATGACCGGACAATTAGCAAAAGTTATCATTATGGGAGCATTTGTACCGCAAATCAAAACGAGAAGGAAAACAGATCGATCCCATGCATATCTAGATATGACTTCACAAAGGACATCTTGGCAGACAACGAATAATCATCATGATACATATCATTTACAAAAAAGTTAACTGTAAATTCATCTTTTGTGATGCTATCTGCAATGCTATTTAAGAAAACTGCATTGAAGCCCTGAAGTGATAAATAATGTTCATTAAGAACTTAGATCACACTATGTAATGATGTCTATATACAAATATAATGATAACAATGGACCAAATCCTCATTATTTTTAAAAGATCAAGAAATGTGATCTTATGTAGCGACTACTGCTACATAAGATGCTAGAAGACAGACTTTATTATCAGAGATATAAAGCAGAGTTGGTCTAATACTTCAGAGTCTGATCCTGTTTCTTCTTATATACTCTACCTAAGGTGTGGACAATACATTCCATACGTGTCACTATTTTTTATCACCTTTTTACCATTTTGTTCTGGGACTCTAGTCTGCTGTTTTAAGAAGTGGACAGGAGGTCCCAACCTTCATTAAAGGGGACCTATTATACAAAATTAATTTGAACATGGGTTTTGAACACTGATTTGTGTCCACAGTGTGTGTAAACAACCAACCTATAATGGCACAAATACACCCACTTCTTTTTTATAATCCCCATAAATCAGAAACAGTGTCTCAAAACGAGCTGGTCCAGTTTCCTCCCTACTATGACATCACAAGCCCCACCCACAACAGGTGACATCAAACATTTTACATTTTAAACCAGACACCATCATTTTACACCAGACTGCTTTTCAAACGAGTGTCAGTTCAATGCTGGATTAGCTCAAAGATGGGTCAATACCAACTGTTCGTGATCCAACTTCATATCCAGAACACGCGAGTATCGCACTTTTTATTTTGTGAATGTTTGCAAAACACCTTTCTGAATGTGCTTGCTAGCACATTGTATAGCTAATGTGGCTAAAGTTAGCATTCTCTCTGACTGTATTCACAGAGACCAGAGCTATGTTGTTATTTTTAACCCGAAAACGCTCAACGTTCAACTGTTGCATTCTAAAAGTTACTTTTTCTTGATTCTCTCCATCAGTAATATAAGGCAGAACACCGGTATTGACAATTTGCTGCGTGAGGTTCACCAGTTTTGTTTTTGCTTGAGTATCCGAAGTAAAAGCTGTAAAGGCACTGCCCTCTTCTGGAAAGGTGGCGGGGAGCAGCAGCTCATTTACATTTAAAGATACACACACAAAAACAGGGTGTTTTTGCTCCCCACCCAAATAGGAGCATTTAGAGCATGTAATAGTCCTACAGAGATGGGGAACGTCGGTCCTAGAGGGCCGCTGTCCTGCAGAGTTTAGCTCCAACCCTGAAAAAAAAAACACCTGCCTGAAGCCTTATTGATCCTGAAGACACTGATTAGCTTGTTCAGGTGTGTTTGATTAGGGTTGGAGCTAAACTCTGAAGGACAGCAGCCCTCCAGGACCGACGTTCCTCATCCCTGCTATAATAAATGATCTGTGGGGTATTTTGAGCTGAAACTTCACAGACACATTCTGGAGACAGCTGAGACTTATATTATTATTATATAAAAGGTCCCAGTTACGTGAAACGATGGGCCTCACCAAGTCACCATATATTTGAATTACTCATAAATAATTAAAATAATCAGCATTAAAGAATACATGGTACCATAGCCAATAAACATATACTACAATATTTTTTTGTCATTTTTCTGTAACTTCAAACTGCGCTGCCTGATCTGAGGTAAAAAACAAAACAAAAAAAAAACAAGTTCAGGCTTTGGCAATAGAGTTAAGAAAGAGGCCCTGTACATGGAAATGAACACGGATGCTTCCGCTGGTCCAGAGTTAGTACACCCAAGAAAGAAACATTTCATCATGTTTCCAAGGGAATTTCATATTTCTACAGTGGAGCAGAAAGCAGAAAGGATGGCTTTTACAACAGCAGCATAATGTCCTAGAGAGCAGAAGCAAGAAACCCCAGAATGAGAAAAAGAAAGGTGACTGTGGCGAGCAGGACGAGGTCGGGCCGTGGGAGGACGTGATTACTGATGAGCGACACCCGCGCAACGCGCCGGTCTCGTATCTCTCACGGAGGAGCGGAAGCATAAAAGGAGGCCCGATGACAGTGGAGAGGGAGAGAGGACCAAGGCTGGACTTATGTTGTGTTTTGTTTTATTATATGTGACAGCAGTCGTCCGTGAGGGGCTGCTGTCTTTTACTTTCCTTTTGTATTTGTTTACTTTATTATTAAAGTCTTTAAATGTTTGCCGGTTCCCGCCTCCTTCTTCCCATAACAACGAACTTCGTTACAGTGATATCTACATGAAATTATCAGGATGAACACCAGCTGTCTAAACAACACATATACAAAATATAGTTTTACATTAGAATCATTAAATAATGATTAATCACTAATCCTTTTAACAGTTTGATCAACTGAAACGTTCTGAAACATTTATTTTGAGCATAGTTACTTATTTCGCATATTTATATAAAGTAAAGCTATGTGCAAATAGAGTTTCGCACTTATAAAGTTTCCCTCAAGCGGTGTATTTTGAATAACAATTTGCTGCTTATCACACAAAACATGAAGACTGTAAGATCCAGATTGTACATTTATGAGCTCGTCTAAGACTTGTGCTGCAGCGCTGGACTGAAGACCGTCTGGTTCAGACGCCCGCCTCCGTTTCTTGGGCCGCAAGTTCAAGTCTCTCTCTCTGGACGTGAGTTCTGTTACTGTTTCTCTGAATCTTAACTCAATCTTCAAAGTAGGAAAGACAACAAACCTCCAACATTCCCCAGCTGCAGCTGTGTATTTCTTATCCAGGCTTTCAGATCAAAAACAAAACATCGAGCGGCGAGCCAGGGGCCCCTGGGTACAAAACGACGTGTCAGTTCAGCGGAGCGGCCGCATCCATAATCTCTCCCAACCATCAATACAGTTCCCCGAGTGTTTTTGGATGGAGATCCCCCTGCCAGATTTAGGAGAATGGAGTCTTATCGGCGTAAACAGACAGGCCTGAGGTTCGGAAAAACTGGATAATGAGCCGCTCCAGCTCTCCGGCGATGCGGGGGAATGTTTGGGCTTATCCCAACCTGACATCTCTAATGCTTCAAATTTACGGAAAATCAACTTTTACCTTTAAGTCAATTTGACTTCACACTCGCTCTTCACATCACGTCTGGACCTTCGGAGAGTGAGACACTCGCCCCTGGGCCGCCGGAGTGAGGAATGATGGGAAGGCAGGCGTCTACGTTCACCTAAACCTGCAAAGTGCCTCTTTGATTGGATTGCGAGTCTGAATGTGAGGCTAGGTGTCTTACAGCTGTTGTTTCTTAACCGAACGGCCCCAGTGGAAGCTCATTATTGAAAACACAACTGCCTTGATGTGTCTCCATTTGCTTAATTTACTTCTCGCAGCACCGCACGCGCCAACAGGTTTCTCTCGCTAGTACAACTAGTTGCACATTCACATGCTGCCAAATCACACGCAACAACTAACTTATAGGAAAGAAATGAATGAATTCTCACTCACAAATAAATTCTCAATTGTTTCTCCACATCAGAGATGAAGTGGAATGGGGGGAAGAGACTTTTAGACTTTTAAACACCAAAATCTATAATGAAAAGATCTCAATATGACCTCATATTTCTCACAAAATATTATAATATCTCAGACGTTAATCACAAAACCCTGGAGATAAAGTGAAAATTAAGAAAAAAATAAACGGCCAATTATGACAAATAAAGTAGCAATGGTGAGAGATCTTAGAGATGCCATACTCGCATTATGAGAGATAAAAACAAATCTGAGAAATAACATAACAATTATGAGAAATAAAGTAGCAAATGTGAGATATAAAGTCTCTTTATGAGAGATAAAATCACAAGTCTGAGAACTAATGTAACAATTATGAGAGATAAAGTAGCAATTGTGAGATATAAAGTCTCATTGTAAGATATAAAGTCTCAAATATGAGAAATAATGTAACACTTAAGTGAAATAAAGTAGCAATTGCAAAAAGTAAAGTCACATTGTTTAAATTACGATAAAGTAGAAAATGCGACATAAGTCTCATTGTGTGACATAAAATAGCAAATGCGAGAAATCAAGTAGCATTTATGTGAAATAAAGTAGCAATTATTAGAAATAAAGTTCATTGTGAGATATGAAGTCAAAATTATGCTAAATTAACGTAGCAACTTTTAAAAGTTGTTTTGTTTTTAAAATATGTTGAATCTGAGGTGGAAACAAGCTTCTACAGTTTTATTTCTCCAAAGGAAGTTAAAGAGAATCATCTGAGATAAAGGTGAAATTTAACTAGTCCTCTTGAGCAATGAAAGTGCAACATTCAGTAATCTCCTCTGGTCTCAAATGAACGGTACAAGTATTGTGTAATATTCAGTAAGCGTAACTTTATGAGACAAAGGCAGAAAGTTCAGGAAACATAGCTGTCAGTTGTACTCTGATAGCATCAATCCATCTGCGCTAACGGCATGACTTCAGCCATCAAATAATAACAGTGACGAATGGGCTTTTATCACATCGTGACGAGATAAATGCCAGCACATGGAAAAACTCAACGCATCCGCTAAACATCCCGTGGGAATGATTCTGCATCTTTTGTTTGTTTTGTGCGTGGGTGATATTACACAGTCGTTAAATCTCTCCTCCAGCGCTGATCGGCTCCTCAAGGGCTCAGATGAAGCTATCAGCAAACATATTCATGCTCTTACACCTTTCAGCTTCTTCATAATTCATAACAGTGTGGAATTGATCAGCTCCTTCAGGGGATGTCAGATGGAAGGTGTAACGTGCCTAAAATATTTACAATTACTGTTCAAAATTCAGCAGGGACAGGTCGAGGAGTTCAGTTTCGAGACGTGTTGATGACGTGCTGTGCTTTACCGCGCATGCTAGCAGTCTGACAGTAACTCTGAGAGACGTTGTCTATATTAATCATCTGTAAACTACAGCCATCAAAAACATTTGACATTTACAATAAACAATTACTCTCAGACTTCAAATTGGACTCTGATAGTTTGGAACATTTTACTTAGCCTGTCAGAAACATGATTGCAGGGCTGCATTATAATCAGGTAGAAGAGACATTTCAAAAACATCACAAAAATGTTTCACTTTATTTTGATGTTCCCTTTAACACATTCTGTTTACTATAAGTAGCGTTGCACCAACATGTCTAACTCTCATTATAGTATTAGTATTAGACTGGTAGGGAGTAACACTTTTTTTTACAGTGTCCTTGTTACATATGTTACATGTACTTACCATAGTAATAACAGTAAATGATGCATAATTACATGCAAATAACCCTCAACCAAATCCTAATCCTACCCTAACCCTATAGTAAGTACATGTAGTTGCTTAATATTAATCAGTACTTAAATATATAATTACACTGTAACAATGACACCTTAAAATAAAGTGTAACCCTGGTGGGGTTAGAATAAGTTGACATGTAGTTGCAAAATTACTTATAGTCAGTATAATGTCTGTTGGGGAGCATCACAATAAAGTGATCACTAAAATAAAAACTAAAGTATCATAAAAACAACTTAAAGTCAAACTCAAACAGGACGATGGTCTGATAACAGAAGCTGAGCAGCTGCATAATGTTTTAGAGAGCAAAAACAAACAAAGAGAGAACAGAAGGTGATAACGCAGAACATTATCTGAACAAGCACTGACCGTCTAAGACGGGTGGCGAACCCGCGGCTCTTTGACTGCTTTTTTGCGGCTCTTCAGTCTCCACATGTTCTGTATACAAATCGCAATTTTAAGGCCCCGTCCCAAATGGCACCCTAAGCACTCACGGCCTTCCTCTGAGTCCGCACTTTCGTGGCGTAACGCCGCTTTGACTGTTGGGAAGAAGTCTGCCGCGGAGATCGCATCAGTGCGGGCTCGGCAAAAGTGCGCATCGACGGTGCAAATCGACCGCAGAGGGGGCGCTCGCGAGCACCCTTCTGAGACCTAAAATGACAAATGGGACACAATACGGTCTCCCGGATTTAACGGACATGCGCACGCGGCAGCCATTGTAAGTCCACAAGACCGAAAGTGCATATGAAGTGTGCCAATTGGGACAAGGCCTAAGGCTTCAAATCTTGATCGCCAATTCACATCACTCCATTCTACGGTGGCCTGGGAATTTCTCAAAGGCAGTTGCAAACACTTTGAAACGTCATTCAGAGAAGCAAAGTCAGCTTTTTCAGAAATTTACCAAGCATTTCAGAGACAGTGACATTTGCGTCATATCAGCTAGCATGGAACATTGCTCATGCAAAAAAAAAAAAAAAAACATAAAACATATTGTGAAGGGGAGTTTCTTAAAAAGTGCCTTAGTGATGTTGTTGCTATTCTTTGTCCTGAAAATGAAAATCTGAAACGTTCAGTAAAGGACCTTCAGCTGTCACGGCACACCATTGAAGAGAGAATATCGGACATTTACAACTCAATTGAAACACATTTATATTCAGATCTTCAGAAGTGCCGGTATTTCAGCATTGCTTTGGGTGAGTCTTGTGATGTTCAAGATAAGCCACAGTTGGCAATATTTGTACGATTTGTGTCAGAAGACTGCACAAATAAGAAAGAGCTGCTTGTCATTGTGTTGTTGAGAAAGAAGATCTGCAGTTATCAAAACTAACAGCAATAGCCACATTGGGATCTGGGAAAGGCCTTGTAGGGCTGTGTAAAGCTGAAGACTGTTTTCCTGAATTTTGGACATTTCACTGTATTTTCCACCAAGAGCACTTGGTGTCTAAAAAGCTGAACTTGGATCACATCATGAAACCTGTGCTGGAAATTGGCAATTTTATACGCACACATGCTCTCAATCACAGGCAGTTCAAAAATCTCATTGTGTCCCACTGGGTCAAGTAACCTTTTAGGTAGGCTGATACAAACATTCAAATCCATGAAAACTATTCTAACTATTGTGTGTTATGTAATTAGTAATTGTAATAAATTGTAATAGTAATGTTATTGTGAGACATATCTGTTGTGTGACTTTTTGCAGTGATGAGTTTTTTTTTTTTTTGGCTCATCATGCTGAACAGGTTTGCCACCCCTGGTCTAAGACAACACACTTGTAAGAAACTGAGGAACTTTTACTTCAAAAGAACAAGAGGAAAAAACTTCCAGGACTTTCTTTGAACTGGTGTTAAAAGGATAGCCTAATCAAAGCATATATCCATATATCCATATAATATATACTATACAGTGTTTCCCCTAGGATTTTTTTTCAGGGGGGGGGGGGACTGCTAGTGTTGCGGAGCGGGCGTGTTACGGATACGTGGTGTATTTGTTTTTTATTATTAATTGAAATCATGTACTATGAATCATTAAACTTATACAACATTTTTTTTTAATATATATATATGGAAAAAAAAATTCACACTAATTCTGTGTTGTGTTTTTTCTGGTAATAAAATGAAGACATAAAACACAAATTTTAGCATTTATCATCAATTTTAATTATATGAAATTAAATAAACTTTTTGTCAAATAACTGGCTGCACAATGAGCTTTAGCCTAACTGTTCAAATTAAAACATGGATTATTCCTTAAAAATTTCAGTTTTGATGATAATTTATTTGGATTAGTGTTAGTGTATTATTACATTGGGATATATCTAAATTCTAATGTACAACAGTAATATATTTCTGTCAAGTTAAACCGAACTTTTATTTTGACGGGTTGCCGTGAAGACCTTTTGAGGTTCTGTGTGTTTGTCATGATGATAGTTTTTCTCAAATGAAGCGGTGAAATGATCACGAAGTGACTTTCAGAGTGGATCTAGAGCCTGGAGAGGAAGTTCATGCATTTGTGTCTTCATATAGGCCAAATAACAGCGCAAGCGTCACACGTGCTTCAGTGTGTGTGTGGTAAATTAAACTGCGCGTCGGGGCACCATTCATTCACACAGAACATGCAGGATTCGTATTTAAATAGTCTTTGTGTTTTAATATTCACACACACTAGTCTACATCGCGATTTGATTTCAAGTGTACTGAACTGCTTTCTATTTTTTCCTCAAATTCACAAATTCCGTGAAATTCCGCGTTTTACACTAAATTCCTTTTTTATGACTGTATTTCGTCAGCATTTTAGGGGGGGCGGGGGGTCGTTTTGCGGGGGCGGGCCGCCCCCCCAAAACAATGGTAGGGGAAACACTGCTATATATTACAAAGTATACAGTATATATTATATATATATATATATATATATATATATATATATATATATATATAGAGAGAGAGAGAGAGAGAGGGAGAGAGAGAATTTAATTTTAACAAAACTTTATTTTATCTTTCTTACAAAAAACAATTTAAAAATACAAACATTATGCAAGTAAAAAGTGTTTACTACAACCTTGCTTATACCTATGCCAACAGCTTGCTTCTTCCCTACAATTTATATTTTATTTTACAAGTCTTCTAAAGTTTGGGATTGTATTGGGAATTGGACCAAGAGGAATCAAACCTGATTGGTGGTGAAAGCCTCTAGCAATGTCCCGTCACATGCTGGCAATGTGGGGTTTGGCCGTGAAAAGGGGCTTAAGCCCGATGAGGGTGGAGGCTATGCAAACGAGAGCGAGGCGGCCAGGACGGAAGAATTCATTACCTTTACCGTCACGTCTTGTTAGGATGACTTCACAACTCATTTGCGCGTGCAGCCGTGCGGAGACGGCGCTCTGAGAAGCAAAGTCTCAGCAGGACGATGGGGAGGGGGGGAACAGGATACAGGCGGCATCTGCAACTCAAGACGTGTGTTTTTGCCAAACAGATGGCAGGTAAAGCAGGAGGTTTCTGAAAGCATGTGCACTTCCAACTCCCGCAACACATCGCACTTCCAGCCCTCCAAATGCCAGAGGGAATAATGTGACTGTCAAACCCAAAATTGCGTTTGTCAGGACGGCGAGCCAGAGAATGTCCTCTGAGCCCACCTTCTGCTTCAACAATGCTTTCTTTTCCATCAAAACGCCCCATTCATCCACTCCACCCTTTATTCTGACTCTCGCAGGGCTCTGGGGACGAATCGGGCTCCCAGGGGACCACCGGAGGGCCGGGTATCTGCTCAGGTGGTAGACTATACATCCACATGATGGTTTAAAATTAGGACACACCTCGGCGGGCTACTGCCAAGAAAGTGTTTGGTACAAGTAAGAACATCAGACGTGAAATAACAAGTGAAAGGTGGAATCTGTAGGGACGAAAAGTTTATAAGTAACCCATGAAAGAAGTGAGAGGCGTCGAGGAAGCACTTGAAATAACACCTGAGGTTTTACCCGGCTCAGATGGGATCTTGTGCATTATGACCTCATACGCAGCTGTGATCACATGACCGGGCAGCAAGAGCAGGTGCGGGGTGTTGAATCACTGCCTGAAACGTTCATCATCGTAATCGGACGATTGTAGCCCACAGAACACATCGATCATTCACCCTCGTACTTTCAACACCTCTTACCCTCTTAGAGGAACAGTTCACCCCAAAATAATGATAAAAAATGGTTCTGTTATAATTTACTCAACCCTATTTCCTTTACAAATCCGTATGAATGATTTTCATACATGCAACACAAAAAGATGCTTAGCAGAATGTGCAAGTTGCTCTTTTCTACACTATTAAAGTAAAGGGCGACAAAAAAACCCCACCATTATCATATCATTACAGTAAAATATTTGACTTGTATGCTATAATCCAAGTTATATAATAACTTTAAGTTATTATATAAGTTATATAAGAGTTAAGTGGATATCTCTGAAAATTGCCATTTTTGTTATTTTGGAGCCTGACAGGTCCAGCCACCAATTATTTTGTTTTAAGAAATTGTATGCAACTCTTTTTGTAAAAAAAAAAAAAATTGTTAACTGAAATAGATAAAAATCAACATAAATCGGGAATAACAAACTTAACTAAACTACATTTTCATGACTTCAGATCTAATTAAAATGTCAACAAATTAAGTTTAGTTTTTGATGTATTGTATATTATGAAACTTTTTCTACAACTTGTGCATTAAACAAGAAAATACCGCTAGACAGCAACAATAAAATATACCAGTCAACTTTGTTTTCTTCTCGCAATCAATTTGCCAGCTCTAAACCACTAAAACTAAAATAAAAACTAAAACAAATTGTTCAAAAATGTAAAAAAGAATAAAACATGACAGTGTTAAAAGTGTTAAAACAAAAGTTTTACTTTTCAGAAGAATTAAAAATAAAACAGAAAATAAATTAAAAAAATTATATATATATATATTTTTTAAAGCACCATAACATCATAAAAGTAGCCCATATCAGTCATGTTGTACTTCAAGTATTTCAAGCATTCTGAACTGAAGTTCAATTATAATTTTGTGAGGAACAGACCATTCTGACAGTCTGCTTTCATAGTAAGGAAGAGAGCAGCGTGAACATTCTGCTAAACATCTTAATCCACAGTAGAAAGAAAGCCATACAGACGACAGACCTTCCATTCGTAGGTGACTTATTCCTTTAATTTATCAACAAGCCCAAGAGTCTTCTATCTACCCACACTGTCCATAAGAAAACAGGAACATTAGCGCGTGTTAGATTCCAGGCGCCCAGCCAGATACACCGCACGTGTGTGTGTGTGTGTATGTTGGTGCCCCAAGGCCTCATTGTGTTTTACCTAAGCGAGACTGTTAAAGAACAAGCTCTTATTGAAGGTTATGCGCTGTGAGTGTGAGTGTGTGTGCTGATATTAGCCAGTGTTTGGGAACACGTCCTGAAGGCTGCAGGAGAACGAGGAATGCTGGAGATCAGGCAGCTGGGTGCAGCATGTGGCCATTGCTACAGGGGAGCTTCGAGGAAAGTGTGTGTGTGTGTATTACATGCCTGAGCATCTCCAACAGCCTGTCCCCTTGACGGAACTGACATTTCCCTCACTTTCTCCATCTTTCCTGCCATCCCTCGTCTCGCTGTGAGTGGAAAGTTGGTTTTGTGGGGCTCTGAGAGGCTCCCGGAGCCGACCGCTGTGCTCCTGCTGCTGTCAGAGCTCATTAAGCAAGCGCCGGTGTGGTTTGGCCCTCAGGGGCCGCTACAGTAATGCTGCACAGAGGATGTCCACCGCTGCCGCTGATCTCACTGGTGCTACGGGGTGTTTGACAACACTGCGAATCGCAGGTCAAGACATGGCAAATTGGACTAGACACCTCTGCGAACATATATAGCACTAGTGAGCGTATTAACTCTGTTTCATAACATAGTCAGTTGCCTACATAGATGGCATCCTTTTGCCTTTAAAGAAAGCTAATTTTGACCAAAGTAGAAGGCAGCATCACATGTGACCTTTAAAGAAATCCCAGAATGCATTGCGATAGCGGAAAAATTATCCAAGATGGCAAGGCAAGTTGAGCGGAATTATTTTATTCAATGCGGACCATTTCAAATATATAAATATTTTAAAATATACAAAATTTTTAGAGGTAACCTTGGAATGAACTTTTGCAGCCCTAAAATACTGAAACTTCAAAACTGTAAATAAAAAACCCTGACAGTAATGATAGTGAAAACAAACACTTAATTACTTACATTAAAAACACAAACTGTAAAAATGTATAGAAAATTGAAAAAATATCCACAATAAAGAAAATAGCAGAATGCACTGACAAAATAAATCCAAATTGGAAGGTGAGTTCAGAGAAACTTTCAATCAGTACTAATTAAAAATGGACCACTTCAAATCATACAATAAATATATTTTATTAATAATTTATGTTAATATTAAAATATAAAATAAGGTTCTTTAACTAAAATATATCAAGAATAAAATAATTATATTTTTTGTAACAAATATTAAAAAAACATATAAATTCAATGCTTTGTTGTTAGCTTACCAACATGATATCAAATTAATAGAAAACAATTGTGAGTCTAGTCATTGGCTAGCAAAACGCAAATCAAAAAAATTGGAATTCAATGAAAATTGAGTCACTAGCTTAGCAATATGCTAAGCGTTGGTTCTGGAGCAGAGCTACAGAGCAGCATAAACAACAACAGCGTCTTGAACAATTAGCTTAAAGTGACATGCTAATGGATTAAAGTAAACATTACTATTAAGACACAGGTTATCCACTATATGGTACAACCAATAAAGCTACACATGTGTTAACTCCTGAGATAACTATAGTGGGCTTAAAAAAAAAATCACCATGCTAAACGCTACTAACCCTTCGGAGTCTTGGGCTATTTTGGCCGTTTTTGAGTACTTTTTTTTTTAATTTTGCGACATAAATGTTTACCATACCAATGTTTGATATAATTTTTTTCAGCACAACATTACCTATATGACCAGACAATTAGTTTTTCACTTTGATGTACTGTATCAACATACTGGACCTAAAATCACACAAAAAACACAAAATCCGAATAGAAAATTATAGCTTTTCTACTACAAAAAACACAAACTTGCTCAATGAAGCATTTTAAAAGGTTTAAAATGTAAACACAAATTGTAAATGTCAACATATACAGGTAAAATTCAGATATAATCAAGCTATATACAAAAAAAGCGGGTGTAGCCATAGGCTTTTTTCTTTCTTTTTAGCTTTGCCCCTTTTTAAAAAATGTTGTGCACACAATTATATAGAGAGCTATATTTAAGGCCTTGCATTCCCAGAGTATGAGGGTTCCCAAATAGTGCAAATACAACATAAAAATTTTAAATTGAGAGAAAATCAAACTATATACAGCAAAAAGCAGGTGTGGCAATAGGCGTTTTTTCTTTTCTTTTTTGCTTAGAAACTCTACAAAACACTTAATGTACAATTACACAGATAGCTACATTACAGGGCGTTCATTCCTTGAGTAAGAGGGGTTCCTCAATAGTGCAAATATACCATACAAAAGGTAAAATGAACACAAAATCAAACTATACATACAGCTATTTACAACAAATATCAGGTGATTTTTTTTTTTTAATCTGTGCCACTCCTCAAAACAGTTGATCTAAATCTACTCCTAAACTACCTAAACTACTCCTAAACTACTCCTAAACTACCTAAACTGTCTACACTACTCCTAAACAACTCTCAAAATCTACTCTTTCAAAAACTAGCAATAATATCTCTCTCTATATAACGTATATATGTCTCTCTTTGTCTAATCCGTAAATCCTCTGCCTTTCAATTTCGCTTCTTTGCTCAGTTGGCTCCTCCTCCATTCCCTAAAACGTGCAGCCTGAAGAACAGAGTCAGCAGATTCACACATTTTCTCCGTTTTGTTTTATGACAAAAACCGACGAAGTTATTAGAATAAATGCAACGCCTGTCGCATCCCATCTTGCGTTCTTTTACTAACGCGTCAATATTTTTTTATATAGTTTAAATAACTATATTATTTTTAATATTTTTTTATATAGTTTAAATAACTAACTCGAGGGCCACTGTCCTGCAGAGTTTAGCTCCAACCCTAATTAAACACACCTGAACAAGCTAATCAATGTTGTCAGGATTACTAAAAAAATTGTTTTTGTCAGTGTTGGAGCTAAACTCTGCAGGACAGTGGCCCTCGAGGACCGGAGTTGCCCATCCCTGGTTTAAATGATCATATCTCCGTTTTTACTTGGTCTATCAACACAAAACAAAAAGTAAAATAGAATTTGAAGTCAGCACTTTCGACAGAAGTGGACGGCAGTGCTCAACGTGACTTTGTTTTTATGCTTCAACGTCTTAAACTGGTCATGTAACTTGATCACGCCGGCTTGATCGGCAACCCCGAAGAGCTAAAGTCCTTCTTTACCAAACTGTACAACCTGTGTCTAAACCACACATACTGTACACGGTCCTGTAATCTACCTCTTCAGACCATCAAATTAAAGCCAAACGGGAGCGCTAGCCAGGCACAAAGCTAAAGGTTAGGTTTGAAAATAGGTTTGTTGCTTTCCTCAAAGAGTTCACGCAAGCGGCTGTCAGGTGAAGATGGCTTTCGAATGGAAAAATAGACACCAAGACCTCAATTGGCAAAGCAACAGTGTGTCATTAAAGAGACTCGTGGCTGTTTACGCTAACCTACTCGCCTTCATTAACTGTCAGCAGGGGAAGCACAATGACATGCTAGCAGAGACGTGTGTTTGTCTTGACTTCAGGGGCGTAGCGACCATTATTTCCCCCATTGCAAACACACTCCATTTAGTGTGCCATTTCTGCTAATGACGTGTAGTCGCCAACGAATTACTGACAAAACAATTTGTTGGTGAAGGTTTTTTCATAATAAAATTATTTTACTGAGAACTTACTGTTGATGAAAAAATGAGAAGAAAAAGTTGGAAGAATTGATTTTCAGTGAGACTTCATTGTTACACCAGTAGGTGTTGATAAATGACTGAATCATTTGAAAGATTCACTTGAACAATTCATTTGATTCAATTCATATGAGTGAGCTAATGAGTCATTTGTTCAATTAATTTTTTCAAACACTGATTCATTAAGGAACAAAATATGGCTGCGTTTAACTCCACTTTTAGACGTACACCCGCAAACGCCATTTTGAGGTGTGTTCAACTTCGTCAAGGGGGCGAGGGAAATTTATTTGGACACACCCTCAAACCCTCGATATAGACAGAGGGAGCGAGTCTACTCTACATGTGCACTTCAGGCAGATCCATAGACCACAATACAACATGAGTATATCATAATGTATGATACTGAGAGTTATTTTGACATTTAACTAGTGATGCACCGATGTGAAAATTGTGGCCGATACCGATATTAATATTGCTGTTTATGGCCGATACCGATATTTACCGATGTCGATATCTCTGTATAGAAAACACATTTTTATGATAATCAAATAAAGAGCTATTTTCCAAAACACTATTTTTACTTTTGTAATTTATTTTCAGAAATGACTGATATTGGGCACCTTTACCTGTGTGCAAAATATGTCATCAGATTTTCAGAAGAAAAAATAAATATTTATATAAAAATACATTTTATAAAGGATACAAGTGTGTCCTGAATTCACACTATGAATAAGCCAACCCTGAGTATTCTCAATAAACATCTAACTCACTTGAGACCAAGTCACTGTATTCTGTGAACATTGTACAACAGTTCAAAACTTTAAAGTACAGTACTGTCCTACTAAGGCAAAAGACCTTAACTTCTATTTTATAGCACAATGTTATGATAATACTTAAAATGTAAGCAATATTAACCCTATTAGACTCACTATGATAAAAATGGCTTCACATGTATAAACAAGAAGTTGAAGTAGTGAGAATAGTTGGAATGTCCTGTATGAACAAAATGACGGAGTATGTTTTTGTTTCCACTGTTCAATCGCGCCCGCGCCTCTCTCTCTCTCTCACACACACACACACACACACACACACACACACACACACACACACACACACACACACACACACACACACACACACACACACACACACATTCCAGCATTGCATCTTGACGTCGTAGACAGTTCATAATAGTCACAGAGCTTCAGAGCTAAGGCAGGGCTACAGATTAGGTGTCCCTAAAGAACTGTAACGTTATCTAACAGTTAGTAGTTCCGCATTGTAATGGATTTGCTTTCTCGTCGGTTGTTTGACATGGATTTTAACCAGGGTTCAACAAAAGGTAGGCTTTAAATTACTACATTCCCGCTGCTGGTGTATAATGGGTGTGTCGTTGCGGCTCCAACTGACCAACTCACGTAGTTTTCAGTCAGTGGACTGTCATTAGTGACAGGCGAGAGCTAGCATTTTATTTCAGTTGTAGCCTACATGTAGCCTTACGGGCTGTGAATTAAGATATCCTAAAAGCCTGCTCTAATGCAGCGCTTGTTACTAGATAAGTTGTTGATTATGGCTCGAAACGTGTTTGTGTCTAGTTTGTGAAGTAGCATCGCTAGCTAAAGGCTACCGCTAGCTATTACTGGATTTTAAAGATTATATTTTTTATGCACCCGTGTCGTGTGTCATTCTTACCTTGATCATTTTCTTCATCATTTTCCCCGAGAGTATGCCATTATTCAGTAATCTAACAAAAGCAATCACTGTGAAACATGTAACTTACATGCGTGTCTGAGGTGATTTAATTGCTACATCATAACCCCTTAACTCCAGCGCGACAATACTTTGATGGTCGGTCAGAACAAGGCAGAGTGCCATAACTTACGCCTCCAGCACCTGCTTCAGCATGTGTGTAATGTATGCGTGTGTGCAAAAACAAACATCCCCGCCGGGCCCACATAAGCCTACACACACGTCAAATACACAGGAATGATTATCGGCCTGTTCACATCGGCCCTATTTTGACATCGGAACGATACCGATGTGTAAAAAATTGACCATATCGGCCGATATTATGTCGGCAGCCGATATATCGTGCATCACTACATTTAACCATATTCAATACTTGTATTAAATTGTATTGTATTAAGACTGTTTTTCAATAAACATTTACAGTTTATTGTATTGTTATTTTCATTTGTGTATTTTTTATATTTATTATAAATATATTTATATTTAATATTTGTTTATATTACATTTTTTAAAAGCCCAAGCATACATACAAGGGCTATGGAATGGTACATAAACAAATTCATAAGAACAAAAAAATAATAATAATAAACCAGCTCCATTGCAGATTCCAAGTGATTAAGGGCTTAGGGCGTTCCATTTAAACATATTGCAAGGGTGGCCAGTATTGTGCATTCGTGCAACGTAAGCAATGACGTACATCCGAGTGAATGTTAGCGAGGGAAGGGCATAAAAATTGGACTTAAATGCAGCCCAAGTGATTTGCCTTTATGAGTGAGTCACTGAATCATTCATTCAACCGATTCATTCAAAAACTGATTTATTAAGGAACAAAAGAAGTGAGTCACTGAAACATTCATTTAACCGATTAATTCAAACACAAAGATTTATTCAAGAACAAAACAAGTTACCAGGTGTGTTTGACTAACAGCGGCCCTGCGCAGACCGGTGTGAGTATGACTTCAACCGCTTCACGCTTCACTATAGTTATCTCAGGAGTTAACACATGTGCAGCTTTATTGGTTGTACCATATAGTGGATAACCTGTGTCTTAATAAGTAATGTGTACTTTAATCCATTAGCATGTCACTTTAAGCTAATAGTTTAAGACGCTGTTGTTGTTTATGCCACTCTGTAGCTCTGCTCCAGAACCTATGGTTAGCATATTGTTAAGCCAGTGACTCAATTTTCATTTAATTCCAATTTGTTTTCGCGGTTGGTGAAGTCATACGGTGAAGTCATCAGTACCGCAAAAACGATTAGAGAGCCGACGGCTCCGCATGCTTTCCAATTGCTCTCGCTGTAATCTGAAGTCATACACCGATCGGTCTGCACAGCGCCACTTCAAGTCAAACACACCTTACCGTCTTTATAAGTTAGTCAATCAATCACTCACTCACATGATTTGTTCAACAACACTGATTCATTCAAAGACAAGACATCACTACTGCTCGGAGAATGTCACTGGCAATATTGCGTCTATAAATGTAAGTTACTCAAGAGTAACTTCCTGTAAACAAAAGTCTCTAAAACATGAAACATATATACAATTTTGCTGCTGAGTGCAAATGTTGGTTACATTTTTTTTACACATTACCATTAATATTATAAAATGTTATTTTCATTGATTAAATTAGTTAAATTGATTGAAATGAACAATATAGTGCCTAAATGTAGGAGACATGAGTGAAAACTGACATTCAGGCAGCTCAAAAAACAGATAAATGTTTTGATAGCATCACTCTGAGCATAGGCTATTAAACTATAAAATAATTATTTACAGTGATTCCCCATATTAAACTGAGATACACAAACCATTATTAAGCATTTAAATAATACTTCATATGACTGAATCCGTGGCAAGGCATACTTATACTAGGCCGCTAGACTGCTTTCACATTCGTTTAATATCTACATGTTTACATGCTGATAAATGCTGCTCAATTAAGAGAGCAGCGTTTCATATTTGCAGACATAATCCGAACATACGTTCAATAACAGAAGAGACATGCGAGATAAACGACGTGGGTCATGCGGGAACATCTCCGGGATGGAGTCCAGGATGATTATGGCACTCGTGCTTCGAGTTTAGCTAATATTCATCAAACACAGCCAGTGGGCAGCGGACCGCTTTGATTGGGTTATTTTCTGCTAACTAATGACCATTAGTCTCTGTGACTGCGTTCATGTCTGCAAATATCCACAGGCCGTCGGCGTGTACCGCTGAAGTAAATCAAATTACATAATCTGCTGAGCTCAGAGAAACGAGAGGGGAATGAAAGGAGCGCGCGGAGATTACGCGAGCGATGCGTGTGATGGGGTTTACGAGTCATTCGCCGCGAGTATAATTGGGGCCAAACTGGATAAACGGTCAGCGGGCCCGGACACCTTCACCTCTCTAAAAATGCTCATTATTGTAGCAGTAAGCACAGCTAAACAGGGTCACCTTCTGGATTAAATTGCTTTCCTTTAGCTTCTTATTAGCGAGTCGCTCCATCTGAGGGCGTTTTATATTCTGCTGAAGTCCCAGTAAGGCGCGTCAGAACACGCGGCGCTGGTGCTCAATGCTGCTGCACATTCATTCATTGAAAACACAGTGATTCCTGTGTATCAGAGTCTGGGGCCTCATTTATTTATATGAGCAATTTGACATCACCGGCAATGAGGGAGTTAATTAATTGGAGAATTTGATGAAGAGAAACAGGGAAGCTGAATTCACATTTTCTGGATATATATTTATGATTCTAATTTATTGTGTAAAATAAGTTTTTCAACTTTTTCTTGAACTTTGAATAAATCAATTTTTTTTACACATTTTATGAAATTCTATTGTTTTATTTGCTAAATATCCAGGAATAAATGAATAGCATAAAATAAAAAATATAAGTTAAAATGAGAGTAACTTAAATTAATTCATTTTTAGCATAAATATAAAAGAAAAATGGCCTAATTACACTTTTACCATATTTTTCATGATTAAATTGTGTGTGTGTGTATATATATATATATATATATTTATAAATTATATATATATATATATATATATATATTTATATATATATATATATATATATATATATATATATATATATATATATATATATATATATATATATATATATATATATATATATATATTGTTCAGAAGGTTAGTTTTTATGTTTTTGAAAGTCTCTTCAGCTCACCAAGGTTGCATTTATTTAATCAAAAATACAGTAAAAAACGTAATATTGTGAAATATTATTATGATTTTAAAGAACTGTTTTCTATGTGAATATATGTTCAAATATAATGTATTCCTGTGATCAAAGCTGAATTTTCAACATCATTATTCCAGTCTTCAGTGTCACATGATCCTTCAGAAATCATTCTGCTTCATATTTTTGTGGACACTTTAACTGTAATACTTTTTTTCAGGATTCTTTGATGAATAGAAAGTTCAAAAGAACCGCTTATATTTAAGATAGAAATCTTTAGTAACATTATAAGTGTCTTTACTGTCACTTTTGATTTCATCTTCACTTTTTATTTCATCCTTGATCTTTCCTGAAGAAAATTAATTTCTTATAGTTACACTAGTTACGATATAAATTAATACAATCATCTTAGTGCTGGGTTCCCAGTGAAGCATTGCAAATCTCTTCTGATTTAATATTGATGTGTGAGAATCTGCATGTGCATCTTGCTAAAAGATAAACTGAGAAGATTTGCCATGTCATGCTTACACGCATAAACACACACAAACAATATTGACACTAATGCTAAGATTAGAGCGGTGCATCTTTTATGACTGTACACCGAGCATACAGGTATAAACACGTGTTTCCATCTGTCCTGTAATGCTCAAACATCTACAGCATCATCATGTTCTCCCTGCTGTCAAACTCCTCACATGACCCGTCACGGCGGCGATACATCATCTTTCAAACAGACAAAACCTTCACCAACTCACGTCCTAGGATTGAGACAGTGACACGGACGCCAGTCTGAGAGAGTATGTGGGAAAGGTCTCAGGAAAACTGATGTTTTTTAAGGTGTTAATCATAATACAAAAAAAAGGCACCACTTTAAAAATAAGACAGTGATTTGAAACACCAAGTGGTTACCCAAACTGTTTAACACACACATATACAGGTCCTTCTCAAAAAAAATAGCATATTGTGATAAAGTTCATTATTTTCCATAATGTAATGATAAAAATTAAACTTTCATATATTTTAGATTCATTGCACACCAACTGAAATATTTCAGGTCTTTTATTGTTTTAATACTGATGATTTTGGCATACAGCTCATGAAAACCCAAAATTCCTATCTCAAAAAATTTGCATATTTCATCCGACCAATAAAAGAAGTGTTTTTAATACAAAAAAAGTCAACCTTCAAATAATTATGTTCAGTTATGCACTCAATACTTGGTCGGGAAATCCTTTTGCAGAAATGACTGCTTCAATGCGGTGTGGCATGGAGGCAATCAGCCTGTGGCACTGCTGAGGTGTTATGGTGGCCCAGGATGCTTCGATAGCGGCCTTAAGCTCATCCAGAGTGTTGGGTCTTGCGTCTCTCAACTTTCTCTTCACAATATCCCACAGATTCTCTATGGGGTTCAGGTCAGGAGAGTTGGCAGGCCAATTGAGCACAGTAATACCATGGTCAGTAAACCATTTACCAGTGGTTTTGGCACTGTGAGCAGGTGCCAGGTCGTGCTGAATAATGAAATCTTCATCTCCATAAAGCTTTTCAGCAGATGGAAGCATGAAGTGCTCCAAAATCTCCTGATAGCTAGCTGCATTGACCCTGCCCTTGATAAAACACAGTGGACCAACACCAGCAGCTGACATGGCACCCCAGACCATCACTGACTGTGGGTACTTGACACTGGACTTCAGGCATTTTGGCATTTCCTTCTCCCCAGTCTTCCTCCAGACTCTGGCACCTTGATTTCCGAATGACATGCACAATTTGCTTTCATCCGAAAAAAGTACTTTGGACCACTGAGCAACAGTCCAGTGCTGCTTCTCTGTAGCCCAGGTCAGGCGCTTCTGCCGCTGTTTCTGGTTCAAAAGTGGCTTGACCTGGGGAATGCGGCACCTGTAGCCCATTTCTTGCACACGCCTGTGCACGGTGGCTCTGGATGTTTCTCCAGACTCAGTCCACTGCTTCCGCAGTTCCCCCAAGGTCTGGAATCGGTCCTTCTCCACAATCTTCCTCAGGGTCCGGTTACCTCTTCTCGTTGTGCAGCGTTTTTTGCCACACTTTTTCCTTCCCAGAGACTTCCCACTGAGGTGCCTTGATACAGCACTCTGGGAACAGCCTATTTGTTCAGAAATTTCTTTCTGTGTCTTACCCTCTTGCTTAAGGGTGTCAATGATGGCCTTCTGGACAGCAGTCAGGTCGGCAGTCTTACCCATGATTGCGGTTTTGAGTAATGAAACAGGCTGGGAGTTTTTAAAAGCCTCAGGAATCTTTTGCAGGTGTTTAGAGTTAATTAGTTGATTCAGATGATTAGGTTAATAGCTCGTTTAGAGAACCTTTTCATGATATGCTAATTTTTTGAGATAGGAATTTTGGGTTTTCATGAGCTGTATGCCAAAATCATCAGTATTAAAACAATAAAAGACCTGAAATATTTCAGTTGGTGTGCAATGAATCTAAAATATATGAAAGTTTAATTTTTATCATTACATTATGGAAAATAATTAACTTTATCACAATATGCTAATTTTTTGAGAAGGACCTGTATGTGTATATAGAATTTCTATAATAAATTACATTTTCAATTGCAATTGCAATTTAATTATATTTAAATAAATAAGTATTTTTAATAAATCATTATTGTGATGTTGTGAATTAAGGGATAAAGCGACTTACTAAATAAATAATCAAAATGAATAAAATGTATTATACAGTACACTCTAAAAAAATGCTGGGTTGTTTTAACCCACATTTGGGTCAAATATGGACCGTTGGTTTAAATTTTTAAACAAAATTTTTAAACCCAATGGTTTGTCCGTATTTGACTCAAACCTGGGTTAAAACAACCCAGCATTTAGAGTGTAGGTGTACAATTACTGTGGAAACTGTCATAAGGATGTTTTGTTTATAGATTTTTTAATTACTTTTCCATAAATAAATATGAATAATAAACGTCGATGTTAACTAAAATGCACTCATCTATTATATGTTTCTGCTTATATCCCTCCTATTTCAGCAATTACACACACAACATGAAAAATAAAGCCTGATTCACATATAAACGACTCTTCTGATCTGAATCTTTTCAATGAGTCTGTCAAAAAGACTCTCAGTTCTTTGGCTCCTTTGAAACATCTACTATGCACAATTATTTGCAAGTTATTATTTGTATTTAGCACCGTATTTACCTGCTGTCCATGATCAGACGTTGCTATAAATTGAGTCCATGTAACTTTTTTGTGCCTGATCTCCATCTTACTTCCTTCATATTGTCAGGATAAAACAAAAACAAGACCATGTGATGTTTTTATGAGAGAGAATCTTCTATTTTAAGTCCCATCTCAAACACACGCTGCCGTACCCTTGAGTAAACGCTCTGTTTGCTGACAACATCAGTATGTTCGCTTCCCAGTGCCTGATTGTTTAACAAACGCTGGTAAACATGTTTTCTCCTGCACCATGTGCTGAAAATAGAGCTGAGCATGTTTGTGAAATGTGTTTTAGCGTCCTTGATCTGTCCGATACTCACAGGCTAGCACAGGCCGGATTGGTGTTGACCTTTCAGAATGAAGAACTTGTAAACGGTTACAGCGTCTGAGGGTCGCACGGGTTAACATTACGGAGTCAGCCACTTGTGTTAGCTAGTTATCTGGCAGTTTGGTAGAGGTTCGGTTTGTGGAAATAAATCTTCTCGGCAGGAGCTTCTGCCCCGGGAGCTCGGGCACATTTTATCATCTTGAAAAGCTCTGGATATTAAAATGGACCAGAGCTAAATAATTTAGACTGTTTATCTCCCACTTACTCCTTCATTGATTTTTCATTACTCTCTATTGTTGAGCCTCACCGGACCGACACGCAAGAGATGTGAGATTTCATTACCATCGCCGCTAAAGGGCACTCTGTGCATATGCAGCTGTCTGGCGGCAGATAATCAAGAACCACAACCAGATATGATTCAGAACCGGTTCCATCTAAAAAAAGAAAACTAAAACCGAATGATTTATGACGTATGGTTCCTTTAACGTCTGTATCCTTCCACTGATTCGAATGGAGAAATACTAGAAAACTCTTGCACTGCTAATTGGCATTAGTTTAAATGTGGGTGATATACCAGTTAAAATATTTATTTCATTTAAAATAATTATATAAAATCGCCAAAAAGGTGTCTGTATGCCACACAAGCCTATCCAAAATGCAAAACTGTGCAAAGTGTGTGACGAAGAGGCTTCAGAATCAAAGGAAATACTTTTATGCTAATGTGATTGCCATAAAGAGCATGTTGCTGGACACATTTAAAGACTTTAAAAAAAAATTCCAGTAATTTTGCCAATTATGGTTTCGTAAAACTGTGTAAAGCGATTAAAATTAAGAATACACTAATATCAATATGATGCAAAAAACAATCGTACAGCACAACAAGTGTAGTCTGATTCACCAATGAATAACATGAGCCAGTTCTGTTAAATGAATCAGTCAAAAAGACTGATTTGTTAAATAACGAGCTATTTGAATCGCAGAACGGTACTTGATTCACCTGATTTGTTACTGTAGATGTGTGTACTTAATTTGGAAATGGTCATAAAAATAGTTTTCTTCAGTCGTTTTGCCAATTATATACTTTATGAACCAATTCTGTCAAAAGACTCAAATATGATGAGTTATTAGTTTGAATCACAGATTCCTGAATCCCCTCCAGTCATTATATTCATCTCATCTAACTGGAAAATGACAACATTTTAATTACCAAATTAATTAAGATCTTTGTTGTAAAAATGTCAAAAACAATAAAAACATGCAACCAAACATAGCATATAATTAGAACCAATCTAGAAAAAAAAGGAAAAAGTTTTACTTCATCTGAATGGTGCGAAACTTGGTAAAGGTTTTGGCACTTATTATGTGAACAGTGAACACAAAAAAAGGTTAAATGGTTCAGAAAAAATAGTCCCACTTGTATTGTTCGTATTGTGTTGTATTGCAACTTGTATTTTGTTTAAAAAATTTAATCTAGTGGAAAAATTTGATATTGCAACCAAACAAATTCTTACTGGAAGCTAATTTGAGATATCAACCTCAAATTTGGAACATTTATGGCTTTGATTTTCTCACAGTTTTAGAGTAAAATGTGTTTTGGAAAATATATTACATATAAAAAAGCATTTTTGTGCATTTTTCATCACAATAAATGTACATATGATATATTTTTTTTAAGTTTACTTTTTTATTCTTTTTTCACTTCAGCAATAATCTGCCAAGTGTCGTCTTTAAAAAGAGACCAAACTGAAGTCTGTGCTCCAAACCATTAAACATGTATGACCCGTTTAAGTTGGAAATTTCATTTTCAGGTCCATGCTCAAAAAGTGAATAAATGGATTATACTGCATAAATATAATTTAGTACCATAAAATCCCCTAACAATACAAAATATCTATAAGACTTCGATGTTGAATTACAAAATAACCTGATAACATTCATACAGTACACGGCTGAGTAGGTACACGGATGAGTAGTGCATAAGTAAGTGCATATTGCATCATTTGGGACACAAGCATGGAATCATTCAAGAATCTGAATCACTATGTAAATCAGAACCAGAATGCAGCACTATACTTGACCGACCTGTCATGAACCTGCAAACGCTGCATACAAACTAGCCCAGAGTAGCACACTATCCACTGCAGTACTTCTCCTCGCACAGAGTAACTGATGTGAGTGACGTTCACACGGAGCTCAGGTGTGTCACAGCAGATGCTCATGGAGACACTTGAGATTTGACTCCCACATCACTGGAATCAACATCTGCTGCTCTCGTATTGGTCACATTCTCAGTTTGCTCTCTAATTGAGAAGTCATTGTAAATCATGTCGCAGTAATTCACCTCAGTGCTAGTGCTCAGATGAACAGTAAGTGGCTGCTGGAAGCATGTAAATGAGACGAGTGCGTTTGGCAGATGTGACAGGAGACAGTCAGCGTTGTCAGATAGAAACTCAGGTGCTTGTGCAGATGTAAGTGAAGCAACAGCCATTAACTGCGCTGGCTGATGCCTGCGAGATAACGGCTTGGCAGAGCCGATGCTCCGCTGACGTGCTCGTGGAGTTCCACGGATCTCTGGGGAAAAGTGGGACTGTCAGTCAAACACATGAGGATTTTTACTGTTTCTTACAGTTGAAAGCTTGCTGTGAAAGAGCTGTAAAATGATGACGAATTCACCCACGTTTCATAATGAAAACATAAGATCACATTGCTAACACACACACACACACACACACACACACACACACACACACACACACACACACACACACACACACACACACACACACACACACACACACACACACACACACACTATTTTAAAATAAAAGTATCTTTAATCTTTAAAAATATTCGTAACCACTGCTTCTTTAACTTTGAACTTGAGAACAATGCTTCCAAAGGTGTCTCTATGAACATTTAGAGCATTCACTATCTTTTTGTATCCTGTTCCATGTTTTTGAAGGGCAACAATATCTTCTCTTAACTTTTTGGACCATTCTTTTGTCATATTTCTAACATGCATTCAAACGTGACACCCAACAAACTAGCCAGTTCAGATATTTCATGTGTTCTAGCTCAAGCACACCTGGTGCAACTAATGAGGCTCTTGATTAGCTGCATCAGGTGTGCTTGAAACAACACCTGTTTAGCAGATTTGTGGTGTTGTGAGGGATTCTATTCAGGGGGTTGAATAATTGAATAATTTTGAAACTGTAGCCATGAAACTTCTATATTCAGTTGAATTTGTGGAAACCACATGAGCTATTTGCAATGGGGGTTGAATAATTTTGATTAAAACTGTAACTAAGATTAATAAATGCTGTAGAAGTATTGTTCATTGTTAGTTCATGTTAACTAATGTAGTCAACTAATGTTAACTAATAAAACCATACTGAAAAGTGTTAACAACATCGTATGCCATTTCTGAGTGTCCCGCAACAAGCATTGCATTATAACAGTGAGTCAAATAAAAAAGTTAAAAACCACAGCTCTATCTATCTGTTTTCAAACACAAGAATACATCCACACAGTCTATTTTCAATTCAAAACCCTTCAGTGCACAAATACGGGCGTTTTCCTTTTCATCTCGTCTCACAAACACATCCTTCACACAATTAGTCTCTCGGGGCTCAATGGAGGATTCAGGTTTAGGAGGTTTCGGCTGGCTTCCTCTCAGAGCTACAGCCAATCAGAGTGAACTCACAGAACCCGCAGTTAATTAACACTACAGACGCTTGTGTCCTTCTGCCGCCACAACAGGAATGAAAGAACAGCTTAAACCGCCTGTAGCGAACGTGAGCGGCCAGTCTGCCGCCTCTCCTGTTTGTGTATCTACAGTATAAACGATAGCATCTGCATTTTCCACACTTTCTGCCTGCCTCACGTCTTAGCTGAGCAGAAGCAGATTAGCCAGATGGCATGGCTAGCATAGCCGTCAGCCCTTGCTACACGTGGGTAGGTACGTGTGGATATTGTAGTCAAGTCAAGTCACCTTTATTTATATAGCGCTTTTTATAATGCAGATTGTTTCAAAGCAGCCTTACAGAGATAAAAGGAAAATAAAATAGTGTCACAGTCCAGCTTAAGCAAGTTCAGTGATGTTTCATTTTTGTTGTAAAAAAGTTATTCATTTAGTTCATTTCTATATATATATATATATATATATATATATATAGCCGCTCTGGAGAAAACCGAGATGTCATCGTGCAGCTCAGTTCAGTTCTCATATAATAGTCTCTATGCTGGCAGATCAATAGTATTGTTGAATATTAAATTAAATGTCCCCAACTAAGCAAGCCAAAAGCCAATGGCGACAAAGGCGGTAACATGGACAGTTATTGTCCATGTTACACACTGATTCCCAGTGTGGACTTTAAGACTATTCACACCGAAAGTGAAAAACCACAGACAAAAGTTATTTCACATCAAACTTGTCAGGCTGAACAAAAACCAACCTCGCACGTGTGTGTGATAGGTGGAGCTACTTGGAAACTAAATGTACAAAACAGAAGCATTAGCATCTTCCCATATGGCCAGGGTCAGTTGTCCTTTCCTCTACAGCTCTGCACCCACAGACATTTGACAAGACATTTGACATGAGATGACCTCCAGCAACGAGTCCGACTGAACAGAGGCGCTAAAAACAGAGTCGCTATTATCCACGACATGAGCAACTACACTTCCAGAGAGGTGTGGAAAAACCTTACCAGCTGTTTTATAAAGGGAAACACTTTCTGTCTTCTCTGCATTCTGGACTTAATACCTGCTGTTCCTGTTTTCAAACAGACTTGCTGCCAATGTAACGGTGCTCAAGTGAAAGGTTGCTATGTATAGATGCGAGGAGGCGTTTGGGGCAGGAAACTCCAGTATTAGAAAGGCCAGCACATCATAAATGTTAAGGATCCATGTAATTGACATTTAGTGCTTTAAATACCGCATGGGCTTCTCCGCCTCCATTTCCACAAATTAAGTGGGCTTTTCAGTTGGACTTTTTATGCTAACTTCATGCTGCGATCGCTGTTGTTATGACTGCATAATTATAACCCTTCCGAGGACATTTCTTGTTTTAGAAAGTGTCACAGTCAAATTATTTCAAAGATTTGTAGTTTTGTTATACACTTCGTCACAGATCAGCCGTGACGAATTGAGCGTGTGCGTCTGAGACGTGTTAATTTCAGCTTCAAGATGATGGGAAATTTGTTTCTTTGCGCTTGAGCACCTTGTGAAACACTCTTGAGAACCTGAATACGGTTAAATATGTCGATCTGAACCCGTAGGACTTTATTTCTACTGTGCAACACAAAAGGAGACGCTTTGAAGAATGTTATCGTGACCACACAGGAAACATGATGAATTTAACATATGTTCTGATTCCTTATAATGATTCCGGTTGCTTAAAGGATTGTTTCAGAGCTTTTCCCTAAACATTTTGGGGGAAAATGCAATCACACTGCCAAATGAAAATTTAATAAATTAAATAAGAATAAATTAATAAATACATTTAAAACAGTTATACTTTTTACTTGTTTTTAGAGGTAACAAATGTATAACGATTATCATACATAACATTAATACAAATAAATAAATATGTAAACATAAATAAATAACTAAAATACATTAATAAATAACTATAATATAAATAAAATATCAATATTCATTCAATTCCTTTGCCAAATGAGATTTCATTATTTTAGATTTATTATATTATCTTAAGGCAACACAAATATGAACAAATATTAATAAACAAATACATTTAAAACAGTTTTACAGTCTTTTTAGAGGTAAATAATTATTCCTAACAATAACATTAAATAATACAAAAATGTTGATATTAAAACAAACACAAAATTACTAACTTAGTAACTACACTAAGTTGTGTATTTAGCATCATTTGGTTCTGATTCCTCTTACTAACTAAATTAATTAATTAATTAATTAATTAAATTAAATGATTTGGCTTATGATGCATGTCTTGTATTAGAGCTATGTACATTTCAACATAACTTTTTCATTTTGACTGAAATAAAAGCATTTTGAAACAACATGAGAACATTTTGGAACAACATGAGAACCCCTAAAAAGTGTTTTTTAGGTCAGTTATTTCTTTAAATGTGGAAAGAAAGAAAGAAAGAAAGAAAGAAAGAAAAAAATGGAATAGCAGACGTCCCAGCATTATGGGAAATCCATGAGAAAAAGGACAGAGACTAGCGACTGTTAATCACCAAGTCTTAATTTTCTCTTAATGGTTTGTAGTTGCATGGGGCAGTGAGCAATTAAACCCAAGATTGAGGCTAATCGAGGTCTTTAGACATGGAAACCTCCAGCGAATTCACTTGGCGCTCTCCTTAATCCAACTTTGTTTCACTCAAAGGACGGCAAAAAGAAATCAGACGTTGACAGAGACACGGGATAAAGTCTGCAATAGAAGCTGTAACTCATGAGCAGAGTGGTGACGGGACGGCTGGATCCGTCGAGTCTCAGGGTTCGGAATCCGTCCCGGGATATCTGATGGGGTTCTGGAGAACGGACTGAAGCGGCAGCGGAGCGAGAGAGGCTCAGATAAGCTGGCGACACAAGCTCTGGGCGGCTGACGGTAATTACATTTTATCAGGCCGCCTGTCGCCTTCAGATTAAAACGGACCTGATGGACAAACGCGGCACATGAGGGTCTTAAGGGGAAAACATGAGAAACATCAAGCTGAACTGGACATTATGTATTGCTAGCTGGTTTCTGTAAGTTTGACGCGTTGGGGTCTAAATCTGGGTGTGACATGACTCTGTAGGACAGAATAATAACAAATGTGCCATGTTTCTCCTAGAAAGCAATTAGATTAAAAAGTAACACTCCAGTAATTAAATGGGTTGCTGCTATGCAGGTTAAAGGGTGTTCTAGGTGGTTGTTATGGTTCTAGTACTTTACTTATAATATAATATATTCTCACGTGTGTCTCCACCAGAATTTAGAGCTCAGATTCTAAAGTTGCTATCAGAAGTCTGAGGCCCTGTTTACACCTGGTATCAAGAATTGTTTTGGTCGATCGGATCACAAGAGGACAGTGCTAAATACAGGTGTAAACAGGGTCTAAAACGTTTTGAGTTCGTCCACTTTCGACCACTTCCAGAGGTAGTCAAAAACACATTTGACTACAGAATGTGTTCAAACAGCCACAACAGACTATCTACTCTTCACTTACTGACCTAATGCCTAAACATTATGGGCAGTGCTTTTGCCAGACGGGATTTAAACTTTGTCGGCTGAAGACTTAAGTTTGGTTTGAAGATGAAAAACGTACCAAGCACAATGTTCTCTCACCATTCATGATTTCTAACACACACTCACAGTGTTCGGCTGGTCTTGCGTCTGTCAGAGCACAAACTAAATCTGCTGCTCTACGTTTGTTTTTCCGTTGTCTCCTTTCACATCCATATGTAAATTGCACAAGCTTATTTCGTCCATTAGATCAAAAAATATGAAAAAAAAAAAAACATCAGGACAGAAGTGATTAAAAAAGTGGACTAAAGAGACAGATTAATACCAGGTGTAAACAGGGCATGAGATCTTGATAAGAGCTCCAGAATTTCTCATCAAACCAAATTATATGTGCAACATACACCTACTGTGATGAAATATCAAGAGAGAAAAAAGTCAGTACTTCAATGAAACCCATCTGGGAGTTTCCTGAGCCATGATTGAGCAAGGTATGCGCAATAAAAGTTTCCTCTGGGTCTCTGGAGGCAAACACATAGATGTTTAGCAAACGTCAGGGAATATTAGCCAGCATCTTAACAAGTGTGTCGCGAGGCAAACGAGCCACCGCTCAATTCAGACGTCTAGCGTTGGCCGCCCGCTGGGCTGTCAGAACTAGATAAGAGTCTCACACTCATTTCCTGTGATGTTATTGTCATCGACTGCTATGTTTCCCAGAGCACACTGATCGGGTAATTCGGACATAGTTATGTTTTCTAAAAGGTAATATGCTCTTAGGATTGTAGTGAGGTGTTAGCACTGACGAGACCATCAGATCACCCTGCCTTGTGGCCATAATCAGATCTGCTGTAATGTCAAACAATGTTCCTGTCCGTGTATTGGCGATTGTGAATAAATGGGCTAATTTTATTTCGCTGTAGTGCGTTAGCAGCTATGAAGTCCTTCCAGAGGGCCAGGACGGAAAACCACAAGACATATGGAAAAACAGAAATGTGTGAACAGACTTTTGGAAACAACGGCAGAAAAACCATTATAATGAATAACAGAAGATAAACGAGTTTGTCAATTAAACTCTGTCCAAACAGACATAAGCTCTTACTCAACAGTTTGATTCGCCGAGCCGTCAACGCTCTGCCACCAGCCCGTCTGACAATGAGGATGGAAAATCTCTGAGATTAGAAACGTCGGCGTTATTTCACGCAGCCGAGGTAATGACTCGCTGTCCCTCTCCGATGTATAATTACAGCTACATGTTCCACTTCCTTATTTGCAGAGCTGCATAATCAGGAAATTTCCAATCGTTCGCCGAGCGGCAGATAAAAGCCGCCTCTGCTTCTCACACTTTCTTTTTTTTAACATCTCATTAGAAAAAGTTGAGCTTAGCAGAGCAATAAAGTCGAATCTCTACCAGCACTACATGATAATACCAATAAAACAACTTTATCTACCGAACAAGTTGCAGGAAGAACTAATCGGGATGTTTGATTCTTGATTTTAACTTTCACTATTCTATACCAGTCTTAAAACTATTATTATAAAACTGATTTCTGTAGGTTTAAGTAAAAGTAAACACTTAGTAATTAAAAAAGAACAAACAAAAAAATGTGCAATTGCACAAATAAATACAACTGAACAAAGATGTTTTTAGATGTTCAGGTACAGAAACTGTAATCAAATGTAAAATAACACTGCTTTTTAAAAATAAAATATAAATTTCAAATATAGTTACAAAAGTTATTCAGTCAAGAACGAGTGAATTTTCTCTTTGTCTTCTTTTGTTTGATTAACACTATTAAACACTGTAAAAAAAGTTTCTTTCTTAAATTTTTACGTACAATCAACTTGAATGTTTAAGTCATTTCAACTTAAATTCCATTAAACTGACATAAAATGAGTCACTGGAACTTTTTTTTTTACTTTTTTTACAGTGTAGAAATGGCAGCAGGAATTTTAGGCTGCCGTCACTTTAAGAGCTGCACGGATCCAATATACTGTAACACGTTTTCTTTTTCAACTGTTTACGTTCACTTTAGACATAACTGACTGTGTTTGAAAGGATATTTTGAAATTTTTATGTGTATTTGTCCGTTCAAGTGCAAAAAGATGCAGAAGAGCCCAACTTAGATCAGTATTGAACACTATTCAGTATGAGAAGCAGCTTTCTGTGCGCATGTTTTGGATGTGTGTGCAGCACAGAAAACAGCGTTTAAAATCACATTAAAATTCGGAATCGAAATGCACGCGTCTTATCGAATCCCGGTTCTTGAAAATTTTGAACCGGTTCTAAAATGGAACCGGTTCTCGATACCCAACCCTAACTACTGAAGAACTAATGATTTCTGCTAAAAAAGATGACATGATGCAAACCCACAGATGCCGGATCCTCTTCACAGGAAGTGCACTGCTGCAAGCTGTGTATATGTTGAGAGTTGCTCTAAACCTGTTTACTGTGTGTACTTGAGTGTGCACTCGTGTGTTTACTGCACTGTGATCTCTTCAGCCTGTTGAAGTGAATCAGGAAAGAGCAGCATCCATCAACTGCAGCACATTTCCCCGAGCGCCTCGAGGCGTGATCACAGGAAAGCTGCACGTAAATTCGCACACACATCTCTGATCAAGTTTGGCCAATTTTTCAGCATTGTTTCCCAACCAATTTCCTTCTGTGAGTTGTTGTTGTTGTTGTTGTTGTTGTTGTTCTTGCTGTGTTATTTATTGTGATGATTGTGGGCTGTGCCACTGGCCGTCTCTTTCTTCCGCGTCATCTGTACACGTTAGGAAACTTAGCCTGTTTTTAACGAGCCTAGCGCTGACCTTCTGGCATTTCTCTCCTCTTCCTCCCTATCTTCATCCTCCTCTCTTGCTTTCTTTTTCACTCCCTCACTACTTGGAAGAGGATGAGTCAGCAAAGGGCAAAATAACAAAATGAGCCGAACATGATGAGATGTTTGCTCCACTATTGATTGATGATACTGTTTTTGTAAAAGAAGGAATGAAAAAAGAAGGAAAGGATAAAAAGGATTACAACTAAATAAAAATAACTAATACGGTAAAAATGGGGGGAAATTATTGATAAAGATTGAATGAACATGAAAAAATATATGAACAAACAAAGTTTTTGAATAAAAGAGCAAAAAAGAATGAAAAAACAAGACTAAAAGTAAGAATAAACTAAGGAATGAAGGTAAAAAGCAAAGTAAACTCAATAGATGAAAGAAAATAGTAACACAAAAGAACAAATAAAAGGAGTAAAAAGTATAAATTTGATTAAAAAGGATTAATTAATTGAAAGAAAAAATATTAAAAAGAATAATGACAGACAAATAACAGACAAATGAAAAAATAGATGAACAAACAAAAAAGAAAGGAAGGAATGAAGGAAATAGGAAGGGCAGGAAGGGAGGAGGGATGAGGAAGAAAGGAGGGAGGTAAGGCAGAAAGGAGTGAAGGAAAGAAGGAAAAGAAGAAGGGAGGAAGGAGAGAAGGAAAGAAGGAAAAGAAGAAGGGAGGAAGGAGAGAAGGAAATAAGGGAAAGATGCAAGGGAGGGAGGGAGGTTAGAGGGATATATTATAAGAAAGAAAGAAAGAAAGAAAGAAAGAAAGAAAGAAAGAAAGAAAGATGGAGGGAAGGAAGGTCGAGGGAAGGAAAGAAGGGACAGAAGGAGGAAGGAAGGAGGGAAGGAAACAAGGAGGGAAATAGGACAAATCAGAAGGAACAAAAGAAGGAAGGAAGGATGGATGGAAGAGGGAAGGAAAAAATAAGGAAGGAATGAGGGAAAGAAGGAGGGAAGGAAGAAAGGAGGGGAATTAGGGAAAGAAGAAGGAAGTAAAGAAGGGAGGAAGGGGGAGGGAAGGAGGAATGGAAGGAAAGAAAGAAGGAAAAGAAGAAGGAAGGAAGGAAGGATGGAATGAATGAATGAATGAATGAATGAATGAATGAATGAATGAATGAATTTATAACTTGAAACAACTAAAATCTTGATGCGGCAGGACAGCCGTCATCAAGCCATCTGACACACGTTTCCAGAGCAACACCTGAAGATCAGTGGAGACTGTTGTGTTCCTCACACTCACACACTCTCCTGCTGTGTCTGAGCATCTGTTATCAACACTGATGAATGAAGCCATCGCTCTTCGACATGACAGCTGGAGCCACAGAGACATTAGTGTTATGAGCAGCGCTGGACCTTCCGCATGAGCCATGCTTTCCTCCTTCACCTCCGTTAGAAACATGCTTTCTCTCTACAAACACATCACTTTCTTCTACTACTCTTATGGTGCTTTCATGGTAGTTTTAGGAGTTCAACACAGGTTTATTATAGTTCACTAAAACAAAACTAATTCAGTTACTTAAAATCAGTGATATTTTAGTATCATTCATATGAATTGTAGCTTCTGTTAATGAATCAAGTTAGGTTCTTTTTATGATTTTTGTTTTCATTTTAATTTTAGTTAAAGTTTTAGTGGGTTTTGTAGTAATAATAATAATAATAATAATAATAAATATATTATTTATAAATACACTTAGTGGTCATAATCCAATATATATATATATATATTTTTTTTGTAATTATACTGATAATATATATTTTTTGTCATTTTTTATGTCTATACAGTTTTAGTTATTTTAGTACTTTTTAATAAAAATTTAATTGAATTAAAAGTAAAAGTAATACGTCAAATAAAAAGTAATGATGTGATCAGCCATGCTTAAAATAAAATAAAAGTTAAGAGAAAAAATAAAATATAAAAAAAACGTAAGTTAATTTTATTTCAAGGCAACGTTTCTCATTTAGCTTACTTTATACTAAAATAAAAGTTAAATAAAAAAAAAAACTACAATTAAAAAAAAAATGCTGTTAAAAATATAATTATTTATTCAAGTAAAAAATCTAAAATATTACTAAAAACTATAAGAGTATCTCAATGATAACTTTGATAATGATAACTCAATGATAACTCAATGATAAGATTAAAATAACCTGTCTCCATTGACATTCACTGAATGGAGAAGAGCAGCATGAACATTAGACAAAGTATCTCCTTTTCAGCACTACGATAGAAAGTGGAGGAAAACTATCCCTTTAAACTGATTCCTTTACATGCGTGTTTTACCAGCTGTCCCTCAGTCTCTCTGTCAGGGTCTCGGTGAAAGACTGGCCCGGGTTCGACGCTCTATGTCGGGGTCAGCATCCCGTTATCGCATGGACACAGCTGCGCGTTGTCCTGCTAAGGCTCCATTAAACACTCACCTCGGCCGCACGGGTGTGTGTGTGTGTGAGCACTCTTTTCAGGTGCGATAAGGAAAGGCTGATGGAGTTGAGAATTACGGAGCGTCTGGACTATTCATCCTTCCTTCCCAAGCGTTTATAAAGTTCCCTCTCTCTGAGTTTAAAGCAGAGATTGTCAGAGGAGCGCTGAGGCGCAGCGGAGCACAGAACAGGTTACAGACGCTCAGCTGCTCTCAAATATGTCCATCTGACACCATCAAATCAAATGAGAAATATTTCATACAGTCCTGTGAGTGTGTGTGTGTGAGTGTGTGTGTGTGTGGCCCTCACTCGAGCTTCTCAGCCAGGAGAGAGACGCCACAAGTATGATTTCTGACTGAAAATTTCACGACTGATTCAATCCATGACTACTATAATATTATTAAAACTTCGCAATAAGGTTTCATTAGTTAACATTAGTTAACTACTTTAGTTAACATGAACTAATAATGAACTGCACGTCTACAGCATTATTTTAATTTCAACATTTACTAATACATTATTAAAATCAGATGTATTTGTAAAATTTTCTGAATAACATGTTATTTTTTAAATAATAATACTAGCAGCAATATTTAATAATAAACACTAACTGGATATTACTCAATTATTCATATAATATAATTACTGGAAATATTAATTACTTTTAATAACTAAACAATAATCGGTAGCATAACAATAGCATGCTATAAATAATAATAATAACAAGAAATTATTATAACAATATATATATATATATATATATATATATATATATATATATATATACACACACACACATATATATATATATATATATAGGCTATGTATGTATATATAAATAAATAATTTTATTTTAATAATGCTACAAAGTCAGGGAAAATTATGAATAATAATAATTATCATTTAATAATAAACAAACAATATTACTCAAATATTTAATAATAATATATTCACTTGTTATAAAAACTATAAATATGAATCACATCACATAGTAATAGTAATAAATACAGTACAAACAACAATAATAATAATAATAACAACACGAGTTTGAATTAATGAAATAGAAATAGAAATGGAATGAAATTAAATTAATGATAAACTGGTACATGAATATTCCACTCAGTGACTTAGTTCATTACAGGTACGGTCTATTTTAAAGTCAATTTTAAAGTGTGAACAGTCATTTCCAACTTCAACAGAAGTGAAACACTTTTCATTCAGATTCAAAAAATGTAAAAGAGACATGAGAGAATAAAGGAGATGATTATGAAGAATGGAGAAAGTTTCCTCAAGACACTTGACATGATCTTCAAAGTTTCTCGCGCTGCATATCCATGTCAAAACGCATTAAGTGGAAAATGAAGTGACTGGTTTTCATGGCGTTTCATCATCTGGTTAAAGATGTACATGGCCAGAGTGGAGAGATTTTCAATCGGTCGCTTTGAATTTGGGCTCTTTTGAATTAGAATTAGTCAGATGTGAAGATGAAGTCCAAACTTCAGTGTAGTTGACTATCCCAGCAGGCAGAAGAGCAGAATCATCTTTGTGAAGTCAAACATCACTGCTAGAGAGTCAGATGTTTGATCAGATCACAGTGAGGAACAGTACGACTGATGCTCTACACTACTGGAGTAAGTGTGGTGTTTAAACACTCACAACACCAGAGCAACCGAATAGCCATGCCCTAGCAACCACCACAACACCATAGCTACCGCATAGCCATGCCCTAGCAACCACCACAACACCATAGCTACTGCATAGCCATGCCCTAGCAACCACCACAACACCTTAGCTACTGATTAGCCATGCCCTAGCAACCACCACAACACCACAGTTACTGCATAGCAATACCCTAGCAACCACCACAACACCATAACTACCGCATTGCAATACCCTAGCAACCACCACAACACCACGGCTACTGCATTACAATACCCTAGCAACCACCACAACACCATAGCAACCACCACAACACCACAGCTACCACATAGCAATACCCTAGCAACCACCACAACACCACAGCTACTGCATAGCAATACCCTAGCAACCACCACAACACCACAGCAACCTCACAGCAACAAAACACTTTTAGAACACCTTAGTGTCTGTATTACCAATGCCCTGGAAAACATCCAGAACACCCAAGCAACCACATAAACAAAAAAAATCTCATGAACACTATTAAAGTCACACTATGCAGGAATTCCGTTTTTGTCAAACAGCGACCCCTAGAGTCGCTGTGGAATACTTGCCCTGTCGTAAATAACTCAAACTAACTGTAAAGGTAAAATTCTTGCATAGTGTGCCTTTAAATAATATTAAATAATTAATATAATATAATGAATACAAGTACATTTTGTTTTATACCATTAAATGTTATATAATATACAACATTTTATCATTATATATATATATATATATATATATATATATATATATATATATATATATATATATAAAACACTTAGTTTAATAATTGTAATATAATATCATTATAATAATAATAAAAATATCATTATTTTAATAAAAGTTATATAATATAATAATAAAGTACATTTAGTTTTTTAGCATTACATGCAATTGAATATACATATATAATATAAATTTACATATAATTATTTACTATTTATTCGATATACTTAATTGTGTGACCGTTGCGTGACATTCTATTGTTTAATTATTGTGTTTTCCTTCATACATTAGAAGTATTTAAAAATATTGAACACAATTTAGTGCAACAAAGAACGTGAAATTCCAGACGTGGATCATTCACACGTTCAGTTCAGGCTAGGATGGAGAACCATCAGTACGTTTGTCTTTTCCTTGATTTCTTCACATCTGAGATGAGCGTTCTGTCAAATGTGTGAAGGTGATAGAGAGAAGCGTTGAGAAATAGAGTAAGAAAGAGATTGCATCCATTTTTCTCCCCCCTCTTGATGGATGAATGGAGAGAGAGAGACACACGGACAACGGGAGACAAACTGAAGGAGAAAACATGCCGCTGTCCTCAGCCACTCTTCCATTTGTTCAGGCCACATTGTGTTTTTCTGGCAGTCGTCCATCACCCGACGTTCCCTTCTCCTGATGCCAGTCCTCCACGCTCGAGAGGAACCGCAGAGAACGCTGGTGGCGAGGACACACAGATCTGGCCCAGGATTCATGGCGTCTCTGTTTGAGGCTCTTGGGAAACAGAAACGTACCTCTCGTTTTCAGCCATGAGCTGCAAACGATGCTAATTAAAATACATCTTCATTCATTAGCGCGCACCTCCTCCTCTCCTTAACGACCCTCTTAAAGTCCTCCAGGCGTCCCGTCACTGAGGATTCGATCTGTTTGAGCACAAACTGGCGCAGCTACTCTCAATCTGATGTTTGCCAAGCTATACGCTACTCATAAATTATAGTTAAACTACCGACAAGCTTTGGAACTGAAGAAACAGTTGCTGCACAAGAAGGTAGGAACATAAAAAGGCTATATAAAGAGCAATATATATATTTTTAATTATATAACATTTGGCATATTTGGTCAAATATTTAACATTTTATAAAATATAAAAATCGATAATTTTATATTCTTTTTACACACAGATATACATACATATTTTTTTCATAAATAACATTAAAAATTGTAAATCCGATAAATCAGATAAATATTTTAATATATATATAAATGTGTAAATTATACATTTTTATTTTATACATTTATAATATTCTTTAAAATGGTTCAATATAATATATAAAATATTACATAGTCATTTATAAAAAATATTACAACATCAAATATTGCTCTATTTTCGGTAACTAAAATCAAAACTATTAAAAACATTTCTGGTAGCTGAATAAAATTCAGGTTTTCCCAGACCTGAAGGTGGAGTCATCACGCTCGCCAGAGGTTACCTTATTCACACGTGTGAGAGAGAAATGGAACCTGTTACCACAAGAATCCAGCAGCCAATGGTACCGCTACATTCCTGGCAACACTGAGCAACCAGTCCTGGGCAATTTATTTGCTGAACTTGTCAGGTGCGCAAAAGAAGTCACTGACCACAAGCAAGGTGACTACCATGAGTTTGTGCAGCTGTGTCTTGTGTTTCTGGATGCAGATGGTGAAGAGCAGACTGCAGTGACCTAATGTGACCTTCCAACGACCGGGAGCACTCCACAAGGCACGATGGATGGCCAAGCTGCTCTATACTCTCAAGCTGGCTTTGATGGAGCAGCACATCGCGTTGCTTCCCCAGGGCACAATCACCACACGGCAGCAGGTGCCGAAGATTCAGGCATTTGCCATTTTCATTACACACATCTATGCAAAGTGGTGGTTGACCACCACTCTCAAAGCATCTAAAAGCTGTAGATGCTGCCTGGAATGACCTGACACTCTACCACCACCTGCAGGCATACAAGGCTGTAGATGAGGGCATTGCAGCATCAGCGATCAAGGCGCTGGAGAGGCATCGCTGGTACCTGACAGGTGAGATGCTACCCCTGGCTCTCTTCAGCAGCAAGGTGCCCAATAATGACAAGCGTGCACTTGCCAGAGCGATCTTGGAGCACAAGCCTGCTGATCTCCCCATGCACATCCCTGAGCAGCACTTTGGCACTGAAAAAAACCAGCAGCCATATCACCCTGTAGCCCAAGACTGGTTGCCCACTGAAGCTAAGCAGGGCTGAGCCTGGTTAGTACCTGGATGGGAGACCTCTTGAGAAAACCAGGTTGCTGCTGGAAAAGGTGTTAGTGAGGCCAGTAGGGGGCGCTCACCCTGTGGTCTGTGTGGGTCCTAATGCCGCAATAAAGTGACTGGGACACTATACTGTCAAAGAGGTCCTGACTCTCTGTGGTCACAAAAAAATCCCAGGATGTCTTTCGAAAGAGTAGGGGTGTAATCCCGGCTTCCTGGCCCAATTTGCACAGTGGCCTCTGTCCATCATGGCCTCCTAATCATCCCCATATATACAGGTCCTTATTTAATTTTTATCATTACATTATGGAAAATAATGAACTATCACAATATGCTAATTTTTTGAGAAGGACCTGTATATATATATATATATATATATATATATATACATATATATACTGATTGGCTTCATCACTCTGTCTCCTCTCCACCAGTAAACTGGTGTGTGGTGGGCGTTCTGGTGCACTATGGCTGCCGTCGCATCATCCAGGTGGATGCTGCACATTGGTGGTGGTTGAGGAGATTCCCCTTCAAGTGTCGAGAAAAGCACTATACAAATGTGATGAATTATTATTTATATGTGTGTCCGACATCCATCACTGCTGCACAAAATTCAGGGTAAGGCCACGTGAACATGTCCCATTGACCTCCATTCATTTTGTCTATAGGACAAATGAATGAAGAATCTTGAAAGTTGAATTCTATAGAACCAGTTACTGTATAAAAGTTCACTGTTCTCAACATTTCCAGGTCAACCTTTTGGCAATTAGACTAAAAATTACACATTTTTCGAAATTTCGCCAAAGTTCATGTGTTAGGTGGCACCCCTAAATCTCAATGGAATTCCTCAAAACTTTGCAAAAGTCATTTTTATGTTAATTGGAACAAAATGCAATGCCAGCCAAATTGATATTTTGAAATTAAAATTTCCCATTCAAATTTGATGCACCCTAATATATATATATATATAAGAAAATAATCAAATGCAACATTTCAAATTTTTTGTTTAGTTTAAATTGAAGCGATTACATTAATAACCGGAAATAAATTAAATCAAAACTAACATTTTTTTTTCAAAAAATTTAACTAAAATTAACATGAAAACAAAATAATATAAAAATAAAAGCTAATTAAGAATATGAAAAAAAGTATAAAAAAACTAAAATAACACTGCTTCAATGTAGTACGATACTTTGTTTCTACCTTCTAGTGCAGCTCAAAAACACAAATTTACACTAAAACGGAAAACAGAAAAGAAAAGAAATATATATAAATGATTCACTGATTCTTTCATTCATTTAGTTAATTGCAAATTATGTATTTGATTCTTAAATCATTTATTGGATTCAAGCCATTTATATAATTTATTTATACAACCCACACACTGAACCAACTGATTCTATAAAATGAATTAGACTTCCCAAAGCCAGTCAATAGGAAAATTTTAGGAAAGTGTGTTTGATAATTGCCTTGGGTTAAATTAAATTTTTCTTTTGCCTACTTCACAATATTACATAATAACACAAATAAAACTACTCATGGTTTCAAAAGGCCCTTAGGACCTTAAAATAGTCCAGCATATTGAACGGACTGTACTTCCGGCCCCCATGGTCTTGTTTTCACTCGCCTCAAATTAAATATGCAGTCTACTTAGACTCGGGGTCTGTAAAGTCTTTCTCGTTGGCGTTTGATAACGCGAGGCACAGATGGCAATATAAGTATGCAATATGAGAGGTGATGCCTCCGTCTAGACCTCTATTCCCGAACGGAGCTCCATCCGCGCACATTCCTCAATACTTAAAAAGCAATAAAGCCACGGCCACAATCCTTCAGATGAGAGTAATTGTACAGGGATCCAACAGCGGGAGTTGAGGATGGGTAAAAATAGCTAGAAGCTGGAAATGAAGATGTATCTGTAGTGGGTAAGAAAAGTGTGGGGCGCTTATAACCCCGAGAAACCGGTGCCGTGTGTAATCCAGTTGTTTTGAGGATATGAGGTTATTGGGCTTTGACTTCTCAGGCCTTTGAACGGGGACTCGGCTCTTGTTGGGAAATGAAAAAGGACCTTGCGAGGGTTTAGATGAGCTCTTGAATGGATACAATCACTTCGCTGTGGAGCAAAATACAGAGCGATTGTTCATGGGCACACCGATCCAAATACACTAGCGCTTAAAGGTTTGGAATGTTTTTGTGAGCCTTGGTGAGCATAAAAGACTTCTTTAGAAAACGTTACAAAACGGGTCACACTTTATTTCGATGGTCCACTTTAGACATTCTACTAACTACAAGTAACTTTTTAACTACATGTCAACTAAATCTCATTAGAGTATTAGTAGAGTGTCTGCTTAATATCTACTAACTCTTTATTCTGATGCTCCCCAACACATTCTTCTGATTATAAGTAACTTTGCAACTACATGTCAACTTATTCTAATAACCCGAATCCTAACACATAACCCGGTAACACTTTATTTTGATGGTCCCTTTTGAACATTCTGTTAACTATAAGTAACTTTGCAACTACTGTACATGTCAACTAAATCTCATTAGAGTATTAGTGTACAGTCTGCTTAATATCTGCTAACTCTTTATTGTGATGGTCCTCCAACAGACATTATACTGACTATAAGTAATTTTGCAACTACATGTCAACTTATTCTAACCCTAACCCTACCAGTCTACTAATAATCTACTAATACTCTGAGAGTTAGTAGACATGTAAGTGCAATGTTACTTATAGACAACAGAATGTTGTCATCAAAATAAAGTGAAACCCATAACGCTAATCCAACAGTCTACCAACACTCTAATGAGAGTAAGTTGACATGTAGTTGCAAAATTACTTGTAGTTAGTAAAATGTCTGAAGTGTTTTCCAAAAATCAAAAATCTCAATCATTCCCAACTTTTGACCAGTAGTGTATGTGTGGACAACCTTATGTAATCTCCTGAAGCTTGGACATTTTTCAAAAATATCATGTTTTATGTCACATTTTGGAAGTAAAATGTGGAAGACACACATTTGAATGTCTTTCAGCTTTGTTGCAGCTCGTCTCGGTTCCTCGCTTGGGATCCAGTTCACGTTTCTGGAGATCTACGTGTTTTAACGTAATTTGATTTGTCGGTGAGATGGGGCGGATTAGTTCGGACGCAATTATCCGAGCCGCCTGTAATTACGAGCGTTCAGGCGATGGTGATGAGAGTCTAAGACGCAGCATGTCTCGAAAGGATTGAATGGAAATAACAGTTTAGACATGAACATGTAATTTCAGGGCTCTCGGGGACAATTACGCTTTATTGAAAGGACACAGCGAATGAATCCTGCCTTCCTTGTAGGTCTATTTGTTTATGTAAAAAGAAGCATCTTGAACGCCATCAGAGCACTTTTAGTTCCTGGTCTGTGAACTTTGACCTCTCCGAGGAGACGTTTACATGACACCGCTATCAACTGTGCCTGTTCATTGCGCATGTGTATTACGTGTTCAGTCCATATCAATAATATAATCAACAATGAATCAATCAAAACACCTGCCAATGCCGAATGACATTTTTGTCTGTATAACAATATTTAGCTGCCTTATTGTACCATATCTGTGCTAAAACATGCCAGTTTTTGTCCTTCATATCTCAGTGTTCCTCAGTTCAATGCGAGAATTTCACATGTGTGTCTCTGAATGAAGTTCTCATGATAATAAGTCCGGCCTGGGTGTGAAATTCGTCGCAAGAGTTCGACGCTGCCCATCTCTTTCATTTCTCTTTCATGTTTTAATATAATAACTTCCACTATTTCTCTCCGCCTCTCCCCATTTTTTCTCAATTATTTCCTCACTCTGTTTAATCTTTCTTTTTTTTGCCCCGTGGGACGTTGCATTTTGACAGGAAGGAAGGAGCAAAGGCAAGAAATGGATGATGCGGAGGGTGTGCGCGCGGTAGTCTGGCGCAATCTACCGTACTTTAATGTAAAATGCCCACAAGGATTCATCCCAAAGGACACGTACTGAAAACACACACGCACAAAAAAAAAACACTGACTACAGGGGAAGATGATGAAAGCAATGACCAAACCCACACAGACCCAACAGACCCTCAGAGAAGGGAAATAAAGATTCAGACTGCTGATCTAGAACCTTCTGCAGATCACAGACCCCCACACTGAAAACATCCAGAAGATTCCCCGTCATCCATCAATGACACGCAGGAACCACATCTCTGCTCCTGTGGAACTACACACCACAGAACAGAACAGAACAGAACAGAACAGAACAGAATAGAATAGAATAAAACAGAATAGAATAAAATAGAATGGCTTGATTTTCTACTATAATGATAATTATAAACTATAATGCTTAAATGTAAAACAATCTGGCAAATATAAAAATACACAAGCATGAAAATATATACAATGTATCAGTTTTGTAGCAGATAAAAATCTGAAAAAGAAGAATAGTTATGGAGAACAGAACAGAATAGAGTAGAATAGAATAGAATAGTATTTATTGCCTTATAGCGTCAAACTGGAAATATTATATAAATCTAGTGATTTTGTCATCAATAATGAACTTGACTTTATTACAATGATTTGCAAACAATTTGACAAACAATAAACAAATACATTTATACAAATAATTTAAATTATAATAAAAATAAACAAAATACAAAAGTATCTAAATAATAGTAGAGCCATTCAAACGTTTTTATTATCAACTAAAACTAATAAAAATATTGAACTAAAACTAATCAAATAAAATAAATATACTTATTTTTATAACTTTTCACTGAAATAAGCTGAATACCTTCTGGAACTGGAACTAAACTAAAACTGAACTAAAACTAAAATAAACCTAAATAGAAGTATTTGGAAAATAAAATATGACAACTCAAAATAAAAACTGAAAATCAAACTAACAAAAAATAACAACAACAGCTAATTCAAAATAATAGCAATGATATGAATAATTTAAAAAAACACCTGCCGATGCTAGATTATTTCTAATAAAACATTTTTGTCCTCATAACAATATTTAGGTGCTTTTTTCTACCATATTTCAGCAAAACTTTTTAGTTTTTGTTCCTCATAACTTAGTGTTACTCACATTATGGCTGTTTAATGTGAGATATTTTGTGATAAATAATTTACATAAAAAAAGTAATTTATATAAAACAGTTTATTTTGATGGTGCCTTTTGAACATTCTGTTCACTATAAGTAACTTTGCACCTACGTGTCAACTAACTCTCATTAGAGTATTGGTAGACTGTCTGCTTAATATCTGCTAACTCTTTATTGTGATGCTCCCCAACAGATATTATACTGACTATAAGTCACTTTGCAACTACGTCAACTTAATCTAACATCAGTAGTCAACATAGTGTGTTAAAAAGGGACCATAAAACAAAGTAAAACCAAAAAAGATACATAAATATATAAACAAACGTTTAGATATTGTGTATTACCTAGATAGACAGTATAGTATAACATAATGTAAAAGACAATGTCTATTTCAGACAGAGATTTTTGCCGATGATCTTAAAAATTAAGCAAATTCAACAATACTAAAAAATATAAACTGCTGCTGCATAGGGAGTTATTGTTCATAGTCGTGCTGGGTAGGTTTTATTTATCACTCATTATGAATGTGACCTTCACTCACAGGCAGAACAACACTAATACCATCAACAGCAGAGAACTGATGGCTTAACAACACTGTGGCGTAATGACTGCTGCTGCTGCTGGGAAAGGTCAAGCCGACAAGCTCTCTTCCCATGGAGAGTCAAACGGCACACAGATCACAATTACACCAGAGACAGAGAGAGTCGCATTGTGCCGCTCACACGGGACTTTCGCACTATTGTTCTAGTCGAGTGTCTCCTCTTGTTTTTATGTGCGTGTAAATAACGTTTGACGGACGGAGAGTGATTTTCTGCATCTGATCTGCGGTTTCAGAAGCCTCTCCACTACAGGGAAGAGTCCCGTGCATGTTAATGACGTTAGGCGCTCATAAATCTAGTTTAAAGTGCTGCGGTCAGCGTTCAGTGCTCCCACAGGTTCTGCCAACTCTGCCTCCATCCAATCCCCTCGAAACACACTGAAGAAAAGTCCAGTCCCGCTCTCAAATATCTGTCAGATCTGTAACACTTTCAAAGGTGTGAGCGCTTACGGTCAGCAATATGACACTGCTGTTTGTGTGTCATTATCGGCTGATGTCACTTCCTGAAAGGCCTGTGATATCATCTGCTCTCTGCCCTGAGGGAACTGAGAAACTACAACACTCCGTACGCATCACCTACAATCTCATAGTAGCCTGGCAACCACACAGAATACCCTAGCAACCACACAAACAATGTAGTAACCACATAGCAGCTTGACAACCACTCAAAATAGTGTAAACTACAATCTCAAAGTAGCCTGGCAACCTCCTAGAACACCCTAGCAACCACACAAATACCCTAGTAACCACATAACAGCTTGACAACCATCCAGAATACCCTAGTAACTACACAAACACCCTAGTAACCACATAGCAGCTTGACAACCACCCAAAATAGTGTAAACTACAATCTCATAGTAGCCTGGCAACCACACAGAACACCTAGTTACCACATAGCAGGTTAACAACCACCCAGAACACCCCAGAAACAACACGAAACACCATAGTAACTACACAGCAGTGTGGCAACCACCCAGACTACACCCTAGTAACTACATAGCAGCATGGCAACCACATAGCAAGTTGACAACCACTCAGAATACCCTAGCAACTTTATTATAGATTGACAACCACCCAGAATACACCCTAGTAACTACATACATTCAGTTCATGAATTCAGATTAATTTACAATTGAACTGAATTATTATTTTAAAAAATAATGAATCATTAAAAATACTGAAAAATTTACTTATTTTAGCAGCCTAGCAACCACACAAAACACCCAAGCAAAGGCATAGAAAAGTATTATTATTAGTAGTTTCTTATTTTATATATATATATATATATATATATATATATATATATATATTTGTTCAATGTTTTAAAATGACTGTTCATTCAAATCTCACGGGCCGTATGTTAACATACATGGTAACAGTTGTTGGGTTCAGATATACTGAACTGTGTGAATCATTTCTTGTGTCCATATTCAAACCTATTAAAACACAAACACAACCATCTGCTTTGGCTGAAAGACAAAAAGCCACAGATTAAAAACAAAGCTCGAGTTGCAATTCTCTGAAGTCCTATAAACACATTAATCATAACTGATACATCCCAGTATTTCTGTTTCCCCGTCGAAATCATGTAACCCAGAGTCAATTTGGATCTGCACAAATGGCCTTGTTCTACCCACAATCATCATCCAGGCAAGAAAAACATTGAAGCTATTATGGCAAAAAATGGGGGTTTCACAGAAAAATTACAACTGAAATAAGAGGCTGAAGTGGAGCAGTCTAGACTCACACTCTCAAAACGCGACAAAACAATGATCCCATCTACACAAACCCTTTATGCCTATAGGTCACGTCAACTACCGTCAACCCAGGCGAGTCCTGATTGTGTTTCTTGCAGACCCTCGGTGATGCCATCATCGTCCTGCTCACTCATTTTAATGAGGCTCGGTGCTTGAATGGTAATGACCAATCTTTTTCAGGGCCATTATGAAGATAATATCATTGGTACTATCAGGGCAGTAAAAATTATGGGACAATAAACATAAAAAATACACTTTCTCCACTGTACTGTTGCAATGAAATACACCTTTGTTTACTGCAACTGCCTTCTGGTTATGTATTTGATTATCTCAATGCACACATTCAAATATAACAATGTGCTAAAAACACCTTAAGGCTTGAATACACTACTTTTAAAACATTTTAAACACTTCATTATAAAAAATATGCATCACACACTTGACAACTTTGTAAATAGTTACAGAGAAAAAACTGGGCATCATACACTAAACGACTGAGGATCTAACACTAAGAGACTTAAAGTTTCAAGAACAATAACATGTCATTTACTAGAGGTTCTGACAAAATGTTAATTGCTGCAGTCTATTTAAAGTTTTAATAGACAGAGACAAATTGTTGTCATTTAGGAATGAGATTGTGTTTGAATTGAGATCACAATCTTTTAATGATTAATCATGCAGCTCTACTTAACACTAAAGCTATAAAAAATGTACTAGCAATGGCTAAAAAAACACAGTATTAACAACATAGAATCTGACATGGAAGTCTAAAAGTGTTGAATTGTTCAGCATCCTTTTAAAATGATCAAGAAAATGTGTCTGAATTGGCCAATTGATTGACACAGCTGGTCTGATTATGGGTTTGGAAAGATCTGAAGCTTTGTACAATTTCCCAGAGACACTGAATCCACATTTCAGCCGAGCGTATCTTTGGATGACAGCCCTTTTGCCACACTCCAGACTAACACTTGAGAACAGTAGCACCGGTGCCACAAAGTTCTACAGATGGTGGCGCCAGCACCTGATTTGTTAGCGCTGGGGAAAATTTTATCATAAAATTAGTTTAATCATAAAATTACAATTATTTTGCATTAATAAGTGCAGTTAAAATTCAATGTTATTAACAACAGGAATGAGCAAAAACCTAATTTTGTAGGAAAATTGAAATATTCTACTCTTAATAAATGTAACATTGTTGTTCTATATAGTATCATACTGAACTGACCGACAGCTTCAGTGATTATAAAAGGAGCACTCTTTACTTGCTTTCTTTGTAGTTGTTAGTTTTCATGAGACTTTGTGACTTCCTACATTTTTCTCTATAATGTTAGGGAGTTGAAATGACTAATCATTCAATGAGTGCTCCTCTGCTGCCATCTACAGGTTATAATGGTAATTTAATGTATTTCTAAATAAAAGTGCTTGTTTGCGACAGTGTTAGTTTTACTACAACTTTAAACTTTTAGTTTTACAAATTATCATTAAAAATAACATTAAAACTGGATAATATTTAGAGCTGTGAAGTTCTGGAAAAATTGCTAAGCACTTGAAATCCCTTGAAAAGTGCTTGCATTTCACTCTCATAAGGTTGTGCGAAACCTGAGATGAATAAAACCTTTGACTATTTCTGCCACAATACCATGGTTACAGTAAGCATTGCTACATTAAATCCATGGTTAATGTTGGTGATTTGTGTATTGAAAAGCCTTCAATAACTTGTTTGTTCATGGCACAATGTTTCGCCTGGTTTGGTTTCCACGTCAGCACTGTTTGATCTGATATCTGTGGTTCATAAAATAATTCTGTTATGTTTCTTATATGCAACAGAAATGGCAGCTCTTATCAGTTGGGCAACATGGTGGTGGAACCAGTGCAACCTCTAACAAAATTTAGTCGCACCGGCAGGAAAAATGCTTGGAAAATGCGACCATTTGGTTGCAGTCTGGAGCCCTGAAACAGATGTGAAACTGCCACACTGAAGCCATCATTACCCTTCTGTCTGTAGAACTCATTTTCTCTCGCACACTAGTTACCACTCTGTTTTTCACCAGAGTCCTCTGGGACACGCTGGCCACATTTTCAGCCGTTTGCAGTTTTTTTTCCTGCCACTCACAGGCGATTAGGTGAGTAATTACGCCCCATGCGTCCCAGTAAAGTCATGTGTGAAATTCAATCCTTTCTCTGCGAAATAAATCACACAAGCAGTCTGCAAAACTATCACTCACAACAAAAAAAAAAACTAATTTAATTAAGTCACCCCGGTTTCTCATTTTAGTACATCAACTGGAACTACAACACCCATAATGCACTTCTCAGTATTTATGCAGTCAGTGGTACTCTTTTTCACAGTGGAAGTTAAAAGTGTGACTGCAAAAGATCTAACATCATTTTTTGGTTAAACACATTTTAATTGTATCTCCAGATGTCTTTAAACCATCAGTGTCAGGCCGTCTTAATTTCCCTTCAGCAGAAGTCGGTTGCATGGTTTATGAACACAGACTGTGGTGTCGAGCGGAGCAGGACCCTCTCATATCCGCAGGACCAGCGTGCACTTCAGCAGCCAAATTAACTAAATCACGGTCCCTTGGTGACAACGGCCCAGGATGTTTCCACATCTGAACCTTATCAAAATGCATAAACGCAATTAAAATGTCTGATTCACAGTGACCCAGAATACCCTAGAAACCACCTAAAACATCCTAGCAACAGGATATTGGCAACTGCATAGAAGCCTGGCAACCACCCAGAATACCTTAACAACAGGATAGCAATGTGCTAAAACTACACAAAACAGTTGTTGGTGGAAAAACAGCTAACTACTGCTAAATTCATATTTGCATAGTTATACCGAGAGTGAAAAGTACATAAAGAAGCAGTACCTGAAAAGTATGTACTTGAGTATGTACCTAAAGTAGAAGACCAGTATTGGGACAATATTAGTGGCCTGGTTCAGTTCAGGTCATTTCTCCACACTTTCCGGCGTGATTAAGTACAATAAATCTTGAAATACATGACAAAAAAGCTTTAAAAAATCCACTAGAAAAGCAACGTTAGACCTACTATTTTCAACATACTCTGGACTGGGATGAACAACAAAAGCACCAAAAACATGGACTGAAATGTGTTAAGGTTACAATGAACTGCATAGATCTAATAATACATTTAATTTTTTTGCATGAACATGTAAAGGCATAAAAAACTGCAGAATTGTGATTTTACAGTATTTAGAGGTTGAGTGTTTGGTTTTTCTAAGGAATTTCGATTTAATGCTGAGGATAAAATATTTACTGCATGTGCTCATTGCAAGTATTTAATTTGATGGTAACAGTTTAGTTTAGGGTCCAATTCTAGTTGCTTATTAGCATGCATATTACTAGAATATTGGCAGTTTATTAGTACTTGTAAATCACATATTAATGCCTTATTCTGTATCCCTTAATCCTACCCAATACCTAAACTTAACAACTACCTAACTAACTACTGTATTGATAGGAAGTAATTAGGAGTTTATTCGGGAAAAAGTCATAGTTAATAGTTAGTTAATAGTGAGAATTGAACCCTAATCTAAAGTGTGACCAATGTGATCCATGTTGCATTTTATTTTGTATCAGTAGAAAACAGTTGGATATTTCGCCAAACTTCATGTTGGATTCTGTTTTTTTAACATAGAGCCTGTTAGTATTGCTCAGGCATCTGGACTCTCCACATGGCTTTCGGAGTGAGTCCCTCCCTGGATTTACACTGCATGTGCCTACATCGACAGCATTTTAAACTCAAACAAAAGCCCTTGTCGGTCACAAAAACCCAGACTAGCAGTCGTTTGTGCAAGGGACTCTGGGAACGCTTGTGGATCCGATGTGTGGATAAAAGCAGAAAGTCAAACGCCTTCTCGCTGCCATCCAGGTCGACATGAAAGGAATGAATTAACAGTCTCGCTGCCCCATCTGAGGGGTACCGAAAGAGGTTAGTCATGTCGGCCCGAGCTAAATGAGAAACGAAGGACCTCGACCTGACGCTGTCCGCCGCATGGCAATCGCGTCCCAATGCATGAATATCAAAGCGCCCACTTGACGGACAACTAAGACATCAGACGGCCCTTTGGCAATAATGAGGTCGGCGGAACAAGACTGATAGGCTGGATATTATTGCGGACGCATCTCGCGTATGATCAAGCGCTGAAGGTCCTCAGCTGCTCTCTGATTTAGGAGGGGGCAAAGCTGGAGGCTTAACAGGGAGTCAGCGGCTCTAATTTATGTACCGCCGCGTGTTTTATCTCCTCACGAGCGCTCATCAACTCTAGGGCCGTGAAACTTTCTCTAAATCCCTCTATCTGTATTAAAGAGGGAATTGGGGTGGAGTGAATATGAACATCGTAAATATCTGTGCGACTTTCGGTCGTCTCGTTGTCTCTGATTAATTAACACCGGGGCTATCTCTACGCCCGTCTGGCCCGTATGACACAAAAGGACATTGTAAGGCCGGGGATGTGCATGTGAAGCTCCGTAGATAGAATCACGCTGGGGGAAAAAGGGAGTGGGTTCGGTCTCCGGTTCTTGAAGTCTTGACTGCGTAATTATCAGTCGGAAGTTATAATGGAACTCATAGGGAGGCAAACTAGCGTGCTAATTCTCACCTCATCATGACATTGACTGCTGCGAAGCTAACTGTATTAATATTGCACTTATGAGCAAGCAGCAGGTATAAAGTCTTCATTTGGTCTCTTTCTTTTGAGCTTAAACATAGCTTGACCTTTAAATGTAATGCTTGAAGAGTTGGCCCAGAGTATACGCCACAAAATCCAAAGGATTCAAGGCCCCTGAAGGTCTGTCATACTTAATGTGGACTGAACTACAATTCATTGTGAGGAAACCTACTGCTTCAATTGATTAAAAAGAAAAGTGGCCGCTAACTGAATGCGCTTACCGCGGTTTCTCACGTCAGGTGCGGAACGAGTACAAAGAGACGCTGAATGCAAGGGACGAGAGTGCAGATCATCCGTGATTACACGTCGACCCAGTTTCTTCGGTCTTGTGAATGAAGATTGTAAACATCAAAAGCATTCAGAACAAACAGAGCCGCCCGCGTGGGAAATGGTCATACAGGAAGATGTCATGTAATTTTGCAGTAATGATACACTCTGGTTGATGGAAGCTGCACCTTCATGTCTGGGTTCATGGTGCTGGATGGGCTTCAGATACCGTGGTAGAGCTCATTACCAGGAAAAGTGAACCAAAGTGAAGCGTGACCTCTCTAAACTCGAGCCATCCCACCATCCATGAGTTATTCTGTGGATGGAACCCGTTCTGGAAAACTCACTGGATATGTCTAGAGAGAAATAATAGCATATTATGCAACAATAAACACCTCAGGCAGCAGTAGGATAAAACTGCTTTCACCTGACATCATTACGTGCATGTTTAAAATAAATTGATATCATGTTAAAAAAATATATATTTTTTCCAATTTTTTTAATAAAATTACAAAAAATATTTAAAATATTTTTTTAATTATTTAAAGTTAAAAATATATAAATAATTAAATAAATAGAAGTTCAAAATATTGAATCAATGCAAAAAATATGATCCAAACAGCATAAAATGTAAAACAAATAGAAAGTATATATATATATATATATATATACACTTTTTTTATAAATATAGAAAATTGTAATAAAAGAATATATATATATATAAAAAAGTACAATAAAAAAAATCAAGCACTCTGATAAAATATTAGGTCTAGCAAAAGATGCCAAAAATAAGTCAGATTTTACTTCCAAATATATAATATTTTCTCATTTTAAATTTAGTTTATTCCATTTGTTATTTCAATTTAGTTTGCGCTAGTTTCACTCTATGATTGTTTCTCGTTATTTTCAGTCTAGTTTAAAGTTTCAAATTTGCATATCATGTGCAGTTTTTATACATGCTACAAATATAGTAAGAGTAGATGCTTACATAATGAATAAAGATCCAAACAAAATGCTGTAGCCTACTGAAGGACATGTACACTAGCACAAGGCCAGTGACACAACCCAACCATGTCATTCAAAGTCATCTCCACTCAAAAAGAAAATGCAATCTACATGCAAAAGAGATAAACGCCCTCCATCACTGATTATTCCCAAACACAGTCTGCCCTAAAGACAGTGAAGCTCCAGCCAAGGAAGAGCTAATCCCAAAGGCTGAGGTTTCCATAATATTATATTTATCCACCAGACAGCCTGAAGAGCAATCTAACAGAAACGCCACCGTAAGCAGTGGATTTGCACAGCGCCCATAAAGTCATTAATTCTTAAAGAGGGATACCTCACGCCATCCTCGATCAATAATCAAACGTGTCATGCTAGATTGGTGCGGGCGCTGAGGCCGTAATCGACCCCTCACGTGGCCGATCATTAACGGCAACATTCATTGGAAACGCTCTTGTTTTGCCAGCACTATCTGAGGTGTTTAATTGCCTTCCATAGAGCGTCTGCCACGAGAAAGAGAGTCATGTGTCCCGCGAGTGCTTTGAGGATGTGCTATCGACTGGGGTATTTGGTGCGCGGTGTCGACTGGATAGCTCTTTCGCTCGATATCTTCGGCAGCTGGCTGTGTATTAATGATCCTCCGGTGTGCAGGGCTTTACCCACGTCCCATCTCTGCCGGAAATAGGCCCACAAAATAATCTTCCAATCGTGGGTGTAGTGTAGGCTACAGATGAGACCTATCAGGTTCAGAGCTGGTTCAGGTGTTTGTGGGGAATTTCACTCGGATATGGCGGCAAACGCGTTTTCCATCACCGCTAATTTGACATTGACTGCTTTTAAATGTCTTCTGTGATCTAGCATTAAAAACATGATTTTGATGAGCGACCGCACGGCTTCTGTGCTTCTGGCCTCACTTTTATTACGCCGTCAAACTTTTATCGCCGTGTCATTTGGCAGAGCTCGAAGAGACGGACGGAAAGAGGAACACTGAGAGAATTTTAAAAAAGGGCCAGAGGCGTCAGATGTAAATTAGCAGAAAGGAGCGACTGTCACACTATACGACACTCTGGATTAACACTTGTTATTAGGTGAAGGCCAACTTTAACCCAGGTTTGTCAAAATATCACTGCTCTTAACCATTATAAAAGAAATAAGCAATATGTTATGGTGATTTCACTATGATTAAGGGGATTTTAGATGCGGTAAAATAACCGTATTGGAAAATACATTAGTAAAAGAACTCTTTTTGGATGATATAAAATAGAAAATGTAAAATAGCTATATTAAATAAAACAGCATCAAATCAATGTAAAGAAAAATATAAAAAAATACAGATAATGTAATAAATATTATAAAAATAATCATATCACAAATAATTATTAAAATATAAACCAAACAGCACATAAATAAATAAATAACCAACAAACAAATAAATAATAGCTGTAACTGTACCAAATAAAGGGTCTAGGGAAAAAATGCTGTAAATCATGGTGATTCCTTCTAGAACACAATAAGTCACGTAAAATTGTGTGGCTTTATTGCTTTGGAAGGGTTCTAACCACCATTCAGTGATAAATGATAAACGTTGCTTAAACTTGAACTAAAATAAGACGATATCGTTGGAATCACTTTCAGAATGATTTTTTTCCAGCTGATGACCGATAAAAACATTGGCAGCCAATCAGAATCCATCCTGCTTTAAAGAGCTCGAGCAGCGGACGATAAAACTGCAGAGCGCTTAGAATAAACAGAACGATATCGTCCGCTGGTGTGGACGCTAGTATAGTTATCGTTATAGTTGTCTTTATAGTTATCGCTCTTGGTGTGAACGGGCCTTATTATGTTTTGTCCTGCAGCATCTCTACCTGTATGATAATGATTTATCTGAATAATTTCTCACCGGTTATGAATAGAAAAACAAAATTGCATGCTAATTTCCTTGGGGAGCCACTAAATGAAGTTTGTTGCATTAGCCCAAACAAACTCCAGGCCGTTTATCATGGGTCAGTTGGTCATTACTGTGCTCAGTCAGGCTGTTTCAGTCGCTCTAATCTCAAGTTCCACTTCAGGACTTTCTGCCTTCGCTGCATTTACAGGCATAACATGCACAGAAAGTTATTATGACCTCACCGGTTAAACCCTCAAACCCCTGCACAACTCTCACCCACATACTTCCAATGTACTCAGAGAATATATATACAAATACTAATATAATAATTCAGTCCCATAATAAGCCTGCCACTGTGATTTTTTTTTAACATTTTTATATTATATTTTTATATATCTATATAAATTTATGTATTTAAAATAAAGTAATATTTTTTAAATAACATATTATATTTTTTAAATAAATGAAAACATAAAATGTGTACATTGTATTTTAAATTAAATTATTTTTAAAATATTATTAATCATTTTTATTTTATTGATTTATTAATAAACATTTTTAAATAAAAATGCATTTTTAAATACAACTTTATCATTTTTAAATCAAGGTTTTGACAATTTTTTAAATAAAAAATATTTGTAAAATAAATAATTGTATATTTTAAAATAAATAAATAAAAATACATTTTTAAATGTTATATTTTTTTAAATAAAAATGTATATTTTAAAGTAGTATAAATATTTGTAATTAAATAAAAATAAATGCATGAATAAATATTTTTAAATGCATTTTTTTATTTTCTAAATATAATCTTGTAATTTTTAAATAAAAATATATATTTTTTTAAATAAATAATTTTATATTGTAAAATAAATAATTAAATAAAATGTATACATTGTAGTGTGTGTCGTGTTGAATTTAATTTAAGCTGAAACAATAATTATTAGATTTGCACAGAATGATTTATAATGTGGGTCATTATTAGATTCTCATTACTGATTATATTTTATTCTCTTAAAAAAGCATTACTGTTCAATCTAATCCAAAAAAAAAAAAAAAAAGCGGCTAATTTACAGTCCTCTGCCTCTTCACCGCTATAGAAAAAGGTGTATTTGACATCAAAGTATGTAGACGCTGTGGCCCAAGCCGCCATCAAAGCTGACATTTTGTTGAAAAGGTGTGCTTTAATAAAGTTTTAACCAATTGTATTAGTCTTTGATGTCAGGCGGTTTGATTTATTACTATTTTATCTAAAGAAAAACACTACTTCCCTCACAGAGCAGAGGCTTTTCTCCCCAGCTCACTGTAGACGGAGGCTGGATATTTGATCTGTCGCTGGTCTCGGGAACACTGTCGAGTCCACGCAGCAGGTGCCGGTGGCGTTATTTGCATCTCTGCCGGAAACGAGCATGTGAAGACGACTGCAGGCGAACGGACTACTCGACCAGCCAAGGACATCGAGAGAAGTGTGAGTCAACATGCGGCCTCCTTTAAAACAGCACAAACCATCTTATCCACGTCATTCATGCCTCGTTCTTTAAAGAGCAGCGTTCACAGGCGAAGGATATGCCGGTCGGGCCTTGAAAGAGAGATGTTTTGTGACACTGATGCTACAGTATATTGTTCATTTAGATGCATTACTTCAAGAGAGCTGGAAGGGGGTTACAACAGGCACATATCTGATGTTTAACAGGGCAAATCTCATGAAACATGTCTGGGTCACATAAAAACATAATAGATCGAAGTGCACTCGAAGTGCAAACATATTTAATATATGCTTTATTATGCAAAATATTATTTTCACATTGCTGTAATGCAAGACATACATTATATAATATGATAATTATATATGATTTAAATTGTAAAGTGTTTATCTTGGTAGTATTATGTGCCATTTTAATTGCTGACTATTTCAATTAAATAACATTTATTTGTTATACTCTTACTGTAATACTAATTACTGTATTTATATTAAGATCTGTAAATGAGAACCACATAAAAAAATCTAATGACAAAAATAAGTTTTGCTTTACATCAAGAACTTTAATAAAAATGCAAAAAATATATATTAGTCACTTTTTTTTAAGGGTAAAAGATAAATATATATTTTTGAGTATGACATTATTAGACTATCATTACTGCAAAATGGTGTCAAATTCAAAAATGTTACTCTTTAAAACATCAATTATGTATAAATGTTTTACAGTTAAAACAACATTTATTATTTTTACATTAGTTTGTATTTATGAATCTATTTATTAATCCATATAAGGGTATTAGCATTATATTTATTCATCAAAAATATGATATTTATTCATTTAATACATTTTAGGGTGAAAAATGAACCAGACATGTTTTTGTGAAACTCAATCAAGAACATAATTAGTTGAGTGAGACTTTAGACCAATGAAATCTCACTGTGGGCGGAGCTACATAGAGCAACATTACATAAATTCGCCAAAATATAGACAAAAAAAACCAACAACTAAGGCCTCTTCTGCTGTGAATGTCTCCGTTTCATTTTCTCGCCTCAGAAAAGCAATCTGCATTTATTTGCTTCACCTGTGACTGTTGATTTGCACTTTGACCCCGACAGTAGCAAGATCTAGTACAAGAAATGATGCCAAGACACGCATTTAGTCCATTTCACCAACACGCCTCCATGTGTTTTTACACAAGGAATATCAAAAACAATCAGAGCCGTGACCTTCCGAGACCCACATCTGCAACGGTGATAAGGGAAACGCACACAAATGCATCATTGACTCGCTTGAGGGTTCATGAATATATTTGCATATGACATTCTGATCAGTCTCGATCATCTAGAGGAGTCAGAGTTCAGCTGCATATCTAATACGGCTAAATAAACTCAAAAATAACCTCCATAGTAGAGAAATATACGTTGATCTGATGTCACATCTGCATAAATGCGGTTGAGCATTACTTAGATTAAATATGCAAGTCATGCAGCCGTTTAGAGGCGCAGTATTTATGGGCCAGGTCGGCGGGCCGCGCTGACAGGCATAAAGATGGAAATGAAGCCCATTTGAGCGGACGGGGAAGGGCACATCGATGACAGATTGGTATTCCCTGCCAACACTCGGATTTCAAGACAAACGTTCAAGTTTGTGAGTACCTTGTGTTCCTGCTCTGGTTCATTATTCTTTATGCCTACTTCCACAAATGTAAGTTCTTACAGCGAACCAAACCATTTCATGACATCTTTAAGAAGCTTCGCATCCTCCCAGGGCTTGACAATGTGAGTGAAACGATCGCATTGTCGACTAAATATAGATGTGTGCAAAAGTCTAAGTGAGTTCCTTAAAGGGATAGTTCACCCAAAAATAAGTTCTCTTTTACTCACCCTCAAGTTGTTCCAAACCTGTATGAGTTTCTTTCTTCTGTTGAACACACAAAAAAAGATATTTTGAAGAATTCTGGTAACCAGACAGGTAGCCATTGACTTCAATAGGATTTTTTTTTCCTACTATGAAAGTCAAAAGCTACCGTCTAAAATGTCTAAAAAATTTAATTTTATGAAATTTAAGGACACAAACAGCTTAAATATCTTAAAATCAGCATGAAACAGATGTTGCGATTGACTTTCTTCCTTATTGTTACATATATCAGAGTGAAATGGCTTCTGGAACAGGAACACATGTAGGGCGGGGCTTGATTTGGTTCATGGGGAATTAAAAGAGTGCATTAGTGGCCACACACTTTTTAAGAAGTGTTCGTTCCGAAGTATTTTATCTATTAATTTCTCCCACAGGGATTTTAAAAAGGTCTTTGTTAAAACGTTTTAAGCCATGAGGCAACCAAACCATAGTATTTGAAATTGGACAAAAAGACAAAGGTACAAGACTGTGAACTTAACGGCTTTAGTGAAGAAAAGCACTACAATCCCATTAAGCAATGCAAACAACAATCAAAATAGAAACGGTCGAAATATGAAACTATTCATTAAAAAATGTTGATTATACACAAAAACACTATTTTATGTTGTTGTTTTTTTTGCCAAATATGCATACATATTCAAATATGTCAAATCGATTACATGCAGTGCTTCATGGGAGTGGGCGGAGGTAAAGAGATCTTTTGGCACATTTTGCTCATTTAAACTCTAATTGCGGTACAGCATCATGGGTAATGTAGTCTTTCACCACTAATTCAATGTTAAACACGATTGTTTTAAAACTAAGTTAAAATAATGCGGGCTGACAGCTTGAACAGAAGCAAAATACCATCGATTAACAACCTCATCGCTCTCTTTAAAGATTTAGAAGTTATTGTTAAAAATGTAAAATATTTCATTTCCGGAACCTGACTGTTGCACGCTTGGATGGTTGTGGTTTGCTATTGTGGCTTAAATTTGAGGATGGAAAAAAGGGGAATCATGATACAGCCTGATGTAATTAAACTTCAAAAGGCTATGATTTCATCAAATAAATATGAGTGCTGCACCTTCAAAGTTAAAACACAGAGGAGTTCCACAGGCTCACAATCAATGAATACCAATTTCTTTTTTTTATTTCTCCCCTGGTTATTATTGGTATACAAAATATTTGACTGATATTTAATCCAACAAAGTCTTGTAGCGTCTATCTGGACTTCCCTGTAATAGGAAGAACACAGTTTAAGTAGGCCTATAAATAATTACATAATTATTAAATACAGTTTGAAGAAGAATTTAAAAACCAAATGTACTTTTGATATTTTAATAAATCATTATGCTGGTAAATGGCTCATTGTATCCCTTTATTAATGAAAAACTCAATTTTCAATGCACCCCTACAATTTATTATTGCGCTCCTAAATTTTTCAAGTAAAAAGCACGTGTGTTCATTTGGGGGAAAAAGTAAGTTTCAAGCCCTTCCTCCATCTCAATCCGGATGCATCAGAGAGAAGAGGAGATCCAGGCTGTTCCTGCGGCGCTTCGGCTCTTTAAAACTCACTCCTGAGGCGTCACACTTTTGTAAACACAGATAAAATGAACTCGCCACAATCCCTCTGCATCAGCAGCGCTAACACCTCCTGTGGGACACATTCACTGCAGGACATCTGCTTTCTGAGACGCTATATTACAGCCCAGAGTATGAGAGAGATCATTCTTGAAGTCATAACTGACACGTAAAGTTGCGCAGGAACAGGGACACAGCAGAAGTAACGTTAGCTAACGTGCTCAGCAAGATTTGGCATCACACTCGTCGTTTTGCTATGACCGTAGTGTCTCCTAAAAGTTATACCCTTCTGTAAAAAACATGGATCATTTGAGTATAGCAAAACTGTTTTACACATAACGGCAGTGGTATTGCAATAACTGTGGAAGTATAGCTAAAAATAAACATCACAAGCAGGCTTTTTACACATACGATGTTTGTAAATGGGTCCTAAAATTAACACTCGGCAAGCGCCAAATGCAAGTAAAAATCGCCGTTGGTGAGTGTATAAAACCTTTAACATTTTTTTCATGAATTCTAACTATGCGTTGTTGGGAGAATATGAATGTAAACAAATGTGGACATCGCTCGCAGACCAGCGCTGTATTGTCACAAAAGTTTAAGCCTTGCAAATTTAAATGTTCAAGCTCAAGAAGATGCGAAATGGTGCTCAATTTGTTACCCGCACACTGAATGAAAAGTATACTAAATTCATAAAGTATATGCAAATACTGAATTGAGTTCTCTTTCACGTCTTCTTGCGAGTGAACAGACAAATAGTGAACAGGCGAGTATCCTAGTAAACATAGTTGGTTATGGCTTAAGTGAATGTAAACAGTATGAGAGATGTGTATCAGTATCAGTGTATTGGATCTGTGCATTAGTCTTAAAGTAACAGCAGCCTAATACTCCTGCTGCTGTTTTTTTTTATGTTAATCAAAGAACAAAGAAAAAAAATTACTCAACTTTTGTAACTTTAATAAGGATTAATCTGTTTGATTTACAGTGATGTTTAACATTTGATTACTTTATCCGATGTCTCTACCTGAAAACTGCAAAAAACTGTTACTTGTCAATGTTTTAAATGTGTATTAGTTGGGCTAGAAGCTTTAGCTGTGGTATCAAAATTGGAATATAGAATTGTGAATTTTCATTTTGGTTTCGAATTAATTTTGGTGTCATAATTGCCTGTTTCTGCACTTTCATGGCTGGTAATATATATACAGGTCCTTCTCAAAAAAATAGCATATTGTGATAAAGTTCATTATTTTCCATAATGTAATGATACAAATTAAACTTTCATATATTTTAGATTCATTGCACACCAACTGAAATATTTCAGGTCTTTTATTGTTTTAATACTGATGATTTTGGCATACAGCTCATGAAAACCCAAAATTCCTATCTCAAAAAATTAGCATATCATGAAAAGGTTCTCTAAACGAGCTATTAACCTAATCATCTGAATCAACTAATTAACTCTAAACACCTGCAAAAGATTCATGAGGCTTTCAAAACTCCCAGCCTGTTTCATTACTCAAAACCGCAATCATGGGTAAGACTGCCGACCTGACTGCTGTCCAGAAGGCCATCATTGACACCCTCAAGCAAGAGGGTAAGACACAGAAAGAAATTTCTGAACACATAGGCTGTTCCCAGAGTGCTGTATCAAGGCACCTCAGTGGGAAGGAAAAAGTGTGGCAAAAAACGCTGCACAACGAGAAGAGGTAACCGGACCCTGAGGAAGATTGTGGAGAAGGACCGATTCCAGACCTTGGGGGACCTGCGGAAGCAGTGGACTGAGTCTGGAGAAACATCCAGAGCCACCGTGCACAGGCGTGTGCAGGAAATTGGCTACAGGTGCCGCATTCCCCAGGTCAAGCCACTTTTGAACCAGAAACAGCGGCAGAAGCGCCTGACCTGGGCTACAGAGAGGCAGCACTGGACTGTTGCTCAGTGGTCCAAAGTACTTTTTTCGGATGAAAGCAAATTTTGCATGTCATTCGGAAATAAGGTGCCAGAGTCTGGAGGAAGACTGGGAAGAAGGAAATGCCAAAATGCCTGAAGTCCAGTGTCAAGTACCCACAGTCAGTGATGGTCTGGGGTGCCATGTCAGCTGCTGGTGTTGGTCCACTGTGTTTTATCAAGGGCAGGGTCAATGCAGCTAGCTATCAGGAGATTTTGGAGCACTTCATGCTTCCATCTGATTTAATTTTTCAGCACGACCTGGCACCTGCTCACAGTGCCAAAACCACTGGTAAATGGTTTACTGACCATGGTATTACTGTGCTCAATTGGCCTGCCAACTCTCCTGACCTGAACCCCATAGAGAATATGTGGGATATTGTGAAGAGAAAGTTGAGAGACGCAAGACCCAACACTCTGGATGAGCTTAAGGCCGCTATCGAAGCATCCTGGGCCTCCATAACACCTCAGCAGTGCCACAGGCTGATTGCCTCCATGCCACGCCGCATTGAAGCAGTCATTTCTGCAAAAGGATTCCCGACCAAGTATTGAGTGCATAACTGAACATAATTATTTGAAGGTTGACTTTTTTTGTATTAAAAACACTTTTATTGGTCGGATGAAATATGCTAATTTTTTGAGATAGGAATTTGGGGTTTTCATGAGCTGTATGCCAAAATCATCAGTATTAAAACAATAAAAGACCTGAAATATTTCAGTTGGTGTGCAATGAATCTAAAATATATGAAAGTTTAATTTTTATCATTACATTATGGAAAATAATGAACTTTATCACAATATGCTAACTTTTTGAGAAGGACCTGTATATATATATATATATATATATATATATATATATATATATATATATATATATATATATATATATACACACACACACACATATAATATTGTTTAAGTCACCGGCCATTGGCATGTATTACAAAAAGTCAGGCAACTTTTAGGCAATGTTTGTAAATAAAGTAACAATGCCTGATGAAGGTCACATGACCAAAACGTAGCATTAAAATATTATTTGGAAACAATAGCTTTGTGCTGGATTCATCATTCATTATTTTTTTTAAGTCATGAAATACTATTTTTAATTTAGTTTAATTAATTACATTTCTACATATAAAATTGTATCTCTGTGTGTGTATATATATATATATATATATATATATAATTTATTTATTTTAATTACATTTAATTAATTATATTATTCTATTCTAATTATTCAAATTATTGTGAATGCATAGCACTTGTTTAATTTATATAAATGAATATACATTTATAAAAATACATCATTTATATTTTCTACACACACATCCCCACTGTGATATAATTTACACAAATAATGTCCTGTTTGGAGAAATATGATAAACACAAACTCTGTGCTGCTTCTAGCCTATATGAACTATTGTCTTCATTTTTAAACTGGTTTAGATTTTTATAGCAGCATTTCCCTCCAACAAAACCAATTTCTCACATATGAGATAAGACCATACAAAAATAAGAGCATCAGACCATCATCATCTGCTTTCCATAGATGAACAAATACACATATTGTCATTAGAAGTGGTTTTTGTGGTGTTGCAGCGATATGTAAGAAACCAACGAGAAGCAGAAGTCATTTTATTTGAGAGAGCAGCTCTGTGCCGCCCACTCGCTCGCAGTGATTTGTAACCTCGACGAAGAACATCTATTGTGACTGTCAGACCAACTTTAATAAAGCATTACTTTCTTATATTAAAAAAACACACATACACACACACAAATGTCAGAGCTGTTGCTGTTCTCGTTCAAGCATGACATATACGGTCTATAGAGAAACGGACAGAGCGCAGGTAACCAGATAAACCTGCCAATTTAGTATCAAGATAAGATTATGGAGGGGAAGAAAACATATTGTGAGCTTGTGAATCGTATGTGATGAGAAAGGCACAAAGAAACATAGAAACATGTATTTTTATAGTGCTGCAATCGCTAACAGTCACAACATGCGATCCAATTCATCAATGAACTGCTCAACAGGAGCGGCTCTTTTCAAATAGTCATTTGAATCGGTTGGTGAATCATTTTGAATCAAACACAAGAGTCATTGGTCTGAATCAAGAATTTAAAGGGGTGGTAAAACACGATTTCACTTTTCTAACTTTAGCTAGTGTGAAATGTTGCTGTTTGAGCGTAAACAACATCTGCAAAGTTACAATGCTTAAAGTTCAAAGCAAAGGGAGATATTTGCTTTTAAAGAAAAGGACTACAACAAACGGCTGGTAGGGACTACACGACATTCCTCCCGGGTTAGTGACATCAGCAACCCTAAAATGTACATAAACCCCGCCCCCGGGACACGCAGTCCATGTTGAGAAGAGGAAAAGTTGTTGTATAAGAAGAACATTTGTGAGTCAGCTCAAACTTTAGCATCCTTCTTTTCACATGCAATAAAAAGACACTCTGTGTGCATCTCACAACAGTTCCTATATGAGCGATTTATAGATTATCATGACAGAATATGCTAATTGAAGATAGTTACCTCCACATCAGAAACATAAATTCATCAACTAACCATTCAGAGACGTCCTGTTGCATTGTACATGTTGTCACTTCTTCTTGAGTCTCTACATCTTTGTCTGACTCTGTTTTCACGAGTTCACACTTACAAATAAGTCAGATAGAATAAATGCATATTTGGCGTGCTGTCCGAGGAGAGGGCTCCGGGCTCGGTATGCGGCCCGAACCCATAGTACTCCCCCCGTTCCTGACTGTGGAAGAATGAGCCAAGAGTGAGGAGTCGGGGTGGTGGAGGGATGCTGAAACTGTCAAGGAATGTTAGGTGAGTTGACAGTGGATATTTATATATGCTTCCTCTCGTGCTGATAGGGTAGACGTGTAATAGTTTGGTGACGAGTTGATTGGAATGATTTATTTGAACGTGCTCCTCCCGAACCTTGTTTATAAAACATCATTTAACATTAAAGGCAGAACAGTTTCTGTCATTTTAGTGTGTCTGCGTGAGGTAATTGCAGCTGCTATACACAAGAGCTCTTGAAACCCCGCCCTCTGAGGCAGCTCATTTGCTTTTAAAGGGCCAAGCACAAAACGGTGCGTTTTTGCTAACCCTCAAAAAGTGACAACTTTAACATGCTATATAAAAATATCTGTGGGGTATTTTGTGCTAAAACTTCACACAGACACACTCTGGGGACATCAGAGATTTATTTTACATTTTTTGCATTTTTGCATTTTACCACCCCTTTAATATATTAGCAATTCACCTTTTCACTCATATATAAAAAATGTTCAAACTTAAAAATAGATTTTTTTATTTTTAAATTAAATAAGTAAACATCATAAACAGTCAATTCAGATTTTATACATTTATAATACTAATTAATAAATAAAAATATATTTTTTTATATAATTCTCATTTTTATTATTAATAAAATGTATGATATATATATATATATATATATATATATATATACATATATATATATATACATATATATATATATAATATAGAATTTAATGAATTAGTATTTATAATAGCAATTAATAAAATAATAGCAATAATAATACATTTAATTAAAATAAGATAACATCATAGGCTATCAACTAAGATTTTATAAATGTATAGTACTAATTATTATTAAAATATATAATATAACATTATATATATATAATATATAACATATATATATATATATATAGTACAAATGTAATTATTATTCATACAACTTATTTGCGATAATAATAATAATAATAATACTATTAATAATATATCTATATAAATATTTAATGAAATAGTATTTATAATTTATAACAGCAATTATAAAGAGAAATTATAAAAAAATATTATTATTATATTTTAAATACTTATAATAAAATAAATATAAATAATAATAAAGTTAAAAGTATTTATTCTCAAATGCCTGCCTACATGTTTACTTTTTTTAAAGCAATGTTAAAAATTATAATTTGTAACTTTATTCACTTGAAATACTGTCTGGTTGTTCATGAGTTCAAAAAAGACCCACACACACACAGTCTAGAAGTTTTATTGCAATAAATATCACTTTTAATTACAAACAAAAAGTTTGGTGGAGGTGTAAGACTGGAAAAACTGGAAGAACTGGAAGAGAGGGCAAATTAACATTTGAATTTCTCTCATGTGCACCATTCGAGACGCAAGTCTCACCTAAGCAATCCTAATCTACATCTCTTTCTCTCTCCCCCACTCCTTCTCCCTCATGCTGAGATCATCTGAAATTCATCGTTTGATATCATTTGAAATGTCTCTGTGCGACTGGTACAAATGTCTCATTCTCAAAGAAGTAAACCAAAAGGTAATAAGGTATTTAAGAGTTTAGAAATAATTCATATACACAGGAGGGTGTGTCTTCCAGGCAAATGGTCTCATGCTCTCAATTCAAATTCCCATTGTTAGCAAATGGTTCCATGTAAATCAACCTCTGCCCCCAGTAAGTCTGGGACAGTGATTAATGTGAATTCCCACTGTGAACTCATGTTTACATTTGAAATGAAGTCCTTCTATATAATGAAATGCAACTACAGCTCGGGCCGTTTTCTGTAATCCAGATTAGCCGTGATGCGAAGTGCACCAAAACACTTTGCATCATGTATTGTATAATGGTATTGCATATTCTCTCTTTATTCTAGAGCATTTGATGTTTGTATCTATTATCTTTGAACTGATTATGCAATTGGCGTGATACATTTACCTGACATAATAAATTGTAAACATTTGATTTTATTCTAATCATTACATCTAATCTAATTATTTTCAGTAAAGAGTTAAAAAGAATAGTCAAACATTCGCACACACTTAATGATGTAGAGATATTAAAACCTTTTTTTCATTTATGGAGTCAGATGAAATAATGAGTTAATTAAAATGTATTTCATTTAATCAAATTACTTTGCCACTCGGAAAGACGGTAATGTGCAGAGACCTTCACCCGCTGATAGGAAATTTTTCTTTGGGCCGATCCAGCCGGGCTTTACAGAGGTGTTTAGGCAGTTTCACCCTGATAATAAAAACTAAAGTTATGCTTTGCAATAGAAACACCATCCAATCACACATTGAGAAACACGAAACAACTTATTAGCCGCTCTGAAATTGCTAATTTAGCCTGAACTGAATGGACTAAACAAGCTATGTGCCCTCACAGGCCCAGATATAGTGAGAGGACGGGGAACGATAGCAGATGGAGTGCTTTAGTCCTGAGTTAGCAGCAGGTCAGCGCTTTTCCCCGGTCCGGCATATTACGCTTTCATTTGTGTTGCCCACAAACATGCCGATGGTAAATAAAGTCATTCACGCCGTTCCGCTCAGACCCAGCTGCCCAGTGTCACCACAAACCGAGAGGCCAAATAAAATGTGTCGGGTATGAAAGTGTGCACTTAAGTGATTTCTGGGGCTTTTACATTTCTGTCCTCGCTCTGCGCTCACAAATATCCATGGAGAGCAGAGATAAGAGCAGAAGAAAGCAGAAGACTCGCAGCGAGAGCAGAGGTCGAATAAAAGACGCGTTATCACTACAAACATTAATTTGATTAGCCAGAAATGTGACTTCTAAAGGGACAAAAGTGTGCGGACTGGAAGAGAAATAAGTTGGAATAAAAACTAGGATGTGAGCTGCATAATTCAGGTCACGTACAACATGAAATGAATAATTTTATTAGCATAATGTGACATGTTGAGTTAAACACCATTTCCAACAAGGAAAAGATGTGTTTGGAAAGATTTTTCTTGATTTAATTGTTATGGAAGCTTGTTTCCACCACGGAATAAAAATGTAATTGTGATGTTTTTACCATCGCAATTAGTTTTTTTTATCTCACAGTTCTGAGTTTATAACTCTCAACCATCATCACCAGTTTACGTGTCATTCGCAGGAAGTGTGACACTAAAGAACGGATGTAATGCGTCTCATTTATCTAAATTCTTCAAGCAGAAAAAGCAATCCTGCCGCTAGTGAAGTATCTGACAGCCATCAGAGATGTGATGATCATTTGTTTCAGATCAGAAGCGCATCAGGACCGGTATTATGTGCTGGGCTGGGGTGAATGTTATCAAACAGCCAAAAGAGGAAAACGTCCTGGTTGCGTATGCAACCCACCGTTCCCTGAAGGATGGAACGGAGGACGTAGTCGACGGTCGACTGAATGGGGATCGCGCTAGAGAGCCTATCATCTTCGATTACTATTGAACGAGCCAATGGAATTTGGCGTGCGTGATTTGCATCACACACTCCGCCCCCGCGGCGCGGGTATAAATACGGAAGTGGATGCACGCACTAGTTGCCTTTTTCACTGAGGAGCCGAGAGTAACCCGGGGTCAGCGGTGGTCCAGCGGTAGTGGCAAGGGGACTACGTCCTCCGTTCCCTCCTTCAGGGAACGGTGGGTTGCATACGCAACCAGGACGTTCCCTTTCAGTCGATAACGTCAGACGTAGTCGACGGTCAACTGAATGGGGATAACCTTTGAAAACGCCACTAAAGCTGCCACCTTCCAGTGCCTAAACAAAAGGCCGCCTGATGCCCCCGTACATTGGAAGGAAGGGACGCTGCGGAAGCCACATCCAACCCAGAGGGAGGTAACGTGGAGAATACACATATGAACTGGGCGAAGCCAGGCAGTCTAACATATGGAATGTCACTGGGGTGGCTCCAGCCTAAGACGGGGGGAGACACACCGGCCAGTGACGGCAGAGAGACACTGCCGAGGGAAGACACGGGCTCACCGCAGGGAGCCGCATCGTGGAAGAATACACATATGGGGTCGCCGTAGGGGCCGTGACATATGGACCCAGCCTAACACAGGTTCCACACTGCTTACGAGTGGTAGGCCTAACACCAGACGTTCCGCACGTCCGACGTCGGAGGGGTGTGGAGGAACTCAACAGGGTTCAATTTTAAGGGAACTCAACTGGAGTAAAAAGGCGCACGTATCCAGTCCATAGGAGGGGAATGGCGCAGCAAGCCGACACTTGAACCGGGCTCACGGTGAAACTGGCTTCATGAGAAGGGAGCCCACGGGAAGCAGCGGTTCAACTAGGTGTCGTCCAGCCCCCAACTCTAGAATCTGTTTTAGCAAAGCATATCGTCAATGCCCAGGCGGAGCATTTTACACTCATCATAGAGGCGCTCAACACCTAAGTGGACATGTTGCATCTCGGATTTTTACCGAAAAGAAGGCAAGCACTAAGTGCAACCTTGCATGGAAACAGCCTCCCTCTCCGCTGAATTCCAACAGATATTTATAGAGCTGGTCTGAGGTCTATGGCTTGCGCTCTGTACACTCCCAAGCGAACGGACAGAGAAGCCAGGGCTGGATCTGCCTCCTCCAGGGCAGCACTTGCAGGCTCACCACCTGCTCCTATTACGGGAGAGGTAGGAACCTTGGGCACAATCCGAGCCGAGGTGTCAGCTTGTGAGAGTTAGGCGGCCCAGACTCCAGGCACAATACGTTGACCGAAAGCGAGCAAGTCCCTACCCTCCAGTAGAGACCACGCGAGCAGGAGAACTGATATAACAGAATTTTTAACTCACTGCCTGCAGTGGCTCAGGGGCGGTCTCTGCAGTGCAGTTGCACCAGAGATAAGACCCAAGAGGATAAAGAGGGACGCAAAGGACTTAATACCTTGCTCCTCAGGAACTTGACGATCAGGACGTGCTTCTGCACACCTCTGCAACACGATGAGCGTCGTATAAACACCGAGGCAACATCGTTCTGAGGGTGAAGGAAAACAGCCTACTCCAACCCATTTTGCAGGAAAGAGAGCACTGAAGTGATCGAAAGCTTTCAGGATCTCCTCTGGAGAGAAGACGCACTCAACGACTAGGTTCCACTTCTAAAGGCGTAAGCAGGCTACCCATTTCTAGGGGGTGCTCGCAGAAGTGATGGTAACTATCACGTGCTTGTGATAACCACTTGAACCTCCGCGTTCAGTTGTAATACCGCCCGGAATCTCCAGGGGAAGAACGCGGGTGCCCTCGTGCCCCGTCCCTGAAAGTCTTCAGGGGAAGTCAGGAAGGCTGTTCGATGGGAACCAGGTCTAGTTGGGCCAATAAGGGGCAACTATGAAGACGTGTTCCTCCTGACTTGGCACGTAGGTGCACGCGACGGGCGCCAAAAGCCAGGAGCATTGCTCAACACGACATGTGAAGATCACTGTTCTTCAGGAGCATTTTCTGCTCAGCACTTGAGTGTGATAAGTTCACTGAGTTTCAGGAGCATTTCTGCTCAAGACCTGAGTGTGATAAACTCACTGAACTACAGGAGCATCTCTGCTCAACACTCGAGTGCGAAGAACTTCACTGAGCAACAGGAGCATTTCTGCTCAGCACTGCGTGTGATGAATTCACTGAGCTACAGGAGCATTTCTGCTCAACACCTGAGTGTGACGAACTCACTGAGCTACAGGAGCATTGCTGCTCAACACCTGAGTGCGATGAACTTCACTGAGTTTCAGAAGCATTTCTGCTCAACATGAAGTGAGATGAATTCACTGACTTGAGCAGGCGCAAGGCGACCCTGAGTCGCAGTCGCTTTTAGAAGGCTCACTGGGGCTAAACGCATTTCTGCGGGCCCCTGGGGCAGCTGAGAGCCAGTGTTTGCCCAAGGGTAGTCCGCCTGGTATATATAAACACTGGCCGGAAGACGAAACCGGAGGGGCAACTGAGCGGCCCCGGAATGGTCATGACCCGGCTTGACCCAGGAGATGGAGTCTCCACTTACCCTGGCTATAACTGTCGTGAGGCTCGATGGCGGCACGACTGAGTAGAGCGGGAAGAGTGGAACAAGCGTCCTCAGAAGCTTCTGACTCCACGGAGGAGGTGAGGGGTGAGTTGTGACATGCGAGGGAAGCTTGCGCAACGGTCGCCATGTCTAACAACCCGAGGCACGAGTGCCCGTGTAGTCGAGGGTCGCCCAGGCCCCCGTTAAAACATGCCCTTTGTACGTGGCCCCTCTGTTGAAGAGGGTTTGGCAGCAGACCGGGATGAACTATAGTCACACAGGGAGAGCTGCTCTGCCACGGTCACCTCGGGACTCGATCATAAAGCTAGCGCTGAAGCGGTCATTTTTTCATATGGAGGAAGCCAGTGGCTGCAACTACCATACACCCCAGGAGCCTCTGAATTCTTTCAGTGGGACCCTTTCTCACTTCAAACACCCGCTGAACACACTCTCATTGGAGAGACGTGTTGGACCGAGTCCATCTCCAAAACTGAAAAAGAGATACTCAGCCCATGGGCGAGATTACTCTCTTCCAGTTGACCTGAAGACCCAACGGGCTCTGGAGCACTCGAAGGGAAGGACACTGTACTGATACTCCACCCTTACACGCAACACACAGGATGGCCTGCGGTGCGGAGGTAGAGATCTGAAGCACATGTCTTTCAGGTCGGAGCTGCAGACCAACCTTGGGCCAAGATGGTCGCGACCCACCACCTAGTAGCACGAAGAGCGAGTTTACCCCTGGCTTTCGTACCGGCTGGAGGAGCGGCTATATCAAATCCCTCGCCAGCAGGATAAGATATGCCCGCACAAATCAGGAGCACTGCTCAACACTCGGTGTGATGAATATCACTGGAATTTCAGGAGCACGTCTGCTCAACACCTAATGTGATGATTATCACTGACTTGGGCGGGATAGCCGAGCCTAAGGTGGGGCAGCAAGTAGAGAGAGCGGTGTTAGTGTGCATGTGCAGCACTTACCTGTCTCCCATAGCGGCAGGGGGACGTGAGAAGGCGGATGACCGGGTCCTCGAACGCCCCAAGCTGCCTGCTGGCGACCAAGGGAAGCTGGGGGATGTAAGGCTATTACAGGGTCACACCCGCCAGACTGCTCCACTTGGGACCCAGGAATAGAAAATTTGCTCTTTTTCTGAATATGTGGGTACCGCTGACCCCGTTTATATAGAGGCCAGCGGCGGAACAAACACACACATAACAAAAAACTCTAGCCGGCCCTCCAACCAGCCAGAGGGAGTGGATCGGCGACCACCCCACGAGCAACTCCTCCATCCCTGGGAGCCCATCCAGGTTCAGCGTTTTCTTTTCTGCTGATGCTTACCACCTGGCTTGGCAGCACCTGGAGCAGGCTGGGCGCCCCTTCCGCGGCCGGCTCCACGCCGGAACCTGGGTGTAGGCTGCTGCGATGGTCCGGCGGGAGCTGAGGCGACTGCGGACAGACGCCCTCGGCGACGAACAGGCGGAGGATCTGACCTCGGAGGGCGGGTGAAGGCAGCAGCGTCCCTCCGAGGCAGGATGTGCCGGATAGCCTCCGTCTGTTTCTGGGCTGTAGAGAACTGTTGGGCAAAGTTCTCCACAGCGTCGCCGAATAAACCAACCTGGGAAATGGGAGAGTCCAGGAACCGAACCTTGTCCGCTTCTCTCATATCGGCCAGGTTGAGCCAGAGATGGTGTTCCTGGACTACCAGTGTGGACATCGCCGACCCGACCGCGCGAGCTGCAACCTTCGTCGCCCGGAGGGCGAGGTCAGTTGCAGTGCGGAGCTCACCCATGAGCTCACGGTCCGGACTACCCTCGTGCATGTTCATGAGTGCCTGGGCCTGGTGGATCTGGAGCAACGCCATGGCATGCAGAGAGGAAGCGGCTTGCCCACAAGCTTTGCAAGCCTTGCCCGTAAGAGCGGACGAGAACTTACAGGCTTTAGAGGGGCGACGAGGATCCCCTCTCCAGGAAGCGGCCGCCGTTGGGCACAACTGCATCGCAACAGCCCGCTCCACTGGAGGGATAGCCTCGTAACCCTTCACCGCTCCCCCATCAAGGGTAGTGAGGGGGGAGGAGCTACTCAGGCGGTTTCTGGCAGAGAAAGGTGCCACCCATGCCCTCGTAAGCTCCTCATGCACTTCAGGAAAGAAAGGAACCGGGGCGGCGGACTGAGAACCAGTACGGCCCGCCCCGATATACCAATCATCCAACCGAGACGGCTCGGGACACGGTGGAGGGTTCCACACGAGCCCTACCGCCTCGGCTGCCTTTTTCAGCATAGCTGACATTTCTGGATCTGGCTCGGGCAACACTGGTCTCCCAGAGGGAGGCAGTGCAGCCGAGTCGTCATCTCCAGAGTTCAGCTCCCCCTCCGATGCTGCGATTGACATGCTATCCCCTGGAGGGGCCCCAAATGACACGGCTGGCCTGTCCATTACAGAGGGACCAGCGGGATCAATGGGGAGCTCCACCGGTTGCGGTGCGAAAGAGGAGTGAGGGATCCAGAAACGCACGGATGGAATGGCATCTTGAAAAAGACGCACTCACACCCGTGTTGCTCTTATAGGAAATGGGACCGTCACCAGTGGACGGTCCCATTTAGGAAATTCCCAGCACACAGGGAATGACCGCGGCAAACACTGAATAGTCTTTCAACCAACAGTGAAGCACTCACTTCTCGCCCTCTAACCAACCGTCAACACACAAACAAATAATAGAAATTTGATGCTGTTAAAACAGCAGTTGAGAGCTGAGAAGCTCGCGATAACCGCTGCACCACGCTGTAGAACACCAACACTGGAGAGGTCTTCCCGCAAGAACACCGACACACTCGCTCGTTGAACACAACAGCACTCTTCAGAGACATCAAAGACAAACGGCTCCGAAGCGAAAGGCAACTAGTGCGTGCATCCACTTCCGTATTTATACCCGCGCCGCGGGGGCGGAGTGTGTTTTCGTAGTTTGACGTAGTTTGACGTAGTTTGACGTAGTTTGAAGTAGTTTGACGTAGTTTGACTACGTCTGACGTTATCGACTGAAAGGGAACAAAAAGCAATTCATGCTAACACATAGCTAACAGGTTAACAAAATAGAAACACACTAAGTGCCCACACAAACTACGAAAACTGAACATAATTTAGCATTTTCATTTAATAAAATGCAGATTAAAATGTTTAAAATGTAAATAAACAATTAACGCTAAGCTAAAATAAATAAATAAAGTGAAAATAATCCACTTTATGAACCCCCTATATGCAAAAAAAGTAAATAAATACAAACTATGAACTTTATGCAGAATAAGCTAAATAAAATAAATATATAAACAATTAATGGACCTTCTATGCAAAAAATGTAAATAAAAATCTAAAATAAATAAATCCTAAGCTTAAATAAATAAATAAACACTAAGCTAAAAAAAAAAAAAGTAAAAAAAAAGTAAAAATGAAAAAAAAAAGACACTATGAGCCCCATATGCAAAAATAAAAACAAACTCTATATACTTTAATTGTTTATATATATAATATATATATATATATATATATATATATATATATATATATATATATATATATATATATATATATATATATATATATATATATATATATATTCTGCATAATGGACCATTACAGAATATGGTAAACATATAAATAAAAATACACTTTATGATTCTGCTATGCAGAATAAGCCAAATTAAAGAATAAAACATAAATAAACAATTTATGAATTTCCTATGCAGAATAAGCTAAATTGCGTATAGAATTCTATTTGCAAACAAGGTTAATTTGCATTTGTAAAAATGTCTATAGTGTTACTGAGTGTAAAATAAGAAAGAAAAACTATCAAAAAACAACTGAAATAACATGTTTTGACATCAAAAGTGGTTCAGAGCAAAACTGCAGTAAAAAGAAATATATATATATATATATATATATATATATATATATATATATATATACTCAGGTTATGCTTAAACATGACTTTTAAGTGAGAAAAGCACAGTTAACAGTTTAATCACAGTAAAATCCTCCATGTGAATGCACTTGATGTCAAACTGCAGATCAAGTTGCATTATGCATTTAATAATAATAATATCATAAGTTCAGGGGATATTAAAAAGCGGCTTCCCCGTCCTGTCGGACAAACCTCGAGCCCGGTGCGGTTTAATTTCTTCAAAAGAGATGCTATGAGCTTAATAACTGCCTCTAGTGCCCGTCTCAAGGAGCCAATTAGGCGAGTTTCTCTCGATGGGTGACACAGAGCTTTTAAGCGGCCGTTTGGTTGTGATCAGTTTTGATATTTCCATTGCTGTGGCGCGTGGCATCACTGCGTCGTACATCAGAGAGCATGTCATCACGAAACCATGGCAACCCAGGAGCCATGGCAACCACGTCCGGGGCCCTAATTAGTATCCTAGTGTCTGTTCAGAGCAGAGACGCTCCAGCGGTCCACAGGCGACGGGAATGAGGAGCACCAGCGGTTTTAACTGCAGGTAATAGAGGCTATGAAGTGCTAATATTGAGCGCTGGCTGTGGAGCTGAACTGGCAAACACTAGCTTTTAGTTATTTTATATTAATTGTGCACTTTTTTGACAGAACAAATCAAAAGAAACAGGGAAACCGGTCAGACTGAATTCGAACCTGCGTCTCTTAGAAGTGCACTAAGGCTTAATGTGTTTGTTGGCCGTGGCTTTTCTGTTCTAATATATAACACACAATTCAACTTATGAAATGCATTTTCTGAAGATAGTAGATTACTCATTCCCAAGCAACAAAAATAGACAGGAATTTCAAAAATTGTGATTTCCATGGAAATGAATAATCATAAATACAAACCATAAACGGAAAAATATCATGAAAAAAGTCTAGAGTGGCTAATAATAATAATAATAATAATAATAATAATAATAATAATAATAATAATAATGTATACTTTTTTACAATGACTTAATTTGTAACTTTTTTTAGCGACTATAAACAATTTCTAATGTTCTTTTTATAGTGCACTTAAGTTATTGTTAAAAGTAATTATAATACAAATATATAATACTTATTTTGAGCATAACAGCATTTGTATATATTACAAGCATAACATTTATTTAAATCTATCAAAAAAAACTATAAACCATTGCTGAGTGTTTACACGTAATTCCTAAATATACAATATGTATACAAATTGCTCTTTGAACGTGTTAAAAAGAGACTATAAGTATATAAAAAGAAAATCTGTACTACATGCAATTAATAAATGCAGAGCTGTTTTTGCTCAAAATATGTATAACCTTATCCAGTAAACAACTTACCCATAAAAAAATCAATATACGTTTTGCAGGTGATATTTGCAATACAAAGGCCAGGATCATTTATATGTATTCACCCCTTTTATCAAAGTGTTCTTTAGCTCGTACACTTCCGCGCTTTGGCAGTGTTTATATCGCGTGTTTTGTAGTCTGGTACACAAGCCGAGACCGACTCAAATCCTGAGAGCGCATGTTTCCAGACGCCATTGAAATGTCAGCAGTGATGCTGCGGTTCCGGATGAGCGAGCGGTGTTTCCTGGGACCGGGAGCTCTGAAACCTCTAGAGCCGGCCTCATCACAGCAGGCGGTCCGGGGTTGTGCCACTGGATCAAGGCCTGCAGGACAGCGGGGGGGGGGGGGGGGGGGGGGATGGGGGGGGGGAGATCCATTACAGGACTGTGAGCCAGAACCAGCGCACCGTATCCAACACAAGCAGCGGCTCGTAGCCAAAGGAAATGTGTGAATATGACCGCGGATATGTGAATGGAAACACAGAGTTCCCTATGTCGTACTATGCTTTTCTGGGCACGTTTGAGATGTAATCGAATATGGGCAGTTTAACCCTCCTGCTGTGTAAAAAAAAGGGTCAAATACACCCACATTGGTTTCAATGCCATTTGCCAAAAAATCGACACTATGAACAACACTAAAGATTCATGTAAAAACAAAACCTTTAGCCGCTTTTCCACCATCGGGCCATTTTATTCATTTACCAAATAAATTACATTGTCATACTTGTAGTTAGGAATGTGCCCGAAGCCTATTTTTGAATTTTGGAAAGCCACGGAAAATGAATAAAACACATTCTACTGTTCCCTAAAGTGACATGGTTGGGCTCGCTGCGGTGATCGGGTTACATTACAGCACATTCATGACCTTAAATATTATAAATGTTATGAATATCATATTAAATATGAGAAAATATTCACAAAATTTCAAAAATAACTAGTTTGTTTAACCAGTGTGTCAAGCAGTTTGAAAGTTGTTTGTGGGTCAAACTTATCCGAAGGGTTTAAAGGGGTCATGAATTGAGAAGTCATATTCATTAACTATATAAGAGGTCACTGTACTACAAAAATATGCTGTAAGTTTCAGAACTCAAAACTTCCTTGTTAGTCCAAAACCATAGAGAGGATTACAAGATGTTTTGAAGTGCCAAGTTGTGGAAAAAAACAGACTTTTGCATTACCATCCTTGTGATCCTAACATTAAGAAAGCCTGGATTAACTTTATTCTTAGACACCCTGTGTTGAAAATCAAGTTTTTGAATGTTGTTTATATGTCTATGTGGTGTTTTTATGCTTTAAGGCAAACCATGTGCAAATTCATAAGTCAACACCATTGCTGAGTATTTTCTCCTTAAAACTGCAGTGAACCAAAGACAGTCTCAAAAACACGGTTTGAAATCACTGTTGTTTCTGACGTCTCAAACTACCTTTAACCAATCAGGTCAATGTGTGATCGTCAACGAGTTGGATCTCTGAGCTGCTGTGAGTGAGTGGAGGCGGGGCTCATTTGCATATTCAGTTATCTGAGTATACTAAATGAAGCAAGGGTGTAGTTACATTCAAGCTATTTTAAGGCATGAAGAAATTTCTTTTCAAGAAAAAAACATTTAAATCTGTAATTTTGGTGATCAAAAATTAGTTTTAAGGGATAAAAAAAATTGACCACAATTGACCACAGATGGCCTTTAAGAAAGTTCCAGTGAGAACTCGTCACTAAGACACTTTGTTCACTTCATTTACAGCGGATTTGTTTTTTAAACGAGACACAGTCCGACGCAGACTTTTCAGATAGCCTAAATTATGATGTTTTATGTAAAAATCTTGATAACATTATAAGTGGACCTCAGAAAACAGAATACATTTTAAATAAAAAAAAATGCAGTTCATGACCACTTAAAGGCCTTTACACTCAAGTTTGAGTTTGAATTGAAATAATTCAATTAATCTAAAACAAAATGATGAGACTTATTCACACACTTTGAGAGAGACACAATAAAGGTGTTATTCTTTAAACATACAGCCTTGAGACATCCTTTCTCAGCTGCCAAAAACCTTTTTGGCACAGAGTACTTGAGCAAAGGTCATTCTTACCACCCACCAAGTGCGACATGTAAAGTTTGCTCTCAGAATGAATGGAAACGTTGAAATAAGGGAGTGTGTTTTAGACCAGAAGAAAGGGAAAAAAGAGATAAGAGCCAAGCAAACTGAGAGAACAAACTATCACCATCATCAGGAGCAAAGCCAGACTCTTTTAGTACAAATCCATCTTTTACACCCTCTGCAAATCTGTGAAGACCTGAAATACTTAAGCTTTAATCACTGACAAATGCATTTCAGAACAGAACCAAATGAAAAACTGTAATATAACCAGTGCTGGGATGGTTACTTTGGAAATGTAATAGGTTAGAGTAATAGAAAAGCACTTCCTCACAAAAAAAAAATGTCAAGAGATTTACAGACTTTAGACAAAATCACCTGATGTGTCACTGTCTAGACATAGTCAATGAGACAACCCATCAGTTTTACACATCGCAAATAGTTACAGATGATGTCCTGGCTGACAGATCACACTGGGATAATGATCCTTTCAATCAGAAACAAATGGCTCTGACCACCGGCACAGAGAGTCAACGTCACATTAAAAGAGTTTCCTTACAGGATTATTTCTGTTTATCATGCACAGGACGTTCTCTCCCGACTTCCTCTCTCATTCTTTCTCTCTCTCTCCCCCCAGAGCAACGATAAGTTCCCGGCACACGCATCAGCTTCCTCATTTCAAGTGCACACTTCCTGTCTCTGAAAAGCCCAGGCGAGCGCTTCTGATCTTCTCCAAAGCGTTCATAATTGATTCTTTAAGGGATAAGCTGCTCAAGATCATTTCATATTCCCAAACCCTCTTCGTTTTCATTGAAAAACCAAGAGTTTTAAGGGCCAGCGGATGCCAAAGTCATTATTTATGGAGTTAAACGGATCCTCAGATCGTCATGTCATCGCATTTTGTCTTCACTGGCCTGAATCGCCCGGCTCCTGCCTTAATTAAAAACGTCAGTGAGTTGTAAAATGCTCAGGGGGGATCTGGCGATGTTTTAAAGGCAAGCACAGACCTGGTTTATTCCCACTGGGCAAAACCGCCTCCGAAAAATCAACCGGAGTTGTGAAATCAGCTCAGACCATATGGATCGTATCGAGGCCTGATACAGACGACATCTGGCGAGGAACTGCGCCGGCAGATGTACGCTTTATGATGTCTGTCAGCTGGCCAGAAATACGCAAAGCATCAGCCTTTGAACCAAATGGCAGGCCAGAAGAAAAGATGCTTTCAGGTGAACGGCATCTGAATATAGGTGTGTGAGATCGAGGTTGGAAAATAAGAGCGACTGATGATGTCAGCAGACAAGAACAATGGTTTCAAAGGCAGGAAAATTATCAAAAAGGTAACACGATGACCTAAAGAATTAATTCAGTGCCATAAATAATGACTTCCTCTCTTGATTCGTTCCTGAACTAATCAGAGTGTTTGAACGAATCATTTGCATAAATGATTGAATGGCTCACTCATATAGACAGTCACTTCTTTATTTCCTGAATAAATCAGTGATTGATTGGTTTAATGAATGATTCAATGACTCACTCCCAAAGACAGTCACTTGAGTTGTTCATGAATGAATCAGTGTTTGAACAAATGATTCAGTAAATATTTTTAACAGAATAATTTAAGTGAATTAATTAAATGATTCCCTTAAAAACACAGTAAATTTACACCAAGCCAGGAAAAGATTTTTATTTCATCATGAATTATTATATAAAAAAAAGAAAAAGACTCAACTCAGTCAATTAGAATAATTTTGAATCATTTCAAAAAACAGCCATTCGTTCATTCACGAATCGAGCTACACTGTTTATGCTGTGCGTTTCTTTTAAACTGCAGAGAGCTGAAACAACACAATAGAAAGATGCGTTTTCAATATCAACTTATAATTTGACTTAATTGCATTCTTGTTCAATCAAATTAGACTGCACTCCCACTACTTAAGTGAAATATAATATTAAATTCAGTGGTGGTACTTCGCAATTTAACAAATCAATCTATTATAAGCAATTACGAGAAGTCAGTCAAGCTTTAAATGATGACAGAATTGCACAGAAGAATCTGAAATCTCACAGGATGAGATATATGATGATTCAGTCAATATCCCATGAACCCTTGGGTCGAGAATTTACCGTGGTTAAACTGAATCAAATTAAGTGATCACCACAGACAATTAGACACTAATAAAACGCTTTGCATCCTATTGATCTCCAATGCCTTCATAGAAAAATATTGAATCTACTCCACTCGTTGCTTAACGAATCAATCTCAAAACTAATAAGATGCAACCTCCATTATGGAAGAGAAATCACACATGAGATCGCTTTCATTTCTCAATAGTTTCTCCTAGAATGTAAATGGTGAAATAATGCCAACTTCTCATACGTTTCTCCTGAGAAAACCTGTGCTCAGATTTACTAAGATGCCAAAGTCTCTATCAAAAGTTGAAAATGTCAATTTGAACTCAAACTCGTAATCAATCTAAGCTGGTCTCCATATTAATTTCAAAGGAATTCTTCAAAGGAGTTTTAAGAGAAACTTCTAATACTAAAGTGAAACAATCTTCAAGCAACATCTGAGCAATAAACTTTTTTTCTTAGCATATTATAACAGCGGTCACTGCCGACTTGAACCTCACCGAGGACCCATATGTAAAACATCAGACCCTCTCGTCCCTTAACAACCCTGTTGCTCATTAGCCCTGCATTTATAATTCACCAGCCGGGATCTAATTGATCACTACAGTAATGGAGAATTGATTGATCTGGCCTGGAAGCGAGTCGTAGGAATCATAACGCAGAGCGTTGAGGTCTCAGATGAGCCCTGAATGACAATGAAGACACCGGAGGGATTTAAAGACACAGAACGCCAAGCAAGAACTTCAAGAGCTCATGTGAACTTCAAATAATATGCTTAGCGACACAAGGCTGAAGCATGCAAATGTTTTCAGTGCATTCTGGGAACTGGTTAGACAACCAGACACAATTTGAAGGCCATGTGGCAGAAGATTTGTGCAGGCTAAAGCCATCAGCAGGTGTCTGACAAAGAGATGTCATTGATTCATGCCCATTATCAATGTTCTTAGAGTCCTGTGGAGAAAGGAATGGATTGGCTGGCTCAATAAGAACTATCCCAGGTGCTAAGTACAAGTGGGCGGGGCTACCGACTGTGAGGGGAGGGCTAAACCAATCAGACGCTTGAGAACAGTGCCAACACACAAAATAATTTTTCGAAAACAGATTATTGGAGTACGTTTTATGAAAATACTATTTCAGTCATTCTACTTCAGAATTTTAGGTTTAATTCAATGTGTTATTATGTGAAATTCAAATTTCTTAGTAAGTATTTGTGAAATTTTCTATTTTGGGTGAACAGCAGAGGTGGGACCAAGTCATTGTTTTGCAAGTCACAAGTAAGTCTCGAGTCTTTGCATTCAAGTCCCAAGTCAAGTCCCAAGTCAAGACAGACAAGTCCCAAGTCAAGTCCCGAGTCAAGACAGACAAGTCCCAAGTCAAGTCCCAAGTCAAGACAGACAAGTCCCAAGTCAAGTCCCAAGTCAAGACAGACAAGTCCCAAGTCAAGTTGCAAGTCCTCAAGTTTAAGCTTCAAGTCTTAAACAAGTAATTAGTGCTTTTTGCACAAATTAGTGTCTCAGTGTTAATTACTATAGAAAAATTAAATGTATATAATTTATATCAGGAAGGCTTTTAAAATATGTTCATGACTTGTTTAATTTCATATTTATTGCGATAAAATTTTCACTAAGGGCACCCATCTATCTCAGTTCAATTTAGGGATTTTTCTTACGTGTGACAAAAAAAGGAAAAGGCAGTGAAAAAAAATATTTTATTGGTAACCCAGTAACAAAGGCAAAATCATTTAATAGAAATAACTGCTACACATTTTGTATGTGTGTGAGAGAGAATGGGCAATGCAGATTTAAAAATAAAAGTAACTGTTCATTGGGAAAATTAATCGTGATTTGCTACACATTAAGTTTAAAATATTGAGTCCCTGGTTAAATTATTTTGTTAACGCGACAGTAATTGTAGAACATTCCTATTTCCACGGCGACGTATCAAGCGTCACGTGACACTTTTTGGGGCTACGTGCCTGTCATTTAGCCTACAAAACATAAATCCATCCACTTCTCCCGAAAGACATGAAAGTGAGTGGCTGGTGAACAAGGAGAAGACTTTATAGTTACCTATAGGCTAAAATGTGCGTTTGTTGTGTGAAAAAAAAAAAAAACATGTCTCAAAATTATATTGGAAAGGTTTAGTAGCCTATTTATTTCCGCTAACTTAGACATCAGTTTGTTTGCTTTTTCTCAAATTATAAATGATTCGCTAGTACTTGTATATTTAAATGCCTGAAAAAGAAAAGAAAAAAAACATTATTTGGTTGAAAACTGTCTGAACGTGTGATAAATGACAACTGACAAGCGCTGCTGAACGCACTCTATCACGCGCTCTCTGGCTCAGTGCCAAACGTGCGAAAGCAGCGCTAATCAGCGCTGTGATCATGCGTCAATGATACAGTGCTATACTACAGTGATTGTTACAACTCTGATCTGTGGTTTTAGAAGGTAGGTCAAGTCTTTCCAAGTCACAGAGCTCAAGTCCGAGTCAAGTAGCGAGTCATTGTTGTCTAAGTCTAAGTCTAATCGCAAGTCATCTTTGATTATGTCAAGTCGAGTCGCAAGTCATCAAATTTGGGACTCGAGTCCAAGTCAAGTCCAAGTCATGCGACTCGAGTCCACAACCCTGGTGAACAGTCACTTGCTTTGAACATTTTAAAATTCAAGTTTTCAACTAGTGCTCAAAGTTGTCACGATTATTCTTACAGAACATTCCAAACGGCGTTTTTGCACCCTTGAAGGGCACTTCGGGAAGGGGACGCCATTTGCAGGAGCGTTCCAAATGAAGTGAACAACTGAATCCCTTTTACAAAGGGCCCTTCCACAGGTCCGTTAGCGAAGGGAACGTGAGGTGGTCACTTCAAGGAAGTAATTTAATTTATTTATGGTGTTGTTCTGCCCTTTGGAGTGAGAAGGGCATAGGGATGCTCACTTCCGATTGGAATTTGCCCTTAGTTTCACCCTCATGGACATTTAGTTTGTATCCTTCAATCACGTCTCATTTGTTCTCAGTTTCCCACCACTTGTTTGTCTCCTAGGTTACTCAATGCGTTCTAGTTTGTTTCCATGGTTACTCATCAGTTCCCTCGTTTGTATCACCTGTGTTAATCCAATCATCTTTGTTTTCACTAAGTATATATATATATATATATATATATATATATATATATATATATATATATATATATATATATATATATATATATATGCCTGTGTTTTAGTTCTCATTTGTCGGTTCTTGTTAATGCTTATGTTCAGTTTGGTGTAGTTCTCTTTTAGTTAATAAAGTCTGTTCACTTTTATCTTCGTCTCCGCGTCATATACACCACACTCAGCCAAAGTGTGACCAAAGTAACTTTTGAAAAGGAATTTGTTGCCTTCCAACACAATTTCGTATTTCTGGGTATGAGACATGCCAGATCAAATTAACACTGACTTAAGCCATGTCTATATTTGGTGCTATTTTGAAGTGAACCGTTCCAAAACCTAGTGAGCTGCCAACCTAGGTAGTATTTTAAGAAATCATAGGCATGCTCCTACTGAACTGGCTGCTCCAAAAGAAGACTTTTGCTGCCTCCTAAGAAAGCATTTTTGCGATTAAAAATGAAAAGACATGTTTTTTTAAAGTCGAACTTCTTAAGTTGAGCACTGCATTTTTAGAAGACAATGAGATGCACGAGACTGCAAAAGTTGCAAACACAACGGTCAAATCATCTAATACGTTTACATAGAAAATCAATGGCAGATTCATATGTAACCTTTGCTAAGGTGGTGATCCCAGAATGCATTGTGGAAAAAAAATATTAATCCAGGACGGGAAACAAGAATGTTGATTATGAAAATGTATTTATTTTTTAACAATGAAAATGAAAGTGTAAAAAGTCAATAATTTAAAATAAACAACTATGATTATTGGACAAAATGAGGCTGCAAAAATATAAAACATAAATATTGGGTGAAAAACAAATTGAAATTAGAACTGTTGCCTTGGCAACTCACTGAAATTAAGTTAAAGTTAAACTAAAATGACTACTAAAAAGTAAAAATGTTTGCAAAAAGGAATAAAAATAATAAAAACTCAAAATTGCGAAAACTGAAATAAATTATAAAAGTAAATAGAAATCTTAAAAACAATTAACTTAAACTACAATTTAAACCTAAAAATAAAAGCCAATTCAAAATGAATAAATATAATAACATAAACACTAAAATAACACCTCTCACTAGGTTTTGTCTTTTGAAAAAGAGCTGAATTCTCACAAATTGTATAATTTGTTAGTTTCACTTCAAGCAGAACAAATGAACCCAAAATGATTAAATTGAAATGCATCTTAATTACAGGCCTCTGTTGTAACGTTCAAACGTATTGAGTTGTACGAGCTCCAGTGAGTTTAATACGTATCTGAGCAGTTTGCCAATATATATATTCATTAATTATAACTGCGGATAATTTAGCTCTGATTGAATCTGCTTTGCCGAAGGAGATCGTTATCATAGAGACGCAAATTAGCCACAGATTGGCCACTGATATCAATCCTCATCTGCTCAAATCTGCACTTTCTGTAACATAACCGTGTGTGATCAGTAAAGGAGAGCATGAGCGTGTTAGCAGCAGGTTGCGGGCTCGACGAGCAGCAGGGGTCATGTCAGCTCAAAAGGGCACGATCACCATCTGACCTCTTGGCCGAGACGCCAGCGTTACCATTTTCTCTCTGACATAGTGACGATGAAATATCACCTCCCATCAAACGCCGCATACAAATGAGAGAAAGAGAGAGACTAAAAGGAAACTGCACGATTCTGTAGAAATACAGTCGGATCATTTTGGAAAAGCATGCTAGCATACTATTGTATCCCACAATGCAATCTGCTTTTTTAAAATCTTAATTAAAACTGGCTGTCAAAAATTACAAAATCTTTTAAAAAACTGGATTAAATAAAGCTACATTAATTTAATATATTTAACTGAATTATGCAAAGTATTGAGGTCATGTGACAACACTAGCATACTACCATTTATCGTTGAATATTTACTGTTTAACATGCTATTTATAAAAAAATAAAATAGTGCACAATAATGAGTATAAACTGCACATTTTGCCATAAAACTAAAAAGCAGATTGCAGAGGCGGAAATTAAAGTTCCTTCTATTTGACGTAAAAAAAACAAAAAAACAAGAATAAGTAATACTGATCTTTTTCATGGTTCTGTGCTGCAGGTCTGAGGGGGAAAAAAAACCTAACGGGATTATTTACTGGATCAGGAAGTCCAAAAAATCTCCCGGATGATTATGATAATACAATGTATTTGAGATTGGCTCTGAAAATACGACGCAATTGTTGACTATGCAAAGCAGGGAATCTTTTCACTCTGTCGCGCATAAAAATGTAAATTTAGGCCAGTTGCAAATACTGTTTATTGGGAAGTGAAAGTAATCGGCTTTGCCTTAAACTCACAAAAGGCCTCCAATTTCCCGACTTGCGTTCCTGTTTGAGAGGGAGGTTAATCGCCCTCTGAAAAAAAATAAACTCCAATATGGTCAGAGCAACTTTGTGTTATTTTCTTCCCCCGTAGGAAAACAATCGAGTCCATTCACATCAAAGTGCTTCAAGAGAGGGAAAGAAAGAGAGAAATCAAAGGTCTGAAGAAAGACGGCCGGGTTTGATCGAACGGGAATACACACGCGTGAAGTGCTGAGCCCTGTTGAATTGTCCGTCAATCACATCTCGTATTCATAAGACCCACATACATCAGTTGGAATGCAACATCTAAAGATGCAAGAGGAAAAGGAGGACCGGAATGAGCCTAAAAACAGTCTCTAGATCTAAATTAAGCTAAACAACATGAAGAAATTACTAGATTTATACATATTCTAAAGGAAATGGTGGCAATTGGGCATTAAAAAGTTAGCACATTGAAACCAGGGTGGTTGCTAAGGGCGTTGCTATGTTGCCACGGTGCTCTGAGTGGTTTTAATGCATTGTTATACGGTTGATCATTTGTTTGGGTTGTTGCAAGGGCGTTTCTATGTTGCTAAGTGGTTGCTAAGGTGTTTTGAGTGTTTTAACACGTTGCTATATCATTCTGGGGTGCGTTTCCCAAAGCCAACTATGGTCGCAAGTTCCGTCGTTACCAATAGAGTTCAATGGAAATTGCGATCATAGTTGGCCAACGATGCTTTTGGGAAACTCACCCCTGATTGGTTGCCAGGATGTTGCTACTAGAATATTTGGGTGGTTGCAAAGAACTTCTAAGTGGTTGCTTACTAGTCAAAACTGTTGAGTTTCAAACAGGACTAGTTACATACATACAAAATGCAATTTTAATAAACTTCAATACTCCCCTAACCAAAAGGGTGAGCAATAGCAATAGAAAAGCTTGACTTAGCAAACAATGCTAAATATGGCAATTGCAGGACAGAAGGCATACTACAAGTGTCAAGGAGCAGAGAGGACCTCAGTGAAATCACAATTTTCTAATGCTGAATTCATGAACACTAGGGTGTAATTCTCTAAAGGGACCAGCGCAACACATCGCCTTTACTGGAACACCCACATGAAGTGCTGATATTGGACTGAATATCAAAAAATAAGATACGAACAGTCATGAAATATCTGATTTAAAGCCATAATGCCATGAGCGGATACACCCACTCACTCGTTCACACATCCGTCTTTCCAAAAAAGATATGAGAAAAGAAGAATACTAGCAGACAACAGCACATTTGAGACCCTCGCACACATTTTACTCACGGTGGAAGGAAATTAAAAACAGAAATTATCTTTTCCAGCCTAGACTCATGACACAAACGATCTAGTAATATATTTTGTTCATTTATATTTATGAATCAATTACTACTGATTTTAAGAATCAAATACTTACTGATTTTCATAGATGTTTGAATTTAACATGCATAATGCAACATGTTCATTAACAGTAAGCAAGCTAATTAATGTGATAAATCAATCACAAATTGTAATTTGACATGCAAATGTTAATATAATAACACAAGGCTGTTGATTTCCATGTTAATTCAGTGCAATAAGAAATATGCAGTTAGTCATTTCTCCGCTAAAATTGCGTAACAAAAAGTGTTCTTCCCAATTTCCCTAAAAAACAATGGCTGACCAACAATAATAATATGTTGACATTTTGGTAGAATCATTTAACAGTTCTGGTCAGCCACAATAATGTCATTAAGTCTTCATTTTCTCAGCACAGATTAAAGGGGCATTCGGCAACTATTTGAACTTAATAAAACCGTTTAGAAATAATTTGGATGGTTTAATAACCTGTTCTGGTGAGAATGGTGACTTTCCCCGCTCCCCCCAACGTTCCCAGGCGGAAAACCAACCTTGCAACATGGGGACTAACGTCCCGGTAAGTTGGAAATAGGAAGTCTCGTGAGAACCGAAAACGAGCGAGAAACACAAACTGCTTCACGGCAATTCGACATAAACACACACGCCGCCCTCAATGTGTATGATGTATTACCCACCTCGGTAGACATAGCTCCACATGATAAAGTTGGCCGGCTCCAATAATAACAAATGCAGCAAAAATGAGCAGCGGTAGAAAGGGGGAGGAGGTGCCGCAAGTGAGTTTTTTTACGGCATTGTCGTGAAATATACGCCTCACAGCTGTAGGGGAGCTCGTTGAGAAAACATGCGACAACAAAAGTGAAAATCAGCGAAGAAGTACCTAGAGTTGCCAAGTGCCCCTTTAATATACACAATTAATTAGAGTAAATAACTGGAATATTATGTAATTAATTTGATTTCAACTAAGGACAACCTTAATAGTGTACTAAATGCACGGTTTCTCATTAAAAATATAACAAAATCATGCAGCCATCCATGATATCTAAAGAAAACCAAGGCTTTTTTCGGAAACCCACAACATGAGGTTAAAATGGTCACGAGAGACGTTTTGGTGGTGCGTTAGAAATTGCTAGAGTGACATTGAGACACTATAAGAACTTCTATAGCCTGTTAATCTAGGATAAAGGTACAACGTGTAGTGGAAATACTAAATTGAACTGCACAGGGTGTACTGTAAATTTTCTTGTGAATGAAGTCTTCTGTCCTTCTAGGGGACATTGAGTGACATGAGTGTTAAGTAAAGATTGTTTTCATGGTAACTTGAAGAAACTTTCCGCGGACGTTCTGCAGGGAATTCTGTGCTCTGGAAGTTCAAACTCTTTATCACAGAAGCAGCGGACTGAGGCGTTGAGATGAGACGGATGGATTTATATGTACAATCAACAACAAACGCCTGAACTCAGACTGAACTCGGGTCTGTTTATAGGTCGCCGTGTTCTCTCGCTCAAGAAACCTGCACTAAACGGCCCTTCTGGTGTTGTGTGGCTTCTTATAATGAGAGAGTAATTAAAGTGCACCGGACATTTTACAAGAACTACCAAGACATACATGACACAGCATTTGAATGTTTTTAGACGAAAGCAAAAGAAAATATAGAAAAATGGAGAGAAAGAGAGACAGATCTGCATAGGGAGGGATGGAAAAACAGACAGACAGGATGGATAGACGGGCGGACGGACAGATAGACATATGTACAGACAGGTGGACAGATAGAAAGGAGGGGCAGATGAACAGAGACAGATAGGAGGGATAGACAGATGGACCATTTTTTTATGTAAACGAGGACATCCCCAAAAGGAGGTTTGGGAGTTTTTGTCAGGTTTCTCTCACTTCTGGGTGCAAATTTGTCCCCAAAATATGGTCAAGTAGGTGCACACACACACACACACACACACACACACACACACACGTGTCAAGTAAAGGTAGTTTAGTAGCTTCATTGCTCATGTGTGTCTCATCATACAGTGTTATTGCTCTCTGCTGAGCTGTTCAGCATCAGCACAAACACACACTCACATCAGCACAACGCCGCTCGTATACATGCGTGCGCTTACACACAGCAGCTGGGGTTTATGGATCCACTGAGGGAAACGACACAAACCCTCACCAACATCTTAAGCGTACTACAGTCCTGTCCTGCAGCTCATACCTGGACCGTCACATGATTCTTGAAGAGGATGAGGTCATCAAAGCAGGTTTAGGTTCTTATAAGGATCTCAAACACACACACACACACACACACACACCATTAAAAATTAGCACTTTGTGCATCTGAAATACATTTGAAACGGCAATTAATTTACTTAAAAGGATTTTATGTGAGTGAAATTATGTGAGTGTTGAACATTCACTCAAAACTACTCACACTAGAAAAGCAAAAACATCTCTAGTGCATAAAAAGTCATGACATATTTTTGCTTAGAATGAAATGAGTTTCTCAAAGCGTTAAATTACGAGCGAAGAAAGCTGAGTTTGTAAATTTCCACTATTACGTTAAAGCTCAGACGATGAGAGGCCGAACACGAACTCTCTCACACTGGAAGTTGTTTCAAATCAATCGTAATATCGTTTAGATCTTCTGCGGTACTTGGAAATGTCAGTGTTCATCTCTCGTCAGCGTAACACTAATTAATTGCCTCTTATCAATAATCAATACGGTCCTCGCACAGCTCTTTAAACTGATCTATGAAGACAACACACCTTAAAAAACCTTTTTATTAGAGTTCATGATGATTCATGATAACCAGGATGATAAGAACTAAAACTAGCAATCTCAATGCTTGAGCACTAACTAAAATAAATAAGTAATTTTAGAAACAGTCTTTCAATTTTGGAATGAATCAAAAGTGTTGGTAACAGATCATTGTGCTACAAAACAAACGGGCATTTCACCAAATCCATTCAAAACATAGTCGACTTTACAGGAGACGATAGATCTCAAAGAGTTAAAGGGATAGTTCACCCAAAAATGAATATTATCTCATAATTTACTCACCCTCAACCCATCCTTGGTGTACATGATTTTCTTCTTTCAGTCGAACACAATCTGAATTATATTCAAAAAATATCCTGGCTGGATGACTCCAGGGGTTAATAAAGGCCTTCTGAAGCGAAGCGATGCATTTTTGTAAGAAAAATATCCATCTTTACCACTTTATAAATTATAATCACTGGATTCCGGTAACGGCCGTACGCAAGACTAGTTCGGCAGAAGAGTGACAGAGCAAAACAAAACAAAACACCAGTCACAAATTAGAAGTCTAAGGGGCTGTTTACAAGACGCGACAACAGCGTTTTAGGTGCCTGAAAACGCACATTTTTAGTTGTTTTGGATCCGTGTGAATGGGGATCGTTTTGACAATGGTGTCGTCTGTATGTGGAAAACTCAAAGGAAAAACTTCTCCGTTTTAAGCATATCGTTGGCGTGTAAACGTACCCTAAATCGAGGAGGATCTTGAGTTGGTTGCCCGGCCCTATTAGTTTGAACCGTTAAGCTTACGCTACTCCTACATCATATGTTATGCGTCAGGTCAGAGGTCACTCTTCCTGGTAACTCGCATACCACCATTACCGGAAACCAGTGATTATAGTTTATTATGTTACAAATATGGATATTTTTCTTACAAAAACGCATTGCTTTGCTTCAGAGGGCCTTAATTAACCCCCTGGAGCCATATGGATTACTTTTATGATGGATGTGCTTTATATGCCATTATAAAGCTTGGAAGAGACAGGATATTTTATTATACAATTCTGATTGTGTTCGACTGAAAAAAGAAAGTCATATACACCTAGGAAGTCTTGAGGGTGAGTAAATTATGGGCTAATTCTCATTTTTGGGTGAACTATCCCTTTAAGTTGAGCAAACAACGCTAAATCGGTAAATTTCCACTATTAGATTAAAGCTCAGATGTTGAGAGACAAAAGAATCAAATACTAACTCAGATTGTAATATCGTTTAGATCTTCTTCAGTACTTCAGTAAAAATGTCGGTGTTCATCTCTCATCAGCGTAACATTAACTAAATTAAAGAAAATGATATAAAGGCACTTTCAAATAGATCAACAATAGTGGATCAATGTGCTATTTTGCCAAATCCACTCAAAATATAGGTGCAAAGACAAATACGTGTGCTCTTCAAGTAAAAAAAAGAAAAAAGATAAAATATGAAAAAAAGCTTTCCCTTTCCGGATGTTATCAATCACATACAGCAAGATGATGAATAAACCCATTCCAGAAACCTTATCCTAGCATCACCAGGGGAATAAAGGATTCTTTTAAGTGAGGACTCTTCATGGTATTATCAGAGGATCAGATCGATACGACCCCACGGGTAAAAATAATCTCTCACTATCTCACCAGGCCTCAAAGCTCGCTTCAGCACGACTGTACAAGCTCAACGCGTGACCTAAAGATGACAAGTCCACTTCGCTCTGGAACACTTTGGCAATAAAGCCTTTGGTGTAAAGTTACATGGAGGACAAAATGCAAAGTTCCTAGAAAACACATAAATAAAATTTTCCCATCATTCCAGTCTCCACCAATCGGATTTCGTCCTTCAGAACACCTGAAACAGAGATTGCGTTCATGCTCACCACTGTGAAGTCTTCGGCGCTGCATTCGGCTCCTCTGAAGTAGCAGGACAGGAGCATTTCCTTAATGTCGTGGCCCGTTCGATCGTAGAACTCGCGCATGTTGAAGGGACGAGGCTTGAAGCTGGAGAAGTCCGCCTTATCTTTCAGGGTCATCATGACGCTCTCCTCCACCATGTGTGTATCCCGGATCTCATACCTGATAAGATAAGACGTTTCAATGAGAAAATCTTGTTGAGTTTAGTGCATTGAATGCTCAATGGCAATGGCTTTAGAAAAAAGTACCATGGTATTACAATGGTAAAGCCATCATGGTACCACCACTACTTTCCTGCCCTTAACGGTGATGAACAAGGAGAAGAAAAAGGCAAAAAAAGGCAAAAAATAAAAAGAAGTTAAAACTGCTGACAGACCTTTTCTTAAAAAAGTGACAGAACGTGATGAGAATCAGAAAACATTTATTTTCTAAAGCAAAATTTATTCAACTTAACACGTATGCATGAATTAATTTATGTTTGTTAAAAAAAAAATATATATATATATATATATATATGTGTGTGTGTGTGTGTGTGTGTGTGTGTGTGTGTGTGTAGCTGCAGTATGAATAATTTCATGTCACTGTGTGTTTCTGGCCACGTATTCAGTGTGTTTGACAATGAATATGTATGTCAATTATTTAAATACTAGAGAATATCAATATACTTTGAATATGACTACATACACTACATTCCATATAAATATTATACAGATATCATCTTATTATTTACAAGATAATTTTACATCCTGACAATTACAAAACATTCTTGAAAGGACATGGTATTATTTACAGCACTAAAATCTCCTTATAACAACATACACTAAATTTAAGTGAGATTTTAAACCGTGAGGAGAATATTTAATTCAAAGAGCACTACAAATGGCAAATTTTCAACATCTGTGGCCTACATCGACATGCCACTTCACAGAAGTTTAGAAAGACATTACCACAAGACTACAAGAAGTTTGGGTAAAATAATCGCGGTGAACAGTCTCGGCCTTCTCGGGTGTTGTTAATTTACCTCAGGAGTGGTTGCTAGGCAGTTATAGATAAACGAAAGGATGTTACGCATGCGCAGTCAACAAAATTAAACTGAAACAACTTTTTATTCCCCAGTCACATAAAAAAAATTATTCAAAATTAGTTTTGTCCTGCTCGCCATACTATGGAAGCTTGTTCCTGCCACAGAATTTAAAAAAATGTAAAAGATAATTGCATCTTTTATCACACAATTCTTTTGTTCTCAGAATTATGAGATATAAAATCGCAATTGCGAGTTATAAATTCAGAATTGCAAAATTGAGAGGTAAACTTCTAATTCAGTGACTTTTTTTCTCACAATTTCGATTTAAAAATTTTTTTAAATAATTTTATATTGCAATTCTGAGGGGAAAAAAGTCAGAATTGTGAGATAAAAAGTCGCCTTTGTCGTTTTGGACATTTTTAAATCTACTTTTTTAAAACACATTTTTATTCTCTAGCTTTTGGAAACTTGTAATTGTTTTTTTTATAGTATAGTCCTGCTATGCACTATGTACAGCACTTTGGATCAATTTGTATTGTGTTAAATGTGCTTTATAAATAAAGGTTGTTGTTGTTTTTTTGTTTTGTGGCGGAAACAAGCTTCCATACCAAACACTACTGCATTATCACAGTCAATCTCCCAATTAAGACAGATTGCTGCTTCCTCAAAGAACAGCATTACCGCATGCTAACATTCTCTGAGAGTAACCTTGTGATATTAAAAGACAAATATTGCACTGAAAATCAGTTAACTGACATCCAACATTAGATTCGAAAAGTATTATGACTTTATGAATTGAATAGCTACTCTAAGCTACATGAATAGCTACATTCTACTTTTATTTTTAGCCATTGCAACATGTAACTTCAGCATAAGGTGTTTCTTGACAGCAAACACAAGTGAATGCATCTAAAAACAGCCGTTTGAAGGAGCAGGTTTTATTTCCTTCAGACCCTCGCGCCCTTCTGTTGCTCTTTCCTCGAACCTCTCGCCACAGTGACGAGCTGTCAGGCAGGTTTCCTCTCGCTGCTGGAGCACAAAGTAAAAGATTAATGGAAGTGGTGAGACAGAAGGACAGACGGGCTCGAGAGAGACAGGCATGACAGCACACACAGCGAGCGTCCCCGTCTCACTCCCAGGCCATTATCCTCTTAGTCCGTGTCGCTGTCAGTTCAGCGAGCTCTGAGTCCACACTGACCACCAGGACACGAACACTTGACTGGCTTCCATTGTACGCCTGCCGTGCTCACAGACCTCAGACGGGTGTATATTTGTTTTACAGTCACACTGATTATATATATACATTTTAAAGTGACCAATATTGTAGGCTACATAAATTAGATTCTCAAGTGTTGGATATTGCTGAAGTTCCTCGTTCCTGACTAAATCATTGGTTAACCTAACGCAATAGCAGTAGGCGATGTACTGGTTAGAATGAACAGATTAACCAGTAGAAATGTATCAACAGGTAGAGATTTTGGACTATCGTCTCTATCGCTGTTACGCTCACGTGACGTTGCTGTGCTGTACAGTCACGAAAGCGTATCGTTTGCATGCATTTTGAGTTGCAGTTTAAAAAAAACCAAGTGATTTTAAAACGTTGAAGTGCAATTAGCAGCGAAGGAGAATGTCTAGGTTACGACTGTAACCTCTGTTCCCTGAGAACAGGGATCGAGACACTGCGTCTCCTTGCCATGCCTCGGGGCCTGCCTACCAAACAGTCCCTTCAGACGATAAGGGACCTGTCCCAAATGGTGCACTTCATGTGGACTTTTCGGTCTCGTGGACTTAAATTGCGCGTGCTCGCTGAGTCTACGAGTCCATAGGCCGTCCCATTCATCATTTTACGCTCTGAAGTGTGCTCAGCAGCGCCCCCTTTGTACCCTTGAAGCGGAAGGATGCAGGCTCACACACTTTAACTACCCTGGAATCCTTGCGAAAGGCCAATCAGACAACGGATGGGAGGAGTTTTTGCTCATGGACAATTGTTAACATGGCTGAGAAGAAAATATTTAAGTGTGGGCTATGAATCATCACGGTTTTTATGACCTAGGTCATACAAGTTTATACAAACATTATGGTCATCTACCAGTGGTTGATATCTCAAAAATAGGCTACTAATAGCTTGCTGAATGATACGATCGCATTATGATTCATTAAATAAATAGAACTGGATGTCAAGGCTTAACTGAGTCATATGTAACAACAACAACAACAATAGACAGAATATTTCCCCGAACCTGCAGCTCCTGTCCATAACAACAACAAGACCATCTTCCTATTTCCGGCGTGACGATCGAGTCTGTCCCAAAAATACCCCTCAATGCGCCCTCGTGGATTCACGCCAAGGGCCCCATAGGTCTGCACTAGTGATGTAGTACTCGAGTCCGGTCTCGAGACCGATTTCTAGGGGTGGGCGGATCGATCCTGAAGTATCGATACTTTCGATACTGACGTGTATCGAAAAGGATCGATCCTCACATAAAAATATCGATCCAAATGTGTTTTTTTGTGTTTTTTTATTGTGTTTTTAATGTAATTTTTATTAATTTAGAACGCAATTCAGTGCGTAAAAAAAGCTTCTAAGTTGAAAAATAAGCGAATGTTAGCCAATAACTGTGTAGGGTAGAACTATTTCTCCTAGTCATCTGGATACAAGACGAAACCAATCAATCACAGAGAGCGTTCAAAGCTGGTGCTTCTGTCACAGTGCATTTGGGAAACGAAGCCTTGCTTAGATGACAGAGAAACAATCGGGAGTTATTTCGCAATAAACAAATTAAAAGTTTACATAACGGTTCAACATGTTGATGTAAGTAAGATTTGTATAATGAAATTAATATTTTTATTCAACAAGGACCGATGCATTAAATTGATCCAAAGTGACAGTCAAGGGTTTTACACTGTTAAAAAAAAATCAATTTCATATAAATGCTGTTCTTTCAACTTTGTTCATCATGATACATTTTATGCAAAATGATTTGGTTTCCACAAAAACATAAAACTGTTTTCATTGATAATAATAAGAAATGTTTCTTGAGCAGCAAATCAGCATATTAAAATGAATTCTCATCATGAAGGATCATGAAGACTGGAGTAATGATGCTGAAAATTCAGCTTTGATCACAGGAATAAATTACAGAATAGCCCATGTTTAATTGTAATAATATTACAGTTTTTACTGTATTTTTGATCAAATAAATGCAGAAGAGAATTAAAAATCTTACAGACCCCAAACTTTTGAACATTAGGCTAGTGTACAATAGTGCATTTACTATAATTAGGGTAGTTTGGTAAAAGTCACTGACTAATTACAGGCGAGTTGAGAGCACAAATCACAAAATATTTAAAATTTTAAAATTTTAAATATTTTTAAAATTAAAAAGTATTGGTATCGATATCGGTGATACTGGCCCTGTATTTACTTGGTATCGGATCGATACCAAATTTTGCAGTATCGCCCACCTCTACCGATTTCTGCTTTCTCGGACTCGTCTCGGACTTGTTCCTTCAAAGACTCGGTCTTGACTCGGACTCGACCCTTCAAAGACTCGGTCTTGACTCGGACTCGGCATAGGCGGTCTCGTCCCCATCACTTTCCCGGTGAGAGGGTTCAACACCCGCACTTTTTCTGCAGTTTTGCACAAACGCCTTACTACAGTCGCTCTCGTTCAGTCGTTTCTCTGGCCGCTCTGTGTCTGCGCTCGCTGCGTCTCCTCTCCCCATTCCTCTCAAAAATGACACCGGCTTTGAGTGTGACCGGCTGATGATTAGATGATTAGTGTGTTAGATTTATCGGTCAGCTCGTGCTGAGGAGGCGGGAACTTATGGTTATTTACATCTGCCTTTTCCAGGTACTTTGAATGAGTGTTTATGCTTTCGAGGTTTTTAAATAAGCTTGATATGCGTTTAGGAAGATGTTATGTTTATGTTTTGTTGACATGTCGAGTGTTTTCAGTATTATATTTCGTTTTTTAGACTAAACCGCACAAGACTTAGGCATTCTGTTTGTGCTGCGTGATTTAAAGAAAAGTGTGCACTTTAATCACACTTTTCTCCAAAATAAAAGCTCAAGGGTTTATTTCTTACAAGTGGAGAAATTAGGACAAAAGTATTATAATTTTCCTATTCTATAGCGTAATATAAAATATACTTTTGAAATATTCATTTTCATTTATACAGTAGCATACATTTATAGGCTATATGGATTTTCCATCATAGGAATAATTATATAAATCATTATATTATTATAATAAATGTTTGGCATTCTAAAACACTAGTGATAATGTAATGTATACGGAGACTCTCTATATCATAACTAAAAAGATGTTTGAGCCCTCTTTAGGTACAAGTCAATGTTTTTTTCTTTGTTCAATGTGCACAGGTCATGGGTCGAACCCAGTTGAAGCTCTTAATTTTAAGCTCTCAAAGTGCATCAGATTGAGCATTTAACCTTAAAGTGTACAAAAAACATTTGCGGGGGAGCATGCCCCCGAACCCCCCATAAAGGGACAGAGGTCCACACAACATAATTTTACAAAATCCAGTGGGAAAGAAGGATCATTTATAAATTGTACCCCAGCATATACAACAAAGTTCCTTTTAAGCTTTTTAGTCATTACTAGCTGTTAATGCCAACATTTAAATGTCACATCCATCCCCCGCACTTTTGAAAAGCTTGCTACACCCCTGGTCCATATTAAGACGTCAAGACTGCTCCTCTAAACAATTCCCAATCTAGCTTAGTCTGTAGGCCTAACTGTTGATTATTAACTGGAGTGATATTAAATCATGAATATCAAAACTGACATGTTGAGACAAAATCTCGGACTCGCTTCCTCAAAGACTTGGTCTTGACTCGGACTCGACTGTATTTGAAAAACAACGGACTCGGTCTCGACTCGGACTCGACCCTTCAAAGACTTGGTCTTGACTCGGACTCGACTGTATTTGAAAAACAACGGACTCGGTCTCGACCCTTCAAAGACTCGGTCTTGACTCGGACTCGGCTGTATTTGAAAACCAACGGACTCGACCCTTCAAAGACTCGGTCTTGACTCGGACTCGGCATAGGCGGTCTCGTCCCCATCACTAGTCTGCACTACATGACGTCACCAAAGTGTGGACTCTGAGGAAGTCCACAAGTCCGGAGTGTGTCATTTGGGACAGGGCCTAGGTGAATGTCATGTTTTCAAGGCACCCCTTTTATAATTCCGTGTCACACGATGATGACGACATCATGGGCTGTCGCAGGTCAACAGGATTGCCGTGATTCGATAGCAGTTTCAGACACCTGTCATGCCTGAGGCGTTCCCCAATGCGTTGACACAGTGCGAGTTACCTTTCGAAAGGGAACTCATTTCAGTATATGCGCGCGTTCTCTGAGAAACTGAGTGCTTTTTGCCAAAGTGGCCATGTCTTTGCAAGTAAACACGGTAATTTATGTAAAGTTGAGAAAGAAAACTATATTGGATCCGTGCAGTCGGTCTTAAAGTGACAGCATCCAAATGTATCTGCTGTCATTATTAACAAAAAAAAACAGCTCTTGACTGAATCACTTGTAACTTTAATAAGAATGCATGTATATTTTATTACACAGTAAAGACTATGCATTTTGTATACATTTAATTACTTAATATATTTTATGTAGTATTTCTAGAGCTTGAAGTTTTTCAAGTTGGTCTATTTAATTTGTGTATTTGTTTTATTGTAGTTTGTTTTCTTTGCTCTTTCTTTATCACTGTTTACTTGTCTTGAGTAAGCTTGAGAGTTTTTGTAGGTTAGTATTATTTTTTTAATGATTTTTTTTTTTATAAAATTTCAATGCTATCAAATATATTGATTTTAAAAACCTTATTTAAAGCAAAAATAACTATATTGTGATATATATCGTTATCGTGAAATAAAATTACTCATATTGTGATATAAGATTTTGGTCATAACATCCACCCCTACGCTAGACCTAGGACTGGGTGATTTTTTTTTTTAAATAAATCATAACATTACAAATTAAGTGTTGAATAATACAATATAAATAATATTCATATTTATAATTACATAAATATAACAAAACAGTATAAAATAATAAATCATATATATATATATATATATATATATATATATATATATATATATATATATATATATATATATATATATATATATATATATATATATATATATATTTATATATTAATATTAATTATATTAATATTGTTATAATTATACTTTACAATATTAATTAATAATTAGTTCAATAATGAAATTAAGTTCATGGTTCTCAGATGTCGGTTAATGGTCACATGACATTCTCTTTTTTAGTAAGTGTATTATTTTGATTGTTTTATTAAAAAAATATATGATTTAATTACTTAATAGCTTTTTCATTGAACTCACAAACCTCTGCAGTTCCATCATGAACCCTAGTCTGGGAAACCCTGATGTAATGTAATATTTAATGCACTTCACGCACTTCAATGCACTTCACTTCATAATGAAGAATGGAATATATTTTCTTTCTCTTTGTACTTTTATATTAATATGGTACAAGATCATCCTGTTCAAATCAATGTAATAAACGAATTAGGTCAAAAGTAATCTAAAAGTAATCAAAAAGTAGTCCGATTATATTACCTTAATTGTAATGTAATGGGTTAAGTTAACTACAATTTTGTCATGTCATTTGGAATTAGTATGAATATTTTCATCGAAATCTTCCAAGAGCAAATGATCTGAGCTGCTCTTCACATTCATTTTATACCTCTATACTCTTACTGTATGACAGTGTCTATTTTTATTCCTCCTATAGTCCTTATAAGGACTTTAAGAAGAAACATCTGGGGCGTTTATATATAACTGAGAATTATAAAAGTGCGACGTCTAAAGAATTTCCACTAGGTTTGTGTGATGGGTTTAAAAAGTAATCTGAGGTATTTGACATATCATCACATCTTCAATGTGGAAAACGCCGGCTAATCTCAACAACAAACATCTCATGCAGAGCTTCAGGCAGCCTGAATTAAACACATTACAGACTTAAAGATCACAAGACAAATATTGCCATTTGCTCTATTAGCTCTATTTTCCACTGTTTTTCTTGCTTTTATCCTATTAAAACGAACATCACATTAATAAAAGCATTCAGATGTTTACCATGGTCTTCATTGCTATATTCTTGTTCTCACACAGCTTCACATGTACATAACTAATGCATGACGCTATGAGAACATCTATTGTTCTCATTGCAAGGCAGGGGCGTCACATGACAAAAGGAACTTCCTGTTGAGACTCCTGCTGTTAATCATCACAAGTCAGACAAATAGTGTCAATTAGCTGGGGAATTCATCAAGCTTTAAGTCGATCTCATTAGCTGGAATTTCATAAGTGGCTTGTTAATCTTCTCCTTCAAACCAAATCATTATAATTCCAATCTGACAGCCATATTTCAAATCAACACAAAACTTTGTTTATATGTCATTTTAATTAACAACTTTCTACATGTTATTTAACTAAACAAAATAGGGGGCAAGGCTTGATTTTATTCATCGAGAGTACTTGATGATAACATAGGAAATGGAAAGTCGTTTAATTTGGATATAAAAATTAAAAGACAAAAAAAAACACATTTTTTCTTTAAAATAATATTTTTTGAAACTACAGATGAAACATTCACAATATCATTCAAACATTAAAAAAGTCTAAATTTTGATATAAAAAGTCATAATCATGAGGTAAAAAATTTAAATTATAAGATTAAAAAGCTGAAATTAACTTAAAATCTAAATCATAACATTAAAAAGTCGAAATAAGATTTAAAATTTTATAATAAAATAAATTATTTCTTAATTATTTCTTAATAATTAATAATTATTAAATAAATAAATAAATAATTTTTATGATAAAAATATCGAATGTTTTATTGTGATACATAGTACAAATTATTACGTCAAAATGTTTTACTTTGTCAAAATTATAATTTGCCAGAGCATTTTTTTCTTATGTGGCAGAAATTGGCTTCCATAAAAAATACTGTTACCAACCAGAAAAAAAATCTCCATGTTAGTTTCGATTTTGAATTACAAAGACAAAAAAATGCTTTCTCATTTTTTCTTTAAAATAATGTTTAAATAAAGTTTTTCTTTGAAACAACAGATGAAACATTAACAATAAGACCAGAAACATATATTTACCAAATAAATTGAGAATTTTGACTTTAAATTAGAAAAAAAAATCAAAAGTAAAAACAACAACAATTTCAGTCTGTTCCAAGCTATCATATATTCTATGCTACTTTTATGGTGCTTTCATGACATTTTTTTAAAGTTTGATGGAAACCCTCACTGTGTAATTTTATAATTTTAAGAGCATTAGAAGAAAGATTGACACAAAACCTTGACAAGTTTTTTTTTTTTCCCAACTCATATACCCAACTCATAACTATACTTTCTCTCTCTCGCTCTCTCTCTGCGCTTGATAAAAGTGGCAAACAACCAGAACTGAATTGAAAAACCTCCAACTGTTCCTCGGACATGATCCTGTGAGGATTTCCTACCAGCTTCTCCCAGTAACACTGTTAGCACCTCACAAAACCAGGAGGATTTAGGTGATGACAGGTGGTCTGGTTCAGGTTCAGGTTAATATCATTATTATTTGCGGCACTATCCTCTGCTTTCTCAAGCGTAGGAGTGACCACTGCTAACCAGAGAACCTGCTACCCTCACCTTTTATATCTGGCTTTGCTAATAACAGAAGGACGGCTCTGTTAGGTGGGCCACAGCTCAAGGTTAACTCAATTTAAGACCACCGGCTTCACCGTCTCTCCTTTGACGGCTGGATATTTTCAGACTCTAAGTAAGCACACATCGAGATCTGGCACAGACCTGCGGTCCGTGATTTATTCACCTTTAGAGAATATTGAATTTCGACCGGCAGCCTGTTACAGCTCTCTTATTAAATGCCTGCTGGGAGCAGTTCGCTTAGCGCTCGTACGAGCAAGGCCTACCTGTGAGCGTGAGTAGAGCACTATTTCTCTCAGTTAGACACAAAATATGCTTATTTACAAAGCAGAGGGACACTGGATTTCAAAATGAGTGTCTTTGCGTCAACACGGGTAGCTTAGCATGTAGCTATGTTTCATCAAAAGGTCTTGAGGACATCCAAAGATTTATTTTCCAGTCAACTACTCAGCCTCAAACTCAAACACTGGCAAGTGAAAACATTTTATTAGCCAATGGCTAATGATAGACATTATATAGTCGCCTAAAATGAAAGTTTATTTGCATATACGAGTGATTTACTCGCATTGTAGAGGGTTGTGAAATGTTATGTTTTAAGACACAAATAATCCATTATCTTATCTATTTGACATTAGGGTTAAATGGTTTTACAGAGAAGATGTGGGATCTCTTTTTTCACTCTATAAATCAAAATTATAAAAGCTCATTTCCACCATTTAAAAAAAAAATCATGCACTGGTGAATTATAATTTACATAAAATGTAAGTAAAAATGCAGGTAAATGTGAATGACATAAAAAGTCAAAAAACTTATTTATCTTAATTTAGACTTTCTAAGTCATAATTTCAACATTTCAAATCTTAATTATGACCTAAAATGTCTAAATTCTAAGATTAAAATTCGAAATGATGATTTAAAAAGTCTAAATTATAAGATTAAATTTTTTTAATTTTTGACAGTCAAAATTATGTCTTAAAGTCAAAATTAATTAAGAGATTAAGGCAATTATGAGATAAAAAGTCAGAATTATGAGATAAAAAGTTAATGAGAAAAAAAAAGTCATGTACGAAATTATATACGAAATTCTAAGATTAAAAAGCCGGAATTTTTACATAAAAATCTAAATTCTAAGATTAAAAAAAAAATCGGAATTATGATAAAAAGTCAACTTTTTTTTTTTTTTTACTTTTTATTTCATAATTATGATTTACCAGAGCATATTTTGTTTTCTTATGTGGCGGAAATGAGCTTCCATAAAAAAAAAAATATCAACCAGACCCCCCCACTTGGTGCATGAAAGTGCTGCTGAAGGGGAAATTAATGACTCCCACATGAATATAATGTAATAAATAACGTATTGTGATTGAAATCGACAGATGCAATCAGATAAGGTGTAATAAAAGAAATGCTTAAATGTGCATTTTGCATGTTTTCTTCACTCATGAAAGAAGACATGTTATTAAAGGCAAAATAGCCCAAAATATCAAATTTTACCAGTGCATCAAAACACAATAGTTTTGCCTGTAGCGTCTTAATACAAGTCACTGAGAGAAGGTTCTTGGTTCCAGCCATGGTCACATGGTTCTTCGAGGCTCCTGCACCTTCCCCTGATCTTGCTAACTTGCTAACTTCATTCAGACTCATGTATTGATGACGCCATCAGGAAGCGGATGCTGCCAGAAATTCGAACAACTGAGTTAAGAGGGTGCTGTGTCTACTCCATCGGCAGCTGTTCTGCTTGAGTGTGTGTGTGTGTAAAGTTTTAATGTTGTCCTGCCAGAACCCCTTAAAGTAATCAGCATGAAGCTCTGTAAGTGGGGTTGGGAAAGGCGCAACTGGATTAAGGGCCATAAGCACTTTAATTTTCCAAAGATGGTATAACAAACAACAGAGCAACTTCCTCATTGCTCTCCCAGTGCCGCGGATGCTAAGAATAAACGTTAGTTTTCCTAGAAGACTTGCAGGAGATTACGGGAGAGGTGACACGGCTTGATTAAACGTCACGCCGCAACAAATGCACCGTTATTGCGCATTAACTCTGAGAATGAACCGTTTGGGAAGTCTTGAAAGTCTTCCAAGAGATTTAAAGTGAACAGCGGACAACAATGTGGTTCATTTATCAACATGTTTTAAATCAGTGTTTCTCAACCTCTCCTGCAGGGACCCCCTGACAGGACATGTTTTTGTTTTAACCCTGAAATGGCACACCTGATTCAATTAATTAAAGGCTTAATGTGCAGCTGACTAATTGAATCAGGTGTGCCATTTCAGGGTTAAAACAAAAACATGTCCTGTCAGGGGGTCCCTGCAGGAGAGGTTGAGAAACACTGTTTTAAATAAACCGAAAAGAGATTTCTCCCATTATACAGTTTGGTTGCGCATTATTGCGGTAAACACATGCGGTGCATGTACGTAAACACTGTATCCGCACAAACAATTAGGATCTGCTTTTACAAAAAAGCCATGCATTTCCAGGCTGATTTATGCTAGTCAGGGATAGTTTTTAAAATGGTGCTTTTTTTGACCATACGGTGTAAGTCAATGAGGTCCCATGTTGGTTTTGGACCCCATTGACTTTCATTGTACGGACAAAAAAAGAAAAGAAAAACACTTCATTGGTCATTTTACTCAGGATCTTTGTTGTCTTTCTTGACTTTGTTCATTGCTGATGTTTGAAGTTATATAGTCAAGTCAATTCACCTTAATTTATAGAGCAATTTAACAATATTTAATGTGTTTTGGACGTTCATTTGCACAACAACAGTGTTTGGTGGCTCGAGAGTGCAAACATTGAAATAGGTTCAAGGTGCAAGTTTAGAATTTTTTTTAAAAACCTTATCATCTTCGTGTAAACTTCAAAAACATGAATCTGTGAAAACGGTGACAGCATGCACATGCATTTCTTGTGTTTAGTTCATAGTATTTGAATATATATGTGCAGAGGCGCATATTCTTTCTTTACAAATTGACATCACCAAATTACTTGTCCGGCCAGCATAATACAGAATTTTTATATAGAGAAAATTAATATTAGGTTAGCTGTTTAAGTTCGCTTGTTCGCTAAACCAGCACACCATCATACTGAGGACTATAGTATCCAAAACACAACATACTTACTTAGTTTTCATGCAGCTTAACTCTGAAACCATACAGTCTGTCAACAAACAACCCTTTAGTCATAAAACCGTCCTTCCACCAGCTCTCGTTAGCTCTCCCAGCATTAATGTTGCCGTTTCCAGGCTGTGAAGTGGCACAAAGCATCACAGCATTTCCCTGACGCAAAGGCGTGAAATGACAAGGAGCCGGTGAGCATAGCTGGGCCTGTATATCAACACAGAACCGCCGTGGTTTCACAAACAGTGCTAATTACATGGGGATAAATCCTTGTTTATCACATGGCTTATGAGACACGAGTTAATTGCTTCCGCTTGTCAGCCCTCCAATCCCTCTGAAGCCCCTCGGCTCCTGGTCGCTACGCCTCGTCTCTTACCGCAACAGACACACGACCAGTTTCTCGCCGCATGGCAACAGGAAGTTACACGAAGCACAATTGCTTTGTTATTTGCAAACACACCAAAGTGTTGTTTGAAATCCCAGAGGTCTGAAACCAGTCAGACAAGAGACATTTGCGTATTTAAAATATTAGTAAAATAATATTGACTAACTAAATTCTAGGGGAAAGTTCTCTCACTCTAAGAATTAAACATTTCATAAAGGGGTTTTCACAGCGATGCCATAAAGAACCATTTTTGGTACCACAAAGTACCTTTCTGTTAAGAGAACAATTTTTTTCTTAGTGTGAAGAACATTTTAAAAATCTAAAGAATCTTCTTCCGCTATAAAGAACCTTTTGTGCAATGAAAAAGGTTGGAAGTTCATGGAACCACTGATGCCAATAAAGAACCTTTAGTTTTAAGAGTGTTCAATACTATTTCTGCTCAATGTAGTATGTCCACACTATGCACATTTTCAATATTTGCAAACATGTGTAGAGTGCAGCAATAGATACTAAACAACCAGAAGTAGTTGCAACTGCAATTTTTTGCGTCGCCATCTTGCCTTGTTATTTCGCACGTTACAAATGAAATTCGCAATTACAGTGCGAAATAGAATGAAAATGCAAAATAAACATTTATGAAATGATAACTGAAACGGCATCAACAACAAATGTAACTTACATAATGTGATGCGTATCTGAGGTAAACTAAATATTTAGCGTAAAATAATGAAGGGCGGGCCTCGATTTCATCTGGAATTTGATTGGATCGTGAAAAGTGGGTGTTGATATGATTGGTTAATAAGTTAGTCTCGCCCAATTGGCCTTTATTATGTCTAATGTAGTAGGTGAAGAAATTAATTAAATTTTTTTATTATATATATTTATACAGTATATATCCTGCTGAATTTATAGAGAAATGTGCATAATATGATACAGTAGGCTTTATAGGGTTAAGTAAACAGATGAAATTGTTTGAATGCTATCTTTAAATCATTCACAGCTCAATTCAACAACCACTCTTAGAAAAAAAAAAGGTTCATTGGGGTTCTAAACTCAACTTTAAAGAAATCTTTATGCGTAAAAGGTTCTATAAGGAGAAATGTTTTAAATGATTGAATAATACTTTCATGTTTAAAAGGTTATTTAAATTTTTGGGGATAAAGTATGTTAATGAGATGCTTAATTAAAAACATTTAATTCAAATGAATGAATTAACACTAAATAATTAAAACTATAAATGATGTGAACCCATAAAGGGTTCTATATATGATGCGTCTGAAGGAACCCTTGATAGAACCGTTTCTTCTAAGAATGCAGGAAAATTGTTTTAGCATGTTAAAAACAATGTCGACGAGAAGATTTCAGGTGATGTTTTGGAAAGCCCCCAGCAGTGTGTAATGTGAGAACATGCTGACGGGCGAGGGTCGCGCTCTCGATTCTTGTGCTGGAAAATTGAGATTGTTCTAGTGACATTCTAATATGTTGTACAGCGGTTCTCTCTTACTGAGCCTCAGGCAAAACAGAACGCTGGATCGATAGGCCAAAAATATCCTGCCAGCGCAATATACGGGGAATTGCTTTTTTCCCCGGTGAAGTCGAATTATGTGCATAGATGTGTTTGTGGGAATGTGTTCAGGTGGACGTGTTCACGTCACGTGGATCTTCGGCCGCACTGATGCAAAACTGCAAAGGCATTTTGTAACAGGTCAGACTGATGAAGGGAATCGAACAGTGTCCTGCTGTTGTCCATCAGTTTTGAGACATGCACAGAAGAAGAAGTGAGAAATAGATGCTGATGGTATGAAAACGGACTTCACATCTCATGGTCTTGATGTTCTGCTTGTTTCCCTGGATTTCCCTGTCTGCCTATGTCTTGAAATGCCATTTTGATTTGCCCTGTGGATTTGACATTCTGTCTGTTATTTGGATTATGCTTATGGATTACCCTAATAAAGCTGCTTTCGGATCAACTTGTGATTCAGAGCAGTTCGTAACATTAATCAGCATCGAACTCCCAGCAGCAAATTCAATTTTGTGGTGGCCAATCAGATGGCTCTACCACTACAATAGAGTTATTATAGTAGCTGGATATAAACATGTCAACAGTTTTACTGACTTTATCTAACTTGTTCGGTAAGACTGTCACCTGAACAAACGGTTGCTCTGTAATGGCAGTTGAGCTGAAAAAGAAAATCGGCAGAAGAAGTTGTTTATGCTAATGTTGCGTCCCTTGTGGCGGCACTGAAAACGCACTTGAGTTGAGTTACAAATTGCATTTTAATAAATTTCAAAACACAACATGACGTGCATTTGAGCTAGCGTAGCTAAAAGCCTTTGCGCTCACGTACTTGTATAGAGAATTATTAGGGTCTTAAAGACCCCAGACTTTCTTCCAAGCTTGAACATGCAATCTGTCCTCTTTCTATCTCTGCACGCTCCAAGTCATTTCACATATTCTCTTTCCCTTTTATTCTCAGAACTTTTCAATATTCAAAGCTGCACCATCAAGGCCGCCGGCATTAAGCATTCACCTGTTAAATATATTCAGCTCGGCATGTGGAAAGAATAGAACTGATTTATCAATAAAATTAGCAGAAATTCACATAGGTGTAAGTTAATTGTGTGTCAGCAAACAAGTAAATAAATAAATTGAAATGCTCTGGGTGTTTAACCTCACCACAAAGACAAGTCTGAAACAGAGACAAAATTTGAAAGAAACGCAGATCAACTGATCTCATCTCAGCCTTATGAAGATGACACAGATCTAACGTTCTTTGAGGAGGAGTCAGTGTCTTAGAAGATCTTAAAATGAGATGAGAATAGAACTGATGAGAATTAGATTATCCAAATGTCACTCACTGACATCCAGATTCTTCCAGGTCACGTGTCAACTACAATACTGCACTGTAGTGTACAGTTTCTAAAAAAATATAGCATGCAGTAAAGAGACAAATGTTTCAAATTATGATAATCACAGTAATCACATGACCTTACTACACTGCACTACTTAATAATAAATACAGGATCACTATTACTGCCATTACTGTCGAAGATAAGAAAACTGCAGAATCTAATCGTTAAGTTAAGATTTTATTAACATTAAACTCCAAACAAACTGATAATCAACATGAACAACTAAGTAAAAGCGACGAGAACAGACAATAAACTGAAAGAAGCACAGAGCTTAAATACACAAACAAACCAATCAACGAAATGCAAAACAGGTGCACATAAAAACCAAATGAATGAGAAACACAGGAAACTGAACTAAAACGTGTCAAACCCATTAAAAACATTAACAAACACACAATACCCGTAACAATTACTTATGGTTGCAGTTTTTCAAAAAATAATTTCACCAATCAGGCAATTAAAAAGGGTTAAGGGTATGACAGATACAGATACTATACTCTTATATAAAGCGTATCTGCAATCATTAACATATAACGCTGCTCAGATGTGACCGACTACGATAAGCTCAGGGCATATTAAATTTAAGACCATCACTTTTGCTTTGCTTGTGAATGTGAAGTGATTGTCAGTGAAGCTTCTCTAATAGACTCAATGGAGCTGTGATGACATCTGCTAATGAATCCCAGAGAGAATAAAGCAGGAAAGTTCTGCCTGTCACGCCACAATAACTATCGGCCTGAGCTGTCACTGCATCTTACTCGAGCAAGGCCACATCAAGAGCAGTGTAAGATCTTCAAACAACAGCATGAATACTGCAACTTAGGCTGGTTAGGCACGCATACTTGAGAACAAAAATACATACAAGTAACAAGAACACATGTTTTGAGCATATTGTAAGGTACTGGGAGATTCTGCGACGCCATTACATTAGCTGCCAGGCTTGACATTAACACCCACCAAATGTGGGTGGATTTCAGCAGTGGCGTGTCACTCAGTCACTCCTACTAGCCACTTTAGCCGGTTGAATTTGATATATAATATAGTTTTTTAAAAAGGCATCTGAAACAATAAACTAAGTGCAATGTATGTATACATATCGATACTGAAATATCTGTAACTTTTCCGACACTCATTGTCCGCAGAATCAGATACACGATACCAGCTGCGCTTTCTCGCTCTCTCATCTCTCTGACAGCGAGTGACACACAAACCCTCCTCTCCTCACTCACTCGTTTAATTTGCTCCAGATTAATATTGTTGGGGTTACAGGGCTTGAATTTCGGCGTGGTAATTGCACATAATTTTACTGATTCCCACATAGTTTGTGCTCACACCTAAAGTGCGTGCACATAAACCCACCTCTCAATACTAAATTGAGTTATTTTCCGCTGCTTATTGCGCTTAAACAGTCAAATACACAACAAATAATGTCAAAATGCCATAGTGAGTATTCACGTTAACACAGTCAGTAATGTTTAAAGTGAACGAGTGTTGTGAAAAGTACAGACTTCGGTACCAAGTCGGTACTGAAATTGTTCACGTGCTCATCGGATATGTCTGTGATTGGCTACAATGATCAACGCACGGGAGCGTTTGAGAGCACACGGACGAGTTTGAAAGTGTTTTGAAAGCGGGAGTGTTTGAAAGCTGTCGTCTATCAGGGGACCGGTCCGCTGATAGAAGCCGGCTTTCAAGCGCTCCCATCTACGTAAGCGCTCGGTGAAGAGCGTCATTGATATATATTTACCACATGTTTTTGAAGAGCTGATCATTGTAGCCAATGACAGACGTATCCGATGAGCACGTGAGCACAATGGGCAATCAGGTGTTTACAATTCTACTCAACAGTGCACAAAGCGTCACATTTTTTTAAATTTCAGTACCGACTTGGTACTGAAGTCAGTACTTTTTGACAACACTAAAGAAACGTAAACAGTTGAGAAAGAAAACGCATGTGTAACAGTATAATGGATCCATGCGTCAGGTCTTAAAGTGACAACAGCCTAATATACCTGCTGCCAAATTATGAGTTAATATTAAAAATATCTATATGGCAGTTTTTCCCCATAGTATCGATGGTATCAAAATTGTGGCCAATGAAAATGCTGAGTGGCTAGTTTGGAAAACCATTAGCCACAGCCATATAAAACAAAGAAAAGCAGCCATATAGGAGAATAGTGTGGCATGTTAAAAAATCTAATCCGATTTTTAAGCTTGTGACATATAAACGCTCACATCACCCGATCACTTTATTTAGCGGTCATATAAACACTACGTTTGGATTCATCAATCAGAATGAAACAAAAATTTAAACAAAAGATGTCCATGTAAAAGTAGTGAAGGGGTGGATTGGAATCCACTGCTGCTTCAATGTATATGTAATGAGTGATTAATAATCAAGGATAAGCATTTCTACATAAATCATTTTTATATTCCATGAATGATTCACAAATACTTTTAACCAAATGTTGCTGTGAGTGTTTAACCAGCTTCTTTCTAGGTGCACTCTGATGTCTGTGATTAATCTTTGCGGCAGCAGCTATCTTGACTAATGGCGGCATACTCTCATATCTATCCATGTGTTAAGATGTGTGTTTTTTTTTTTTTTAATGGACTCTTAGCCAATCAGAAACTTTAACCTGAAGTAAGGACGTAGCTTAGATGTTGGTGAAGGGTATAATTGCTGTGATCTTTGTAACTGTAAGCGGGGCGGCCTACGAACTCCTGTGTGAGTCTTGAAACTGACTTCTGCTGATGAAACCGCAAACTATCTTCAATAAAACTTTTCTTCAATTTATTATAATTCTGACTCTAAGTCTTCTTTCAAACATCTGGTCCTTGGGTCCTAAACTGTTACCCCCTTCCAATAGCTATTTATACTTGATACCACAGAACGCCATTGTTTGTGTGAACAGCATAAACAAACATTTACCAGTAAAGTCATTCAGGTAATTTTATGGTAATTTACTGGGATTAATGTGTGAAAGGGGCTACTGATACTTGATAGCACATACCCCTTTTTGGTTTGCGTTTGCATGCAAGCATTAGACTCAATCTAGCTAAATTCACTGCCTTAAATTTCATTTTTACCTTGCTTTCAGGTTATATACTTCACATTCTTCACCAATTGACTGCAACCTAAAAAGCAAGCAGCAAAAGCAGTTCACAATCTAGTGTACTCTCAACTCTGTATACTGTATTCAATGTACTATGATTTGGATTTCATTTGGATTTTGCATACAGTTTAGAAAGGATAGTATGCAAATTAGTCATTAAGTAACATTGTTGGCTGTGTTTGTAAGTGAGGAGTTAGTAGTGAAAACTTTGCATAGATGCTCTCACAGTTCCCATGGCGATTTGGTTCCCAATTGGTTGTTATGTGCCATCTGTAGTCATATTTCCTTAGTGATGCCTTTGTAGAGGAAAAGATGTGAATGACTGACTGATGTGCTTCAAAATGTTCAATGTAATTTTCCTTCAAATGTAATCTTCAATGCCATATAATTCACTCAACTCACTGAAATCGTTTCTGGTTAGACAAATCACAACTAAGACCTTTCAGATGTTTCTCTTGGACAGCAGTGAGGTTAAATGGGGAGCAACTGGAGATGTTTGCTTGTTTCTTATGTCTCTTCTGAGAAAACGATCTCAATATGTGTCTCCACAAGACACCACAACAACTGTGCTGAAATGTACCAAGACACCAACATCTGCACTCAAAATCAGAAACTCCCTCTTACTTCCTTGTGCTTACTTTGACCCTAAACTTGACTCATTTTAGACCTCTAAATGCTTATATTAACAGACCAAACCAAAATGTCAAAGGACAGGCATGTTGTTTCAATCTGGCATTGACATACAAGTTGTTTATTCAAGGATAAACATCACACCAGAAAGCCTTCAAATGCAATATACGTCCAAAACGTAATCTAGCAAAGCGAATATTAGTCAAGCGTGACTTTTCAACGATAATCTACACCAGGCATCAATTATTCACTCCTTCCAAATGTGTTGTTATTGAAAAGCGATGATACAGATTGTACTGCCAATAGAGACGCTGATGTGTTCAATGAGTTCTGGATGGTCTCCGACCGCAGTCCTGAGAGAAGAATCCAAACTCTGAGCAGAACTTCTGCTTCTCTAATGGATGCACATTCGCCACAAGCACAACACATGGTGTTATCAGTTACATCGAATCAATGATGATTCACTTCTTCAGCCCTCGCTGGGGCTTTCAACACCTAAGGGGATGAAAACATTTTTCAAGTCAACGCTCTAACTCTCCTCTCCTCTCATTTTCAATGAGGCAGAATGTTTACAGCTTACATTTTCAACTCCCATTAAAGCTAAAATACAGAATCAGATTGTAAGATAACAGTAAAACGCTGAAACACAATAGTCAGACTTAAGAAAATCATACTGACTTAAACCTATCATATCATTTGTCTCTGTCAAAAACAAAGGACGTTTTCGGTTTTCAAAACTTTCTGTATATATTAAATCAGGGGTGTCCAAACTCGGTCCTGGAGGGCCACTGTCCTGCAGAGTTTAGTTCCAACTTGCCTCAACACACCTGCTTGTAAGTTTTTAGCATGCCTAATTAGCTGTTTCAGGTGTGTTTAATTGGGGTTGGAGCTAAACTCTGCAGGACAGTGGCCCTCCAGGACCGAGTTTGGACACCCCTGTATTAAATTATGTGTGATATTCAAAATATAACCTTTAACCTCTTCGGTGAGAAATACTGAAAGTTTCACAAAGCCATCATCCTGAGAAAATCAACTAAAAAATGAAACAAACAACAGTAAATAAATAAGGATAAACTGTTTTTTCCTCAGACTTTCTGTCAAAGTACTAAAACCAGACAAGTTTTTCCTTTGCGTTTTTCGCATAGAGACAACAATGTTGTCAAAATGATAGCTGTTCACAAAGATCTGCGAAAAAAAATGTAAAACGCTGTATTATTCACGCCAGGCCAGTAGTTTGGAGATGTCACTTTGTGAAACGCACCTATAGACTGAACACATGTGCATAATCATTTTCACAAATTCGTGACGAACAAACAAACAAAATGACAGCAGCAACAACCATTCAAAATAATTTCTGAACTTTCATTATAACTATAACAAATGTTGCTTGGTGCACTTTTTTAGTTTTTCAATATTGTTCTAAAAATATATGGATGAGGTTCTGTAGTTGTGAATAGCACACGTACGTCTGCAAGATGAAGTGATCTTTATAAAGATCACTTCATCTGCTGTTTACTAACATCTGATAGACGTCTTTAATATGCCAGTTTTACATACATTCTAAATCATAAACATCTTAAAGACATTTTCTAAACGTCTATTTGACATCTGACAGGAAACGTCCTAAAGACGTATTGCAGATGAGCACACACTATAATAAATCTTCTTACGATTTAAACAAGTACATCAAATATAGCTACATCTTCCAGATATAAACAAGCACATTAAATAGACGTCTCCGTGATGTGTGCTATCAGGGTTTCTGAGTCAAAACAAACAATTCTGAGAAACATTTTTGTTATCTCGTTAAACGTTCGTCATTTTCTTATAATTTTCTCCATTTAAAATGTTTTACAGGATACAGAACTCACCTGCCGTTTAAAAGCGCGAGCAGCTCGCCCGCGTGGTACAGGTCGTTGCGCGTCACGCGGCCGAAGCGGAAAGAGTTCAGGTTGCAGAAGGTGATGGCAGGAAACGCCATCAGTGGTGCTGAGATCTCGTCCAGCTTGGTGACATGAGGATACTGAAAGTAAAACTTGATGCGGTCAGCGCAAACAAGCACCAGGAACGAAAAAGACCCCAAGAAAAAGATTATCCAGAGGCATCGTTTGATGTACTGGCGTTCATAACTGAACATATGTGAGATGCCATGGAGCGTGGACCTGCTGGCAAAAACTTCAATGGGTGCGGGCTGCTCACAGTCCAGGTTATCATCAGACTCGGTTTTAATATCCATGGTTCTTAAAGTTTAGAAAATCACTGAATGAAGCAGGAGGGGATATTTAGAAGATTGAAGGAAGTTCACGCCCTCAGATGGTCAGTTGATCTTTACAAGCATGTGCATAAATGAACATGGGAGACAGTAGAAAGCAGTTGCAAGAATCCTTGCAACATCTTCACGATGGTGATCCAGCGTTCCAGCAAGTTTCTGCTCTAAAGTGAAATGGAACCTACTTCTACCCGATCTAAAATTACGTTTGTTGATCTAAGATGTATTCAGGTTGATTTGGTCATATTAAATCACATTTCTGACTGGAATAAAATCGGTGACGTTAGATATTACCACATTAAGCGCATTTAGGCTACTCAAATTAGCGATACAATAACAGTTTGAAGAAATATAAGTAACCAATAACACGAATTGTTACAGATATATTAGCTCCGATGTCCCCAGGATCTTCAATGAAATAACTCCGTAGTTGCGAGAGTATCGTCAATTCGTTGTCCGTGTCCTCCAGTCGATTCAGCGCAAATTACAGAAAAACAAGCGTAAGGATAACGCTTCCCCGAACTACTGTCATTTATTTGCATACATCCCTACAAGGTGTTATGGACAACTGAAAAGCATCGCTCGATGTAAAGAGAATGTCTTCACATCAATTCACAACACTAGACACATCCGCGGTGTCAAAACGGCTCAGATCGTGTTTCAAGCTCGATACAATAAGCGATCCGCAATCCAACTTCAACACGCGCGCTGTTAACGGCAACACAGATGCTCTCTGGATGTTGGCATCACTAAAATGTCCCCCTCTTTAATTAATGCAGCACGGCATGCGTATCCATAGCAGATAAAGTGTTGGGTTGTAAGTTATATAGTCCCCTTCCGTCCAGTCCTGTGGGTTGGTTTAGATGTAGACAGACACGTCAGGAATGAACGCTGCACACTGCGACGAAGCCTCCATCCAAGTGCCCTACTGTCTGTCTGAGCATCACTGTCTATATGACCCGACCATTTCTTAAAAGAGAGAGAGAGAGAGATTTCGATGTAGCCTATCATTATACATCAACTCTATTTTATTATAGATGTTTTATTATTAGCCTATTTTTTATATGTATTTTTTACCTTTTATTCCTTAATATCACACTTTTTATTGGCTATTTATTTTTCAGCTACCTTGTTGTCTTTTTTATCTTTAGTTTTTTTTAGGCATTAATTCACATTAAAACAAAAATACATGTTTTAGTTATTCTTATTATTTGTATTATGCATTATTATTTGCATTATGCCATTATTATTATATTTTATACCTGGATGTATAATTTAATTATTCTTATTCCTATGTCTTTCACTATAAATTACTGTTTATTTCCTTTTGTAATATTTCCTTAATGCAATAAAAAATTGCCCTCGAAGGGACAATACACACTATACAGCTACTAATGTCAGAACTAACTAAAGTGATGTGCAGTTATGATGTATATCTGAACTGACAGTCCTGCTGACCAGGAGGTGCTTGAGTGATAAATGAGCATGTACGGAAAGACTGATCAGTATTATTTGAGAAACTCACAGCCGAGGGGTGAAAGGGAACCCACCCATGAAATTACACAGAGTGCATTTTAATCCAGGTTTGTGACGGTATTGGCTAACGCTGGGTGTCGCTGTCACTGACCGAATCAATAGCTGTGATGATGTGGCCCACAGCTGATTATCAACTTTCAGAGACACGCTTAAGTGTCAGTCTGTGAACTCCACGAACTGAAGCAAAACCCCTTACAGCTTCAGCTGAGGTTAAAACGGTTTGTCCAGGTATGTGTCTGTTTGTGACCTGGTTCACTTTGGAGTCTATAAAAGAGTTTTAAATATGATCTGGATGTTTATTGATCCATCATGAGAATGTGGAATAAGAAACCAGGCTCCTGAAGTGAGGTGAAGGGTTATTCCCGTGAGTCGCTGAATAAGTACTGTGTCATTATAGGACTGTATATCATATGTGTGCCTATGGCCTGAAACACACTCTAAGCAAATATCAAGCTCGATTTTATGATGTACAATTCCACATTTGCTATAAATATCTCAGAGTATATGTAGTATCCACAACGCCATGTTTTTCATGGCAAACCAATAAATGCAGTTTTTACTGCAACAATCTTGAATCTCCACTGATACTGTAAGATAGGGTTTGATGAAACGTCTTAGAAGAACACATGCTATAAGATGCCAAAGGGAAAAGTTACTTCTAAAAAGAAATCAGGAAACTTTCAGTGATGCAAAATGCTTATATTTAAAAGGATTTCCTGGACACCATTAGTATAACAGCATCCATCTATTATTCACATTTGAAATAAATGGCTCACTGTTCAGAAATTGTGGTTTCCACCCAAAGCATTAGAAACTTATGCAATTTGGCATGTTTCCTAATAATGTCCTGTTGTCCATGTATGCCAACTTTTGTAAAGTTTGGATGCTCACAAAAAAACGCCAATAAAACTCTTTCCCTGCTGTTGACATAATTTTCTTTCATTTATGACAATGCTTGCCTGCCACTAATAGTTTTTTTTTAAGCAAATCCATGTTTTAACTGTTATACGGTAGAGGGCTTAGTCTTTGACAAAAACGCATTTTTCTCATCTTTTTTTTGTTAAAAATATAGCTTTTTTTTTACTAAACTTGTTGATTAAAAAATAATGCATGAAGCTAGAAAGGTTTTTGTTGTTGTTGATTTGTTTAAAAGCAGAGGCTCAGTCCTTTCTTTTATTGTATTTTCAGATATTCATACAACTAAATATAGTGGAGACCGTGAAAGTTTTGATAAAAAATGTGGCCGCTGACTGGCAACTTAAAAAAAGTTAATGTGATAGCACATATTCTGAACAGGTTTTGGTTTATGAGGCAACCGGGTATCTTAGATCGTCTCTGGTGAGCTGAATGGAAGTGGCCTATACAGCTCTTCCCAGAAACATCTGTTTGCAGCTTGTTTCAGCTCCCATCATGCTCTTCTTGCGCCATAACACATGTCTACAGATGCGCTGTGCGACAAATTAAATGGCTCGTGCACCAAAGCGAAGATAGGCAGAACAAAAATAGGAAGGTGACAGGATGCTGATAGCAAAAGGAAAGAGTTTATCAACGGCATCCTGGGAGCTTTTGCCACAGAGTAGTGAAGCGGCAGCTACATGAGGACAGAAGGATACCATGGAAGATAAACTCTAGAAATTATCTGGGTCGTCAGGGGGCCAGAAATGGATTATTAAAAGCATGGTTTCTCAAAACTTGTGATCTTTTACCGCAGGGAAGTTATAGAGCCATTATCTTCAGAAGAAGAAAAACTGTCAGTACGCAAAATAAGCTCGAGTACTTGAGCTAAAGTGGAAAAACTGCAAGCAGAGCAGATTTAAGTTGAAGCACACTGCCAGTAAAGCAGATGTTGGAGAAGTGGACTAGCAGTTAGTGCGTGTATACTCAGATCAGAGTTGGGGGAAACAACTCAAAAAAAGTGTAGTTTGATAAGCTACTCAAAATTCAAATGTATCTTTCCCTGCAAAGTCAACAATCTTGAATCTCCACTGATACTTTAAGTTAGGGTTTGATGAAACACCTTATAAGAAGATAGTTCACAGAGAGAAAACTAACTTCAAAAAGGAAATCAGGAAACTTTCATCCATTAACATTAATGCAAAATGCTTAGACTTAAAAGGATTTCCTTTCTAATGGACAGCATTTGTATCACAGAGTTGATCTATTATTCACATTTGAAATAAATGCCCCCTTGGTCAGAAATTGCGGTTTTCCTCCGAAAGCATAGAAATTTGGCATGTTTCCTCATAATGCCTTGTTGTCCATGCGTGCCAAGTTTAGTGAAGTTAGGACATTGTGCTGACAAGATACAGGCCGATAAGTCATTATGGACTACACCCAAACACATTTCGGACCATGTTTCCTAAACGAATAAATGAATTAAAACTTCTTTTGATAACATTTTGTCAGGAGCATCTTAAGATGCTGCACACCAATTTTATCAAATTATTGTGTTAAATCAGGGAGTTCATTGATTTACATAACTCTAGCTGTCATTCCGAATCACTAATCAGTGCAAGAGTAATAGTAGTGAGTATTTATTTAAAATAGAGCCAGTTCTGAAAAATAAAATATGTACACAAAGTCTTCATTATGCTCCTCGCTGAGAATTCAAGCAGGTGTGGCCTTTCACAGCCTGCCGGATCTCAGGGAACAGGATCTGAGATGAAGGAACTCGTGTCTGGTCGGCATCCATGTGGCAATTTCAGGATTCCAAGAAGCAAAAAGGCTGTTGACCCCACTGTGTTGTAACCTCAAGCTTTGGCAAACCACAAGCCAGCAAGCATGTCCAAAAGACTGTCTTCTTGGCATTTCGATTGCAAGCCAAGTGACCAGAGTTGAGAGAATGTTGGCCGGCCCTTGAGGGATGGACAGATGGACGATTAGCTATAATGAGTTCCTGCAGGGATCAGTGTGACATGGAGCAAAGACAAGAGATTGCCCAAGGACATACTTGTCTCTGGGAGAATGAAAGCCATTTTAATATCTTTTGGTTTGGGGGAGAAATTTAAACCCAGGGAGTCTTGAATGTTCTGGATCACAAATGCCTCAACACTAAAGCTTCAGAGTACAACACTACTTATACTTCCGACTACATTTGCCAAAATGTGACAGATACAAGAGAGTACACTGTGTTAGATGCACAGTAATAAGAGACCAAATTACACAAACTGGTTTAGTGGTTCATTGGAGATTAATACAATTCTTGATGATTCATTATGGCTTTTTCAGATTAGTTTTGTGGTTTCTAGTTTTTTTAAAGAACCAGAATGTAGATGATCATAAAGAAAGAGCAAAATCATTAAATGTTCCTTCTAATGTATCAAATCTTTATTTTATACAATGTTGGTTCTTCTGAGGACTTTCTGGTGCGGTTGAACGTGTGGATGTCCTAAATAACTCCCACAGGGATTTTACACATTCAGCTCTTTGAAACAACTGCTTGCTTAGTTCATGCAAGAGAAATGTTCATCTGTAGGGTAACAACCCACACCCATACATACTATATAATTCATGAGTAAGAGAGTTAACTCACATAGATTTGCACTTAGAGCCACTATCACTGTCAACAGCAGATCTGTATGGGACTTTTTAGGTTGTCCAAAAGACACCTCTTTTGTGAAATGTTGAAATGTTCCTGATTATTCCACTGTTGCCGGGTTTTTTTACCAGTTGGATTAGGAAATTGGGAAGTAATTTGTGTCTTCCTCCGTGTAAGTCTGATCAGAGTAATCTAGGGCTTTACCTTACGCCACTTGCAACATCCCTTTGAGAAACTTCATTAGTGTTTCACTAATGCTGTAACAGTCAAAGGTTCACTCACCTTAGCTTTTCGAGTATTACTTCATGCTTGTCTTGCATTTGAAGTGCTGAGAGATGAATTATGAAGGTATTTTAATGAAATACCATGTGCACCACACATTCTGTCCTCCTGAATTGTGTTCTTGTCATTATTTCTTTCAGGTGCAGCTCCATTTCAATTTGCAACTCTTCAAGCGAGTAATTCCTAAAAGATATAAATCAATTAATTTATTTATGTTCTGCAAATAAAAAAAGACGTCTGGATGCAAAATGAGCACTTTGTCATTGATGTTTGTGTGCAAGACAGCAGCCATTTAGAATTCAGGATCAATTTACTAATTCGATGCAAGGTAAACATTACATTTGGAACTTACCAAAGATTGGAGTTGGGATAATTGCTTCTTTTGCCAATTAAGGGTGAAATTGGTTAAATAAGCAGTTTATTATGAAGAAACTAAAGACAAAACTCAAAGATGCCAGTTTGTTAGTCTCTCCCACCTGGCTTCCTACTAGATTAACCAGCATGACTTCATTGGTTGACCAGCTTCACCAGCTATGTGTTGCTAGTCCTCCAGGTAAACAAGTGCTTAACCAACAAAACATTAATGGTATTTAAAAACCCAACAGAACAGTACCAAAACAACATTGTTTTTAGAATTTTGTATCTTGATTCAGCTCACTGAAATGTAAATGATTTAAACACGTGTTTTATTTTCTTTCCCTAAAGGTGTCTGGCTTGTCTGTCAGGAGGTTAAACTAAATAATATATGATTGGTTTTATTTAATTTATGTACGATTTGCAATTTTCACAACCACGGTACCAAAATAGGTGCATAAATGCATTTTAAAACCTGTTGTTTTTTTGTGTTTTTTTTACACATACACTCTAGGAAAAATCTATAAAAAATAAGGCCCATTTTATTAAACAGGCGGTATTTTGAATGTGTAAGGCCCGGCTGGATCGGCCCAAAGAAGGTTTTCCGATCAGCGGGTGAAGGTCTCGCGTTACCGTCTTTCCGCGTGGCAAAGTAATTTGATTAAATTAATACATTTTATCATATGTATCAATTTGTTATTTCATGTACTCCATAAATGAAAAAGATTGCATAATCAGTTCAAAGATAATAGATACAAACATCAAATGCTCTAGAATAAAGCGAGAAGATGCAATACCTTGACATTATAAAAAACCTACATGATGCGAAGTGTTTTGGTGCACTTCGCATTACGGGCTATTCTGGTTACCGAAAACGCCCCGAGCTCTAGTTGCATTTCATTATATAGACAGACCTCATTTCAAATGTAAACATGAGTTCACAGTGGGAATTCACATTAATCACTGTCCCAGACTTACTGGGGGCAGAAGTTGATTTACATGAAACCATTTGCTAACAATGGGAATTTTAATTGAGTTTACACCTTCTGAGAGCATGAGGCCATTTGCCTGGAAGACACACCCTCCTATGTATGTGAATTATTTCTAAACTCTTAAATACCTTATTACCTTATGGTTTACTTCTTTGAGAATGGGACCTTTGTACCAGTTGCACTGAGACATTTCAAATGATATCAAACATGTGTGATACTGCTATACTATATAGATTCAGGTGATCTCAGCATGATAGGAAGAGGAAATAGGGGAATGGGGGGGTCAAGGAAAAAATATGTAGATTAGATTGCTTAGGTGAGACTTGCGTCTCGAATGGTGCACAAGAGAGGAATTCAAATGTTAATTTGCTTTGTTCTCTCAGAGAGTTGCGCTATCTTCCAGTTCTTCCAGTTTTTCCAGTCATGTATTACATTGTTTTGCGTTTTAATCGAATAATGTCCTGGCCGAAAATGAACAGTACCTTTACCTTACTCATACAGTGTCAATATTAAATACGCTTACATATCAAAGTTAAATATTATTAATAAAAACAAATATTCATAGAAAGTGCCATCATTATGTATTCACACTGTGATCTTCTCACAGACTACTATGAACATTCTGAACAAGATTTTTTTCCTGATTCACAGCTCATATCCAAGCTTCACGGTCAATACGGTACAGGTCTCATTCTGTCCGACTTCACCTTTACTAGAAAAAGTGTTCAATACTCGAAATGATAACAGCCTCTGAAATAATCCAAAGGTTTAGCTCAGCGTTAGTCCGCTCGACTGTGAACACAAACGTGAGGTTAAGTTACTTCACCTTCAGTCAAATGCGCGGGTGAAATGTTGATACCTAGAGACCGAGTGGTCGAAACACTCCAGTCAAAAATGCCACCGTTTAAATTTGATTGACATAATTCACAATGGATTCAGAGAACAAAGGTTCCCTGAATGTCAAGATTATGGAGCGGAATACACAAGCCTTTCACATCTCCCGGCCGAACGGGTGAGAAACACGCCGTCTATTACAGGATTTGAGCTGCATGTATTAATTGGTTTTCTTAATTAACACAGCATGCGCGGGCATTAATATTCACGCCTCATAAGATAGTGACGCTCCTCATTCAGCGCTAAATTATTTAGCTGCACTCAGAGCAGGAACGTGCAGGAAAATTTACATTTTGGCCGATATGTTGACAAAACTGCAATTAGGAGCTGTCTTTTTGTGTTTTTTAATGATTGAAACTTCTGCTTTCTTTTATTAATGATATGTATAGTGACAATAAATAGGATGTTAATAACATTGAAAAACAACACATCTCCAAACACACCAGAATACATATGCAAATAGCTAAGACAACGATTAACTCTACGTGCAAACACTTTCCGTGTGGTTAAAATTGTAAACAAGGGAAAATAATTAAAGTTTAAAATGATTTATTATCCTTATCTGCCAGTTTGACGACTTATTCAATTTGACATGTTATGAGTGTCAACCAGCACTGAATAATTACCTAATTTCTACCTCATTGTCAGTGAGACATTAATTTGCTGTTTGACAGGTTTGGGGCTGAAGAACAAGAGGATAAGACCTACCTGTCAGAAAGAAAAATCACAAATGACTAAATGAAATGAAGAGCACGTTTCTTCTCAGAGTTGACATATCCTTGAAACAGTAAGTTAGCGTGGGACAAGTCGGGAAAAGTCGAGGCCACTTCCTTCACAATTACACAATAAAGACAAACAACAAACAATTTTCTAGTTGTTATTGCTAGTTAGAGGCAGATCATCTTTCATATTTAGGGGGAGAGGTAATGTCATTCACGAGAGCATTTCATTGGACAAAAATGTGAAGTGCAGGATGATGTCATCAATATTTTTGGTCTGTTTTTCCTAAACAAAAATAGAGAATGTGAACAGTCAATTTTTATAAGTGAACTAAAATATAGAATCTAAGTGCAACCAGACAAACCATAAAACTCCATTGAGAGTCAATTGAGAGGTCTCGAGGTCTCAGACAATTGCCAGCAAACCTGCAATGAAAAGTCAAAGATCTCAATATGAACAGAATACTTATCATTCAAGATCAAATAATCTGAGCTGCCATTTCATTTTTAAAAAGTTGTTACTTCAATAAAACACAACTTTTATTTTACTTTAACCAGCTATTTAAAAGCAACACAACTTTCCTGAGGCAAGAGTTGTTCTTGTGAAGTTGGTCTCTCCAAAACAAATCAGCACGAAGCAGGGCCGTGACATCAGCAAAACCTGAATAAATGATGATGTAAAATATCGCCAGTGCCGTTGAGGGTGGGACAACAAATCAGGCCACAGTCCTCCACGGCCGCTGACACATTCTGACACTGATAGATCCGCGCGAAGGACTGCTCTTAATTACCTTTTAGCCCAGCGCTAGAGAGAGAGAGCGGCCATCGGCCGAATGGCAGCGACAGAGATGAATGCTCAAGACTTCCCACGATCAATCAGCCACTCCGGCCTCCTCTGGATCATCTGTCACGTCCCCACGGAAAAGACAGAGAAAGAAAGCTCTCATTCTCACCCGTTTCAAAAGAAAAGACACGGAAAGAGAGCGACAAGAGATAAAGTGAAAGACAGTTTGGAGGTGTTTAAGAGGAGACTGCGAAAAAGTTCAAGGTGGTGCGCACACACAGGCTGATATAGTTAGTGTGCACTTATCAATCGCCTCTGTTGTGGTTTAATTGCAATTAAAGGTTGCAAATTGGCCCATGATAATTTTCACCAGCGCCAGGATGCATGAGGACATTGATATCACACACACACACACACACACACACACACACACACACACACACACACACACACACACACACACACACACACACACACACACACACATTTAATTAGCTAATTAGCTAATTAAATGACACTAAACTATAAAAATCTTGTTTAAAGCTGTTAAACAAGTTGTTGCTATTTTTTAAACTTGTTTTTTTTTTATTATTATTAAAAAGTGTTTGGTTTATTTTTTATGTGCCCAGAAGGAGACTGGACGGACAGACAGATAGATGGAGAGACAGACAGATAGATAGATAGATAGATAGATAGATAGATAGATAGATAGATAGATAGATAGATAGATAGATAGATAGATAGATAGATAGATAGATAGATAGATAGATAGATAGATGGATAGATAGGTGGTTAGATAGATAGATAGATAGATAGATAGATAGATAGATAGATAGATAGATAGATAGATAGATAGATAGATAGATAGATAGACAGATAGACAGATAGACAGATAGATAGATAGATAGATAGATAGATAGATAGATAGATAGATAGATAGATAGATAGATAGACTGAAGGATAGACAGACAGGTGGATAGATGGATGATAGATAGATGGAGGGATAGACAGATAATAAATGGATCAACAGAGAGATAGCTAAGCCAAGTAGATTGATAGATAGACAGGAAGATATGGATGGACAGATAAATGGAGGGGTAGACAAACAGATGAATAGACAGACAGACAGATAGATAGATAGATAGATAGATAGATAGATAGATAGATAGATAGATAGATAGATAGATAGATAGATAGATAGATAGATAGATAGATAGATAGATAGATCTCTTGTTTCTACAGCATGCGATGGATCTGTTGATTGGTTTCGTCACCAGAGCAGTTTCAGGGTCACTGACTGCTTCCTCGACCTTGCTCTCGGTGTCGCATCAACATGGTCACATGACCCTGACCTGTGACATCACTCAAGACCACCTACAGACAGAAGAATGCAGAAGTCAATACACCGCACACCCGAATATCAGCCAGCACCAATCAATCAAAACATCATCCGGCGCTTCACTCAGATCATTTATGGAAATGGAGGGCTAGCTCACTTTCTGAAATCCACACATCCAAAGTGTCGATACATGTTCCTCTGATGAAGAGTTGCCTCTAATCTGTGGGATTTTCTGACCTGCAAACAAATTGGATGCGCGTCAAAATCTTGAATAATTGTATGTATAACTAGATGTATAACACACTCTAGCATCGTGAGAAGTTGCTGGCATCGCTTTACATTTGCTAAGGAGTACTGGGTGTTTTTGTAGTGTTGTTATGCGGTTGCTAGGGTACTCTGGTTGCTTGCACACTGGCCAAAGTTTAATATTTGTGGATTTGTTCAAATCACCCTAAATGCAGTACTTCTAAATCAATGAATAACGCACAAATACACAATTCTGATCTCACTTTACAGTACTCTCACAATAATTTATACAAAGCCAAATCGAGTTAAAATAATCATTACCAGAGTTATGTTAAACACATATGCAATGATTGAAGCTCAAATGTGTGACCTTCTGGGTTTACCATATCTGATGCTAAATTTAAACTTTCATTTTGGGTGTACTATACACATTATACGTTTTGTTGCATTTTTGTATTGCAATATATTGTGACACGATATATTGTCATACCCCTTAAATAAATCCATATATTCTTCTGTGGATTATTAAATATGCATGTGGATAAAGCAGCATGAAGTGTGTTTGACCTCTGTGAATTTGGCGTGTCTCTCGGGGAACACACGGCTGTTGACATGACGCGCAGTGACGAGTGTGTCCACTCTGAGAGCTTTCACCTGTTCCTGCATCAGAGCGCGCAGGGGACGCTGTCCGACGGGGTCACGGCGAGTGTGTGAGATGGAGAGCGAATCCTCGAACCCCGCGGGACCTGCAGCGTTCTTAGCAGCTCGCCAGACAGCGAGGCGCTATCACTGATGAAAAAAGCTTCCGATGTGGCGTCAAGTTTCCAGTTATCTGATGGAAAACTGGAGGATGTGCCGGTACACAGCAGCCTCTGGTGACACTCTCATGACGACAGGACACAGCGGAAGAGAGACAGGCAGAGAGAGAGAGACACGGGTTGAAAAAGAGAAAGGCTGAGAGAGAGACAGGTGGAAGAGAGAGAGGACGAGAGAGAGCAAGAGGTTTAGAGAGAGACAGGCCGAGAGAGAGAAAGGGTTGAGAGAGAGATAGAGAGGGAGAGAGAGAGAGACAGGTTGAGAGAGAGACATAGAGAGGGAGAGAGAGAGACAGGTTGAGAGAGAGAGAGAGAGAGACAGGTCCCTCATGTCTTTCTTCTTTGGTCTGGACTGCATTTAACGCCATGAAAGAACGTTAGAGAATAATGAGAAAATTATTAAATGAGTCATTCTGCATAAAAATATTATCATAATTTTTAATATATATATATATATATATATATATATATATATATATATATATATATATATATATATATATATATATATTAATATATTAATATATAATTAAATGTTTTTCAAAAACGTTTTAATTAATATTCAATAATACATGTTTGTTTTATAAATATATTATCAAAATGTATTTTATAATCAATATATAAATAAAAAGCCGAATAAATATTAATGTATGTTATGCAAAATATATATAAGAAAATAATATTTAAAAAAAAATTATGCAGTAATTTTTATAAAAAAAAAATTAAATGTTTGGATAATAAATGTATAAATAAAATAGCACAATAAATAAATATAAATTGTATATGCATAATCTTTATACTCTACAAAGAACTTCGATAGAACTCACTGGAGTTTTCCCAGCTGGTTTGAAGCTGTCTGCAAATAGACATTCATGATTTTTACACTCTGGTATTTACTATCTCTCTTCATCTAAAATTCTGAAATATCTACAGCAAATCAAGTCATCTACTCTCTAAAAAGAGACTTTTATTTTTTATCCTTTTAAGCGTTTTAGCTTTAAAAATGTTTCAGCAGACGAACCAAAGAGATTACAAAATACATTTTCAGAACGCCAATAAAACATCATCTCAATCCCACCAGTTTCCGAGCCACATCTGAACATGTTTCACATGGTGAATGCCGAAAGTATGAAAGGAAACAGTGTTTTCCTACAGAACTCTCAACTCATTTACTCCAACTTCATGGGATCTGATGTGAACCAAACTTCTCACTAAATCTCAACTCTTCATTCTCCGTACATGGGAAACTCTTGGAAATGTTCTGAACGCCCCCCCATGAATTTAATCAGAACAAGTCATTAACTTTCAAACCCCACAAACTCATTTGCGGGAGCTCAAATCCTCCCTTCATTAACCGATGACGTTCTATCGTGAACAAACATCTTTAATTAAAGCATCAGATCCGCACGTTTGACTCTCGGAGGTGTCGTGAGAGCGGCGGATGATGGTGTGGAGCGGTGGAGTCGTGTGGACGGGACGCTCCCGCTCTCAGCCCACAGGCCCTGATGTTGGCATCAATTACCAGTCGGGACGGCTATCTTTCTAATGGACTCTGATAAGAGAATAATCCAAACGCAGGCGCTTTAATGACTTCTGCTTTAATTAGGGACAGTATAAAAGGTGATTTGGTGTTTCTATTGTGCTCAGGTCTTTTGTGCGAGCGATCACGTGTTCGAACGGCCGCTGTTTGCATGGTGAAGCGTGTGAAAGAAGTTTTTATGAGCTCTGGGATGAAGACTGAGCTGGGAATGAACTGAATGAACCTACAACTGAAGTAAGGGCCAATGTCAAAGAGTTCGACATTCATGCAAGAAACAACGAGAGAATGTCATGTGTTGAATCAGTCTGATAGTTCAAAAACCTTTTAACCATTGTTACAGTGTTCAAAGTCATAATTTGTGTCAAAATTTCAAGTTAATGAAATTCATCATATCATATATTAGTCAAACCAAAAATTATTCAGACACGTTATTCAGATTTTTTTTTACCATGGGTGCAGGACACTGTAGTTCATTTATGTAAGTGAGGATAGCAAGGTGTCTGAATAAATTTTGGTTTGACTGTATATATATATATATATATATATATATATATATATATATATATATATATATATATATATTTACAATAATATTAAAGTTATATTTATACACATTATGTATATATTATTAAATAATTCATATTACATATTATAAAATTACAAATCTTACCATATCTATATCTGTCCACCATATCTATAGAAATGTGCTATATATATATATTATATATATATATATATATATATATATATATATATATATATATATATATATATATATATATATATATATATATATATAAATGTAATAAAATTATATATTAAATATTATATGTAATATATTTAAATATTATGAATATTATATATTATAACATTTTATTAAATTATTATAACATATTGTAATTGTATTAAAAATATATTTATGCACAATTATTTATATATTTTAAAATTAAATACTAAATAATACAAATCTATTAATATTTTATTCAAATTTACATATTATAAATTTGCATAACGTACCATAGAAAAATGTATAGAATAATAAATCTTATATATATATACAGTGGTGTGAATAAGTTATTACACCCATGCTAAAGTTGCCTAAAAAGAGGAATAAAAAATCATCTTTTGGAAATTGATCTTAATGCCTTAATTAAAAAAATGAGGAAAAATCCAACCTTTAAGGACACCAATTTTCTTTGTGAATGATTAATGTATCATAAATAAATAAATGTTCTTCCTTAAAATACAGGGTGCATAAGTCAGGCCCCCCCTATGTTAAATTCCCATAGAGTCAGGCAGATTTTTATTTTTAAAGGCCAGTTATTTCATGGATCCAGGATAATATGCATCCTGATAAAGTTCCCTTGGCCTTTGGAATTAAAATATCCCACATCATCACATTCCCTTCACCATACTTAGAGATTGGCATGGTGTTATTTCAGTTAGCCTAATAGCTGGTTTGATTTGCATTGAAAGATGATCTTATGGAAAGTGCCCCATACCAATCTCTAGGTATGGTGAAGGGAATGTGATGATGTGGGACTATTTTAATTCCAAAGGCCAAGGGAACTTTATCAGGATGCATATTATCCTGGATCCATGAAATAACTGGCCTTTAAAAATAAAAATCTGCCTGCCTCTATGGGAGTTTAACATAGGGGTGTCCTGACTTATGCACCCTGTATTTTAAGGAAGAACATTTATTTATTTATGATACATTATTCATACACAAAGAAAATTGGTGTCCTTAAAGGTTGGATTTTTCCTAATTTTTCTAATTAAGGCATTAAGATCAATTTCCAAAATATTTTTTTTTATTCCTCTTTTTAGGCAACTTTAGCATGGGTGTCCTAACTTATTCACACCACTGTATACACACTACACAGACATTAATATTTAGTCATTATATATTTTTTTTATTAATTTGTTAATTAAATATAAATAAATTTTACAGTAGCCTATTACATGTTATATATGTTAATATTATACATTTACATCATTTTGTACAATAAATGTATTTATACATATATGTATTTATTTAATCACGTTTACATACATATTACATACATGTTTACATTTTATTTTGGAAAATGTTTACATATTATCTTGGAAAATACTACAGAATCCAGTTTTAAAAAATGATTGAAAAAACTACAAAAATAATAGAAAAAAAGGTTTAAAAAAAAAACAAGATTAACAATTCAGTCTGACCTGATCAGATGTTTCTTGAAGGCACATCAGTGACCAGTGTGTGACCTCTGAGAGGAAGAGGTGAGAAGAATGTTTTCAGTCCTGGTGAAAGCTCATGTCATCACATTGAGGTCAGCGGTGGTCAGCAACTCAAAAACACACTATCAGAGTGTAGCATCTATCTATCTATCTATCTATCTATCTATCTATCTATCTATCTATCTATCTATCTATCTATCTATCTATCTATCTATCTATCTATCTATCTATCTATCTATCTATCTATCTATCTATCTATCTATGGTGTTTGCTTCAGCATGGAAAAAGAAAAGAAGTTAACAGAAGAGTCTGAGTGACACCAATGGAAGTTTCTGGAAGAGTTAGTTCAGTCTGCATGTTTGAGTTTGCTGTGCGCTGCCTCCCTCTAGTGTTCAACAGGAGAACTGACACTGTGCCTCATTCAAAGAGATGAAGTTACTCTGACAGCAGGATCAATCCTATTTACAGTAGTTCAGCACTGATATAGTGACATGTTCAAGAAGATCGAATCATAGTATCTCTGTAAATGTGTTTAAAGTTTGGTATAGAGCGCAGAAATCTGGCAAAAGAGATCTTATATGAGACCATTTAAAGTTCAGTAGTGTATATAACGCTTCATTCTAATCTGCAGGTGACATTTGTGACTAAACTCCTGGAATAGCCAGATATAACTCTTATCATGCTGAGGTCTCATTTCCTTATCAATATCAGCACTAAACCTACAAACACGATCCCTATGATTCACAAAAGAACAGATCCGTCAGCATAAATTAACAGCGCTAGTTTATTAAAACTAGCCCACTTAAACAGCTTATTTAGATTTTTTTATTCATTATTTTAAATAGTTCCAAGCTACATGATAAAAAATTGTCTAGTACATAAAATGGCAATCAAATATATAAAAATACACAAAATTATAGAAAATAATAATTATTGTTTTAAAAATATTTTATCATTTTTACTTGTTTACTTGTTACTATATTTACTAATATACTTTATTTAAATAAATAAATAGTTGACATGAAATACTTTCATTTGCAAGTTCTGTAGTGTGACGTGTTGCATCTAAAACTACACAAGATAAACGGCTAAAACAAATGTAAACATTTTAAAACAACTTTAAACATTTAAACTTTTATAATTCTTTAATAATTATTATGCATGCAATGTTTATATTTGCATATAGTAGGTTTGGAATTTCATACTTTTAAAAACGTACTTAAAATATACACGTTCCTTGTAGGTTCACATAAATATGACATAAATATCTTGATGTTGACAAAAAAAATATAAATATATTTTAATTAAATCAACAAATATTAATTTATAAAAAAAATATAAAAACATTAACAATTATATTAATGAATACAATTAAATGTCTATTTTTTATGAATTTAAATCATACATGACATGTAGCACATTAAACCATGCATGAACTTTATATCAGGTGCAAAAGTGAGATTCTGTGAGATGCTGAGATGTTAACTCAAAGCTAACGCAGGTCAAGCCTGTGTGCCAAACTAGATAAACAAGTTTATTCTGCAACTGGAACACTGGCCTTGGCAGTGGTGATATCTGTGGGATTCACACACCTGTGGGCATCAGCCATGAGTAAACCCCTATTCTGTACAGCTGTGAACTTCTGTGGGCATATATATAGATGATGATGATGGAACAGTTCAGAGTGCAGAAAGACCAGACAGACTGCAAACATGCTGAGGATCTTGTTGTTGAGTGTGCTGGCCGCCCTGGGTAAGACGCCTCTCTCTTTCTGTTGAGAAAACCACTAAATCACTTCGATTTTACCAAGTTAACAAATGCGAATGTACTCAGATCAGCCTATATGGGGTCAAACTTCAAATTACTACCCTCCTAGTATGTCTAAGTGTGTTTTTTTTGTGTCCAGCGCTGGCTGAGCCCAGATACTTGGAGGATCAGACCATTGAGGAGCGGGTTGTGGGTGGAGAGGTGGCAAGACCCAACTCCTGGCCCTGGCAGGTACGACATTTTTAACATTAACTCAATACAAATCCTTTTAAATCTCGATAAATACGCATTTTTTTGGTGGTTTTCTCACAACTAAATGAACATGGTTATACCAGCTTAAAGGGATAGATCTCCCAAAAATGAAAATTCTGTCAGTATTTACTCACCCTCATGTTGTTCCAAACCTGTAAGACCTTCGTTCATCTTCAGAACACAAATTAAGATATTTTTTATGAAATCTGAGAGCTGGATCACTCCTTCATAGACTTCTAAGGGATTGAAACTTGCCGGTCCCGAAAAGTTATTAGAGACATTGTTAAAATAGTCCAAGTGACTACAGTGGCTCAATCTTAAGTTTATCAAGCGACGAGAATACTTTTTGTGCATAAAAAAAATGCAACTATTTTTTTCCTTCTCTGTGGGCCTCAAGTGAGTTCACGTAGTGTAACAGCGCAGCGCTTCGGTGTTGTACGTCACACGTACAGTAGGCTCACTATTGGCCGACGCTGGTCATGAGTGTGAGCCACTGTAGTCACTTTTAACACATTTTTATCACATTTTAACTTGAAGTTGATTATAACTGGATTTTCCAACATCAAAGAAGTCCAATCGGCCCGTTAAGTTTTAAAAAATGCCACTCATATTCATAATCCTTTCATATTTTCAAATTCTAACTAAATCAAACTCTTCCTCAGATCTCTCTCCAGTACCTGTCCGGCGGCAGCTACTATCATACCTGTGGTGGGTCTCTGATCAGAAGGAATTGGGTGATGACAGCCGCCCACTGCGTTGACACGTAATGAATACACGTTTTTTTCCCGTATCTAAATGGTTGAAACAGCAGAAACATCTGATAAACTGAGACAGATCACATGATGGGTATGAATATGAAGGAGTTTGAGGTGTCTGCAGAACAATAGTGGGCGTTTCTAAATTTGTGGCGTGAACTGGTGGGTGTTTCTAAATCATGCAATGAAAATGATGGCATCTGCTGTAATAAGATGTAAGCTCCTAGATCACTTACAATTGCCCACAGCTCGTGTAGTGAGATATTTTTTTACAAAAGATATTTTTGCAGTGTTTAATCAGCAAAACAGTACAAAAACACACTGAATAACAGTTCAACCCACTGACTGAAGAGATCAACGTCTCCCTCACAGCCTCGCTTTCATTCCTGTTAAAATTCAAAGATGGCGCTGCTGTAAATAAGGTCTATTTGATCTGAAGCACGCCTCATAGGACTGTCGAAGTTCGCCCTCTGGCGGCAGATGTAATACACATTAAATGTGTTTGCAAAACATTTTTGGCTGTACTCGTGCAATGGATTCAGACAGCTGTGTATTAACCATAAAACTCGAATATTGTCAATTTTTCGCATTTAATCAGGACCCACAAATTGACAAATTTCGTGCCTTTAAGACAGCGTCAATAAAAAAGTGTTCACTGTGTTTCTGATCGTGTTTCCTACAGCTCGAGGACTTGGCGTGTTGTCCTGGGTGACCACGACATCTACAACCATGAGGGTCGCGAGCAGTACATGACCGTCAGTCAAGTCTACATCCACCCCAACTGGAACAGCAACAGTGTGGCTTCTGGGTGAGTATAACAAACAGCACATACACGACTGTAGCGACAGTTACACAATATTTACATGCATAACTTTTAACACAACAAACTCAGCTCGATTATACAACAAAACACAAACAACAATACTATTGCCAAGCCAATTACACATATCCTTCGCGATTAATGCGAATGTTAAAAGTAAATACCTTCAATTTATCGGCCATTGACGTATGCAGCACAACTGTATTGATAATTCTTCGTGGCTCCCTGAAATGCTCGATTCTGATTGGTCAAGGCAGCATTTAGCTATCACAGATTTTCTATTAATAACTGTCAGATCAATATCTGGTAACACTTTATTTTACAGTGTCCTTGTTACATAGGCCTATGTTACATGTACTTACCATAGTAATAACAGTAAATTATGCATAATTACATGCAAATACCGGTAACCCTCAACAAAGCTCTAATCCTACCCAAACCCTAGTTAATTCATATTACTCAGTACTTAAATGTATAATGACACCTAGTGAAGTAGTTACATTGCTCTTACTCAAACAAGTAACAGTTATTCTAACTACTTACGGTTAGGGTTTGGTTTAGGCTTAGTTTCTTGTAATTATGCATAATTTACTGTTATTACTATAGTTGTAATATAAAAGTATATGTAGTAAAGTGTAACTACATCACCTTAAAATAAAGTGTTACCTTATGTTTTGCAGTAATGACAGTAAACACATCATATATCAAAAATTACGCATTTAACTTTAATGCTACACATGCAACTACTGTATATCTGCAATTACACATAATATCAAACCATAGAGACTCTATTGAGTTTTCAAGTTTCATGCATGACTGCCCGGACTTACATCAACAACACAACATCCATGATCATATTAAAGATCTTCTAAAGTTATAGCTCACCCTAGTATGAGAAATGAAATGCGCCTTGCAGACTATGATGTGTTTACTCTGTTTTTCAGATATGATATCGCTCTTATGCGTCTGTCCTCTGATGCCTCTCTGAACACATATGTGCAGCTGGCCAGCCTTCCACCCTCTGGACAGGTTCTGCCCCACAACAACAACTGTTACATCACCGGCTGGGGCCGCACTCAGAGTCAGTCTCACTTCAGATAGCTTTGACGTTGGCTGAAATCATTTGCATGTACTGATTTCTGATTCCTTCCTCTCATGGTTGTGATCATGCAGCTGGTGGGTCACTCTCGGCTCAGCTGAAACAGGCCTACCTGCCCGTGGTGGCCCACAGTACCTGCTCTCGTAGCGACTGGTGGGGAAGCACCGTGAAGAACACCATGGTGTGCGCTGGTGGCGGCAGCTTGTCTGGATGCCAGGTGAGAAAGACTGGCTGGCAAACAGATCATGAACTGCTTCATACTGCAGTAAAATGTCTAATTTTGTCTCCTGTTGTGTTGTTTTTAGGGTGACTCTGGCGGTCCTCTGAACTGTCAGGTCAGCGGTCAGTACGTCGTCCATGGTGTGACCAGCTTTGTGTCATCATCGGGTTGTAATGCCTACCAGAAGCCAACAGTCTTCACTCGTGTGTCTGCCTACAGCAGCTGGATTAGTGGAGTAAGTGCAAATATATTATCATTATAATAAAACTTTACATAAGGAACTAACAAGAAATCAATGTCATGACTGTATCTTATAATACCCTGTTTCATTTAATATTTCTTGTACCATTTTTTTTTAAATTTCAGATCATTGGATAAGTGGAAAAACTGAGCAGATGAAAGAAAAACCATTTATCAGCTTTTAACATCTTCAGAGGCAAACAATATTTACAATAAACTTTACATATAATCTGCTTTTGAATCATTTTAAAGATGTGTCCTTGTTTATGTCACATACTGATCTGAGACACAAAGGTTGAGGATCCAAATGCAGTTTTATTGAACAGAGGGTAATCCAAAGACGTAATCCAGAAAACAGGCAAGATGTCAAAAGAAACGGCTAATCAGTCCAAACCAGAACAGGGTCACAGGGGTACAGTCAAAAAGGAAAATCCAAGGACAGGCAGAGATCAAAACCAATAACACGGGAATAACAGACATACTGCTCAGAATTGCAGTACAAGCACTAACAAGACTTCGCAGGGAATGAATGTGAAAACCAGGCTATTATAGGTTGAGTTAAACAAGGTAATGAGACACAGTTGAATGTGATAATGGAAGATAGACTGAACTAAGGATTATGGGGAATGCAGTCTGTGGATGTGTGGTATTGTCCATGGTGGAGTACCCTCTGATGGTATTCCCGGACACTCTCACTTACATAACCCCTCTCCTAAAGAGCGGCTTCCAGATACTCCTAATAAAGTAATAGAAGTCCAGATGGGAGAAGGAGTGGAGGCAGACCAGGGGGCAGGGTGAAGGGCCAGGTCTGTGGAGAGGAGGAGGTAGTGCAGAGGCCAGTTTGGCGCAGGGAGAGCAGGCGGCAGGGCGGAGCAGGCTGTGCTGGAGCCAGCAATGGGTGGAGCGGCCATTTGTCTGAAGGCTCAGGAGGGTCGGCGGCCATCTTGTCCAAAGGCTCAGGCGTGGCTATGGCCATCTTGTCCAAAGACACAGACGTGGAGGCGGACATGACGGGACGAGACTCTGGAATGGCGGCGATGACGGGATGAGACTCTGGAAGGGCAGCCATGACAAGGATGAGACTCTGGAAGGGCAGCCATGACAGGGATGAGACTCTGGAAGGGCGGACAGGGAGGTACATAAAACATAGGACTAGCTATCATCATACCTATCAGCAATTCTAGGGGTGGTGGTGGCGCAGTGGATAAGACACATGCCTTTGGTGTGAGAGACCCGGGTTCGAATCCACTGTGAGACACCAATGTGTCCCTGAGCAAGACACTTAACCCCTAATTGCTCCAGAGGCGTGCGACCTCTGAAATATAGCAATTGTAAGTCGCTTTGGATAAAAGCGTCAGCTAAATGTAAAATGTAAATGTAAATACCTGGGCATGCTGGTACTGGATCTTGGAGTGTGGTACAGAGTGTGTATCAAACTGCCAGAGTCAAGTGATTTCAGTAAACAAGGTTTCATTACATCATAACTGTTTTGAAACACTTCGAAATTTCAATGGTTTGGGGGTCATCACCACTGGGGGCGATGATCTCGGTCAACCCATGAATCATGAGGAGTCACTGAGAACCAATGAACCAAGTGTCTGTGGGTTTAACCTGATTTGCATACATTTGTAGATGTTTTAATTAGACAGTATAATTAAAATGAATAGTCTCTTATTTGACTGTTAGCTGAGCCATTTATATAACAAACAAAACCAACCCTGAAATTTGATAAAAGAACAGATAGACACTTGATAATCTTAATAGATGATTAGATAATTGCATTTGAAAGATTTTACTTCCAATAAAAAAATTGTAAAAGATTTGTAAAGGTCTGGGTTTTTGTTGCATTTACACTGTTCTGACCACTAGGGGTCACAGAGAAGACGAGTGTCGGATTGTTTTCGAAGCCTCCACACAATATGACACATTTGCTTCAACTGTTTCAGTGTTTCACGAAGCCTCAACCTGCCCACCTCCAGTAATCAGTCCAAACAATAACAGAATCACAGGGGTACAGGCAAAAAGGAAAATACAAGGTCAGACAGAGAACCAAGAACATGGGAATAACAGACAGAATGATCAGAATTGCAGAAAAAACACACAAAAAAAAGACTTTGTAGGGAATGAATGTAAAAACCAGGCTATTATAGGGTGAGTTAAACAAGGTAATGAGACAGGTGAAAGGCGATAATGGATGATAGTCTGAACACAGGATTATGGGGAATGGAGTCTGTGGATGTGTGGTATTGTCCTGGTGGAGTACCCTCTGATGGTATTCCCGGACACTCTCACCGGTGATCGTTACAGTTTAATCCAGTTTGATCAAAGACAATAAATAAATTTAGTAGAGCACTTAACTATTGGAAGTTTTTTTTTTAAGTGGAACTTTAAATTGCTTATAAGTAATGATTCCAAGACAAACGACATAATAACATTTTGGTGAAATTTCGTGAGCAAAAAGGTCCATTGTCAATAGTGACTAACAATGGTTATGTTGACTGTACCTTAAAAATGTATCTTATTGAATTAAACTTGAGAGTATTTTAGTTTTACTATCTTTCCAGAACAGACTTCATCAGATTGTGGTTTACAAACAGATATTAAGATATTAATACCAGCATTATATCTTATATGAAGATTTATTAATTGAACAGATAATTTTTTACAAACTACTTTGAAATAAGGATAAAACAAAAGCCATTCATCCAAGCAGCACACAAAAAAGCAGTGGAATACAAAAAGCAGAACGACAATAAACCTCGAAAGCAGACTCATTAGAACCTCATTAATATTCAAATTGATAATATTACCAATTCTAAATCATTGTCCAATCGACAAGAGTCAGGCAGATTTCAGCCAATAAGAAATATAGCACTGTCTAATACAAAACACACAGTAACAGATACAGTACATTTATGGTCCATACACTAACAAGTTAGGGACTGTAGTAAAATAAATTCATAAATATAATATAAAAAATATATATATAGATTAACCAGTTGAACCAAGTTCAGTTATGATCACATTTGTTATGTGCACAAGCACCAAATTAAAATAGTTATAAATTCTCTAAAATTGTTTACATAATTTCATAAAAAATGTGCAATTGTTATATTTTGAATATATGTTGAAAATTTTTTATATTTAAGCTTTACCCTCCTGCTCATCCCCTCTGTCTGTATTTCTTTCTCTCTCTCTGTAAGAAAACAAAGAATACTGGTTAAAAAGATTGATGTCACAGCTACTATTTATATTAGTGTCAATGTGCAACCAATAACCATGTTTAAAAATCAAGCATTTCTACCTGATCAAAAGAACACTCAAAATAATACAGTGTTGAGTGTCAAACCGTAAAGTTAAAATTGACTTTTGGTAGACTTACTTATAGTTGTCTCTATAAAACTGAGAAAGGATAAAGGACCCTATTTTAACGATCTGAAACGCAAGTATCAAGCACGAAACGCAAGTAACTTTGTGGGTGGGTCTTGGGCGCTGTTGTTATTATACCGACGGAATAAATGACTCTTGCGCCCGGCGCAAATCTGAAATGGGTTGGTCTGAAGTAGGTTCATTATTCATAGGTGTGGTTTGGGCGTCACATGAAATAAACCAATCAGAGTGACATCTTACATTCCCTTTAAGAGCAGGCACGCTTGTTCCATGGCGGATTGATATTATAACGGCGGATTTGCCAGGCGCACGCGAGGAGCGCTACACAGCCGAGGAGACCGACGTTCTCGTCGGGGCCGTAAAACACAGAGAAGTGACATTGGGGATGGAGAAACCCACCCAAATTAGCTTCGGTTAAACAGGTGTATAATAATTTGGGTAAATGTGTAAGCTAGATTTAAGCCTATTTTTTTACATTTTCATGGACACAACAATGATTTTCCTCATGTGTTAAAGGGGTCATATAATGCCATTTGTGTACAAGTTAATGTGAATCTTTAGGGTCTAAATTAAAACTTTGTAATATACTTTTATTAAAAATTCTCATTAGTATTTTAAGAAAACACTCATTTTACCTGCTCAAAAACAGCTCTGTTTTCAGCACGCTGTTTCAGTACATATGCCTTTAAATGATAATGAGCTTTGCTCACCCGCCCCTCTGTTCTGCGGGGCGTTTTTGATACTACGCACGTGGAGTGTTGCCTTGACAACAGTTGATGGTGTATTTTGGCGAAAGAATGGCAGCTGGAGTCTCTGAGGGCACATTCTCTTGGTCGGCGTTACGTCACAAATCATGTGACCTGCATAGCAACCAGCCGCGAAGGGTAAAACAAACCGAAGGCAAAGCCCGAGGCAAATCAAAAAGGTATCTATTCACAGAAGTTTTGCTGTGGATTATGTCAGTTATGGATACTAAAGGACTACTTTGTATTAATGATGAATTTATCTGTGTATGCGAATGTATGTAGGTGGTGAGAAGTGAATGTAACGTTAACAAAACACTCATGTAAAGCGCTTTGTGACTAGCTAACGTTACATGTCTGTGAACGGCGCTAGCAGCTAACTTATATGAATACAGATCTTCTTCTTCTATTACAGAATGCATTAACTATGTAATCGATTTTTTATTCATTAAAAACAAAACAAAAAACTGTTCATTCAAAAGCACTGTGTTACAAAGTGGCTGTAATGAGCTCAGTCTGTCAGTGGCACAGCTTGTACAATGTCAGTGAGGACACAGTGTATAAAGGCTAACTGCATAAATGTATCTTATGCCGCGTTCCAGGCAACCTGTAACCCGTGTTTTTTCAACTCGTAACTGGGAGTACATCGATCTAGTACGAATTCACGGGTGGGAAGTCACGGGTTTGACTGCCGTTCCAGTGCACTTTCACGGGTATAAGGTTGGAAAAACACGGGTTACAGGTTGCCTGGAACGATGTAACGTTACTCCCAGTTACGAGTTGGAAAAACACGGGTTACAGGTTGCCTGGAACGCGGCATATTCCCCACACAACTAGTGCATTTCATTGTTGCTTATCAGTGTAGAGCTGGAGACCATTATGCATAGCAATGTCATAACATAGCAACAGAAAATTGAGTGGCCATCTCTGCAGTGGTATTATTTTGTTATTCTTTGATTTGTCCCTCAATTTGTCCATTCATTTGAGATTACATTTCTATTTAGATTTAAAGTAAAATGGTATGTGCATAGTTTTGCATTAACCTTCAGCGATGTCATGCGTTTTTTAGGCCAACACATTTTTTGTTACACACAGCAAACATCTCCTCGTATCTGCTAGATGCCTGTCCCCTGAACACACTGTAAAAAAACGCGGTCTCTGCAGACACCCCAGGCTCCAAAAACGACATCAGATTACATTTTATTGAATGTAGTGTCTAACGACTACAGCTTCCAGGAAATGAGAGGAGCAAACGTAAATCTGATGTAGGCCGCCATAGCTTTGTGCTGTGTGAACTAACACCTCGTCCAATCGCCTGGAGCCATTTCTCTCTCCTTTCTGGCTCAGTTGCCTCGCTATCATGTAAAATGAGAGGTTACTCCTCTTTACGCTTGTTGTTTGTGCAACTAACAACACAACAGTTTTTAGGCATGATTCTCGGCGCTTGTTTATCTTCCGCTTTCGTGTTGCTTAATGGCGGGCGCTTGTTTGTTTTACCCTTTGCCGCGTTGCTATGCGCGCGCAGTGCATTATGGGAGTAAAAGTCCCGGATGTCCGACCTTGAGAATCTGTGCAACCATATCAATTTGAACCGGAGTCGGACCCGGAACAAGATGACGGCCCCGAAGAAGTTCGACAATTAAGGCTCGAACAGGACGTTTCTGAATGGTTGGTTAACAATGTCACTTTGATCTATTTTTGTATGTACTGGCAGGGTAACGTTAGAGTTGTGAGATACAAACGCTATGTGTTTAACGTTACTAATGTAAGTTATAGGTTAGTTCGTTGAGAGATTTATATGTTGAAAAACTTTTTTTTTTTGTTAACTGTAACACCTGCATACACAGTTTTTAATAACACAATAACTATAACGCGTTTTTCATTATAAACGTGGGATTATGAATTATATTGAGAACGTCGTAATGTTACATAGAATACATGCCGTAATGTTCCCTGAGTGTAAACATTAGCCACATTCATCGTGAAGCGTGCATGGGATTTGCAAAGATTAATATAAAGGTTAATAAAACGTTACACTCACTTCTTCTGGAGCAGGTCCAGCAGGAACACGAATAGTTGGTACTGATTCCTTTTTCAGTAGCAGCCTCTTAGCAAAACCTGATTTATATTGTCCCTCGTTTAAAAAGCAGTCTGGTGAGAAATGATTTGCGCAAACATGAGCGCATTCACGTTGCTCGTCGGGAATATTCCCTTCATAAACAAAACTCAGCCACTGCGTCTTCAGCGGTTCGGATTTGGGAACTTTAAAATTACTGCTGTGTTCGTAATTACACCCAAGAACCGAACACCACAATCGCTTAGACTCCATTCTGCTCCAGTGTATCAACAATGACGAACTATGATTGACATCTCACTCACGAGCGAGGGCGTGTCTGTGTTGAAACCCTGCTGTCAATCAACAATCGTGGGAGGGGCGTGCGAGCTTGTGACGTCACAGGCTCGAAAGGCTCGATTTGAGGCAGGGGAAAACATATAAGGAGATTAAAACAAAACCACTGGATGGATTTTTATCATTATATGATGGTTGTGTACAGACACTGCCAACACACATTTCAGTTCAATCAACTTGTAAAAGTGCATGTACCATTATATGACCCCTTCAATACTTTTCCTTGTAAGAAAATGTATTGTTTTCTAAAAATGAGAACTGCTGCGTCTGTGTGTAGATGAGATAAGCAAATGCGCGTTGTGCACACGCTATTGGTTATGGCCAAGCATGCGGCCTTAAAATAGCATATGAATAACATGCGCAACACGCCACTGACTTTAGACTAGGTTTTTCCTGGTCAGTGGCGGAATTGTTTTCTAAACCTGCTAAATTTGTTTGCTCCTCTTTGCGCTGAACCGCCCCCGGGAGCGCAAATGCATTTGCTAGTTTACTGACGTGTGTCTGTGGTAGGAAAAGTCCAAATAGGAATGATACATGTGTCGGTGTACATAGAAATTGTACATAGAAAAATACAGTTAGTTAATCATGTATTAATTTAGGGCATAACATATCGCCAGCGTTGAGTCGTCTCTTCACTAGCGTCCCGAGATAACGACAGAAAAGCAGATGGGAAATAATTAGCATAGCTGCTGTTCATAATATTAATGCATTCCATATCATTCAACTGTAGTATAAAAGGCAGTATTATACGACCGCTTGGCTAAAGAGATGCGTCTTTAATCTAGTTTTAAACTGGGACAGCGAGTCTGAGCCTCGAATAATATCAGGAAGGCCATTCCACAGTTTAGGAGCTAAATGTGAAAACGCCCTCCCTCCTTTAGTGGACTTGAAATTCAAGCCTTGAATTTAGAGATCTTAAAGAGCGCAATGGATTGTAGGGCGATAGAAGTTCCGTTAAATACACTGGAGCTAAACCATTTAGCGCTTTATAGGTCAGTAATAGTACTTTGTAATTGATACGGAATTTAATAGGTAACCAGTGTAGAGATGATAAAATCGGTGTTATATGATCATATTTTCTTGATCTAGTAAGAACTCTAGCGGCTGCATTTTGGACTAACTGTAGCTTGTTTATTGAGGATTCAGGACAGCCAGCTAATAAAGCATTACAGTAATCAAGTCTCGAGGTCATGAATGCATGAACTAACTTTTCTGCATCAGAAACAGATAGCATGTTACGTAGCTTAGCAATGTTTCTAAGGTGGAAAAAGGCTGTTCTTGTAACATATGAAATATGATTTTCGAAAGACAAGTTGCGGTCTAATATAACACCCAGATCTTTTACTGTAGTGGATAAAGTAATAGGACATCCTTCTAAATTAAAGTTGTATCGTAATAGGTTTTGTGGGCAGTTTTTTGGGCCAATAAGTAATACCTTCGTTTTATCTGAATTTAATAGCAGAAAATTACAAGTCACCCAGTATTTTATATCTTTAACACACTCTGTCAATTTAGATAATTTAGTGTTTTCATCTGGTCGTGATGAAATATATAATTGAGTGTCATCAGCATAACAGTGGAAATTAATTCCATGTTTTCTTATAATATTTCCAAGTGGCAGCATATATATTGAGAATAGCAGAGGGCCTAACACAGATCCTTGCGGCATAGTTTACTGACGTTATCTTCGGACAAAATGATAGCTTTTAGATCTTAGTTCGGCTTTTGACATGGTGGATCATGATATTCTTTTATCTAGACTTGAACATGATGTGGGGCTGAAAGGAACAGTCCTAAATTGGTTTAGTTCTTATTTGAAAGATCGAACATTTTCTGTCCGTTTTGGTTCTGTGTCCTCTGCTGGCCACCTTCACCGGGGGGTCCCTCAGGGCTCCCTTTTGGCCCCTACTCTTTTTTCCCTGTATATGCTCCCTTTGGGATCCATTTTTATGAAATATGATGTGTCGCTTCATTGTTACGCAGATGACACTCAGATCTACGTTCCTATTCCTATCCTACTCAGGTGATACTTATATGTAGATTTATTTATTTATAATATTCAAAACACTGTAAATATGTTCATAATCTGTAAATCTGAAAATGTCTATTCTGACTAAACCCAACTGTGATACTTTTATTCTCATATATTTTTATTTTTATTTTTTATTCTTATAATTTGTAGTATTATGTTTCTTGTTGTATTTGTATTTGTATATGTCCACTGGAAGCCTCAGTACCAAAAACAAATTCCTTGTGTGTGCAAGCACACTTGGCAATAAAGCTCTTTCTGATTCTGATTCTGATTAAACGGTCAGGCAACAATTCACTCGAGCCCCTGTTGGTGTGCCTAGATGACATGAGAGCAAAACTGAGCTAATACTCTTTGGCCCTTCTAAATGTAGTTTAAGGCGCCATCCTTAAGTACATACACTTACCTCGTCAGTGAACACCTGTGTGAAAAATCTTGGTGTTTTTCTAGATAGTGACTTGGAACTTGATAAGCAAGTAAATTCTGTTGTCAGATCGTGTTTTTTCCATCTCCGTCTGCTGACCAAAGTTAAACCTTTTCTTTGTTTGACCAAAGAAGGAGTGTGCGAGGGCTAATTTCTATAAAGATCCATTCAAATTTGTAAAGAAGTTATTCACCAGTGAGAAGAATGGCACTTTAAAAGCATCTAGGGTTGAGCTAGAGAGATATTTGGAGGAAACGCATACAGATGCAAAAAGGCATGAGCCTATGTCAATTCCGTCAGACATCCCACCTATCAATCCACCAGAATACCAAATGGAGGTATGTGCACCTAAGTGGAAAGAGGTAGAGCAGGCTGTGAGAAAGGCAAGGGCTTCATCATCTTCAGGGCCTAATGGAGTTCTGTACAGAGTGTACAAGAGTGCTTCAGGAGTTCTACGAATTCTGTGGAAATTGATAAAAGTGGCATGGGAAAAACAGGTTGTACCTAGAGCATGGCGCCGAGCAGGTGGAGTCTTTATACCTCAGAGTATATTGCTCAAAGATTGTCAACCTACCTATTAAAGAATGGCTTCATCGACACTTCAGTTCAAAAAGCGGGCATTCCAGGGTTCTCAGGATGCTTAGAACACATCAATGTTATCTGGCAATGAATTCAATCAGCTAAAAAGGAGAGGAAGGAGCTCCATGTGACATTCCTGGATTTGGCTAATGCATATGGTTCAGTGCCACATGAGCTTCTTTGGGCAGCATTTGATTTTTTCAGGGTACCGATGTCAATAACAAATTTAGTGAAAGCCTATTTTGGAGATTTGCAATTTAGTTTCTCAACTCCAGAATTCAACACTACATGGCAATGCTTAGAGGTTGGAATAATGGCAGGATGCACCATTTCTCCGCTGGCTTTTACCATGGCAATGGAAGTAATCATTAGGGCATCAAAATGGGTAGTAGGAGGGGAGCGCTTGGCCTCTGGGATGCGACTACCACCAATCAGAGCATACATGGATGACATGACAACCATGACTGCAACAGTAGCCTGCACTAATCGGTTATTGGGCAAGTTAACCGATAACATTGAATGGGCATGAATGCAATTTAAGCCCTCTAAATCAAGGAGCATCTCGATAGTTAAAGGTAAGGTAGTAGATAAAACATTCTTCATTAATGGTGAGGCAATACCAACAGTTTCTGAGAAGCCAGTGAAGAGTCTTGGGAGATGGTACGATGGGGATCTAAAGGACACAGTTAGAGTGGGAGAAGTTAGACGACAAGCAGTGGAAGGGTTGAAGAGCATAAACAGCTGCGCTCTACTAGGCAAACTAAAACTCTGGTGCTTTCAGTTTGGTCTACTGCCGAGGTTGCTGTGGCCACTGACTGTGAATGAGCTTTCTTTGACAACAGTCAATAAGCTGGAAGCGTTAATAAGTTCATACATCAGAAAATGGTTGGGAGTTCCACGCTGTCTCAGCAGAGTGGGACTTTATAGTAAAGGAATATTGCAGCTGCCAGTCTCTGCTTTAACCGAGGAATTGAAGTGCGCCAAGGTCAGACTGGAAATGACCTTAGTAGAGTCACGTGACAAATGTGTAAGGGAGGCAGCACCTGTGTTAAAAAAAGGTAGAAAGTGGTCAGCAAAGAAATCTGTGGAAGAGGCAAAGGCTGCCCTTCAAATTGGTAATATTGTGGGACAGGTACAGCATGGAAGAGGGGGTTTTGGGCTCAGTTTAGCTCCTCCTAAATGGCACAAGGCAGCCCCAGCTCAAAGGAGGAAGCTGGTAGTCAACGAGGTACGAAAGCAAGAGGAGAGTGTGAGGTGTATGAAGGCCATTTCTCAGGCCAAGCAGGGAGAGTGGATGAGATGGGAGAGTGTGGAACAACGCAAGATAGGCTGGCAAGACCTTTGGTCAATGGAAGAGAGTAGGATCAGTTTCCTTTTCAGGTCAACATATGATGTTCTCCCATCACCACAGAACCTAAACCTCTGGGTAGGAGAAGATCCCTCTTGTCCTTTGTGTTCATCACCTGCCACACTAAGGCACATTTTGACAGGATGTAAGGTGGCTCTTTGCCAAGGTCGGTTTACTTGGCGCCATGACAAAGTATTGCGATGTTTGGCTATAGCATCGGAAGACAAGCGCAACATGACCAATAAGTTGCCACCTGTTCTAGCAAAACATTGCTCACAGAGGACATTATTTCTCCGCCCAGGCGAGCAACCACCAATTCTCGCCCAGGACAACTGGAAGCTGCTAGTGACTGGAAGATGCTGGCTGATCTTGATCAACGGCTTATTTTTCCACCTGAGATTGCCACCACTAACCTCCGACCAGATATTGTTTTGTGGTCTGAATCAGCACGCATAGTTCATCTGATAGAGTTAACAGTGCCATGGGAGGATGCTGTAGATGAGGCATATGAGAGGAAGAAACTGCGGTATGCTCATCTGGCCGCTAAAGCAGAACAGCGAGGATGGAGAGTCCGGGTTTATCCAGTGGAAGTGGGTTGTCGAGGGTTTGTGGCACACTCTACAACCCGATTCCTCAGAGATGTCGGATTCAGTGGCCAAGAGTTGCGTTGCACAGTAAAGAACTTATCTGAAGCAGCAGAGAAAAGCAGCAACTGGCTGTGGTTGAGATGGAAAGATTCTGGCTGGCTGTGTACAGGCCGCCACGCTACGGTTTTGAAGAATTTGTGAATGAGGATAGGTGTTTGTACAGTTTTTGGTGGTAGGTAGTATGCCAGACGGAACCGTTGCCACTGCAGCTGGTCCTGTTTAACGCACCAGTGGGGCTCGACAGCCTTAGTCAAACGGGTTGGCGCGTATGGTCGGGTTGCGGATTATGGTTAGGTCACAGGTAAGGACGCTAGAGTCACTGTCGAGCCCTCTTGAGGTGTCGTGGGCTAGTCGACGAAACACTGAGGACGGAAGGTGCCCACTTGAATACCCTAGAGATGTCCCCTACTCGGCTAAATCCAGATGGTTGAAAGAAGCGTAAATGGGTGTAGAGGCATAGGTTACTGTAAAGCTACGTCTTAGTTGGTGCTTATCTTGGCGAAAGCTGAGTACAAATTAGCATGAAGTTTTGACATCTACTCTCGTGTAATGGAAATCGGTAATTGTCCCCAAGCCTTTGAATGGATGATCCATGCATTTTTATCATCTCGATTAGATTACTGTAATTCCTTATACTATGGAATAAATTCCACTACTTTAGCACGTCTTCAGGTAGTCAAAAATGCTGCAGCGCGACTTTTAAAAGGTCTCAGCAAACGTGATCATATTACACCAATTCTAGCATCACTTCACTGGCTGCCGGTTCGCTTTAGGGTTGATTTTAAAATTCTCTTTTTTGTTTACAAGTGCCTAAATAACCTGGCTCCCCCTACCTCTCTGAGCTTTTAGTGCTATACAATCCTTCCAGAGGTCTTACATCAGGGAAACTTTTATCTATCCCACGGTTGAGATTAAAACAAAGAGGTCATCGTGCCTTTGCTATTGCGGGCCCTACATTATGGAATAGTTTGCCTTTTCATGTTAGATCTGCACCTGACTTGTCAATTTTCAAGTCACGGCTGAAAACCTATTTTTATTCACTTGCTTTTAATAATCAGTCATTTGTATCCTTTTTTTATTTATTATTTTTTTATGAATGTTGTTTGTTTTAATTTTCTGTTTCAAATTGTTCTTCCCTATGTCTGTCATGTTCATGTTTCATGCTGTTTTGAAAAGCACATTGGTCATCCTGGCTGTATAAATTGTGCTATATAAATAAACTTTGACCTGACTTGACATCACGGTGGTCCCTGGCTCGTACAATGACATAGTCAATAAGATGCCACTGTTTGGAGCGGGGGTGTCTCCAAGATGCCTTCAATTTGTTTTTCTGGCGAAAGAGAGTGTTAGTAATGATGAGGTCATACTGAGCACACTTACTGAGAAGCATAACTCCATTAGAGTTGATGGCTGCGTTCGGAATCGCATACTCAATGAGTAGGCACTTAATTTCAATGAGTACTTACTTAACGAGCGCTAAAAGAGTAGGTACCAGGGGCCTCATGTACAAAGACTTGCGTTGAATTCATACTAAAACATTGCGTACGGACAAAGCTGTAAATGTGCGTACGCACAAAAAAAAAAACAGATGTATGAATCTCTGCGTACGAAGGATCCCACGCATATTCTCTTTGTACATCCCAATTAACGTAAAAATGAGCGCACATGCACGAGCACAACGCCCCACCCAGTCTCCTCCCTTAATTAAATACATTTAAATATGGTAATGAGTCCACTTTGGCAAAAGAAAGGAGTAAGAAAATGGCTAAAGCAAGCGGCAAGAAGCGAAACTTTACAGAAAGTGAATCGGAGGTGCTACTATCGGAGGTAGAAACGAGAAAAAAAAAATATTTGGAACTTTGTCCTCCGGAATTAATAACAAAAGGAAAAAATATGAGTGGGAGAGTTTGGCTGATGCCGTCAATGCGGTGGGATCTGAAAGTCGCACTGTAAATGACCTTTAAAAAAAATGGTCTGATATAAAGGTGGACGTTAGATGGAGAACTGCTGCGCACCGACAAAGTGTGGGCAGAACAAGCAGTGGTAAAGGGGTCAGAGAATTGCCTCAATTATGGGTGACACTTTACTCTCTGGAGTAGTATCCGCTGCTGTGGGAGACTCGGATTTACTACAGGACTGCCACGAAGGTAACCAATATTAATTGCACATTTATTGAATGGAAATGTTTCCGATTCACATATGCAAATTCTTCTTCAGATGGCGCCTTTATAGCAATCCGTGTGCAGTCGATCGCTCCGATTACATTAGGAAAACCGGCTATCGCTGCAAATTGCGTTTTAATGTTTGGCTGGTCAACTGCATCATATGGGAATATCATATGCTTTTATATGTTCTTACTTAATTGCATAATTGATAGAATATTCCCATAAGGCTTGTGTGACAATATATGTAAATTATTTTATAAATTGCAAATTAATAGCAATGCATCCCACAGGTGGTAGTGCGATAGACTTGTAGAACAATTCGTTGTGTAATGTTTGCAACTTAACTTCATTGCCTGTAAGAGTCGCCAACGAACAAAAACTATGAGAAATGTACGTACGCCAGACATGAAATTGGCGTGGAGGAACGCACATTCTCGCGTTAATTTCACTGTTAGTACATCCGACCGTGAGCGTGAAAGCTGGCGTACGCAAAGTTTTTGTGCGTACGCAAGATTGATACATGAGGCCCCAGCGCTCTCAAGTCTCACGCATTGGGCGTGAGACACACGCATTTCAACCTGTTCACACGCTCACACGCCACACCTTGTATTTCTCACGCTGAGGAGTAAGGGAACTTGTCCCGCTATACAATTAATGGACGAGGCGCAGGCAAACGGAGGGAAGTTCTCTGCCGAGTTCATAGCATCTGTGTCGGGTTATACAGAGTTAAATGCCAGCTACCAGCCAATCAGAAATTAGAATTAGTTGTTTCCGAGTAAATTATGTGTTCCCGCTGCAAGCACGTTCGTCACAACACGCGCACACACGGAGTAGAAGTTGAAAGAGCAAGATCTGATGAATGCGGTTTGCGGACCTATTGATTTATTAAATTTTTTTTTAGCATTTTGATTTTACGATTCCTGGACGATATCTCTTGCCTGTGATCAAAGACAGTGAGAGCTGATGTTGGGGAGTATAGCCAAATTTGTGCTAAATTATTTTTGATGCATTCAAAAACTCTCCAACTGCTTTTAAAGGGGTCATCGGATGCAAAATACACTTTTATATGGTGTTTGCAAATACATGTGTCTTTGCAGTGTGTGGAAACAATCACCATGCAATGAAAAAAATCCATTCACTTTTTTTTATACTCAAAAAGCCAAAATGTTGTTGCTCATTATCATTTAAAGAGACAGAGTGAACAGAGCTGTTTTTGAGAAGGTAAAAAGGTGATGTTTTACACAACCATTGAGAATTTTTAACCAAAGTATGTTACAAACTTTACATGAAGACCTAAAGAATCATACCAACTTGTGGAAAATGGGCATCCGATGACCCCTGTAAAGGTGACCGGTTTGGGTCTTGACATTCATGCTCAGGGCAAGTTGTTATGACACAATGTTATGTACATTGAGCACTGATGTTCAGTTGGCTTGTTTGGGGTCAAATTTATTTATATTTTTCAATAAATTTGTATTTTTTAAATATAACTATTTATTTTATTTGGATGAATTTGTCTTTTTTATCAGATTTACCAATTGTTATAATTTCCATTTGTGCTGGTCAATTATGAACAATAGGCAAAATTGAACTGCTAGCAAAAATTGAAATTTGGTTGGGTTGAGGGACCGCTGCTGCAAATATTTGGGTGGCCCTAACAGATCTCACTCTAAACTTTTGATAAATCTTGAGAGCCCTGAGGTACTTTATAGCCAAATCTCGTTGAGTATGAAATGCGTTCCGGACAACATCCGCCATGTTGACGTTATCATGTGACCTACGACGCGTTATCACAAGCGCAACAACTTAAAAGATGAACGACACGTTTAATTCATCTATCTCTAAATATCTTGATATTTATGAAACTTGCTCATTTTGTGGTATTGTTGAAGAAACAGCTGCCAATTTATTTTGTGAATACATTTAGGGTTGATTTAAGTTGTTATATTTTAAACCCTACTAATGTGACCCACAGTTTTATCCTTTTTTTAAGAAACCCCAAAATCGTCATCTCTTGAATATGTTGTTAATTTCTTTATTTTATACCCATAAAGTTTCTCCTTTAAGTTTTCCTCTTTTCTTGATGAATTTACCTCTCGTTTCATCCCTCAGACTTATAACAACAAAACAATTTTTAATGTAGCCTATTATGAAGAACTATTTAAAGATGTTTAGCCTTGTTATTGCTCTTTTTTCCTGTGTATAAATATCATATTATGATGTACACAAACCAATGATCTTTGTTTTCTGTTTTGTCATTATGATTGTTCATTGTTAGATACAACTATGGTATCCTAACATGATCTTTATGTAATAAGTTTATAAGTTTAAATTATATGAGCGACAGGTGCACTAACACTTCATAACATCAGTAACTCGACAGCACAACCTAGAACAGTTTTCCTCTGCGTTTGTAATGTCTGCACAAGGAGACGTGCAGCTGCTCGGAGATCTCTCTTTTGGAGAAAACTGTTGACTTTATACTCGAAAATTGTAAGTATCGCTCCTCAGAATGAATTGCATTGTTAGCCCACCCCAAAACTTAAACAAAATAATATTAAATGCTGACCAATACTTAATTATAGGCCTACTACTTTTTTTATATACTAAATATTATATAATTTAATAAAACAAGCAAAATATAATTTGTTTTGTCATATGAGTTATTCATGAATACACGTGAACATCTCAATTGTCAGTCAAGCAATGAATTAATGCATACATTAAATAACTACAAAAATTGCATTTCCTGCGGAACATGCGTGTGAATGCTTGAAATGCTTAACTGAAATGCAAGAAAGAAAGAAAGAAAAATAAAGAAGGATTAGTTAGAAAGAAAGATGGATTAGTTAGAGAGAAAGAAAGAAAGATAGATTAGTTAGAAAGAAAGATGGATTAGTTAGAGAGAAAGAAAGAAAGATAGATTAGTTAGAAAGAAAGATAGATAGCTTAGTTAGAAAGAAAAAAGATAGTGTAGCGTTTATACGCCCGTATAAATATAAATAATTATTATTCATAACGGATTATGATCAATAATTAATAGTTTAATTATTTTCAGAATTTACTGTAGCAGAATCAATAGTATGATCATTTATCAGTTCATCCAATGAACGGAAAGCATAAACAATTATTAATTCTAGGAAATATAATATCTTCCTGGCCAAGAAAGACTAATTCCCAGCTAACAGCTAAATTTAGAAATAATTCAAGGGTAAAGGCATAGGTAGCTTTAGATCGCAGTTCAAGACAATAAATCTGTAAGCACATAACACAAGACAATTATCTTTAAAATATAAACAAGACTTTATTGATTATCCTAGAACATAAAACTAATATCTAACACACACAAACAATACCTTATTGATTATAAGACTAACACATAAAACTAATAGTAATAATAGTAATAGTAATAAAACCAACACACACACATGCACACGCATTCATACAAGTTGAAGAAAGAAAGAGAGTGAGGAAGACTGGGTTTTAGGAGTCAGATGGTGAAATCCCAAGTTTCTATATGCACTTAAGACATGACCTGAACGAACCATCAATCATTAATTTAACCCTTCTATCGTTTCTTAGGCAGGTTATTCAATTTCATATTAAACACCAGTTCAGCTAAGAGTCTGGAGGCTACTTGCTTGTCCTTGCTTTGCTTTTGGGGTTCCCTTTCCTCGGCGTCAAGGGGGTTTCCCGGTCCGTTGCGTGGCTGGTCTTCTCGTGTGCCTGGATAGATCTTGGACAGCCAGTAACGTGGGGTGTTGGCGCGGATGAATAAAAGTCTTTGAAGTTGGAAGCTCGTTTTGCAGTTGAAACGTTAAAACGAAACTTTGCAGCAAAACTTAACTTAGAACCGAGACTTTTAAGGAGAAAATAAAGAAAAACTTAGGAAAGAAAGAAAATTGAGACGAGAGTAGATGGCTTGATTAAAGCTGTTGAACCCGTTCTTCTGATCTTAATTTGGGTTCTTTGTCTCTACGCGTCTACTCTACATGGTTACTATAACCATCGTCTGCTCCACCCGACTTGTTGTTCTGCCGAGACCTTTTTCGAGGGAGAGCAGGCTCGACTTCTGTTCTATTCTTCTAGCGCGTTATTCTACTAAAGTCCTGTTCGGGTCTAAGGTTTTAAACTCAAGTGTTTTGTCCCGCCTCCTGGAGGAATTTGGAATTCGGACAATAAGATACTATATGGTTATTTGAGAAGGGGGTCTTTTCTACCCCCCCCCCCCCCCCCCCGCCCTTCTCTCATCATGAATCATGTGTTATCTGTGGTCTTCTTACTCATCAGCTCGAACAGAGGATTCAGTTTAGACATAATTTCCATTTTAAGAACATAAAAATTTTTACACAGATTTCAAATCAAGCCATCGTCTGAATTAAGAATATGTGGTCGCATTGATAGGAGACACGATACACTTTCATTCACACAGGTAATAGTTACAACAATTAGATGACTTATATGTGATTAAGCATAATAGACACATACAGGGGTCATAGACACAATATAGAATTATGTAGTTGAACGATGTTTGATTATAAGTTCGTCAAGAATTGTTTTGTGATGATTGTATGCATTTTTATATGAAAAGTCTCTTGTCTCTGGGGTTTTTAAGAGGTCTCAACAATGAGGTCATTCAAAGGTCTTCAAGAAGGGGGAAGTCTGTTTTACATCTCTGTCATGGGACCTTGGTCCTTAAGAAATACGTAGTCTGTTAGTCGCAGGGGTCAGGTGACCTCTTGTTAGGGCCTCTTGTTTCACCATTTCTGAACAGATCTGTTTTGCCAAATTATACAACATTGACAACGTTCTTCCTTTAGTTAAACAGTAAAAGGTCCTTCCGGTTGCAGATCCTCTGGAGCCTATGGCTCTGGGTCTGGTGATTTGATTCTGAAATGTGAAGACTCTTTGTGGGATTATGAATGAACAGTCACCTAAAAGCTTCAATTGTGTTTGGTTCATTCTCGTTGTCGCTACAATAGATTCGTTAGAAAGAAAGATAGATAGATTAGTTAGAAAGAAAGATAGAACGATTAGAAAGAAAAAAGATTAGGTAGAGAGAAAGAGAGAGAGAAAGAAAGAAAGAAAGATAGATTAGGTAGAAAGAAAGATTAGGTAGAAAGAAAGAAAGAAAGATTAGGTAGAAAGAGAAAGAAAGAAAGATTGGTTGCTAGGGCGTTGCTAGGCGATTGCTAGGGTATTCTGGGTGGTTGCTATGGTGTTGCTAGGTGGTTGCTAAGGTATTCTGGATGGTTGCTAGGTTGTTGATAGGCGGTTGCTAGGGTACTCTGTTTGGTTGCTAGGGAGTGGCTTGGCAGCTGCCAATCATGAAGCTCCAAAGTCAATGTGAATGTATAAACCAACCCCCATCTCTATACGATGTTTTGATGCAGAGATATAGGTCTTGCAAAATGGTTGCTAGGGTACTCTGTTTGGTTGCTAGGGAGTGGCTTGGCAGCTGCCAATCATGAAACTCCAAAGGCTGCTTGTAAGTATAAATGATATAAACCAACTCCCATGCCTCTGTGACATTCAGCATTGAAAGATATCCCTCTTTGGATTTTGGTTGCTAAGGTGCTCGACAATGGTTGCTAGGGCGTGGCCAGTAAGTGTTGAGGTGATTCAGGATTGGCTGTTTGCTGGCCCGAGTCAAACGAGCCCACCGTCATGTTTCTATGACACTTATATCCTGAGATATCCCTTTGATCTATTTTAATGGTAGTCAGAAAGAAAGAAAGATTAGGTAGAGAGAAAGAGAGAGAGAAAGAAAGAAAGATAGATTAGGTAGAAAGATAGATTAGGTAGAAAGATAGATTAGGTAGAAAGATAGATTAGGTAGAAAGAGAAAGAAAGAAAGAAAGAAAGAAAGAAAGAAAGAAAGAAAGAAAGAAAGAAAGAAAGAAAGATTAGGTAGAGAGAAAGAGAGAGACTTTCAAAAAACATTTATTTTAAAAAAACATATTAAAAAAAACATTTCCTTTCTTTCCTTCAATTTATAAAAAACAAAAAACAAAAACAAACAACAAAAACAAAAAAAATATCTTACAAATTACCAGTGAAAAACCAAACTACCAGATTCATGAACAGTAACAATTGCTTCTTTAACACCCCATATCATTTCAAATAAAATAACATTTTTTGTGTACTGATAATACGTGTACTCAGTAAGTAATCGAGATTTTACCAACGATTTAAACAACATCACCAAATCAACATCTTGGTTCTCATTCTTGCACTGATGGGATTTTAAAATGGCAAGTTTAGCTTGTCCAATCAAAAAATTGGCCAGCTTACACTCCCTTTGCCAAGAACGTCTATACCTATTCCCAAAAATAAACAAAGTCATGTTGAATAAAAACCCAAGTTTAGACATCATTCCATCAAGCAACACGAACAAAGGCACTAAACGAAAACAATCACAAAATAAATGAAAAACATTGTCAGTGTCAGTGCAAAAAGGACATGTTGATGAAACCAACGTATTAAATCTGGAGACAAAATTATTAGTGGCCACAATCCCATGAATGATCCTCCACTGAAGATCCCCACTTCTCTTTGGTATTGGAGGCTTATATAAAAGTCTCCAAGAAGGAGTAACCTCCTCAGGGGCAGAAAGATAAATCCTCCATTTACTATCAGCTCTTTCCTTTAATTGCTTACAATGAGCATCTTTTGCACACATCTGATACAAAATCTTTTTTCCAAGGGATTCAAAATCCAAAGCTTCATAACTCTTTAATAAGAGAACCTGACCACCTACATTCATTTCCAATTTTTTGGGTTTAACTTTTAAAACAGGAAACGTCTGCGACACTGCATCATTGTAAATAGACTCAGTTAAAAAGGACAAGAATCCGGAAGGAAAAGAGGCTTTAAGACTATCTATAAAACCATCCATTATCCTTACTGATCTGAGACCAACTTGGTCAGCAAGAGTCTGTACAGTTTTCCACTGACCATTGTGCAAATCAAGCAAATCAATAATTCTTATTATCCCTGCTTTAGAAAACATTACAATAAATGAATTCAATACATTTGATTGTATTTTAAACAAAGGATTAAAAAACAAAGGCTCAAGAAAACCATAATGTTCATTGTCATCTCTTATCATCTCAAACAGTCCCCATACTTTCAGCACTGATGCATAGAAGTCAACAGAAGACAACCGAGTTTCTGAATCATACGACTTTTCAATTAAAAACAACTGTCTGTCCAGCTTTACATTGGCCATGTTTTGAAGCAAAATGAGACTGAGTGGTATCCAAGACACTCTATCTGTCCAATAAAGTATCTTTTTTAAAGTTTGCAGTCTCATTGCCTTCATCTTTGACTCCACATGGATGAGGCCTTGTCCCCCTTCTGCTACCGGCAGATAGAGAACTCCAGGTGGGAGCCAATGATGACCGTTCCAGAAAAAGTCAACGAATGCCTTCTGTATTTTTGTGAAGAAATCTTTAGGAGGGTTCAGAACTGTGAGTTTATGCCACAGCATTGAAGCTGCCAGATTGTTAACAATCAAAACTCTTCCTCTGTACGAAAGCTGTGGAAGAATCCATCTCCACCTCTGGATTCTCCCTATCACTTGGTCAGAAAGTCCTTCCCAATTTTTCTCCATATACTCATCAGTCCCAAAGTAAATCCCAAGGATTTTAAAACCATCTCGAGTCCACTGGCACTGTTGAGGTAATTGAGGAGGTCCAATTTCTCTCCATTCTCCCATCAACAATGTTGTACATTTCTCCCAGTTTATACGTGCAGATGTCGCTTTTTTAAAGAGATTTAAGCAAGTTGTTAAATTATGTATATCATCAACATTGCGTACAACAACAGTGATATCATCGGCATATGCTGTAAGTTTTACAGGGATTAGATCTGGATAACCAGAAAAACTCACACCATGTAAACTATTCCTTAGAGAAACCAACAATGGTTCAATTGAAATGGCATATAGTAATCCAGAAAGTGGACACCCCTGTCGTATACCTCGAGTTACAGGAAAGGGACTGGTCAAGGACCCATTAATCCTAAGCATACTGTAAATATTATTATACAGAAGCTTAATAAGAGACACAAAATTAGACCCAAAACCAAAAGCCTCTAAAGTTTTAAAAAGATATAAATGATCTACCCGATCAAAGGCTTTTTCTTGATCAAGAGAAAGAAAACCTATGTCCAAATCATTTCTTTTTCCAATAGATATCAAATCTCTTATCAAAAAAAGATTATCAAAAATTGTTCGTTTGGGAATACAATAGGTTTGATCTTCATGAATAACACTTGATATAAATTGCTTCAATCTGTTTGTTATAGCCTTTGACAATATCTTCAAATCAACAGTTAAAAGTGATACAGGGCGCCAATTTTTCAAAAAACCCAAGTCTCCTTTCTTAGGGATTAGTGTCAAGACGGCTCTTCGGCAGCTCAGAGGAAGAATCCCCTGATCAAAACATTCTAATAAAACTTCATAAAAATCCTGTCCCATCAACTTCCAAAAACATTTATAAAACTCTGCTGTTAGGCCATCTAAACCAGGAGACTTTCCAGGATTCAACTCTAAAACTGCTTTTGAAATCTCAGAAAAATCAAGAGAAACCTCTAAATCTTTTTTGTCTTGTTCTAAGACCTGAGGAAGATCACACAGAAACTCATTTACAACTGATTCTTCACATGCTTCTGCCTGATACAATTTTTTATAAAAAGACAAAGCAACAGCATTGATTTCCTGTTGATCAGTTATTTCTTGTCCATTAGAAAGTTTTAACTGATGAAAATACTTCTTATCTCTGGACTTTTTTTCTAGTCCAAAAAAAAAAGCTGTAGGGGCATCCATTTCATTTAAATGAGTATATCTTGCTCTAATCAAAGCTCCTTTTCCTCTTTCTTCCAAGAGATTCTTTAAGAGAAATTTCTTTCTTTCAATACATGTAAAAGATGATTCATCATTATTGGCTTGTAAGTTGGACTGAAGTATATTTTGTTCCAGCATCCTCATTTTCTCTTTAAGGGCTCTGGTGCTGTGAGCAGTATACTGTTGACAAAACATTTTTATCTGTACTTTGCCTATATCCCACCAACGACTTAAGGACGAAAAACTATCTCTTTCCTCTTTCCAAGCCCTCCAAAAAGAGTGAAAAGCATTAATAAAAAAATTATCCTGGAGTAAATTATTGTTAAAATGCCAATACGTAGAATAAGATTTAATACAAGGAACAGAAACAGTCATAGAAATATAGTGATGATCAGACAAGAAGTTTGGTGAAATAGAGACACCAAAAAATCTCCCCCGGTTATTAGCCTTCACATAAAACCGATCAAGTCTTGCTGCTGATATTTCATTAGAATTCTGTTTGAGCCAGGTATACTGCCTAACCCCTGGAAAACTGTCTCTCCATAAATCAATAAAACTATGATAATTAATTAAAGATTTAAGTGCTTCAGCCGAACAAGCATGAGGTTCCTCATGATTCCTATCCACAGTTTGATCTACAGTACAGTTAAAATCACCCCCCAACACAACAATCTTATCCTGAGAACATTCTGATACAGCTTCAGTGAGTTTTTCAAAAAAAGATACACGTTCATTCCCTTTGTTTGGTGCATAAACATTAAAAAAAGAAAAATTTGAATCTCCTAAAGTAATATCCACTCGTAAAATCCGACCAGAAATTATTTCAGTCACAAAAGCCTGACTATTTACCCGGGATGAAAGAAGGATTGCAACACCTGCGCTTAAGTTTGAACCATGACTAAGCAGTGCTCTTCCCTTCCATTCGGTCATCCACTGCGTCTGATTTTGAGCATTCGTATGCGTCTCTTGCAATAGGACTATATCTGTCTTTTTCAACTGTAAATAATCAAATAAAGCAGCTCTTTTCTCCGTGCCCCGACCACCATTAATATTAAAAGAACCAATATTAAAAGAAGTCATGGGGATTAGATAAAGAAATTCAAAGAGCAATAGCACAAACACCACAAAACTCATCATAATCCTAGTGTTTCGTAGATCGAGTCTTCATTCTTTTTCTTACATCACACGTGAATTTCTTAAGTCGATAACGTTTTGGTTGATCAAGTTCCTCTAGAGTAGCTTTTCTCATGGCGATGGCACATGATTCATTGAAAAGCCGTAGATTTGAAAAATACATTTCAATTTTTGGTTTCCGTTGATTTTTTGTAGAATCAAGAAAATGATTCAACTGTTCAACCGTGTAGTAGGATACATTTGTTTTAGAAGTGGAACTTCCCTGGGAGGTTGCATCAATGCTGTCTCCGCAACTATCTGAGTATTCACTATCAGAATGAGAGAGAGAGCGTCCATCATTTTCCAAAGCATCTCTAGAATCATTATGTGACAAGTTATCTATTTGTGAATCCATCAAATTCGTAGCTCCCTCAAAATCCACTTGTTCTCCAAAGTGCTCAGAAACCCTAGCGCTGTCAGCAACAGCAGGTTCTGCACCATCCTGTTTTTCTACACGATCACCAGCAATATGTTCACTCAATAAAACAGTAACAATGGGGACCACATCAGAGTTATCGACACAACCAGACGAACTTGGTTCAATAAGGCAGTCACTAACTTTTTCAGAGTGCTGATCAGTTTTATTTTCATTGTTTTCATCAGGAGTGTGATCTACCTGCTCATTAACAGTGACTGACTCACCCCCATGGGTAACTTGTTCAGCGTCCTTCTTTGTGGGACACGTTTGCCTAGTATGACCATGCTTTCCACAGACAAAACATCTCATTGTGTCAGAAGTAATAAAGATAGTATAGTCCTTACCCAACACTGTAAGCTTCGCTGAAACATTCAATTCCTGATGTTCAGCACTCAAAATCATGAAAATTTGTCTCCTGAAAGACATGATGTGTTTTAAGTCTGGGTTTTTTATACCCAGAGGAATCATCTTCATTAAACCGACGATTTTGCCGTAACGCACAAGAATGCGTTCAAGCATATCGTTGGGAATAAACGGCGGGACATTTGAAAGAATAACCTTTTTTGTTAAGTTGGACAGCGGCAGTACAGGAATGAAATTATCTCTCACTGATACACCACACTCAACTAAATGATCCACCATAGTTAACTCTTTAAGAAAGATAACGATAGCCTTATTCATCCTTGACGCAGACAAAATATTTTGTGCACCAATTTCATTTCCGATTGCAATCAAACAATCTTCCACCGAGACCGAATCATCTGATATGCATTTGCAACCATGTCGGGCAGTCAGGATTGAAAACCCGTCGGAGTTTGAACCCATAATCACCACACAAATAAACAATAAATACACCTACTACAAACTACTATCTAACAAAAATATACAAGAGAAAGAAAAATTAGAAGGAAAGTTTAAAGCACTCACTCAAAAAAACGCCGTCACTCATTCACTCGCACGCTTCCCACAACAATCACTCCGCACATGCGCACGAGAGAGAGAGAGAGAGAGAGAGAGAGAAAGAAAGAAAGATAGATTAGGTAGAAAGAAAGATTAGGTAGAAAGAGAAAGAAAGAAAGAAAGATAGATTAGGTAGAAAGAAAGAAAGAAAGAAAGAAAGAAAGAAAGAAAGATTAGGTAGAAAAAAAAGAAAGAAAGAAAGAAAGATTAGGTAGAAAAAAAGAAAGAAAGAAAGAAAGAAAGAAAGAAAGAAAGAAAGAAAAATAAAGGATTAGTTAGAAAGAAAGAAAGATGGATTAGTTAGAAAGAAAGAAAGATGGATTAGTTAGAGAGAAAGAAAGAAAGATAGATTAGTTAGAAAGAAAGATAGATAGATTAGTTAGAAAGAAAGAAAGATAGATTAGTTAGAAAGAAAGAAAGATTAGAAAGAAAGAAAGAAAGATTAGAAAGAAATAAAGAAAGAAAGAACGATTGGGTAGAGAGAAAGAGAGAGAGAAAGAAATAAAGATAGATTAGGTAGAAAGAAAGATTAGGAAGAAAGAAAGAAAGATTAGGTAGAAAAAAGAAAGAAAGAAAGAAAGAAAGAAAGAAAGAAAGAAAGAAAGAAAGAAAGAAAGATTAGTTAGAAAGAAAGAAAGATAGATTAGTTAGAAAGAAAGAAAGATAGATTAGTTAGAAAGAAAGAAAGATAGATTAGTTAGAAAGATAGATTAGTTAGAAAGAAAGATAGATTAGATAGAAAGAAAGAAAGATAGATGAGGTAGAAAGAAAGATTAGGTAGAAAGAGAAAGAAAGAAAGAAAGAAAGAAAGAAAGAAAGAAAGAAAGAAAGAAAGAAAGAAAGAAAGAAAAAGAAAGAAGGATTAGTTAGAAAGAAAGATGGATTAGTTAGAAAGAAAGATGGATTAGTTAGAGAGAAAGATAGATAGATTAGTTAGAAAGAAAAAAGATAGATTCGTTTGAAAGAAAGAAAGATAGATAGATTAGTTAGAAAGAAAGAAAGATAGATTAGTTAGAAAGAAAGAAAGATTAGAAAGAAAGAAAGAAAGAAAGAAAGACAGATTAGGTAGAGAGAAAGAGAGAGAGAAAGAAAGAAAGAAAGATAGATTATGTAGAAAGAAAGATTAGGAAGAAAGAAAGAAAGATTAGGTAGAAAAAAGAAAGAAAGAAAGAAAGAAAGAAAGAAAGAAAGAAAGAAAGAAAGAAAGAAAGAAAGAAAGATTAGTTAGAAAGAAAGAAAGATAGATTAGTTAGAAAGAAAGAAAGATAGATTAGTTAGAAAGAAAGAAAGATAGATTAGTTAGAAAGATAGATTAGTTAGAAAGAAAGATAGATTAGATAGAAAGAAAGAAAGATAGATGAGGTAGAAAGAAAGATTAGGTAGAAAGAGAAAGAAAAAAGAAAGAAAGAAAGAAAGAAAGAAAGAAAGAAAGAAAGAAAGAAAGAAAGAAAGAAAGAAAGAAAGAAAGAAAGAAAAATAAAGAAGGATTAGTTAGAAAGAAAGATGGATTAGTTAGAAAGAAAGATGGATTAGTTAGAGAGAAAGATAGATAGATTAGTTAGAAAGAAAAAAGATAGATTCGTTAGAAAGAAAGAAAGATAGATAGATTAGTTAGAAAGAAAGAAAGATAGATTAGTTAGAAAGAAAGAAAGATTAGAAAGAAAGAAAGAAAGAAAGACAGATTAGGTAGAGAGAAAGAGAGAGAGAAAGAAAGAAAGAAAGATAGATTATGTAGAAAGAAAGATTAGGAAGAAAGAAAGAAAGATTAGGTAGAAAGAAAGAAAGAAAGAAAGAAAGAAAGAAAGAAAGAAAGAAAGAAAGAAAGAAAGAAAGAAAGAAAGATTAGTGAGAAAGAAAGAAAGATAGATAGATTAGTTAGAAAGAAAGAAAGATAGATTAGTTAGAAAGAAAGATAGATTAGATAGAAAGAAAGAAAGATAGATAGATAGATAGATTAGTTAGAAAGAAAAAGATAGTGTAGCGTTTATACGCCCGTATAAATATAACTAATTATTATTCATAACGGATTATGATCAATAATTAATAGTTTAATTATTTTCAGAATTTACTGTAGCAGAATCAATAGTATGATCATTTATCAGTTCATCCAATGAACGGAAAGCATAAACAATTATTAATTCTAGGAAATATAATATCTTCCTGGCCAAGAAAGACTAATTCCCAGCTAACAGCTAAATTTAGAAATAATTCAAGGGTAGATAGATAGATAGATAGATAGATAGATAGATAGATAGATAGATAGATAGATAGATAGATAGATAGATAGATAGATAGATAGATAGATAGATAGATAGATAGATAGATAGATAGATAGATAGATAGATAAGTTCATTAGTACATATAGAATGGTAGTTTAATTGAGTCTAGGGCACTGATCTATATAGAATGACTGGATACCTCATGACGTCATAAACAGTGAAGCCACCGCGCCGCCATATTGGTATTCCCTAGTGAGCTCACGCGTTCTATTGACTGAAAAAACATTGCCTAACGAGACACAGTTTTTAAATCTAAAGTATCCATGTACATTCTCACAACGCAAACATCCTAAGCATTTAAATGGGTATTTGTTTAAAGTCGAAAATTTTTCCAGCTTATTAAAAAACGGCAATTTCTTTGCAAAAGTAATAAGCTGTATGAGAACACTAGTCGGCCTTCTCTGAAGAGCTATCTTCACAGGTAAGAAAAACAGTTTGATACTATTAATTATATAGTGAATGCTAAAGACCTATATTTTTGTGAATTGGTGAATATTCAGGTGAATTTTGTTTAGTGGCCACAAATTAATAATACCTCAGCACGTTATACTAATTTGTTCCCTCGTTTTACTATATTGTGGCCACGTTGTAATTCGTTAAATCAAAATGAGGGAGGGAATTAGTTCAACGTGTCCACGATTTATTAAAACCAGGGAACAAAGTCGTCTTAACCAGAGCCGGATTAACGCAAAGGCAAACTAGGCACGTGCCTAGGGCCCGATTGGCGGGATGGGGCCCAGACAGAGGGACAAAAAAAATATAAAAAAATTTACAAATGTCCTACAAGTTATTTCAATATTTATTAATTAACTAAAAATAGTGACGATGTTTATCTTAACCATAGACTGTTACATTACGTCACATTAACGCCAGTGAGCCCACCAGGTGCTGCGAAGCAAAAGCCTAAATAGCAACCCAGGCTCATTGGAAATACGTTACTCTGCCTACATTTTTGCAAAACCTGAAATACGTACCCCCAGGTGCGTTTCCCTGCACTTTTCGAGTGAAAAGTCCACTAGAGGCGCTAAGTGGTATCATTTTTTCTCCGTTCCAGATGGTTAAATAAAGGTTATAAAAACAATAATATGAGTAATGTACAGACTTCTCAGTAGGCCTATACACTCATTTTAATATAAATTAGGAATTTTTTCCACGCTTTTGAGGTGCCACACAGCCCAGTCTCACGGCAGTTCGTGATATGGTCACGTCATTTTATCTACTGGTTCGTGATACGGACACGTTATTTCGTTATTTTCGCGATATCAGCATTTTTATTTATTTATTTATTTAATTTATTTGTTTACTACTAATGTAATGCACGATTATTTCTGCCAGTCGGGCAGCTGTTTAATTGACATTTATTCACGATATCTTATCATGTTTATATATGTATTTATTTTAATGTTATTATTTCGGTCTTATTGCCAGGGAAGCTGGACTGCTTTGCTGTTTATTGATTTAAAAAAAAAAGTATAAACGACTACACGAATTTTATCAGTAGGAAATCGCGTTGAAGAAGTCTCCTTCCGTACACATCGCGATATTTGGCATCAGTTCACGTGTTCCAGATGTTGGTAAGCAGTCGAAAATACACTGTCCTAATAATGTTTGATATAATGTCTTTTCTGATGGTCGAAATGAATCAGATTAGCTCATGTTCAGTCACTGCATTATCTGTCATCTCCACGGAGGCTTTGCGTTTCATTGCTTTCTAATTCAAAACAGGGTAACACTATCTGTCACGTGACGTGCTACAGGCCTAGACCTTTTATCAGTTAATCATATTCATATTAGGTTTAAAGTAAGTTAGTACAATTAGTTCCAAAGTGGTATTTGTCGTAGAATCACAGTAAAAACAACAGTTACCTTGCTTTTACCACAGTAGCCTTAGTTTTACTGTGATAGGTGTGGTAAAAGGACAGTAACCACAACACTTACCACACTTTTACCACATTATTTGTAGTTTTAATGTGATATTTGTTGTAAATGCATAGTAACCACAACATTTACCATGCTTTCACCACATTATTTGTAGTTTTAATGTGATATTTGTTCTAAATGCATATTAACCACAACACTTACCACACTTTTACCACATTATTTGTAGTTTTAATGTGATATTTGTTGTAAATGCATATTAAACACAACACTTATCATGCTTTTACCACATTATTTGTACTTTTAATGTGATATTTGTTGTAAATGCACAGTAACCACAACACTTATCATGCTTTTACCACAGTAACCTTTGTTTTACTGTGATAGGTGTGGTAAAAGGACAGTAACAAAACTGTCCGTGCTTTTACCTCAGTATTGGTAGTTTTAAAGTGATATTTGTTATAAATGCATATTAATCACAACACTTACCATGCTTTGAATGCCAAATAATGTAACAAAAAATATTTGTAAGGTAAATCAGTAATTTTTCCATTAAATAATCCGATATATTTTACATAATGATATTTTCTCTTTTTTTCAGCTGAAAAGACCAAAAGGGCCTTTCGGACTCAGTCAGCTCATTATTGTTTGAGGAGAAGTAAACGGGAGACGAAAAGCTACAAAGGCAAATATTCGCAATGGTATGTATGTGTTGGTTTTAACCCTAAATCAAACATTTTATCAAGCATTTGTTGTTTCTTAAACCTTTTCTTACAAAACCCATAGCCCAATCAGTACAAACATAGTCTAAAAGTCTTAATAATTCACAGAATTTAACAAGTTGTCAAATTCGTACAATACTTGTAAATAATCATGCAGCTTTTACTCCTAGTGCTGTCAATGGCTAGTGCCTCAATTCCTGTACATATTTATCTCCATATTTGTAAATCAGTTGCGCGCCTTCTTGGAAAGTAGTCGGATGTCCCATACACTATCAGAAAAGTTTATATTAATTGCATTGTATTCATTAAAATTATTACAATTTGGACCCTGTCTGTTGATGTTCCAATGATACATGATGTCTCTCCACACCTCATAACCTTCCTCTGTTTGCAAGAGTGGAAAAGCTAATTTGACTTGTCACATGACATCAGATACTCGATTATTTTGTCATGATCAGATCAGTTACACTGCTGATAACTCTCCCGTTTGCATGTAAATCATGTTATTTTTAAACAAGTTTATATGATTATTGCTTGCTATTAAAGAAAATGACCACATATCAGTGAGCTTATTACATAAATGCATTTAACATTTAATTATGCAATACTCCTTACAGAAAAATATCCCACAGTTATGGATAAACTCACAACATCATCATCAAGTCCTGTGCTGGGCACATTGGGCAACAAGTGTCCTCCAACGTATTCGATCCGTGGACCAGTCCTCCTCATCTTCCCATGGGACACTGACATTCTTCAGGTCTTCGTGAAACATCTGTCTCCATGTCTTCCTTGATCTTCCCTGTCTCCTGCATCCTCCTGGTGGTGTCCACTTCATAACTGTCTTTGGGTTGTGTAGTTTGGGCATGTGTAGGATGTGTCCAGCGAGGTGCTCCCTTTTTTTCTGTCACAGTTTCTGAAAGTCTTTATGTGGAGTCCCACTCTTATGATCTCTGATATATGCAGAACCATTATTTAAAATAGTCATTTATCTTTTTCCATATTGTTAAAGAATTTTGTTTTCTCGTTTCATCTTCATAAACTGTACTTGAGGTCTGCCTAATGCCTTTATCAAACAAGCGTCAGTGCTCATCAGGAGTTTTGGTAAAGGACATATTCATTGACATCCATTAGTTCTAGCCATGCAGCGACTTATATGCAATATAATATGCAATAGTCAAATGTATTTTTCTGCAAGTGTATATAGCAGGTGTTTGTCCGAACAATTGAAGATAGTGAGAGTGTTCAAGAAAACCTTTTGAAACAAGCAATATTTATGGAGTTATGTTTGGTGCTGAAAGAGTATTACAGAAAATGACACACTTGACAACTGGACATTATTCTGAGTTTGTTACCTTTACATTTAGATGGACTTAATTTCTTACATTTAGCTTCATTAAACCTTCAATTACAGTGGTCACTATTTATCCACCATAACTACATCTATGTTATCATTATATGACTACCTGGTTAATGTAATTGTAATACAGGCCTACCTGTGAATGTATTTTATAGAAGCATTTTCTTGCTGACATTTATAATAATTAACTATTTTAGGTTTCCTTTCATTTAGTTACAATAAAAGTGACCAATAATCACAAGGATATAGAATTTAAGTTGAGAATGTAAAATGTTGTGCTTAAGTTTTCACCTATTTGTTCTTTAAAGGGAAGAAACAAATATATTTTCACATAACAAAGTTGAATCTCAACTCGTGGTTTGTAAAAATATAACTTCATCAGCGATTTTTAAAAAAATAACTGTATGTGTCACTATAATAGATTGCCCCTGTATCTGGATTTTATGTTTTGTTTACAATTAACTGATTTGTATTCTGTTGTGCAGTAGTTTTGGCACTACATTTGTCTTTAAACAGTTTGACATTAAATATTGGAATTTGCTTTAAAAATTGTGTGCATTCATTATGCTTTTGTTACATTTTGTTATATAATATACTTGATATACTATACATACACTGTAAATGTTAGAAGCACTTAAGTACATGCAATTATCTTTAATTAAAAAAAAACTGCAAACTACCCTTCCATTGTGTCATTGCTTAGAAAAAAAGTTTCTCTTTCAAATGTATGCATCAGTCTAATCAAATATGCAAATTTGTGTCATGATCATATGAATCCAACGTTTTTGGATGGTAACCACACAAAGGAGTCTTTTTGTTATCCCTGCAGCCGGAACCGGAAGAGATCTGTCATCATTTACCATAAATGGGCAAGTTAAGTGTGACGCCTCTGTTCAGCTGGGTTGTCATTGGCTGTGACTTTATCGCAGAACACGCTGTGATTGGACTATCTTTTAACCCATATAAAACGGCGCTTCATGTTACAAAGTATGTTTTGGTGTTATTATTACGTTAGTTATACATTAAGGTAACTAGAAAGTGTATCTATGTTGTGAGAAATTTCTCCTTTACCGAGATCCCAACCCTAACCCTAAGCATGTCTGCATATTTCAATGAACTACAGCACAATGTTTCCTGTTCCATTGATATAATGACAGAGATATGTGGGTAATGTAGTTTAAAACGTTTAGTAATGAAACAGTAAATGTTAAATAAATAATATCTTTAATGGGCAACTGGATATCTAAATTTGTTAATTGTGCAAACCTTTATGATATATATGAGGGATAGGTTGCAATTTGATATTTTACTGTGAGCACTTTTAAAATAACCTTTATGCCAGCTTGCCATATATGTCTGAAAACTGTGCCCAATATTATTTAGTAAACATAGCATAAGCAGTTGTCCTTCATATTGTCTCTTTGATACACTAACCGGACTTTGAGTTACAGCCATTTGAAATGTGCATTCTTTTGCTCTTCTGGGGGCCGTTACTAGGCTGTTGCTGGGCCCCTGGGGGTGGACGGGCAGTACAGTCTACACACATTTTAGATTTTGAACTATTACTATATCACAAGGATAATGCACCATTCAGTAAAACAACAACAGTGCCAAAATATCCTTTTCACCCCATCTGACTGCTGATTATTTGCCTGACATCAGTAATGTCTATGCTTTCATTTTAAATGCAGTAGTAGATGTACTAGAATGATCAACATGGATCATCTTCAATTATACTTGAAGTGTTTTTAGCAAGATAGCCCACTGCAGCCTCTTGTTATTCACACACCTTCTCTTTATATCACTGAAAATTGGCATACATGCAAGTATGTGCAACTTTTGCTGCATTGTTGTCCCAAATATCATTAACCACAACAAAATGTTTATGTCCTAAGTAAAATAATTATGGTAATTAATTATTTGTAGTTGTTTTTAAATTATGAACTAAACTAAATAAATAAGAAATTCAAATTTCTCAAATAAAATTCTGTCCCAAACACCACTTTCAATACACAATATTCACCATACTTTATTACACAATACTTTATTTGAGGACACAACATAAAGTTGATAAAGTAGCATAAAGACAAATGAGATTCAAGATAAATAACAATGAGCCTTCACAAATACATTAACATCAAATTAATCCATTCACAACTGCTGAAGCCACACAAATGAGTGCCAGAGAATCATATTCAGTCACCTATGATACAGAAAACAGATTTTATATTGTGTTGGAAAAAAATAATTAATTATCACAGCTAAACTGGTTTCTTGCTCTTCCCTGTATGTCTCTATCGTGTTCCTGTTCTTCTTCCTCATCTAAACAGTTTATTCAGTTGTGCCCTACAGTATAACTGATGAACAGAAGATGTGATCACTGATGTGGTGTAGCTTTTTCTCAGAGGAAGAAGTCTCAACATCCCATCGTCAGACGTTCTCCAGTCCTGGTCTGAAAGTAAAACAAAAAACACAAACAATTCAAATTAAACTGTTTAATGGACAGTCAGGTCAGCTTATGTTCTGCGTTATTTAAAGCTACATTGTGTAAGATTTTCTCCCATATAGCGGTGAAATTGTATAAGACTACCAACTGAATATTACTTTCTAGCCCCTCCCATTCCGAGGGGGTTTTAACTCCTACGGTGGCCGTATTATTATGAGTAATCTCTCCCTCGCATTCGTCACGGTGCCACTAAGTAAAGGCGCGAAAGGCGAAGCTTGAATTTCCAGGTATGTCCCTCTTTGGCTAATGTATTTTCAAGATGGAGGCGCAACATGGCTGCCGCCATTCGAGCGACTTGCTCATATGTATTCTGAATGGCAGATTCTACACTTACGGGAGTACTTGATTAGTTGGTGGAAGTAATTACACATGAATGAGCACATATAATTTTGAAAGAACAAAGTGTTTTTTTTGCAAAGAATCAACATAAAAAATGACACAGTGTAGCTTTATTTAAAGCAGTGATGGACTACTCTGGCCCTCAGCGTCCACTGTCCTGCAGATTTAGCTCCAACCTCAAACCCTTCTGCCTATTGTCTACAAGTAAACCTGAAGACTTTGGTTAAAATTTTCAGATGTGCTCAATTAGGGTTTGATGTAAACTCTCAACCACAAAAAGGAGAACGCAAAAGGGCCAGAGTTGCCTGTTCCTTGTTTAAATTTACAAAGCAGCAGTCAGTACATTAATATACACATTGAAGTATTATATATATATATAATATTGCAGCACATAATATAAGCTAAGTACTGAAGAAAAACAGTTTTACCCATATAAAAATCGAGTGATAATCTGTACAATGTAAAATTGTCAAGATCAAATTATGTAATACACAGCATTGTTTAAATACAAGACATACCAATGGACTTACGCACCTTTATGTCTTCTTTGGGCACCAGATTTTTTTTCCTCACCCGAAAACAAAGGACTTATTCGATTAGCTTGCGTTGATATAAGGACTGGTCTTCCTTCTCTGCTGTAAAACAAGAAAGTCTCCACTTACTCTATGTGCAATTACTATTGTTCTTGAAACATACCAATTAACACAGTTATAATTAAGTTAATTTACCATACGATTCAGGGGAGAACATTTGATGAGTAAATACTGATTGAAATATTGTTGAAACTTTACCTGGGAAGGGCTGATCACGGCAAGATTCACTGACACTCACTAGTAGATCTTGTGAGGGTTGGTTCCTAAAAGAGCTGTTGAGTTTGATATTGTAGAGCTTTAAAAAAGATAATCCTGCAAAACATGTTACATTACTTGCAAGTAGTCAGTTTATATATAACTGTAGGATTTATTTATGTAAGGAGTGTTGCATAATTATATATTAAAAGCATTTTTGTGTAATAAGTTCACTGATATGTGAGCATTTCTATGAATACAAGTATGTCTTTAATAGCATGCAATAATCATATTTACATGCAAACGGGAGAGTTATCAGCAGTGTAACTGATCTGATTACGACAAAATAATCGAGTATCTGATGTCATGTGACAAGTCAAATTAGCTTTTCCACTCTTGCAAACAGAGGAAGGTTATGAGGTGTGGAGAGACATCATGTATCATTGGAACATCAACAGACAGGGTCCAATTTGTAATAATTTTAATGAATACAATGCAATTAATATAAACTTTTCTGATAGTGTATGGGACATCCGACTACTTTCCAAGAAGGCGCGCAACTGATTTACAAATATGGAGATAAATATGTACAGGAATTGAGGCACTAGCCATTGACAGCACTAGGAGTAAAAGCTGCATGATTATTTACAAGTATTGTACAAATTTGACAACTTGTTTAATCTTGTGAATTATTAAGACTTTTAGACTATGTTTGTACTGATTGGGCTATGGGTTTTGTAAGAAAAGGTTTAAGAAACAACAAATGCTTGATAAAATGTTTGATTTAGGGTTAAAACCAACACATACATACCATTGCGAATATTTGCCTTTGTAGCTTTTCGTCTCCCGTTTACTTCTCCTCAAACAATAATGAGCTGACTGAGTCCGAAAGGCCCTTTTGGTCTTTTCAGCTGAAAAAAAGAGAAAAGAAAATATCATTATATATATCGGATTATTTAATGGAAAAATTACTGATTTACCTTACAAATATTTGTTGTTACATTGTTAGACATTAAAAGCATGATAAGTGTTGTGATTAATATGCATTTACAACAAATATCACTTTAAAACTACCAATACTGAGGTAAAAGTACGGACAGTTTTGTGGTTACTGTCCTTTTACCACACCTATCACAGTAAAACTAAGGTTACGGTGGTAAACGCATGGTAAGTGTTGTGGTTACTGTGCATTTATAACAAATATCACATTAAAACTACAAATAATGTGGTAAAAGCATGGTAAGTGTTGTGGTTAATATGCATTTACAACAAATATCACATTAAAACTACAAATAATGTGGTAAAAGCATGGTAAGTGTTGTGTTTAATATGCATTTACAACAAATATCACATTAAAACTACAAATAATGTGGTAAAAGCATGGTAAGTTCTGTGGTTACTGTCCTTTTACCACACCTATCACAGTAAAACTAAGGTTACTGTGGTAAAAGCAAGGTAACTGTTGTTTTTACTGTGATTCTACGACAAATACCACTTTGGAACTAATTGTACTAACTTACTTTAAACCTAATATGAGTATGATTAACTGATAGAAGGTCTAGATTGCTCATCTGCAATATGCCAATACTTACAATATTTTCCTTTCAGATGTAAATAGACATTTTAAATAAGCGTGTTTAATATGTATATGGTTATGTAAATCCACTTTAGAGACGTTACGTGTGCTTAGAGCTCCCCTGTTAGCTAGCTATACAAAACATGTTTTTACAGCAAAATCACAACTAACTAACTACTTTACACCTTCAACAGTTAAAACGTTTACTCTATAGTAGTTTAACACATAAGGAACCGTGTTTACTCACATTTGAAAACCCCCGGCGTCGCTGATCTCCGTAATGTTTGATAATGACATATGCTCTCGCGTGGCCTCCTGGGATAGAAGAGTATCCATCGGTTGAGCACTCAAAAATCGGGCCGGAAGCAGTAAGCCATCCGGGAACTTCTCCCCTACTCTTTTATGAATACTGATGTTTCGAACGTACTGCTTCCTTCACGTACTGTTTTCGCCTACTATATAGTAGGAAAGTAGGCATATTCTAACGCACTTAAGTCCGAATCTCGCGATAATTAGTATGTCACCCAGGTAATTCTCGCCTACTCTTTTATGATTCGTACATACTTATCGCTCGCCTACTCTTTTTCCCCTACTATATAGTAGGGAAGTATGCGATTCCGAACTCAGCCATCGTTTCCGATGCCTTCCTTTCCTATAGTGCCCTTCCAGAGGTATTGATCTTGGCCAACCCTGGCACTGAAGTCTCCTAGGAGAATAATCTTATCTTCCCAGGGAATTCTCGACAAAGTCTTGTCTAAAACGGCGTAGAAGGTCTCTTTTACTTCCTCTTCAGAGTCTAAAGTAGGGGCATAGGCGCTCACAACTGTTGCTATCTGGTTGTTGGCAAGCACCAGACGGATTTTCATGAGACGCTCACGGAGACGCTCAATTGTCCTTCGTCTGCTAGTTGGGATTCAGAGAGGATGGCTAGATTAATCCGGCATCTATTCAGTTCTCTAGCGATGATTGCAGTTCTCCTCTCCGGTCTATCACTGGTTGCACTATCCATCAGTGTTTGCACATTCAAGGCTCCAAAGTTCATAGTTTTGTGTTTCTGACCGCAAATGGTGATCCCTCTGGACGCGGTTATCCAGTCGGGAGGTTTAAGGCAGGCTATTTTTAGGGCACCTTTTCTAGCCCCTTCCCCATGCGGGGTGAGCGGAGTGGATCCTAAAGAGGGCTGCTCAGTCATGGGTACAGCTACCAAATGGCTCTTTCTGCCTTGTTCCAAGAGCCCAGCGACTGAGTCTAGCACTCACCACCTAATGTGGCAGTTTATGACTAGGGGCTTCCAGATCTCACAATCCTGCCCCCCATCGCCACTTTCTGGTCGCCATAGGACTTAAACCGGGATGTTAAGGTGGTTTCCCAAAGAGGATCCACTAGGATCCATTTAAAGTTTCTGCTGAAAATGATTGGAACACTTTAGAAAAGTCTCTCAAAATTAGAATCCACTCTTTTCGATCACTACTTTTAAAGTTTTACTCTCAAATTTACTGACGGACCACTGTACATGTTGATGCTCATTAAGACTTATGTATTTGTGCATATATTCAACTAAATGGCTGTCATTGCATTTATTTGCATATTATCAATTTACCCATGTTGGACTATACTATTATCCTACTGCCATTTCTCTTGCACTGCCATTTTACATTTTTAAACTATCAAGTTTTTTTTATTTATTTTTTTATTTTTTATTAAGCAAACAATACAAATACAAATAAGAGGGGGTGGACAGAAAACCAAAGTAAAGTGAGAAAAATAGAAAGGAAGAAGAGAATGAGAGAAAAAAACATTAATACACACATACACATACACATATACACATACATACATACACATACACATATATATACACATATACACACACATACACCCGTATATAAACATATACACATATATAATAATAATAATAATTATAATTGATGACATACTTATAAGCTAGATATATGTGTAGTTCATACCTTTAAAGCCCTTCACACAAATCATCTAGCAACAATTAAAAGTCATTCAAAATAATTGCGATATACATAGGCCCATATACATATATAAACCTACACACAAACACAAACATTCATACACATATCCACCATCATTTACACATACCTAGTTATATAAACTCATATAAATAATAAAAATATTAGTAACACTAATAATATATTTAGGCATACGCACATGCCCCACATATACATAATGTACTAACTAATAAAGTGCAGGATTAAGATGTAAAACAATGCCACGAATATATCAGATGTCTTTTATCCATCTATCATATACATTTCCTGATATATTAATAATAAAGTTCTAAGTATATTCCCAGGGTATTCAATAGCTTTGATATGCATCTTTTACGTAACATAGGTAATTGGTGAGGCTCTAATTCACATCTCAGGGCACATTAATATTTAACGATTCTGTAATGGTACCAAATATTCGTTTGAATTTAGTTAATTTGTGTTTGAGGGTAGCCGTCTGTTTTTCTTTAATAATATGATCTATTAATAGCTGTTGCCATTGTGTAATACTGATTTTACTTTTTATTTTTCCAGTTAATTACAATTACTTTCTTGGCGATAGCTAGAGACAGAAGTAAGGGTGATGCATGTTCCAGTGGAGGGTTTATTTTTGATGTGTGTCCTAGAAGACATAATTACGGATTTTCCGGGATATTACATTTAAGAGAAACAGATAATTTTCAATTTGGCAACTGGGGGGCAAGACCAGATGGCATGAAAGTAATCATCTTGTACATTGAGATTGCAATGCTCGCATTTGTTTGATTTTGATAATCCCATTTTAAACGGTTTATGTTGGGTTAAGTGTGTTCTATGTATTACTTTATATTGAATTAATTGTACATTGGTATTTCTGCTGATACTAAATGTATTTAAGCTGACTTGTTTCCAGAAATTGGCATCTGTGATTATGTTAAGATTATTTTCCCATTGTTTAATAGGTATTGAATATGTTGTATCCGTATTTATTAGTATAGTGTATAATTTGGATAATAGTTTTTTTGTATTGCTGATTTGTTTTATTTTTTCAATAAAAGATGGAGTTTTAGGAAGAAGGTAGCCAATCTTAGTTCTAATAGCATGATTAATTTGTATGTAATAAAAATACTGATCTTTCCCTAAATTATATTTTTCTATTAATTCTGAGAAATGTTTGAATTTATTATCTAAGAACATATTATGCAAATGTGTGATGCCAGCAGTTTTCCATTTTTCATTAATGAGTGTAGATTCATTAATAGTAAAGTCTGGGTTATGCCATATAGGAGAGAGGGAGTGTGGTGTTATTGAATTATGAGTTATTTGATTACTTTTCCACCATGCTAATAATGTTGTACGAATTGTCATATTATTGTATAGATCATGAGCCTTAATAACATCAGTAATATATGGTAAATCAGAAAATTAAATCTTTTTACAATCTGCCTGTTCTAAATCTAACCATGAGTTATGATTATGATTGCCGTTTATCCATTTGCAGAGGTATTGTAATTGTGCAGCTAGATAATAATTGTGAAAGTTGGGTGCCCCTAATCCTCCTATATCTTTGTTTTTCTGTAACGTAGCAATGCTTATTCTTGGTTTTTTATTTTTCCAGTAGAATTTATTTATCTTGCTATTTAATGTGTCTAGCCATTTCTTAGTGGGTTGAATCGGTATCATTGCAAATAAGTAATTAATTTTTGGTAATATGACCATTTTTATTGTAGAAATTCTTCCTATAAGAGATAATGGCAAGTTCATCCAACGTTTTAAATCATCTTCTATATATTTCAGTAATGGAATGAAATTAAGCTTGAATAAGTCTGATAAATTGGGAGAGATGTGTATTCACAGGTATGTGATGTTGCCTATATTAAATGGAGTATTTAGTTCTTCTATACACTGTAATGTTTTATTTATTGGTAGGATTGTAGATTTTGACCAGTTTATAGAATAATCTGATATTTTTGAAAAATCATTAATGACATTGATAACTTCTATGAGAGACTTTTCTGGTTTTTGTAGATATAATAAAATATCATCAGCATATAATGAGATTTTATGAGTGATTTTATTTGTTGAATAACCCGTGATATTATCATTTTGTCTTATTGCAGCTGCTAAGGGCTCTATGAATAATGCAAATAGAAGTGGAGAAAGTGGACATCCTTGTCTGGTCCCTCGTTGCAACTGGAATGATGGTGATATGATGTCGTTAGTGATAACTGAGGCCTTAGGTGTACTATACAATGTTCTAATCCAGTGAATAAATGATTCTCCAAAACCAAATGTTTCTAATGTGGCAAAAAGAAAATTCCAATTGACTTTGTCAAATGCTTTTTCCGCATCTAATGACACAATAATTGTAGTATTTTGTGGTTTGTTGATATTCATGATATTAAATAAACGGCGTATGTTGTCTGATGATTGACGTCCTTTTATAAAACCCGTTTGATCTGGATGAATAAGACTTGAGATGACTGTTTCTAACCGTGAGGCTAGGGTTTTACTAATTATTTTCATGTCAGTTTTGATAAGGGATATGGGTCTGTAACTTGTGCATAATGTCGGATCTTTGTTTGGTTTGAGTAAAACAGAGATTAATGCTGTGTTCATATGCTGTGGGATAGATGAGCTGTTTTTAATTTCTGCTGACATATCTAAAAACTGTGGTGAAATAGTTGACCAAAAATGTTTGTAAAATTCTGGGGGGAAGCCATCTAAACCTGGTGATTTATTGTTTGGTAACGCAAAGAGAGGGCCCTATTTTAACGATCTGAAACGCAAGTATCAAACGCGAAAAGCAAGCACTTTGTGGGCAGATCTCGCCGGATGGGCGGATCTCCTCGGACAAGCCAGATTCCACCATATCTTTATATATGTAACCGTATGCTTTAGTCTGCGTTGTGTTGGATACCAGTGAAGAAAGACAGGAGAGCGCCGAATTGGGTCTGCATAGAGAATGCATTTTGATATAAACAGGCCGTCACGCTAGCTTCAGCTCACACAGTGACACTCTTTGTTCAGGAGATAGACAGAAAAGGAGGGAGCCAAAGGAAAGAAAAAGCAAAGAAAACCAAAGCACAGAGACGGAGAAAACGCAGTAACTCCGTACACTTAAACATGAAACATGATAATATAAACTTGAAAACACAAAAGTATTGTTCATGCATAGGCTACCTGCATAGAGAATGTATTTTGATATAAACAGGCCGTCACGCTAGCTTCAGTTTACACAGTGACACTGCCAACAAAAATAACATTCTCAAATTTACCAATCCACAACGTATGTATTTTGTATATGAGCTTAAATCTGTAAATAACAAGATAAATAAAAACTTTAACATTAAAACAAAACAATAGGTTTTAACAAATACAACATGTATACTATCCATGTACATTATTTATGATTCTGTGCAATAATGTCCTACATAATATTGGATAAATTGAGGACAAACTACTATTATACACTGTAACATTCAGGGCCCTATCTTGCACCCAGGGCATGTATCATTCCTATTTTGCACCCGCGCAAAGCGCGCTTTTCCCTCCACAGAAGCACGTCGCTAAACTAGGAAATGAACTTGCGCTCCCTGGGCGGTTCAGCGCAAAAAAGGAGGCGTGTTCCGGCGCAAACAATCCCTTTTGCTATTTTGCTGTTCCATAAAACAATTGCGCCACTGACCAGAAAAAACCTAGTCTAAAGTCAGTGGCGCGTTGTTCATTATGCAATTTTGGCCATAATCAACGTAGCGTGTGCACAACGCGCATTCACTTTGATTCTCTCATCTAAGCAGCAGTTTTCATTTTTGCAAAGACAGACAGACAGACAGACAGACAATTTATTATAAAAGCATACATGTAGCTTACACATTTACCCAAATTATCCTACGCCTGTTTACCCGAAGTTAATTTGGGTGTGTTTCTCCATCCCCAATAAAACGTGCCTAAAGTTGTCGACCCCCTGACCAACATTCAGCATTTAAAAGTAAAAAGAATTTCAGTATTTATCAATGAAACATACACACAAATAAATAAATACCTTTGAGTTGGACAGTATGGTGTCTGTCTCATTGGCCAACATAATTCAAGACAGACCTAGAGAAATAAAATAAAATATACCAATGACCATGATATTATCATAATAGTTAAATGAATTATTATAACTATGACCATTATATTTGTCACTTATTATTTAGCTGATTATCTAGCCTACAGGCTTCTCAAGGAAAATTTCACTGAAAATACCTGGGGTTAATGATTTCTAAAATGTGAGACTTCTTTCAAAAGCATACATCTTACAGACCCCAAACTTTTGAACAGTAGAGCACTGTATGTTTGAGGTTTTGCTTACTAATCATATGGTTCATAGCCGTGGAGATTGTCTTGGACAGGGGGTGCAGCAGGCCATCAACATGATGATCTAGGAACATAACATGCAATTTGTCACAGAGCCAACAATGTTAAATAGGATTTACAATAGAACATAGGGTTTATTACAAGGAACCAAGCTAGGCAGAGGTGAAATGCAGAAAAGAGAAAGAATATATATATATAAATCTTAAGATAATAGATATTGTGAAATAAATGCATATGAAATTATTAAGTGAATTAAAACACTTCAAAGGCACGCAGCATATAAATAAACATCTAGAATTAAAACATAACATAATTTAAAATATCATTAATATTAAATCATGAATTTAAAACTCATTGTGTATAGTTCTATCCCATTAACGTGCGAAATGCCACCCCTGCAGCAGGTGATAGTGGGACAAAGTGGCAATTAGTTTAAGAATTTAACACAACCTCTTTATTTTATTTGAAAATGTGCTTGCAATAATTTTTATACCATCACTTTGCTTTTGATTTTATTTGTATTATATATATATATATATATATATATATATATATATATGCATGCAATATTAAATACAATATTATATATATATATATATATATAATATTGCATTCATAGTGTAACTTAAGTGTCAAACTACTTTTTAGACATGCATAAAGAAAATCACATTGTAAAAATTTAAAATGTTATTTGTTTTTTTGTTTTTAAAGGTGGAAAGTATTAAGGAGACACAAGGTTTGGGTGAGGGGGTGTTGATGAGGAAGAGGGGGTGTGTAGGGTGTGGGGGGAATGTAAATGTAGGTGTGCCACAGTGCAGTTGTTTTGGTGCTGCTGTGTTTCTGTCTAACTGTCAGTTGTTCTCCCCTAACTGCAGTCTTCAATGACACAATCAGTTTTATGTTTGTGTAATTTGTGACTGGAACTTAAAGTAAAATAAACCTGTATCAGATTATGTGTATCATGTGTTTGGTGTCTTAAGATATTGTACAGCTTATCTAGTTTTGCGATTACATATGACATTAAATTGGTCATTGTATAGAGACATTGTTTCACTTGTAATTTGTGAACAAGTCTATTCACAACTGAAACACTTATTAAAAATAAAAAAGCTGACTATACTTGGTCAGATAACTATATGGTGAATGTGTTTGTTCAAACGATATTTGAATCTGAATCGAGTCGGGCATGCTACATATTTATGCTATAATTTATTTTAATACTTAATTTATTATAATTTAATTTAATAATTTTAATATAATTTTGTTTAATACTGTTCAGATATACTGTTGTATTAACAACTATAATAATTTAGGCTGTACCATCTAGCCAGCCTAACTATGATGCTAAAACCTTATCTGTATATGGACTATGAAATCTGATTAATTTGTAATTAGGTAAGATGTTCATCAGCTTGGCCAGGCTGGGCCAGCTGAAACCAGCTGACCACCAACTTGACCAGGCTGGGAGACCAGCTTGACCATCTAAGCCAGGCTGGGAGACCAACTAAAACCAGCTACTTCCAGCTCAAACCAGCTAAGACCAGCCAACCAGCCTAGGCTGGTTTTAGCTGAATTTTTCAGCAGGGACACCATATAAAAGTTTATACTTTATGTATAAGCATCACAAACATCGATTAATTAATTCAATGCTTCAGACACCAAAGCCATAGTGTCATTATAATCACACTGCACGTTTTACATTTATTGTCCACTTGATGGCACAATAGAGCAAATGAAGCACCATGAAGCTTCGGCACATGATTGACCATTCGCCGCCCCCTCCCCCAAAACGGCCATTGTCCAATCACACATCATAGCAACTGTTACTATGTGAGCAGGTCCGTCAAACATTGACTCCAAGCAAGATGGTGAAGCGGTGCGCCCACGGCGTTTGTAAATCGGACACTAGGAACCCCGAGAGATTGTCTGGAGGAGTTGTGTTCTTTCCGTTTCCAAAGCCGAAAACACAACGTGAGCGGTGCCTACAATGGATAAAAACAGTGTGGACGACCCCACTCCCAGTTAAATGTGTCGAACATGGGTAACGTTAACTCGCGTGCAGCGTGCGTGAGACTGAGACACTGAGATTAGTCAAAGAAACATGGAGAAAGCAGATCAAGAGGATTACGTTTTCTAAAGGGTTGATGTTAACATGATATTTTCGGGGGGAAATGAGCAGCAGTCACTAGCAGTGCAGCACCTGTAGACTACAGTTTAGAGGAGTGCACGTTCGCAACGAGGAAAGCATGAAGCTTACTTGACAACATCAGTTCATATATCAATATCGTAACGAATAGAAATAACCTTAAATAATGTATCGTTATCTGCATCTTTCCGTCTCTTATGCAGGGCCGGCGATTGCTATAGGCGAACTAGGCGGTTGCCTAGGGCGACAAATATGTTGGGGGCGCGGTGCGCCGGCGCCCTCTAATGTCGCCCTTGGCCTACTTCCCATTAATCACAGAATTAGAATGACAAGCGAAACAAAAACATGTTTATTAAACATGATCATCCTAAGGCGCCCCCTCAGCCACACGTTTAATTACTTGTCAACCTGATTATTAGATTGAATTGATGATTATTGTCGATCATTTCCTAACGGGGGGGTTGGGGGTTACGTTACGTTACGTTAGGCAAGTGCTCAGCTGCTGGCGCGTTGATCGAAACCCTCTGGTGCACAGGGACGAAAACGGAGAAAGCAACCAGATAAAAAGAAAGCCCAGTACAGAGGTAAGTCTTCTCATCTCAGCCATTAAGGTGTCAAACGAAATAAATTTACTTAGTATTGTGCACAGGCATGCTGGCCATCGGGACTACCGGGAGCGAATTATTTTCCCCCAGGATGGTAGAGATTCCCGGTGGGCCGACGTGCTTTTTGGGCCGATACGTCGTACTTTTTTTTTTTTTTTTTTTTTGTCTTAGTGGCCCATAAAACTCGTACATCGGCCCATTCGTTTTGTTTTGTTTTGTTTAATTGGTGGCGCTGGGTTACTTCCAAGTAACAAAATTAATTATGGAAGTTTCCTTTATTTTTCAGTGAATTTGTTTTACAATATAGCCTATGGCTATTACTGTCATGGGATTAATATTATAACTATTATTATGTAGTAGTGTAATGTAGACAGACACTGTAACTAAAAGAGGTTTGAATTTTTCTTTGTTCAATTTGCACACTGAATATGGGTTGGAGCTTTTCATTTTGAACTCTCAAAGTGCACCAGATTGATGAATTTAACATTAAAATACACAAAATTTTCTTACGGGGGGCATACCCCCGAAACCCCCTTAGTCTTGTAGCAGCCTAATAGATTAGTAATAATAGTAGTGGTGGTAGTAATTGTAATTTATATACTACAAGTTACATGGTCAGACAAAATGTATTTGTACAATGCAACTATGTAGGATGATAGAAATATCATTGAACGTTCTTTGTAGCATTTGTATGAACAATTTATTATACAGTTGAAGTCATAATTTGCTTGTTGAAGTTTTGGAGAGACTATAAGAGAATTTTTGTTTAGTTTTTATCATTTGTAAGTATTTTTAATAAGGGGGGGGGGGGGTGCAAAACTCAATCTCGCCTAGGGCAACCAAAGGGCTAGAGCCGGCCCTGCTCTTATGTATAGTTACTTTTTAAACACGAAAATCGCATTCAGCATGACACGCAAGCGGTTGCCGTGGTAATGAACAACCTGCTTGTTAAAGCGAATGTATAATCCTGTATCTGAGGCAAAATTACTAAATATGCAGCGCGAGTTATATATTTCTAACTCCAAACAATTAGCCACTGAACCAGCTTATGAAATCTTCTTCAAGGCTGTGCTGGTTGCATTTGAGGTAACTTAAGTTACAGGTCATGAGGTTTCTCAGATTTCGCTTCATTGCGTATTTTTATATTTTTAATATATCCCTTCACTGCATACTGTAACCCATTTTGCCTCGATCTGGAGGATATCGCGGAGGTATTGCTCGAAAAAAGGTCACTGACACGCACGGGTATAGCTCTTCCCGTCATGGCAATCTGTGGCGCTGGTCGTGTTTGACCATTTGTTTGACGGGCGTAGTAATAATAACTAGGGGGCGTGGCTTTTGCGAACGGTCAATTGGATGGAACGTTTCAATGCTTTATGAAGCTTCATCTCGCCATCACTATTTACAACTAATCTGTAGCATGGAATATAAGCATACCTCTTTGTTCGGGAGATAGACAGAAAAGAGCAATACGGCGGATATAGCTGCCTGGCCCGAACCACTTTGTTCTAAAAGGAGGGGGGAGGGGGGGGGGGGGGGGTTTGGTGTCTTAAGATATTGTACAGCTTATCTAGTTTTGCGATTACATATGACATTAAATTGGTCATTGTATAGAGACATTGTTTCACTTGTAATTTGTGAACAAGTCTATTCACAACTGAAACACTTATTAAAAATAAAAAAGCTGACTATACTTGGTCAGATAACTATATGGTGAATGTGTTTGTTCAAACGATATTTGAATCTGAATCGAGTCGGGCATGCTACATATTTATGCTATAATTTATTTTAATACCTAATTTATTATAATTTAATTTAATAATTTTAATATAATTTTGTTTAATACTGTTCAGATATACTGTTGTATTAACAACTATAATAATTTAGGCTGTACCATCTAGCCAGCCTAACTATGATGCTAAAACCTTATCTGTATATGGACTATGAAATCTGATTAATTTGTAATTAGGTAAGATGTTCATCAGCTTGGCCAGGCTGGGCCAGCTGAAACCAGCTGACCACCAACTTGACCAGGCTGGGAGACCAGCTTGACCATCTAAGCCAGGCTGGGAGACCAACTAAAACCAGCTACTTCCAGCTCAAACCAGCTAAGACCAGCCAACCAGCCTAGGCTGGTTTTAGCTGAATTTTTCAGCAGGGACACCATATAAAAGTTTATACTTTATGTATAAGCATCACAAACATCGATTAATTAATTCAATGCTTCAGACACCAAAGCCATAGTGTCATTATAATCACACTGCACGTTTTACATTTATTGCTCGAAAAAAGGTCACTGACACGCACGGGTATAGCTCTTCCCGTCATGGCAATCTGTGGCGCTGGTCGTGTTTGACCATTTGTTTGACGGGCGTAGTAACAATAACTAGGGGGCGTGGCTTTTGCGAACGGTCAATTGGATGGAACGTTTCAATGCTTTATGAAGCTTCATCTCGCCATCACTATTTACAACTAATCTGTAGCATGGAATATAAGCATACCTCTTTGTTCGGGAGATAGACAGAAAAGAGCAATACGGCGGATATAGCTGCCTGGCCCGAACCACTTTGTTCTAAAAGGAGGGGGGGGGGGGGGGGGGGGTTGGAAGGTCGAACCATCACCTCCTTACAGACCCTTTTTAATGTATTCTTCGAAACACTTGTTTAAACAATTGTAGAACAGCCTTAAATGTATAATAACAGAAAAATCTTGAGAAATAAAACCATTTTAACCTCGTTACATATACACAATAATAATCTTTTACATTGTAATCCTGTACTTATACAGAGGATGACATGCACCTAAATAATGTGATACTATACTGTAACATTAGAACAAAACAATAGGTTAACAAATACAACATTTATACTATCCATGTACATTAATTATGATTCTGTGCAATAATGTCCTGCATAATATTGGATAAATATACACTTCGATTCTCTCATCTAAGCAGCAGTTTTCATTTTTGCAAATCATACATTACGATAGATAGATAGATAGATAGATAGATAGATAGATAGATAGATAGATAGATAGATAGATAGATAGATAGAGTTACATGCTCCACCGTTAACTAAACAAAACACGACTCAGGTTCATTAAATAGAAAAAAAATCATCAAGGTTTATTTTTGGGTTACACAAAAAGTATCACACACACAAGGATGCTTTCATCACAAACTACCCGAACAGAAGGAGCCTCTAAACCACCCAGCAAAATAAGAATCAACGCAATCAGAAAAAAAACATAAGTTAAATTCATCAAACAAAACCTTGTGAATCACTCAGTTAATCCAAAATAAATTACATGCAAAAGTAGCTCCTCTGTTCAAACACTAAGCCAGTAGCATCCTCGTGCTGCAGTAATAAATAGTGGGGGAACAAACAATATACAAACAAACAAAAAAAAGAAAAGAAAACTAGTCCACCCCAAAGGCCTTTCCCATTTCTTTTGGGCCCGATTACCAGCTCAATCGCCCGGGCGGACTAGACAATATACCCAAACCAAATAAACAAACAAAAAAAAAACAAAACAAATTCAATTACAACAAGAGCAACAAATGGGCTCCGTAGAGCTGAAAATACAAACATTAAAACCACTTTATTATTCATATTAAAACAATCACCACATATTAAAACAATTTTATAATTCTAATCAACTCATACCGGTCTCAAAGATCCAAAGAAATCCACAGGCGAACCTCTCGCATATGAACACCACAAGTGTCGATCGATTTCCGCCGGCCAGAAACAAACGCACCTACTATTCTCGTTCCTACCACTGAGCTTTATACTAGGCTAACCACACCCCCTTGATGCACAACTTTACTCCCTTGATGTCACCCGCTACGATAGATAGATAGATAGATAGATAGATAGATAGATAGACAATTTATTATAAAAGCATACATGTAGCTTACACATTTACCCAAATTATCCTACGCCTGTTTAACCGAAGTTAATTTGGGTGTGTTTCTCCATCCTCAATGTCACTTCTCTGTGTTTTAGTTACTTGCGCTTTGCGCTTGACACTTGCGTTTTAGATCCTTAAAATAGGGCCCTGTGTTAACTATTAAAATTCTTCCTTTCTTTTAAACTTAAATCTGTTTTTAGTGCTTAAACTTCTTCTATTAATTAAATTGAAAAATCTGAATTTATAATAATATACTAATATGAATAATTATATTAATGAATACAAATAAAATGTTATAAATTATGTCAAATGAAATGTCTATTTTTTATCAATTTAAAAAAATACATGACATGTAGAAATGCACATTAAACCATGCATAAACTTTATATCAGGTGCAAAAGTGAGATTCTGTGAGATGCTGAGATGTTAACTCAAAGCTAACTCAGGTCAAGCCTTTGGGCCTAACAAGATAAACAAGTTTATTCTGCAGCTGGTACATTGGCCTTGGCAGTGGTGATATCTGTGGGATTCACACACCTGTGGGCATCAGCCATGAGTAAACACCTGTTCCGTACAGCGCTGCAAATTTCTGTGGGCATATATATGGACAATGGAACAGTTCAGAGTGCAGAAAGACCAGACAGACTGCAAACATGCTGAGGATCTTGTTGTTGAGTGTGCTGGCCGCCCTGGGTAAGACGCCTCTCTCTTTCTGTTGAGAAAACCACTAAATCACTTCGATTTTACCAAGTTAACAAATGCGAATGTACTCAGCTCAGTCTATATGGGCTCAAACTACAAAATTACTACACTCCTAGTATGTCTAAGTGTGTTTTTTTTTTGTGTCCAGCGCTTGCTGAGCCCAGATACTTGGAGGATCAGACCATTGAGGAGCGGGTTGTGGGTGGAGAGGTGGCAAGACCCAACTCCTGGCCATGGCAGGTACGACATTTTTAACATTAACTCAATACAAATCCTTTGAAATCTCAGCAACTACTCCATGGTCTTGTACTTTATTGTAAAGCGACCTTGAGTTTCCTGAAAGGCGCTATATAAAATAAACACATTATTATTATTATTCTTATTAACTATGCTTTTTTTTGGTGGTTTCTGTCTCTTTCTCAGATCTCTCTCCAGTACCTGTCCGGCGGCAGCTACTATCATACCTGTGGTGGGTCTCTGATCAGAAGGAATTGGGTGATGACCGCTGCCCACTGCGTTGACACGTAATGAATCCACGTTTTTTTGTATCTAAATGGTTAAGAAACAACACAAACATCTGATAAACTGAGACAGATCACATGATGAGTATGAATCTGAAGAAGTTTGAGGTCTCTGCAGAACAATAGTGGGCGTTTCTAAATTTGTAGCTGTTTTTAAACCGGTGGGTGATTCTAAATCATGGAATGAAAATGATCCGCTTTACTCCTAAACCCTACCGTCACTGTGAGGGGGCAAATCAGATAACGAGGTCAAAAACACCCCTCCATTGGCCAACTCCCATTACTGTCCTGCTGAGACCTGTTGACCTTGTTCAGAGCAGCGCCATGACAGGTATAAAAGCAAGGCTCTGAGCAATAGACGTGTTTTCAATGGCATCCGCTGTAAAAAGATGTATAAAGTTCCTAGATCACTTATAATTTTCCACAGTTCTTGTTGTCCAGAGTTTTTTCTTTTCTTTTAAATATATATATTTTTTAGCAGTGTTCATCAGCAGAACAATCAGAATCAGAATCAGAAAGAGCTTTATTGCCAAGTGTGCTTGCACACACAAGGAATTTGTTTTGGTACTGAGGCTTCCAGTGGACATATACAAATACAAATACAACAAGAAAAATAATACTACAAATTATAAGAATAAAAAATATAAATATAAATATATGAGAATAAAAGTATCACAGTTAGGTTTAGTCAGAATAGACATTTTCAGATTTACAGATTATGAACATATTTACAGTGTTTTGAATATTATAAATAAATAAATCTACATATAAGTATCACCTGAGTTGTAGGGTATTGCACTAAACAGTGGGAGTATTGCACTTAAGGCATATGCCTTGGGAGGTGTGTTAACTGTTCAGGAGGGAAATGGCCTGTGGGAAGAAACTGTTCCTGTGCCGAGATGTTCTAGTGGCCAGTGATCTGAGTCTCCGTCTTGACGGTAACAGTTCAAACAGGTGATGTCCAGGGTGAGTGGAGTCTGTGATGATTTTACCTGCTCTCTTTCTCACTCTGGAAGAGTACAGGTCCTGGAGGTTTGGCAGGGGGGCACCAATAATCCTCTCCGCAGTCCGGACTGTCCGCTGTAGTCTCCTGATGTCCGATTTGGTAGCTGAACCAAACCAGACAGTGATGGAAGTGCATAAGACAGACTCAATGACGGCTGAGTAGAACTGAATCAGCAGCTCCTGTGGCAAGTTGAACTTCCTCAGCTGGTGAAGGAAGTACAGTCTCTGCTGGGCTTTTTTCACAATGGAGTCAATGTGATTGTCCCACTTCAGGTCCTGAGAGATGGAAGTGCCCAGGAACCTGAATGACTCCACTGCTTCCACAGTGCTGTTCATGATGGTGAGTGGGGGGAGTGCTGGGCTGTTCCTCCTGAAGTCCACGATCATCTCCACTGTTTTGAGCGTGTTCAGCTCAAGGTTGTTATAACTGCACCAGACAGCCAGCTGTTCAACCTCCAGTCTGTAAGCAGACTCGTCACCGTTCCGGATGAGACCGATGACAGCGGTGTCGTCGGCAAATTTCAGGAGCTTGACAGAGGGGTCTTTAGAAGTGCAGTCATTAGTGTACAGGGAGAAGAGCAGTGGGGAGAGAACGCACCCTTGGGGGGCGCCAGTGCTGGTGGTGAGAGTCCTGGATGTGAGTTTCCCCAGTCTCACTCGCTGCTGCCGGTCCGTCAGGAAGCTGGTGATCCACTGACAGATCGAGGATGGTATGGAGAGCTGGGTCAGTTTGGCTGTGAGAAGACCAGGCATGATGGTATTGAAGGCCGAACTGAAGTCCACAAAGAGGATCCTTGCATAAGTCCCTGGTCTGTCGAGATGTTGCAGGATATAATGCAGTCCCATGTTGACTGCATCATCCACAGACCTGTTTGCTCTGTAAGCAAACTGAAACGGATCCAGCAGGGGTCCAGTGATGTCTTTCAGGTGGGCCAACACCAGTCTTTCAAACGACTTCATGACCACAGACGTGAAAGCGACAGGTCTGTAGTCATTAAGTCCAGTGATTTGGGTTTTTTTGGGGACAGGAATGATAGTGGAGCGTTTGAAGCAGCAGGGAACTTCACACTGCTCCAATGATCTATTGAAGATCTGCGTGAAGACCGGGGCCAGTTGGTCAGCGCAGGCTTTTAAACAAGCAGATGAGATGCCGTCTGGGCCTGAGGCTTTCCTAGTCTTCTGTTTTTTGAAGACTCTGCTCACGTCCTCCAAACAGACCTTAAGCTCAGGTTGGATGGCAGGAGGGGGGAGTAATGGGAGTGCAGGAGGTGATGGTGAATGTGTGAAGTGCAGGTCAGAGCCGGTGTGTGGTGTGAATGAGGGCTTTTCAAACCTGCAATAAAATGAGTTTAAATCATCAGCCAGGTGTTGATTGTCCACAGATCGGGGGGATGGTGACTTGTAGTTGGTGATGTTCTTCAGGCCATTCCAGACTGATGATGGGTTGTTGGATGAAAACTGGTTTTTCAGTTTTTCAGAGTAGCTTCTTTTAGCAACTCTGATCTCCTTTGTCAGTCTGTTTCTGGCCTGGTTATACAAGATTTTATCCCCACTTCTGTAGGCATCCTCTTTGGCATGACGAAGGTGTTTGAGTTTCCCAGTAAACCATGGTTTATCATTAGTAAATGATAAGAATGTCCCTGGTAGGAATGCATGTATCCTCACAGAAACTTATGTATGATGTTACAGTATCTGTGAGCTCATCCAGATCGTTGGTAGCAGCTTCAAAAACAGTCCAAACACACATTTAATAACAGTACAACCCTCTGACTGAAGAGATGAATGTCTATTCCTTCATTACCGTTAAAATCTGAAGCGCGCCTCATAGAACTGGTGCAGTTTGCCCTCTGGCGGAAGGTGTAATACACTTTCAACGTGTTTGCAAAACATTTTTGGTTGTACAGTACTCGTATGGATTCAGACAGCTGTGTGTTGACCATCAAAACTCTTCTAATTTTGCCATTTTTTCGCATTTAATCAGGACCAACATTGACTAGCCAATGGAAATTTTGCGCCTTTAAGACGTCAATAAAAAAGTATTCGCTTGTTCCTTACTCTACTTATGTGTTTCTGAACGTGTTTCCTGCAGCTCGAGAACTTGGCGTATTGTCCTGGGCGACCACGACATCTACAACCATGAGGGTCGCGAGCAGTACATGACCGTCAGTCAAGTCATCATCCACCCCAACTGGAACAGAAACAATGTGGCTTCTGGGTGAGTATATAACATACGACACATACAGAACTGTGGCCACAGTTACAGAAAAACAAACAACAATACTATTGCCAAGCCGATTAAACATATCTTACACGAATGTAAAAAGTAAACACATTTACTGTAATATATGTGTTGTGATATCTGTCTGTGTTCCCCTGTCTTTTCATGTTTATTAGTTTCCCCAGGTGTTTCAGATTAGCCACGCCCCCTTGTTATCTTGTTTAGCTTGTTTGGTCTTGTATTTAAGCCCTGTGTTTTAGTCCAGTCTTTGTGAGTTCTTGAGTTGTTGGTTGTACTTCTCCTGAGTCCTGTTCCTGGTCTGAGTCTTTGTATTGTTTTCAGTTTATTGAATAAAGTGTGCTCCATGTGGATCCTGCTTCCTCCCCGTTTCTACCGCATCGTGTCAGAATAACTCACCACAAGATGGATCCAGCAGCTGTTAGTAACCAAGTACTAAGGAGATTTCTCTCCTCCATGTTTCAAGATGGCCAGCCGATTAAGATGTATGTGAAGGACTTCTTTTTTACCTGTCATCTGGGATCACTTGATGACACTGAGCTCATGGACCTGTTCTGGAGCGGGCTGGATGCGGATATCGCTCAGCTGATGCCTGACGACTATACCGGCTGGACTCTAGAAGGATATATTGACCTGGCCCTTTACCTGAGCGGTTCGGCTTTTACTGTGGGCTTGGCCGATGAAACACCCCGCAAGCTCACAGTACCCCCTGAGTCAGTTCACATCGCGCCTGTCCAACCAGAGTACCTTAACTTCAGCCTAGCCGAGCCTAGGTTTCTCCATGTCACGCCAACCATCAAGCCAGCCATCGCATTGGTCTATGGCCATCCAGGATTTGTTTCCAGCGTGGCTGATTCCCCGCTGATGTCAGCTTGTGCAGCCAAGAGAACCATCGCTCCCGAGCCCTTCCAGCCTGAGCCTGTCCAGCCAGAGACTGTTCACGTCGCTTCTGCCGATCCAGAGACTGTTCACGTCGCTTCTGCCAATCCAGAGACTGTTCACATCGCTCCTGCCGATCCAGAGACTGTTCACGTCGCTTCTGCCGATCCAGAGACTGTTCACGTCGCTTCTGCCGATCCAGAGACTGTTCACGTCGCTTCTGCCGATCCAGAGACTGTTCACGTCGCTTCCGCCGAGCCAGTGTCTCTTGACAAGATGGCTGCCGCCACCAAGCCAGTGTCTCCGGACAAGATGTCTGCCGCCACCGAGCCAATGTCTCTGAACAAGATGGCCGCCGCCGAGCCAGTGTCTCTGGACAAGATGGCCGCCGCCAAGCCAGAGTCTGTGATGGTCCTGCCCAGCTCAAAGCCCTCTTCGCCGCTGGTCCTGCCCAGCTCCAAGCCTTCTTCGCCGCTGGTCCTGCCCAGCTCAAAGCCCTTTTCGCCGCTGGTCCTGTCCAGCTCAAAGCCCTCTTCGCCGCTGGCCCTGTCCAGTCCAGAGCTTCCTTCGCCGCTAGTCTCGTCCAGCCCAGAGGTTCCATCGCCGCTGGTCCCGTCCAGCACAGAGACTTTTCCGCCGCTGGTTCTGCCCAGTCCTGAGCCTGTCTCCACCACAGAACCTCAACCCTCACCTGAGATGCCCACCGGCATGCCAGAACCTCAGCCCTCACCAGAGATGGCCGCCGACGTGCTTGTTTTTGAGCCGGTGTCTGTTCTTGAGCCGGTGTCTGTTCCTGCGCCGGTGCCTGCCCCAACCTATGACTCCGTAGCTGTCTCCAAGAAAATTTGGGGGGGGGGGCAGTAGGTCCCGCGATTGGACCGCCCGAAGGGTTGTCTCCGCCATGGCCACCTGAAGTATTGTCTCCGCCCTGTCCGCCTGAATGGTCATCTCCGCCCTGGCCGCCTGAATGGTTGCCTTCGCCTGAAGGGTCGTCTCCGCCTGAAGGGTCGTCTCCGCCATGGCCGCCTGAAGGGTTGTCTCCGCCATGGCTGCCTGAAGGGTCGTCTCCGCCCTGGCCGCCTGAATGGTTGCCTTCGCCTGAAGGGTCGTCTCCGCCCTGGGGGTCGTCTCCGCCCGAAGGGTCTTCACCTCCATGGCCGCCCGAAGGGTCTTCACCTCCATGGCCATCTGCACAGTCTGCATCGCCCTGGTCGCCTGTGCAGCCTGCTTTCCCCTGGCCACCAGTCCTCACTCAGTCTCCAGGCCCTCTTCCGTTCCATGGCCCAGGTCCGCCCTCGTTCCATGGCTCAGCTCCGACCACGTTCCATGGCCCATGTTCCCTGCGCGGACCTGGCCCTCCATCCCTCCCCCGGGACCGCCTCCGCTCCACCACCCTCCCGAACTGTGTTTCCGGTTTTGATGGGCGTCGGGAGCCGCCCATAGTGGGGGGGCTATGTTGTGATGTCAGTCTGTGTTCCCCTGTCTTTTCATGTTTATTAGTCTCCCCAGGTGTTTCAGATTAGCCACGCCCCCCTTGTTATCTTGTTTTGCTTGTTTGGTCTTGTATTTAAGCCCTGTGTTTTAGTCTAGTCTTTGTGAGTTCTTGTTTTGTTATTGTCGATGTTGGTTGTACTGCTCCTGAGTCCTGTTCCTGGTCTGAGTCTTTGTATTGTTTTCAGTTTATTGAATAAAGTGTGCTGCATGTTGATCCTGCTTCCTCCCCATTTCTACCGCATCGTGACAATATGACTGACTCGACCATTTAACGTATACGCAGCACACTCAACTGTGTTGATAATTCTTCGCGGCTTTCTGAAATTCTCGCTTGTGATTGGTCTACTAGCTAACAAGCGACATAAGTATTTAGAGGACTTAAGTAGTAGTATAATATATTATTGCTTTTTATTAGCGGAAGATTTAAAGATAATAGTAATACAGGTACAATTATTTAAAAAAAAAACTCAGATCAATATTTTATGTTCTCCACTCATTCAGTCAGACCACCTTCTCTATTTATTTTTGGTTACACTTTATTTAAGGTGATGTAGTTACATTGTACTCACTTAAACAAGTAGCCTACTCTACGGTTACGGTAACTACTTTATTTTAAGGTGTGATTGATACAGTGTAATTATGTTTAAGTACTGAGTAATATTAAGCAACCACATGTACTTACTATAGGGTTAGGGTAGGATTATGATTTGGTTCAGGGTTATTTGCTTGTAATTATGCATAATTTACTTTTAGGGTTATTATTACTAAGGACATGTATTATGTAACAAGGACACTGTAAAATATAGCGTTACTGGGTTTGTTCTTCAGATATGATATTGCTCTTATGCGTCTGTCCTCTGATGCCTCTCTGAACACGTATGTGCAGCTGGCCACCCTTCCACCCTCTGGACAGGTTCTGCCCCACAACAACAACTGTTACATCACCGGCTGGGGCCGCACTCAGAGTCAGTTTCACTTCATATAGCTTTGATGTTGCCTGAAATCATTTGCATGTACTCATTCCTGATTCCTTCCTCTCATGGATGTGATCTTCATTTAGCTGGTGGGTCACTCTCCACTCAGCTGAAACAGGCCTACCTGCCCGTGGTGGCCCACAGTACCTGCTCTCGTAGCGACTGGTGGGGAAGCACCGTGAAGAACACCATGGTGTGCGCTGGTGGCGGCAGCTTGTCTGGATGCAATGTGAGAAAAACTGGCTGGCAAACAGATCATGAACTGCTTCATACTGCAGTAAAATGTCTAATTGTGTCTCCTGTTGTGTTGTTTTTAGGGTGACTCTGGCGGTCCACTGAACTGTCAGGTCAGTGGTCAGTACGTCGTCCATGGTGTGGCCAGCTTTGTGTCATCATCGGGTTGTAATGCCTACCAGAAGCCAACAGTCTTCACTCGTGTGTCTGCCTACAGCAGCTGGATTAGTGGAGTAAGTGCAAATATACTATCATTATAATAAAACTTTACATAAGGAACTAACAAGAAATCAATGTCATGACTGTATCTTATAATACCCTGTTTCATTTCATATTTCTTGTGTCATTTTGTTCATTTCAGATCATTGGATAAGTGGAAAAACTGAGAAGATGAAAGAAAAACATCCTCCATTTATCAGCTTTTAACATCTGCAATGGCAAACACTATTTACAATAAACTTTACATCTAATATTGGGTTGCTTTTGAATCATTTTAAAGATGTGTGTCCTCGTTTATGTCACATACTGCTCTGAGACATGAAGGTTGAGGATCCAAATGCAGTTTTATTGAACAGAGGGTAATCCAAAAACGTAATCCAGAAAACAGGCAATATGTCAAAAACATCGGGTAATCAGTCCACACAATAACAGGGTCACAGGCAAAAAGGAAAATGCAAGGACAGGCAGAGATTAAAACCAAGAACATGGGAATAACAGACATAATGCTCAGAATTGCAGAAAAAAACACTAAAAAAGACTTTGCAGGGAATGAATGTGAAAACCAGGCTATTATTGAGTGAGTTAAACAAGGTAATGAGACACAGGTGAATGTGATAATGGAAGATAGTCTGAACTAAGGATTTTCTCAGCAGAGCCAATGACACGGTTCAGTCTACTTTTATCTTTGGCAGTGGTGGCAGCGTACCAGATGGTGAGGGAGGAGGTGAGTATGGATTCGATGACGGAAGTGTAGAAGTGCACCATCATGGTCTTCGGCAGGTTAAACTTCTTAAACTGCCGCAAGAAGTACATCCACTGATGAGCTTTGTTGATCAGAGAGTTAATGTTCAGCGCCCACTTGAGGTCATGGGTGATAATAGTTCGCAGGAAGTGAAAAGAGTCCACAGTATATTGATTGGGGAGTGAGTCTCACAGTATGGTGGGGGTGTATGGTGGTGGTTTCTTCCTGAAGTCTTTCTTCCCGCTGCTGATGATCTGTAAATAAGCTTACTTACCATTGTCAATAAATCACTTAGTCTGGGGATTTTTCCAGGTGACCTCAAACATGCTGTTACGACCCCTCTCAAATTTATCTAGGAGTTAGAGGAGCAACATTAAAGAAACATGGCAAAACTGTGGAAATAACAGTATGTGGCAAGAAACTTGGAGCGAACACCAACGGTCAATGAAAAAAAAAATACATTTATTATATAAATAGAAAAAAAAAAAACTATTAACAATGAAATGAATGCACAACAATATGGAGGCTGGAAGACACCCACAAAATGTACAATTTACAATAAGGAAAAAAAAAAAAAAAATAATGAATAAGTAAGATTAAACTAAGCAAATTACCCACAAAGGAAAAGGGGACTCAAGTGACGCCAAAAGAAAGAAAGAAAAGAAAACAATCCTAACTCATTTCAAAACCTCTTACCTGGCTAATAAAATAAAAAAAAGAAAGAAAGAAAAGAATTATTTCTTCAGCGCCAAGCGCCGTATTCTTCCCTATTCTAACTAACACAAACAAAACATACAATGGGTGGAGTTTACCTCTTACATGGGGTTTCTATACACAGATTAATCTAGATGTTGCACAATGGAAGTCGTACGACATCTTCCCTATCCCCATTCCCTGGAGCAAAAGGTAAACAAAGAGCGCGAGCTCTACACAGGTCGGAAAACAAACGCCATCCAAAAATTACTCGAACAAAGTAATAAACCTAAACACAAACTAGCATAAGCAAATAATCAAATCAAATGAGTCCCAAACGAAAACAAAACACAATGACAGCAAAACCGGAACCAAAACGGGACTTCCTTCCACTTCTTCTTCTTCTTCTTTAAGAGTTTTATGGCGGTTGGCAAACCAGCTAAAAAGGTGCATTTACCGCCACCAACTGGACAGGAGTGTGAAGCGTCAATAGCGTTAAGCAACTTATCAAAAAAAAAAAATCCTGTATCCTGAACACTGAATCAACACATGTTCAACTGTTTCTGACAATCCACATTTATCACAATTCCCCGATTCTCTTTTCCCAATAATAAATAATGAGTAATTAAGTGCTGAATGCCCTATTCGAAGCCTAGATATAATAGAATCTTCCTTTCTACTTCCGTATTTCTTTCTCTCAACCCCAACTTTGTTTTGAATTTTATACAAATGTCTACCTTTTGTCTCCTTATCCCATTTCTCTTGCCAGATCTTATTTAGAGCAGATTTTATTAATACTTTAACTTCAGTTTTACTCAGAGATACATTAATGTCTATTACATTGCGTTTTAAAGATCTCTTTGCCAGCTGATCCACCTCCTCGTTACCCTCTACTCCCACATGTGCTGGAACCCAAAGAAATGAAATACTTACTCCTATTCTGTATATTCTGTACAGGTTTTGTAACACTTCATACAAAATATCCTGCCTAGAGGCTGACTTTCCACTATTTATACTCATTAAAACTGAATAGGAGTCTGAACAAATCACTACATCCATTGGACGAACTTCTTCCACCCATTGAAGTGCCATTAAAATCCCAATCATTTCTGTTGTATATACCGAAACATAATCTGTAATTCTCTTTTCAATACTATATTTAAAATGGGGAATGTAAACTGCTGCTGCTGTATGTCCAGTGTCTGGGTTCTTAGAGCCATCCGTAAATATCTGGATACTATTGAAATATTTCTGATTTAGATGCTGTTTCACCACTATAATCTTTGTTATGTATATTTCCTTTATTTGCATCTTTTCTTTCAATGTTAAATCTACATATGGTTTAGGGAAAAGCCATGGTGGTATAGAAGGTATTACCACTGTGGGACTAATATTTATATTACTTATTTCTATGTTCTGGGCTTCTTTTTCTACATTCCATCCAAAACTTTTTATTTCTCCTTTTCCATACTCCCAGCACTTTTCTAGGACCTTTTTCACTGGATGATTCTCTTTATGTCCCTTTATATTACTCCAATATGACATTTTTAATTGTAACCTCCTAACATCCAGAGGCATTTCTGCCATTTCTACCTATTGCTGGAATAGGGGATGTTCTGAATGCCCCACAACTTATTCGTAAAGCTTGCGACTGGATAATATTTATTGTCTTTAACCTGGATGCTGATGCTGAGCTATATACTATGCAACCTTAATCTATTACTGGTCTGATTATTGCACAATATATTCTTTTTAATGATTGCCGACTTGCACCCCAATCTACCCCTGCCAGACATCTTAAAACATTTATTCCTTTTTTACATTTATCAATTATTTTCTTTATGTGACTGTCAAATTTCAATTTTGAATCCATCCACAACCCCAAATATCGAATTTCCGATACTTGCTCCAAAGTTTGATCATATAGTTTTAATTTTATTTGTGGGCTACTCTTCTTTTTTGAGAAACAAACAACTTGCGTTTTTCCTACTGACAATTTGAAACCCCATTTGTTTACCCAATCTTCACTTCCTTCCACTCTTCTCCAGCGGCATTTTAACTGGCAGCGAGAACGTTACGGACAGCGGATAGGTTGACGTCACATCCCTCAATGATGACTGACAGTCTCCTGAGCCAATCAGCGAACGAGGAAGGACGGCCTAAGATATCGATAGCAAGAGAGTAGTTATGGGAAGTCCGGTTCTCTTCCGCGAACCGGTTCTTTCGGACAGTTCGTTTCAATGAACCGGTTCAAAAAAACAGTTCACCAGTTATTTTACGTCATCACGTAATGACGTCAATTCTATCATCCCGGCGGGTACAAAATACAAAAATGAAAGGCATTTGTTGTAATCATAACTTCAGTTAAATAATAGTACTCATCGTCATAATCATCTTGAATGTTTCTAACTTTTACGTTTTGCAAACGAACCCTGTAGCCTACAGGCGATGTGCAAACGCGGATGTTTTACATGTCTTAAAGATATACATAGGCCTATAAAGTGCATAAATGGTCTTCATCATTTTATTTGTTATTAAATAAACTTACATTTCGCCGAATTCGGCCCCTCATTTAAGTCCTCGGTTCACTCGTGCTGCGTGCTCATGTTCAGCACATCACCAGTTGGCCGAAAGAAAGTTCGGTTCAGAGACGGTGCTATCACGCATGCGCAGTGTCTCCAGCTCATCGGTTCTCCGTATCGAACGTGTCCGAAAGAAACAGTTCTCGGTTCTGTACTGGTGATTCAAGAACTGCAACAACCAGTTCTTGACTCGAGAACCGTAGCATAGGCCATCGATGCATCATGTCTCCAGTATGTTAAAATACGTTATGTTTTAACGCATTATAAACATTTACTAAGCAGTGCACCATTAAAACCTTGGCAAGAATTTACATCAAATATTTATATCAACTTACTTAGAAAATAAATGAGCTGTTCCTGAAAATATTATTTTAGTATAATAATAAATGTTTAGTTTGACCGTTTTACAATCCATTAATTGTGTTTCCAAACTCTAAAATAATACAATAATAATAAAGTAATTATGTGATCAACATGTTTCCAACATGTTTTATTTTGTTACACTAGCCTACTGATGTTTAACTAAATACTTAAGAAACGTACATTTCGTCCCTCAGAAAAAATTGCACGCATGCTCAGCTCATCAACTCATCAGTTATCATTATGTCGAACGAGTCCGAAAGAAACAGTTCTCGGTTCTGTACTGGTGATCCGAGAACCGCTGTACCTGTGCGTTCGGTAGTACGCGCATGCGCAGTATCAGCTGCTCGTGCTGCTCATTCAGTGAACTGTTGGAGTTACTGGAGTAAAATATACTCCGGGATATGGGTTTATTTCGATTCGCAGGGACTGTCAGGCATGACTGTCAGGCATGTCTGAAAGTGAGTAACTTTAGTAACTTGTGGATCAGCACTGACGCAAGACGCGAACTGTTTCGAACGATTCAGTCCGATTTAGTGTAGGCCTACTGGTTCGACCGGTTCACTAAAAAGAACCGGTTCAAAAGAAAGATTCGTTCACGAACCGGCCATCACTGAGAGAGAGAGAGAGAGAGAGAGAGAGAGAGAGAGAGAGAGAGAGAGAGAGAGAGAGAGAGAGAGAGAGAGAGAGAGAGAGAGAGAGAGAGAGAGAGAGAGAGAGAGAGAGAGAGAGAGAGAGAGAGAGAGAAGGAAAACAAACACAAACTCCCACAAAATACCTACGCAGTAGTACGCACGTAACAATGCTCTGGTAGTCCCCCCAATCAAGAAACCAGATCTTGATCCTGCTGTTCTTAATAATTACAGGCCCATCTCTAACTTGCCTTTTATTTAAAACAACTTTTTCTAAAACTTATCAAATCAACTCCACTCTTATTTAAACCTTCATTCTATATATGAGAAGTTTCAGCCTGGTTTTCGAGCCCTCCACAGCACTGAATCAGCTCTACTGAAGGTTCTCAATGACATCTATCTGACAACAGATGCTGGAGATTCTGTTATTTTACAGAACATGACATGGTGGATCATGATATTCTTTTATCTAGACTTGAACATGATGTGCGGCTGAAAGGAACATTCCCAAATTTGTTTAGTTCTTATTTGAAAGATCGAAAATTTTCTGTCTGTTTTGGCTCCTCTGTGCCCTCTGCTGCCCACCTTCATTGGGGGGTCCTCAGGGCTCCATTTTGGCCCCTTTTTTTCTTTTTTCTCAAGTACTAGTCTCACTTAACTAGTCAGTGAACACCTGTGTGAAAAATCTTGGTGTTTTTTAGATAGTGGCTTGAAACTTGATAAGCTGTAAATTCTGTTGTCAGATCGTGTTTTTTCCATCTTCAATCCATGCATTTTTATCATCTCAATTAGATTACTGTAATTCCTTATACTATGGAATAAATTCCATTACTTAAGCACGTCTTCAGGTAGTCCAAAATGCTGCAGCGAGACTTTTAAAAGGTCTCAGCAAACGTGATCATATTACACCAATTCTAGCATCACTTCACTGGCTGCCGGTTCGCTTTAGGGTTGATTTTAAAATGCTCTTTTTTGTTTACAAGTGCCTAAATAACCTGGCTCCCCCTACCTCTCTGAGCTTTTAGTGCTATACAATTCTTCCAGAGGTCTTAGATCAGGGACACAGGAACCTTTATCTATCTCACGGTTCAGACTAAAACAAAGAGGTCATCGTGCCTTTGCTATTGCGGTCCCTGCCTACATTATGGAATAGTTTGCCTTTTCATGTTAGATCTACACCTGACTTTTCAAGACTCAATTTTCAAGTCACGGCTGAAAACCTATTTTTATTCACTTGCTTTTAATAATCAGTAATTTGTATAGTTTTTTTTATTATTTTTATTAATTTATTTTATTAATGTTGTTTGTTTTAATTTTCTGTTTTAAATTGTTCTTCCCTATGTCTGTCATGTTCATGTTTCATGCTGTTTTGAAAAGCTCATTGGTCATCCTGGCTGTATAAATTGTGCTATATAAATAAACTTTGACTTGACATCACTGCGGTCCCTGGCTCGTACAATAACATAGTCAATGAGATGTCACTGTTTGGAGCGGGGGTGTCTCCAAGATGCCTTCAATTTGTTTTTCTGGCGAAAGAGAGTGTTAGTAATGGTGAGGTCATACTGAGCACACTTATTGAGAAGCATGTGTTGCAGGCCCAGGCTCAGTAGGCCCAGCTGACAGATTACTGTAACCTGTAAAACAGGATAAAATGATAAGAACGGGAGAGTCGTGTCTGCACTTTTACAGCTCCTCTGCAGATATATTTATTTAATGCACAATAAGTCAATTTTAGCACAACTGTTGCTTTTAAAGCATTTATTCACATTATTTTGTCTGTCTCATTACATCACTTTGTCACCAACATCAAAATAAATCACTTTTTGTCACTCTTTTCACTCAGCTCAATTCTTTACTTTACCAAAGCCCGTCTACGGAAAGCCTTGGCACTTCCTATTAGCCCCATTGTATCTGAACTTGGTTGCAGTTCCATTAGAATTCCACTGGAGGTGATCGCGGGCGAGTGCAGACTGAATGGGAGTCTATGGGGCTAGACGGCTAAATTTGTCTCTTTCACCTGATTGCCGTTGAGAAATCTCAGATTTAATTGTAGGTTTTGCAAGTTCAACATGGGTTATAGGTCGAAAATTGAATGAACGAGTAATTATGTCCTTTCGATTTCTTCGTGGCATCCGAAGCGGGACCCAAAACAAAAACTCTTCTAGCACGTGTATTTACCTGTGTCAGCTGTGTTGTCGATGCCTCGAGAGAAAAGAAAGTGCAGAGCGCGAAAGCACCAAAGTGACTGAAGGATTGACGTGAAGCAGTAGCCGTTTCTCAATGTCAAGGATACTTCCTTGGCAGGATTGATCCTTCCAAGTAATTTCCTTCAGAGGCTAGGCGAGGCTCCTCTTTAGCATTCGGAGAACACGTAAATGGAACAGGCTAGCAAGTGCACGTCATTGCGTCAGTGAAAAGGTCCGCTTTTGGCGCTGCAAAAATTCAAAAGTTTGGGGTCAGTACGATTTTAAATGCTTTTAAAAGAATTCTCTTCTGCTAACCATGTTAAATTACTTTGTACAACTTAACTATTTATAAAATAAATGCCGGTGACGGCAACTAAGCTAACAATTGTTAAATGACAGGTCCGGTTCAGTTAGCCATCAATAACGTAATTTGTATATATTTGTATAATTTGTAATATCAATACGGTAGTAATTTGTACTGGCATTTAAACGTTAAACTTTACTTATATGTACTATGGTTATAACAAATGTATGGTAACGTAAATATACTTGCATTTAAAAGCATATTGCCCCGTTATTGCTCCGACTCCGCTAATGTCCGACATTTTTTATTTTTTTAACAAGATAGCAAAGCTGGCGCATAGGATTGTGGGTGATTTGAGAGCGCGAAGGCTACACATATGCATCCTTTCCTGTGTATATTGTTCGAACGAAGGACTCAGTCCTTGGTTGAAATTCTGAGGATCTTCGACATTGGAACAGTCATTCGACGGATGTCGATGACGTAGCATCCTCGAAATAACGGCTTCCGAGGATCCTTCCTTGACATTGAGAAACACCTAGTATCTCTGGTCGTACAATGTGTATGACGTCATTGACATTTTGAAAGACTTTTTAAAGCAAATAAGTGACTCTAAAAAATCTAACACCCAGCAATGTGTAATTTCTTTGCATCTCCTTTTGAATACAACATTCAAATTACTAGACAAAAAATTCTATTCTGAGAAAAGTGTAATTTGAGGGGTATAGCGCCATAGACCTCCATTCATTCTGCACTCGCCTGCGAGCGCCCCCACATGGACAGAGACTTGTTACTGCAGCCAGTCCAGAAACCGGAAGTAACCAGAGAGTGCCAGTTCTCTTCATATTAGACATTTGCTGCATCCCAATTCGCCTACTTATACTAAGCCCTAAAAGTATGTACTCTTTTTGTGAAGAAAAAGTACATACTTTTGAGTGTGTAGCAAAAGAGTAGGCAAGCTTTGTGACATACTGTCACATCATCTTTAACGGACAGCTCTGTCGCGTGCTGCGTGCATCCTGTCACCGTAAACTGCCCTGTCAATCATCTTGTCACAGTTAAAATCCACCATTCAATCTAATTTGATTTTCTACGTTTCGGAACTTCAAATATACACTTAACGCTACCTATTAACTCATTAACATGAGTAAACAAACTTATTTAGACTCTCCAACTAAAGTAACAAAATAAGAGTCCTTTATTTCGCTCCATATAAATGTAAATATACATTTGTTAATTAGCAGTTCAACACAACATAAGAAAATAATGCAATTATTTCACTCATAACAATATACATATTCAGAAAAAAAAACACAATTGTGTACATACTTTGTTTGTATCACGCATGACTCCATTAGAGTTGATTGTCCCGATGCCTTCTTTTCTTATAGTGCCCTTCCAGAGGTATTGATCCCGGCCGACACTGGCATTGAAGTCTCCTAGGAGAATAATCTTATTTTCCCAGGGAATTCTCGACAAAGTTTTGTCTAAAACGGCGTAGAAAGTCTATTTTACTTCCTCTTCAGAGTCTAAAGTAGGGGCATGTGCGCTCACAACTGTTGCTATCTGGTTGTTGGCAAGCACCAGACGGATTTTCATGAGACGCTCACGGAGACGCTCAATTGTCCTTCGTCTGCTAGTCGGGTTTCAGAGAGGACGGCTAGGTTAATCCGGCATCTATTCAGTTCTCTAGCGATGATTGCAGTTCTCCTCTCCGGTCTATCACTGGTTGTACTATCCATCAGTGTTTGCACATTCCAGGCTCCAAAGTTCATAGTTTTGTGTTTCTGACCGCAAATGGTGTTCCTTCTGGACGTGGTAATACAGTCGGGAGGTTTAAGGCAGGCTATTTTTAGGGCACCTTTTCTAGCCCCTTCCCCATGTGGGGTGAGCAGAGTGGATTCTAAAGAGGGCTGCTCAGTTGTGCGTACTGAATGGCTCTTTCTGCCTTGTTCCAAGAGCCCTAGCTCTCACCGCCTAATGTGCCAGTTCATGACTAGGGGCTTCCAGATCTTACAATCTGCCCCCATCACCACTTTCTGGTCGCCATAGGACTTAAACCGGGATGTTAGGGTGGTTTCCCAAAAGAGGATGTCTGTGGGTGATTTTGTTTAACATGCGGAGACTGGTCCACATCCACCACATGGTCCTTGACAGATCTGGGTCGGAATCCAGTGGCATGGAGTCCCAGACGACTGGAGACCCTTTTCTGCTGCAGCCTTCATCCACCTTCCCAGCCGTTGTAATGGTCCCCTGTGGCCAGCCATCATAATTCACTTGTTCCACCGTTGAGGTCTTGGTTGGTTGGATTGTTCTTTGTTAGGGACCTCCCCTAGACCTTACCACCATGGGTGGCCCTACCAGGAGCATAGCTCCAGACGGCATTGCTCTTGGGATCACAGGACCACACAAGCCTCTCCACCACAACAAGGTGGCAATCCCCCAGAGAGGATCATCATATGTAATGATCTCTTCAGTCCCTCTTTTGATTTCAGCTATGAGAGCATCTTTATCTCCAAACAGCCGCACTATCTGATTGTTTTTCTGTTTTTCATTATCAGTCTCGAAGGTAACATCATCTCCCTCTAGCGCTGACACTTTCTTCACTTCATGTCACAGTAACACATAGAAATAAGTAGATTATAACACGAGAGTCAGTAAAGCTACAAAGGACAAAGAGATAAAGGGCCCTATTTTAAGGATCTGAAACGCAAGTATCAAACGCAAAACGCAAGTAACTTTGTGGGCGGATCTCGCCGGATGGGTGGATCTCGCCAGACAAGCCAGATTCCACCATATCTTTATGAACACAATAATAATCTTTTACATTGTAATCCTTTTATTTTTAATATTTAGCTAATTTGTGTGCTGCTGCGTGTCCCTATGTGTGTAATAAGCAAAGTGTAAGCGCGTTTTTCACCCGTCTGGCGTACATTACTAACGCGCTCTTTAAATAACAAAAAAAATATTGCGCCACTGACTTTAGACCAGGTTTCAGTTGGTCAATGCTGCAGTCTATTTCAGTTGCCTCAAAATAGCAAAGCACCAACAATGCGCCTGAACACACCTCGTTTTCAGACCAGACCATGGGCGCAAATGCATTTGCTGTTTAAACAACGTGGCGCAGGATGCGAAAATGATCAAGCTAAAACTAGCAAAAAAAACTTGTGTCGCACTTGCCGCTGTATTGCGCCGGGTGTAAGATAGGGCCCAGAGAGAGTATGATTATGCACCTAAATTGTGATACTATACTGTAACATATTAAAACAAAACAATAGGTTTTAACAAATACAACATTTATACTATTCATGTACATTATTTATGATTCTGTGCAGTAATGTCCTGCATAATATTGGATAAATTGAGGACAAATTACCATTATACACTGTAACATTCAGTGTTAACTATTAAAATTCTTCCTTTTTTTGTGTAAATCTAGTTTAGTGCTTAAACTTAAACTTAAATAAAATCAGAATTTATAATAATATATTAACATGAATAATTATATTAATGAATACAAATAAAATTTTATAAATTATGTCTAATTAAATGTCTATTTTTGATTAATTTAAAAAAAATACATGATATGTAGAAATGCACATTAAACCATGCATGAACTTTATATCAGGTGCAAAAGTGAGATTCTGTGAGATGCTGAGATGTTAACTCAAAGCTAACTCAGGTCAAGCCTTTGGGCCTAACAAGATAAACAAGTTTATTCTGCAGCTGGTACATTGGCCTTGGCAGTGGTGATATTTGTGAGATTCACACACCTGTGGTCATCAGCCATGAGTAAACACTTGTTCCGTACAGCGCTGCAAATTTCTGTGGGCATATATATCAACGATGGAACAGTTCAGAGTGCAGAAAAACCAGACAAACTGCAAACATGCTGAGGATCTTGTTGTTGAGTGTGCTGGCCGCCCTGGGTAAGACGCCTCTCTCTTTCTGTTGACCACTAAATCACTTCAATTTACCAAGTTAACAAATGCGAATGTACTCAGCTCAGTCTATATGGGCTCAAACTACAAAATTACTACACTCCTAGTATGTCTAAGTGTGTATTTTGTGTCCAGCGCTGGCTGAGCCCAGATACTTGGAGGATCAGACCATTGAGGAGCGGGTTGTGGGTGGAGAGGTGGCAGAACCCCATGGCCCTGGCAGGTATGACATTTTTTAACATTAACTCAATACAAATCAGGGGCGTCGCTAGGCCCTTTTTAGGGGGGCTTCAGCCCCCCTAAACTTCTGCCTAGCCCCCCTAAAAATGTGTGATTAATGTAGGCTACACAAATTCGTGTTCGCTTCGGTCTTGTTATAATCAGATTCAGCGCGTTCTTCATCTTCAATCCGCAGCGGCGCCGAGCAGAGAGCACGTCAGAAACACAGGACAGGGTGTGTGTGTGTGTGTGTGTGTGTGTTCATCTGAGCTTCATTGGTCTGTCACTGCTCGTCAATGTCAGAATATTTGAGATGACCAATCAAATCAAAGTAGGCGGGCTTTATGTTCACAGACGCTGCTGAGCGCGAATTTTAACAGTGCGACTCGACGCGTACGGTCAAGTGTGAGATAAGATGTAAGTAGCTAAACTTAACATTTTATATTTGACATTTTTTTAGGTCATGTTAAACGAATGACAAAAAATAATCATGCAAACTAATATAGTTTTGTCTATTTTCGCCATTTTGAACTGAAAATAGGCCTATGTAACGTGACTCATGTAATGTAGGCTAATAAGTTTACTGTCATTGTGAGGGGACAATAAACATTAACAAAGCCGTTTCATCATGTTAGGCACAAGATTAATAATGAATGTGTACATATTGAGAATATAATACAAATTGTAGCCTTTAGTACATTAAAAAAGCTCAGCTTTAGGAGGGGAAGAGAAAGGGACGAAGAGAAAAAAAGAAAGAGTTATGGAGATGAGGAGAGAGCAAGTATTGACAAATAATCTACTGCCCAATGACATGGTTTTAAAGCTATTTCTTATCCTTTTTTTTGGTCTTCAAACGTCTTGAAATGCACATATCAGAGAAATAAAAAAATTGAACCCCCTACCAACCTCAAATTTAGGACCTCTTTGATTATAAAGCCCTGTCTACGGCCCAGTATTAGGCATAATATCAATAATGAATGTGTAGCCTACATATTGTGAATGCATTTAATAAACTTAATTACCTAGCTTTAGTAGCTTTCAGTAAATAAACGCGTCTGAGAAAATGATTCATAGGCATAATCAACCCAGTCTCTTACTATTGCGTATCTATACCACGAGTTTTAATTTTCATTTGGCGTAGTATTTACACGCCAAAGTCACATTTTGCGTTCATATGGTAATAATAATAATAATAACTTTATTTTATATAGCGCTTTTAAAAGTTAATTCTCAGAGCGCTTTACACAAGCAAAATTAAGAAAACATATAAAAGAGGCAGTAATACAAACAGAGTATAAAAGATAAAAGACAGAGAAAACCATAAGATACATCTCATTAACAGACACCAATATCACATTTATCCAAATGCTTCCGGAAAATAATGAGTTTTAAGGCATGATTTAAACCTTTTCAAAGAAGGAGCAAATCTTATTTCAGAAGGCAAGGAGTTCCATAACTTTGGGGCAACTGAAGAGAATGCCCTATCACCCATTGTTTTTTTGTTCGTTACCGGGACAACTAAGAGACCGGCATCAGCCGAGCGAAGATTACGTGTTGGAATGTAGGGCATTAAAAGATCGGCGAGATATTGAGGAGCGAGTCCATTCAATGCCTTGTACGTCAGCATAAGAATTTTAAAATCAACACGGAATTTAACAGGTAACCAATGCAAGGTCTCTAAAATAGGTTTTATATGATCCCTTTGTCTTGTCCTGGTCAGAATACGTGCGGCAGAGTTTTGTACCCACTGAAGTTTGTTCAGAGTAGATTTCGATGCTCCTGCTAACAAGGCGTTGCAATATTCAATTCTAGAGAAAACCAGAGAGTTAATTAATTTTTCTGCAACAGGAAATGACAGCATGGGCTGTAATCTGGATATATTTCTAAGCAGTGCTTGAAGTGGGAAAAGAAAGGTGCCGGTACTCTCTTGCATTGGCAAATCATGACATTTGAGATTTCTACAGTGAAAAACAAAACTTATAACAAAACTTATTGTTATTTATTAACAACATAAATGTATTAAAACAAGTCGTGCGTGTGTGCACGTGCGTGCGAAAACGGAACTCCTCCAAGTCTGCAAGTCCAAAAATACATTTAGATTACTACATTTTAATTAAATGCATTTATGGTGAGATTATTATATTTTCATGTCAATCTGTGTTTTGACCACGAACCATGAGCTGTCACTTTAATTCAGCGCGTGCAGCACAGCAAAAACAGACTTGGAACGATCACTGCACTCACTGCTGTATACGCACAGCACCAGGAGCGCATTGACGGACCGCATGCGCGTGCAGTGTGAAAGCTCGAACCTATTAACATGGGTGCGGAAAAAATACGCACTGCATACGCACTGCAAACGAAGTATATCAACGGACACTGGCGCTTTTTCTGTCAGTGGTCGAGTAACGGCTACATGCGAGAAGTAGCGGTACGCAAGAAAAAGTGCAGGTACGCTCAAGAGTAAAATGTAGAAGTGCCGGTACTGCGTACCGGTGAGTACCGCCCCACTTCGAGCACTGTTTCTAAGACGAAAAAAGGAAACTTTGACAGTATTACGTACGAGAAGATCGAATGTAAGATTAGGATCGAAAATTACTCCCAGATTTTTTAATTTAGATTGGAACTGAATTACCGAGCCATCTACATGTATCGCTACAGGTTGCACTCTGCGTAAATGGTGAGGCGAACCAATCAGCATCACCTCAGTCTTGTCACTATTTAAACATAAAAAGTTTGCAGACATCCATTTTTTAATAACTGTGATACAGTTAGAAAGATGTGATACGGCCAAATTTACATCAGATTTTGAGTGAACATATATCTGGTTGTCATCCGCATAAAAATGAAAATCAAGATCTAGAGACCTCAAGAGCTGGCCAAGAGGAAAAATATAAAGAGTGAAAAGTAAGGGACCCAAAATTGAGCCCTGGGGAACACCAAATTTTACCGAGCCAACCTCAGATCTGCAGCCACCTAACACAACGAATTGTTTGCGATCAGAGAAATAAGACTTAAACCAACTCAAAGCAGTGTCAGATACACCAAAGACAGACTCTAAGCGCGAGAGTAAGGTGCTATGATCAATAGTATCAAAAACAGCGCTGAGATCAAGCATAATCAATATTGATAAGCATCCAGCGTCGGAAGCCATCAATAAGTCATTTGTGACTTTGACTAAAGCTGTCTCAGTGCATTTTACGAAAGCCGGATTGAAAAGACTCGAAGAGGTTATTTACAGACAAATGAGAAAGCAATTGTGAAGCAACTATACGTTCTAAGATTTTAGCAATAAAAGGGAGACTAGAGATAGGACGAAAATTTCCCAGATTCTCAAAGTCACGGCTATTTGTTTTTGGAACAGGGGTTACAGCAGCTATTTTAAGTGCAGATGGCATAACACCGTAAAACAGAGAGTCATTTATAATACTCAATACAGCTGGACACAGAAGAGAAAAGCATGACTGAAACAACCCAGCTGGTATGGGATCAACGCTTGTAGTGGTAGCCTTCATTTTTAAAACCACATTACACAGGGATTGAGAATCTAACATGGAGAATTCAGAGAAACAAATACCAGAAAATTCCATGATGCTTAATTTTGGGGTAACAGTTGTATTAGTAATGCTAATCTGATCTCTTATCCCCTCGATCTTATTGCCAAAAAACACAAGAAACTTGTTGCATAATTGAACAGAAGGAGGGACGATTGAGATGTTATTTCTGTTTAAAAGATTGTTGATAGAATTAAACAATTTTCTTGGGTTATCTTGATTACTTGCAATAATCTGGGAGAAATGAGCAGATCTTCTCGATGCAATTCCAGTCCTATATTCTCCCAAACTTTCTTTCCATGCCAGATGATACACAGTTAGACCAGTAGAGCGCCATCTGCGCTCCAGTTTGCGACACTGGTACGCAAAATCCTCCCGTTAAACTTCTATTGATGGAAAGTGCGTATGCATTGCACGTAGAAATGTATTATAGGCAACGTCATCGTCCCGCCCCTTCAATCGTACGAAGATTCACGATTTCATCTCGTGCAGGTGCCGAAGTGGCATGTAGGCCTATACGTTTTTTTTTTTTTTTTACAGAAACATAACTCATCTCTAATGGGGGCTAATGTTGTTACTGCATCTAATGTTACACGCTTGCTCATTAAAAGTCGGGGGATTGTTTTTACAGTTTAATTCTAAACAATCCATTTCCGGGGAATTTTTTTTTTTTGTAGAATTTTCAATAATTCAACGTGAATAATTTATGCTAGTTATAGTAGTTATATATCTGTCTGCTTTATTTATTCTGCTCTCTGCTTTAGTCTTTTTGGCGTGTACTGACTACACACGTTTTTTATTCTTTTTTGTGATTGTATTTGGAATGGTAAAAGTATTTTCTAATAATAATAATTATAATAATATTAATAATAATACAAATAAATAAATTCATAAAAAAACAACCCATTCTCACTCCCAAAGCGTCAACAACTGAAGCATGGTCAAGATCCCGAGGCGTCACGTGGCAGACGCCAAAGGCGCCCCTTGGCGTCACTCTATAACGCATTAGGAACTCCATTGCTTTCAATGGGAAACCTGTGGCGTCAATAACAAACAGACGCGAATTTTATCAGTGGGAAATAGCGCTGAAGAAGTCTCATTCCGAACACATCGCGATATTTGGCATCAGGTCACGTGTGCCAGATGTTGGTAAGTAGTCGTAAATACGCTGTCCAAATAATGTTTGTTATAATGTATTTTTCTGTGTGTCGATATTAATCAGATTAGCTCATGTTCATTCACTGCATTATATCTGTCATCTCCACGGAGGCTTTGCGTTTCATTGGTTTCTAATTCAAAACACATTACTAAACTAACGTGATTATACACTGTCTGACTGTCACGTGACGTGCTATATAGGCCTAGAGTCTAGACCTTCAATCAGTTAATCATATATGATATATATATTCATATCAGGTTCAAAGTAGTACAATTAGTTCCAAAGTGGTATCTGTAGAAGAAGCACAGTAAAAACAACACTTACCATGCTCTTACCACAGTAACCTTTGTTTTACTGTTATAGGTAACTTATAGTAAAAGGACAGTAACCACAAAACTTACCATGCTTTTACCACAGTATTTGCAGTTTTAATGTGTCATTTGTTGTAAATGTACAGTAACCACAACACTTACCATGCTTTTACCACAGTATTTGCAGTTTTAATGTGTCATTTGTTGTAAATGCACAGTAACCACAACACTTACCATGCTTTTACCACAGTAACGTTAGTTTTACTGTGATACTGTGATAGGTATAGTATAGTAAAAGGACAGTAACCACAAAACTTACCATGCTTTTACCTCAGTATTGGTAGTTTTAAAGTAATATTTGTTGTAAATGCATAGTAACCACAACACTTACCATGCTTTTAATCCCTACTCATTTAAAATCCCAAAATTGTAAGGTAAATCTGTATTTTTTCCTATAAATAATCCTATATATTATACGTAATGATATTTTATTTTCTCTTTTTTCAGGTGAAAAGACCAAAAGGGCCTTTCGGACTCAGTCAGCTCATTATTGTTTGAGGAGAAGTAAACAGAGGAGACGAAAAGCTGCAAAGGCAAATATTCACAATGGTATGTATGTGTTAGTTTTAACCCGTAATCAAACATTTTATCAAGCATTTGTTGTTTCTTAAACCTTTTCTTATAAAACCCATAGCCCAATCAGTACAAACATAGTCTCAAAGTCTTAATAATTCACAAGATTTAACAAGTTTTCAAATTCATACGATGCTCGTACATATTTGTAAACTCGTACATAATCCTGCAGCTTTTACTCTTCCAGCTGTCATTGGCTACTGCCTCAATTCCTGTACATATTTATCGCGATATTTGCAAATCAGTTGCGCCCCTTTTTGGAAAGTAGTCAGATGCCCCACACACTGTCAGAAATTTTATATTAATTTTATTGTATTATTTAAAATTATTACAAATTGGACCCTGTCTGTTGATGTTCCAATGATACATGATGTCTCTCCACACCTCATAACCTTCCTCTGTTTGCAAGAGTGGAAAAGCTAATCTGACTTGTCACACAACATCAGATACTCGATTATTTTGTCGTAATCAGATCAGTTACACTGCTGATAACTGTCCCGTTTGCATGTAAATCATGTTATTTTTAAACAAATTCATATGATTATTGCTTGCTATTAATGACATACTTTTAATCATGCCCACATTTCAGTAAACTTATTACATAAGTGCATTTAACATTAATTATCCAACACTCTATACAGAAATAAATCCTACTGTTATATATAATCTTTCTACTTGCATGTAATGTAATAAAATTACCTTCCTTTCTGTCTTGCAGGATTACTTAGTCCTTTTTTAAGATCTCTACAACATCAAACTCAACAGATCTTTTAAGAGCCGACCCTCACAAGAGCTCCAGTATTAGTGAGTCGCAGCGAATCTTGCCGTGATCAGCCCTTCCCAGGTAAAGTTTCTACAATATTTCAATCAGTATTTACTCATCAAATGCTCTCTCCTGAATTGTATGGTAAAATAACTTATTTTTAACTGTCTTAATTTATATGTTTTAAGAACTATAGTAATTGCACATAGAGTAAGTAGAGACTTTTTTTGTTTTACAGCAGAGAAGGAAGACCAGTCCTTATACCAACGCAAGCTAATCGAATAAGTCCTTTGTTTCGGGTGAGGAAGGAACATCTGGTGCCCAAAGACAGAAAGGTGTGCGTGGCCATTGGTATGTCTTGTATTGAAACTGTAATATGTAGTACATCATTTGATGTTGACAATTTTACATTGTACAGGTTATCACTTGGTTTTTGACCAAGTGAAGCTCTTGAAACAAGTGACAGAAGAGTACGTTGTCTTGAAAGAAATCAAGCATCACTTGCAAAGGCTCAAAAGAGACCATGCCTTTCTTAAAGATCTTTTAAAACAGGTTGCTGTTGATATGGGTAAACTGTTTTTTTTTTCAGTACTTAGCTTATATTACAGGTGAAACTCAAAAAATTAGAACATTGTGCAAAAGTTCATTTATTTCAGAAAATTCAACGTAAAAGGTGAAACTAATATATTATATAGACTCATTCATTACATGCAAAGTGAGATATTTCAAGCCTTTATTTGTTATAATTTTGATAATTATGGCTTACAGCTATGAACACCTTTTCACAATTTTCTAATTTTGACTTTGGATAATTATGGCTTACAGCTTTGAAAACCCCAAATTATAACAAATAAAGGCTTAAAATATCTCACTTTGCATGTAATGAGTCTATATAATATATTAGTTTCACCTTTTAAGTTGAATTACTGAAATAAATGAACTTTTGCACGATATTCTAATTTTTCGATTAGTGCTGCAATTTTATATATATATATAATACTTCAATGTGTATAATATAATGTACTGACTGCTGCTTTGTAAATTTAAATAAGGAACAGGCAACTCTGGCCCTTTTGCGTTCTCCTTTTTGAGGAGGAGAGTTTACCTCAAACCCTAATTGAGCACACCTGAAATTTTTAACCAAAGTCTTCAGGTTTACTTAAGTTATAGACAATCAGCAGGGGGATTTGAGGTTGGAGCTAAATCTGCAGGACAGTGGACGCTGAGGGCCAGAGTAGCCCATCACTGCTTTAAATAACACACAAGCTGACCTGACTGTCCATTAAACAACTTCATTTGAATTGTTTGTGTTTTTTGTTTTACTTTCAGACCAGGACTGGAGAACGTCTGACGATGGGATGCTGAGACTTCTTCCTCTGAGAAAAAGCTACACCACATCAGTGATCACATATTCTGTTCATCATTTGTACTGTAGGGCACAACTGAACAAACTGTTTAGATGAGGAAGAAGAACATGAACACGATAGAGACATGTACAGGGAAGAGCAAGAAAGCTGTGATAATGAATCATTATTTTACAACACAATATCAAATCTGTTTTCTGTATCATAGGTGACTGAATATAATTCTCTGGCACTCATTTGTGTGGCTTCAGCAGCTGTGAATGGATTAATGTGATGTTAATGTATTTTTGAAGACCCATTTTTATTTATCTTGAATCTCATTTGTCTTTATGCTACTTCATCAACTTTATGCTGTGTCCTCCAATAAAGTATTGTGTAATAAAATATGGTGAATATTGTGTATTGAAAGTGGTGTTTGGTACAGTAAATGTAATATTTTATTTGAGAAATTTTAATTTCTTATGAGTTTAGTTCATAATTTAAAAATAAACAGGACATAAACATTTTTGATCTGGTTAATGATATGTGGGACAACAATGCACTAAAAGTTGCACATACTTGCATGTTGTGAGAAGTATGCCAGTTTTCAGTGAAATAAAGGGAAGGTGTGTGAATAACAAGAGGCTGCAGTGGGTTATATTACTACAAACACTTCAATCATAATTGAAGATGATCCATGTTGATCATTCTAGTACATCTACTGCATTTAGTTTAAAAGCATAGATATTACTGATGTCAGGCATATAAGAAGCAATCAGAGGGGGTGAAAAGGAAATTTTGGCACTGTTTCTTTGTTATTTGATTGAATGGTGTATTATCCTTGTGTAATAGTAAAGTGTAAATATATAAATAGATTTTTGTTTACTGCAACACTGGAAATTGGATAATGACAAGTTGTTGCAGGTTCATCCATTATATTTATTGGTGTTCATACAAAAAAAGCAAATACATATTCATTATTAGTATTGTTTTATATTACAGCATTTCTTTAAAATATTTCCAGATGGTCTCACAATACCCATCAAAACCTAATACAAACATGATGTTAGAACAGAAAAGGTTTTGTTAGAACAAAGTTTGTTGTCCATGATGAGGAGAATAGATGTGTGTAGATTGCACTGCCTTCCACCTTCAGGGGCCCAGAAACGACTCAGCAACAGCCCAGCAACGGCCCCCGGAAGAGCAAACAAATACACATTTCAAATGGCTGTAACTCAAAGTCTGGTTAGTGTATCAAAGAGAAAATCGGCAGGACAAATGCTTATGCTATGTTTAATGTTGGGCACAATTTTCAGACACAATATGGAAAGCTGGCATAAAGGTTATTTTAAAAGTGCTCACAGTAAAATATAAAATTTCAGCCTGTCCCTATATGTCATAAAGGTTTGCACAATGAACATATTTAGATATCCAGTTGTCCATTAAATATATTATGTATTTAAAATGTATTGTTTCATTGCTGAACGTTTTAAACTACATTACCCACATATCTCTGTCATTCTATCAATGGAACAGGAAACGTGGTGCATTGAAATGTGCAAAAATGCTTAGGGTTAGGGTTGGGATCTCGATAAAGGAGTAATTTCTCACAACATAGAGACATTTTATAGTTAACTTAATGTAACTAACGCAATAATAACAACAAAACATACTTTGTAACATGAAGCGCCGTTTTATATGGGTTAAAAGATAGTCCAATCACAGCAAGTTCTGCGATAAAGTTACAGCCAATAACAACCCAGCTGAACTGATGCGTCACACTTAGTTGCCCATTTATGGTAAATGATGACAGATCTCTTCTGGTTCCGGCTGCAGGGATAGATTTAATATTTGGCCTGTTAAATATGTATTCCTTCTAATTAAATAATAAAACTCATATTTAAAAACAAAAGACTCCCGTGTGTGCTTACCATCCAAAAACGAGTTCACACGATCAATGACACAATTTTTTTTGCTTTTTTGCTTTTTCAAGCTTTTTTGATTATTAGACGTATTAGATTATTAGATTTGAAAGAGAAACTTTTTTTTTCAAAGCAATGGCCTACAGCAGGAGTAGTTTTGCAGTATTTTAATTAAAGATAATTACATGTACTAAAGTGCTTCTAACATTTACAGTGTATGTATATTAAATCAAAGACTATAACTTAATCACTTCTTTATGCCATACTCCACCATCTGAACTCTTGGAATTCAAATAAATGTAACAAAAGCACAATGAATGCACACAATTTTGAAAGCATATTCCAATATTTAATGTCAAACTGTTTAAAGACAAATGTAGTGCCAAAACTGCTGCACAACTGTATAAATATCAGTTAATTATATACAAAAATAGCCAGATACCGAGGCAATCTTTTAGTTACACATACAGTAGCGTTAAAAAAAATCGCAATGATGAAGTAATAATATTTTTTTTCCAAACCAAGAGATGAAATTCAACTTTGTTATGTGAAAATATATTTGTTTCTTCCTCCCTTTAAAGAACAAATCGGCAGAAACTTAAACACAACATTTTACATTCTCAACTTTAGTTTTATATCCTTGTGATTATTGTTCACTTTTATTAAATTAAACTAAATTAAATTATAAATGTCCGCAAGAAAATGCTTCTATAAAATACATTCACGGGTATATTACATTTACATTAACCAGGCAGTGATACAATGATACTATAGATGCAGTTATGGTGGATATTTACTATAGTAACCACTGTAATAAAAGGTTTAATGAAGCTAAATGGAAGACATTAAGTCCATCTAAATGTAAAGGTAACAAACTCACAGAATAATGTCCAGTTGTCAAGTGTGTCATTTCTGTAATACTCTTTCAGCACCAAACAGAATTCCATAAATATTGCTTGTTTTCAAAAGGTTTTCCTGAACACCCTCACTATCTTCAATTGTCCCACCTGCTACACACTTGCAGAAATATACATTTGCTTATTGCATCATGAAGTCGCTGCATGACTAGAACTAATGAATGTCAATGAATATGTCCTTTACCAAAATTCCTGATGAGCACTGACGCTTGTTTGATAAAGGCATTAGGCAGACATCAAGTAGGCCTACACAACCTACGCATGCCCAAACAACACCACCCAAAGACAGTAATGAAGTGGACACCACCAGGAGGATCAGGAGACAGGGAAGACATGGAGACAGATGTTTCACGAACACCTGAAGAATGTCAGTGTCCCATGGGAAGATGTGGAGAACTGGGCCACGGATCGAATATGCTGGAGGACACTTGTTGCCCAATGTGCCCAGCACAGGACTTGATGATGATGTTGTGAGTGTATCCATAACTGTGGGATATTTTTCTGTAAAGAGGTTGGATAATTAAATGTTAAATGCATTTATAAAATAAGTTTACTGATATGTGGGCATGATTAAATGTATGTCATTAATAGCAAGCAATAATCATATGAATTTGTTTAAAAATAACACGATTTACATGCAAACGGGACAGTTATCAGCAGTGTAACTGATCTGATTACGACAAAATAATCAAGTATCTGATGTTGTGTGACAAGTCAGATTAGCTTTTCCACTCTTGCAAACAGAGGAAGGTTATGAGGTGTGGAGAGACATCATGTATCATTGGAACATCAACAGACAGGGTCCAATTTGTAATAATTTTAAATAATACAATAAAATTAATATAAAATTTCTGACAGTGTGTGGGGCATCTGACTACTTTCCAAAAAGGGGCGCAACTGATTTGCAAATATCGCGATAAATATGTACAGGAATTGAGGCAGTAGCCAATGACAGCTGGAGGAGTAAAAGCTGCAGGATTATGTACGAGTTTACAAATATGTACGAGCATCGTATGAATTTGAAAACTTGTTAAATCTTGTGAATTATTAAGACTTTGAGACTATGTTTGTACTGATTGGGCTATGGGTTTTATAAGAAAAGGTTTAAGAAACAACAAATGCTTGATAAAATGTTTGATTACGGGTTAAAACTAACACATACATACCATTGTGAATATTTGCCTTTGTAGCTTTTCGTCTCCTCTGTTTACTTCTCCTCAAACAATAATGAGCTGACTGAGTCCGAAAGGCCCTTTTGGTCTTTTCACCTGAAAAAAGAGAAAATAAAATATCATTACGTATAATATATAGGATTATTTATAGGAAAAAATACAGATTTACCTTACAATTTTGGGATTTTAAATGATTAGGCATTAAAAGCATGGTAAGTGTTGTGGTTACTATGCATTTACGACAAATATTACTTTAAAACTACCAATACTGAGGTAAAAGCATGGTAAGTTTTGTGGTTACTGTCCTTTTACTATACTATACCTATCACAGTATCACAGTAAAACTAAGGTTACTGTGGTAAAAGCATGGTAAGTGTTGTGGTTACTGTGCATTTACAACAAATGACACATTAAAACTGCAAATACTGTGGTAAAAGCATGGTAAGTGTTGTGGTTACTGTACATTTACAACAAATGACACATTAAAACTGCAAATACTGTGGTAAAAGCATGGTAAGTTTTGTGGTTACTGTCCTTTTACTATAAGTTACCTATAACAGTAAAACTAAGGTTACTGTGGTAAGAGCATGGTAAGTGTTGTTTTTACTGTGCTTCTACTACAGATACCACTTTGGAACTAATTGTACTACTTTGAACCTGATATGAATATATATCATATATGATTAACTGATTGAAGGTCTAGGCCTATATAGCACGTCACGTGACAGTCAGACAGTGTATAATCACGTTAGTTTAGTAATGTGTTTTGAATTAGAAACCAATGAAACGCAAAGCCTCCGTGGAGATGACAGATATAATGCAGTGAATGAACATGAGCTAATCTTCATGCCACATGCCACTTCGGCACCTGCACGAGATGAAATCGTGAATCTTCGTACGATTGAAGGGGCGGGACGATGACGTTCCCTATAATACATTTCTACGTGCAATGCATACGCACTTTCCATCAATAGAAGTTTAACGGGAGGATTTTGCGTACCATATGAACGCAAAATGTGACTTTGGCGTGTAAATACTACGCCAAATGAAAATGAAAACTCGTGGTATAGATACGCAATAGTAAGAGACTGGGTTGGTTGAGCGGTGTCTCTGATCTGGTGCTTTTGACTGTGGCAGGAGCAAAATGGCAGGACATAAATCAGTATCAACTATTCTTAAACTTAAATAATTACTGAAAAAGGTCCGTCTGTGTGGGAGGTGCTACTGGAGGAGTTTATTCACACTGACTGCAGTTTCACTAAACACTTTACAACAGACCAGCAACACGTTTGACTTTTTCAAGAGTGCCAGGACTGATTATTATAATTTCTGTAAAACCACTTAGAGAACTATACTGAAGAAAATGTTTGATTTGTTTATTTTCTTCTGTTTGTTCTCCTGGAGTCTGGCTGGTAAGTATTTTTTATGCCTTTAGTTCTCTTTATCATTTGTTTGCCTGCACATTATTCTTTCCATCATTCATTCTGCATATTTAATATATTTAATATATACTATTTTTAAAATGTATCAGAATAAACCTACTCAACTACTATGCAGAATTAAGAAAATTGTTTCAAAATGAAACAAATCTGTTAAACCTCCAAATTCTGAGTGAATATTTCTGTTTGTTGTTCAGGAGTGTTTGGTGTTGATGAATTGAAGTCAGTATCAGCGACTGAGGGAGAATCTGTCACTCTAAACTCTGATACTGAAATACAGACAGATGATCTGATAACCTGGAGAACTGTACACAACAACAATCTCATAGCTAAAATCAAAGAAAATAACTATAAGACAGATTTTCCTGATGAGAGATTCAGAGACAGACTGAAGCTGGATGAGAAGACTGGATCTCTGACCATCATGAACATCAGAACCTCAGATTCTGGACTTTATAGAGTATCCAGCACCAGATCAGAGATGCCGCTCAACACATTCAATCTTACCGTCTATGGCGAGTAAAAACACATAATTACTATACTAACAATATCCAATGAAAATCTAGTCTGTCTGCGTACAAAGAGTTGTATTTGAAAATAAAAATAGTTCTATAAAACTGCACAACAGTACACATCATCAAAAGAGAATTGTCATTTTTATCTGTTTTCTGATAGTCATGATGATTTCCACCACATCTAAAATGTTATATTGTGCTTGATCTTGTAAAGGGAATTATGTTTGACACAATTTTACAATACATTTTAATGTAGTAATTTTTGCGTGACACTAATACTTCAATTGCATTTTAAACATGAATCCTTTATTAATGTTGAGAGAGGGGTTTGATAAATAAAACATCTCTCTTACTTGGTGTTAATTATATTTATTCTCTTTTTCAAGCTCGTCTGCCTGTTCCTGTCATCAGCCGTTCTTCAAAAAAATCCCCATCTTCACCATCATCATCATCAAATTGTTCACTGGTGTGTTCATCAGTGTTGAATGTGAGTGATGCGACTCTCTCCTGGTACAAAGGAATCAGTGTGTTGTCCAGCATCAGTGTGTGTGATCTCAGCATCAGTCTCTCTCTACCTCTGGAGATTCAGTGTCTGGATGATTCCTACAGTTGTGTGCTGAACAATACCATCAGCAACCAGACCACACATCTCAACACTCAACTCTGTGGGCCATGTTCAGGTACATCTGTTATGATATTTTGTGTTTATACACACATTCACTCACACTAATGACTCTCTCCTTCAGGTCCTCCAGTCTCAGTGTCTCTGATAGTGTTGATCTCTGCTGCTGTTGCTGGATCTCTGATTATTATTACTGCAGTCGGGATCTTCTGCATCTGCAGGAAACACAGAAAAACAAACAGAGAAGGCAAGTATTATACATATATATAAATATATATATATATATATATATATATATATATAAATAATGTAAAGCAGTGCTCAAACATCATTTCATTGAGTGTTTTGTTTCTGTAATTATGAAACAGTTCAGACCCAGGATAGAGAGATCACTTATGCTGATCCGACATTCTACAAAAGACATAAATCGGTAAGAGAATTTATTTCTATGTATGGTGTGTCTGAATTATTGTAGCAGCGAGTCTAGACAGATATTTATAAAAGCAGTATATGTATCTTAGTGTCCCTTTGTCTCCTGCTCTGATCTGTGTATTTTGTAGAGTCACAGAAGGCCATGATTTAGAATTATGGGAGAGCGGGGCACAACCTAACGCTTTTTGACTTTCTCCATTTGTGTAAATCTACTTAGGGTTCAGAGTATTATTTTGTTTTTTTCAAATTAATTTCACAAATGTCTGGTACAAATATGTTGTCTTGTACTTTCATTATTTACGCCTAAAGAATGGAAGTGAAACGTGACAACATGCCCCATAGGTGGGACATGTAAGGGGCACATTGTAACCGTCCACATGACCATGACAGCTTAAAATGTTATGTTAATTCTTCAACTTCTCCTCACAAATTTATGATATATATTTTGTGAATATATATATATTTAAACATTCTGAAATACATAATTTATTTTTGTCAAAGTTATAATTTGTTGTTTTCTGATATATTTTGAATTATCTGCTTTTGCAAATTATTATACATACATTTGCTGTGTGTGTGTGTGCGCGTGTGCGTGTCAGTCAAGCCCAGTGTTTTTTTTTTTTTTGTTGCATGTTTACATAGATTATTTAGGAAAAGTCACAGAGTTTCATGCCCCTCAGAAGAAGGTAATGCTTTTAAAAAAAGAAGGAAAAGTCCAGTGGGGTCCCTTGGTACCCCAAACACCGATTAAGGGTTAATAAATAAACAAGTGATCAATGCATAGTAAACAAATGTGAACAATTTTACTTTCACATTTAAATTCCAACATTGTTTGTGAAGGTCCAACAAAGTTAAATGTGGCAATATAAATAAACACTCAAACCTGAAAAGTTGTGTGGCTCCCTGTTTTCATTTCATTATCGTTCAACACTTGGCGGCTTAGTTGTAACACTGTGCTACAACTAACCCCGCTTTGTAAAACATATTTTAACTCTAGCTAACATTAGCTATGAGTTGCTGCTGACATGTTTCAAAATGGTGCAATGTTTTAGCCAAGACAGTGATTAAGGTAATATAAAGTTAGATTTGGTGGTTTACACACCCAACTCAGAAACCGAAAAAAACGTATGATAAAAAAATGTAGTTGCATGGTGTCAAAAGAGTCTTTGTCCAGAATCTTCACGCAATCTTATCAAAACTTTCCACGAATCAGCGGGAGTCTTGGCAGCGAGAGAAAAAGAGCAGAAACACAGCCTGCTTGATCCTGACTAACTAGCCTATGTAAAAGGTCCTTGTTACATTTAACCCCGCCTTAGGTTGTGCCCCGTGTTCCTCTATCTTCCAAAGATTTTTCAATTTTGGTACAATTTTTTCTCTATATAGTGTTTATATGGCAACTAGTAAATACACAATTTCATCACGCTAGCATGTGTGCAAGTATTTAAAAAAAAAAAACTGTTACAACTAGCCCCGCGTTGGGTTGTGCCTCGCTCTCCCCTATTACATTATTGTCACAAACTCTTATGTCATCAGATATGCTTTTATCTCCCCAAAATGTGAAAATACCATATTATAGGGAGGAGGAGGAGGATTTTAGAAAAAAAGCGTAAAGAGAGTTTTTGATAAATACGTCGGTGAACATGTATTTGTGTTTTCTTTCAGAGTGCTACAGAGACTGATTCTGTGGTGTACGCAGGAGTCACGAGACGTTGATCAACTCTTGAATTACAGAGCAGGAGAAGGATTTACGTGTGAATATATATATATATATAGATGGTATTCATGGTATAGTTATACATACATACATACACATATAGTTATTCATTCCTTTAAAAACAGGCTGGATGCATTTTGCCTGTCAAAAGGTGTTATGTATAATTATAAAGTTTGTCTGTAACTAATGTAATTAATTTTATGTAATTTATTTAGGATGTTAGGAAAACTTCAATTATGAAATTAATGTGTTTTTTATAAAATCAAAATTTGAATTTATATGTATATATATTTAGTTTGTCTCTTTTAGAGTCTAGAATAGAGGATTGTATTATCCTGTACCATAAATCTTTTCAATAAAAAAAAATACACTCTTAAAAATTAAGGTTTCAAAAGGTTGTTTTTTTTGCAGTCATGCTACAGAACAGGGCTCCTCAAATCCGGTCCTGGAGGGCCAATGTCAGTTTAGCTTCAACTCTGATCAATCCTGATCTGCAGGGCAGTGGGCCTCAAAGGCTGGATTTAAGGAAACCTGACAGAGAAGAACGTCTCAGGTTACGACTGTAACCTATGTTCCCTGAGAACAGGGAACGAGACAATACGTCAACGACGTTATGGGGAACGCCTCAGGCGTGACAGGTGTCTGAAATCACTATCAAATCACGTCAATCATATTGACCGGCGACAGCCCGTGAATCATTAGCGTTAATGATTAACGTGCGACCTGGAAGTATAAAGGGGCGCCTTGCACACATGACAAATCACCTTATCGTCTGAAGGGACTGTACGGTAGGCAAGCCCCGAGGCATGGCAGGGAGACGTATTGTCTCGTTCCCTGTTCTCAGGGAACATAGGTTACAGTCGTAACCTGAGACGTTCCCTTTCGAAGGGAACTCAACAATACGTCAACGACGTTATGGGGAACGATATACCAACTCCGCCATGCTAAGGGGAGTGCATGCCAAGTGGCAGTGACAACTGTCAGAACCAGCAACTTCAAATGAAACGCTAGAACCACTCACCCTCAGGTCACACTGGGCTGTCAGTGACAGCATTCCCTACGGTCATAGCCCAAGCTACAGCCTCACAGAAAAACCTTCATAAACATGGTTAAATAAAAAGGTCTACCTGGGCCGGCTCCGGGCCTGGAACCACAGCTTCCGATTAGAAGGGGTCCCTTCTAGGGAATGTGGCTAGGGAACCCGAAGGAACCCCAGCCAGTCACTATTCAGGGGAACGTACTCACCCCGAAATGCCACCAGGACGGCCTGACCTGGCGTCAGTACATAGACACTAGTCTGGCCAAATCCTGTCTGTCTGAAGACAGAGCCTCTGGACAACAAAGCCTTAAGAAAGGCATCCAACCCGAGGGACTGCGAAGCTGGCAGTGAACCACTCGGCCCGGATCTCAGAGACGGGATATCCCGGAGAGTATGACTCAGCATAGTGCTTTCCAACCCTTGCTAGCGAGGGGAGTTTCTCTACTCGATCCACGGATCAACCCAGTGTCTGTGTTTCAAAACACTGAGGAGGCCTGTGAAGGCCTAAGGGCTGATCTAACTGGGAGGCCTCACGAGAGGCCTACGACCGTCTGACCAGACTCAGGAAGCCGCATGCTCATAGAGACCCTCGGTGAGGGGAGCACAGGTCTGCCTGGTAGGCAAACCAGGCTGTAGGCAGAAAAAGTTCCGGGAGGGAACCAATAGCAGAGAATGAACACTTTAGCGAGCCAGGGCGCAAGCTCGCCTTCAGCAGCTGCCTATTAATGCTAGCTGAAACTGATAGCAAGAGACCACTAGCTTCATAAACCCAGCACCACTAGGGAACGTTACAGGGAGGCCCGGAGAGGCCTACTACCTGATAGCCAACGTAAGTGGGAATTCACCTTCAGAGAGGCCCGTGAGGCCTACTACCTGATAACCACAGTAAGTGGGGTGCTCACCTTCAGGGAGGCCCAGAGAGGCCTACTACCTGATAACCACAGTATGTGGGGTGCTCACCTTCAGAGAGGCCAAGAGAGGCCTACTACCTGATAACCACAGTACGTGGGAACTCACCTTCAGGGAGGCCCGGTGAGGCCTGCTACCTTACAACCACAGTATGTGGGGAGCTCACCTTCAGGGAGGCCTGGTGAGGCCTACTACCTGACCGTACTCATTCAAGGAGGCCTGGAGGAGCCTACTACCTGATAATCACAGCATGTGGGAACTCACCTTCAGGGAGGCCTGGTGAGGCCTACTACCTGACACCCAAAATATTTGGGCGCTCACATTCAGGGAGGCCCAGAGCGGCCTACTACCTGACAGCCACAATATTTGGGAGCTCACCTTCAGGGAGGCCCAGAGAGGCCTACTACCTGATAGCCAACTTAAGTGGGAATTCGCCTTCAGGGCGGCCGGCTGAGGCCTACTACCTGATAACCATCTTAAGTGGGAATTCACCTTCAGGGAGGCCTGAGTGGCCTACTACCTGATAACCACTGTTAGCTTTGAGCCCTGAGTCCGGGTGATAGTATAAGGTGGCCTGCTAAGGCCAGCCAGCTGGGGACTCGCCTATCAGGGAGGCCTGGTCGGGCCTACTAGCTAATAGCAAGTCATATTCTGCTATAAAGTACACTGTTGGGAACCATACTACACAAGCATAATTTACTAATGGGCTTCCAGTAGCGCTATAAGGTATGTCCCACAATGTTGGGACTCACCTCCGAGGAGGCCTGTTTAAGGCCTACTACCCATCAGTGAGTCAACTGCCCGAACCACCAAGGCCAACCACGTAAAGTGAGCTGGCCTACAGTGCCCTCTAGGGGGCTGTCCAATCAAGGAGGCCTGCTGAGGCCTACTACCTAATGGCGCAGCCTTCGTTGGCAGCAAAGCTGTTTACGCAGCGCCTACAGCATCCTGGTGCCTAATCACATTGCCCATGGCAGTGTACTCCGCAAAAAAGCTAGCACCCTTAAAACAAGGGGAGTACAACATACGCCACTCTGCCTCAACGGAGGCCCCATTAGTCAGGGGCCTACCATCTATGCATGGGCGTCAGCTCAGGGCAATGCTCTGGCTTCAGGGGAGCGTACTTCGACCAAAGAAGAAGTGAAGCTTACTTCATACTCGACCCGAGCCATAGTGGTGCGAGGTAGGATAAACAGAACTGGGAGTGAAGTGCTCAGACCTACCCTGTATCACAGGGGGATACTCACACCTCACCCTGAGGTTACCAGGGTCCGGGCCTGCCAGCGGCTCTAGGGGTGACAGAAATTTATCTGTGCCCAACCTAGGGGAGTGGGGCTTGAATGAAAGCCATCCACCTACAACCTAGCGCTCGAGCAGTAGCTCAGCGAGGTGAGTGAAGCCTAAACTGGCGGCCTAAATCCGTAGGCCAGTTCTGCATGGCAGGGTCGGGCAGGAAACCCAGTCTTCTTCGTGAAGCGAAAGACGGCCTAACCCTGCTCAATAAAGACATATATACCACGGAGGCCTGTTTGAGGCCTACCATGTCCTTACAAACCATCCTCTGCACCATGCTGCATTACTCTAGTCACCCCAGAATGCAGAGAAGGGGGCGGGCCTTGGCCTAACGACTCCCATGGGAGGAGGCTGTTTATACAGGGATGCTAGAAACTTACATTCACAAAGTGAAGGTTCAGAGGAAGCAATGCTAAATTTTAGCAGAGCACTTCTATTATCCCTGGCACAGCCTAGGCCAGCTACAGAGGCGGCCCTTGTGAGGGCCAGCCTGCAGGCATAGATCTATCTGAGGGCTCGGAGGAGCCACAGCCTTACTAAAGAATATGGTCTGTATTATTCCATACAAAGGGCTGCATGATCGCTCAGCCTAATGAAAACCCAAACAGAGCTCAAGGGGCGAAATACTCAGGAAGAAGTCAAACGGACCCGTGGGCCGGACATAAGATCTATCTGAAGCTCTAGCGTCAGTCAACACTCTAAGTAAAAAATTCTAAGAGAGAGACCAACTACTCTACCCTGAGGTGGCTAACAGCCCGAAGGCTAACATAGTTATCGTTCTGGCCACCTAATGGGGAACTTCAGGGCCCTAATAATCCAGGAAACTTCTCTTACCTTATTACCTGATGACATAGCAAATGACATGACCCCATAGCTCTATACAGGGAACGAGGTCTGTAGAGAGATACATTTCGGAATTTTAATTCACAAAATTGACTCTTGAAAAGACCAGACAGCTCACCTGCGGCGTGCGGAGTGAAGACTCGCCAGATAGTTCTTTATGAACCTGGGGTCCACCACTTTACATGCCTGAAAGAGGCGTTTCTACTAACCAAGCCTAGGCGGGCCATCGGAACATTGTTCTTATCATAGGCCCAGCGCCAGGCCTGATGTAATGCACGTCTGGGGAGTCAGAAGAGAGGAGAGGGCTGGATTTCTCTTTTTAATGAAGCCCTCCGGGGAGATTATCCATCAGCGACGCTGTATGCGCTTGTGCTGGATAACCTCCCTCAGATCCCTCTTCTAGCGGGAGTCACGCCTTTCCTGCGCCCTGTTCCTCCACAGAGGGGGCGCACGAGAGGCGACACTGGCTCTCTGGCCCTGTCTATGGTCCTCAGACCGTGAAGGGCCAGGCCCTCCCGCCTGCCTGGGTGTGGAACCGGATCTCAGCGGTATGCAGGTTTTTTCCTAAAAGCAGCTGAGCGCGCCTTCGCCTCCCTGAACTTCCCAAGCCCCGCCTCCACGGAGGGGCCAAAGAGTTCAGAGGGCGAAACCGACGAATCGAGGAGAAAGGCCCTCTTTCTCCTCAACGTCGGCCAGGTTTAACCAAAGCTGTCTCTCCGTGGCCACCATCGACCGACTGATCGTGGCAGCAGTCTGCTTGGTGGCCCGGAGCGCAAAAACCGTGGTTCGGCGCGGCTCAGTAACCGCCTCAGGGGACATCCCTGCCCCCTGGTCGAGATCCTGCAGCAGGTCGGCCTGGTATGCCTGCAGCACCGCCATGGTGTGCAGGGAAGCACCAGCCTGAACTGCTGCCGTGTATGCTCTGCCATTCAAACGCGCTGTTGTCTCTAGCGGTTTGGATGGCAGAAATGGAGCTCTCAGTGTCGACGCCTGCCCAGACATGAGATAGTTCGCAAACGACTCGTCAAATGGGCGGCATCGACACATACCCATGCTCTGCGATCCCCTCAACATCAGCGAAATTAACCCGCTGATGTCAGTGAATACTGGCAGAGAATGGGCTCTTCCATGCCCTCTAGATCTCTGTGTGAAGATCAGGAAGGAATGGATTAGGCTCACCTGAGCTGGTGGTGTATGGCCGGGGAGAAACCGATCGCCGAGCCTACCGCGAGCGGTCTCTCCTCTAGTGCGTTGCCATGGCAGCTACAGCCTGTTGGCGGCGCGCTCCACAACATCCACCAGACCTGCATACACGGGGCAGGGTGGCTGAGAGGGTTCAGGATCTACCTGATTATAAACCTCCTCAGCCATCTCCTGCTCGTCCTGAAGAGCAGCAAGAGCACCTGCTTCGCCCTCGTCAGCCGTCGAATCATCTGAGAGGTTTACAGCACTCTCAAGATGATCGACGAGCTCTATCTGGAAGCCCATGATGCAAGTCGCCGCTCTGCCTCGGCACGAGCGGGACCACGAGAACCAGACGTTGAACCCCCTTCACTCGAGAAGAGGGCCAGACGAGAGCGAGCGTTTTAAAAGAAAAACGCTCACAGTTCACACAGAGGATTCCCTCGAGAATCTCCCGTGCGCGCTCTTCTCCCAGGCAGGAAAAGCACACTCGTGTGCTGTACATTTAATTTTCTTACCGTTTCATTGAGTAGCGTTTTCAAACAGACAGTCCCTGAAGACGATGAGATGCTTTGTCATGTGTGCAAGGCGCCCCTTTATACTTCCAGGTCGCACGTTAATCATTCACGCTAATGATTCACGGGCTGTCGCCGGTCAATATGATTGACGTGATTTGATAGTGATTTCAGACACCTGTCACGCCTGAGGCGTTCCCCATAACGTCGTTGACGTATTGTTGAGTTCCCTTCGAAAGGGAACCATTTTTGGTGACCCAAACCTCTGTAAACAGTTCTTAAAATATTTTTTTTTCTTATTTTGTAAACATTTTAATATTGTACAGAACATTTTTCCATTATAAAGAACCTTCCGTGAAATGGAAAAATTCCATGAATGTTAAATGTTGTTCATGGAACCATCGATGCCAAAGAACCTTTATTTTTAAGAGTGTAGACAGGGCTGGACTGGGACTAAAATTCTACTTTGAACAAAACCAGCCCATCCGGGCAACGATTCCCCTTGAATAAGGTTAAGGTCTTCATTTGGTGTAAATTAATGAATTAATAAAATAAGATAGAAGCAAATAATAAAATAAAAAAATAATTTATGAATAAACTGCAAATGCAGTTAGCAAAAATAATGTTGCATTTTTCTCACACATTTGACAGTAACACTGATTTTTGAAATGTACTATTAAACAACAATGACATTTATTAGTTAACTTCTAATTTCTGATATTGATCTTCTACGGGCTCTTAGTGAAATAACATTTTACCTCAATTTGCAGTGTAGAAAGCTTTGTCCTTAATTCACAGGATCCAGTTTTGTTAAATTATCCTTTGAAATTGCTTTAATGGAAAGTTACCCTAGTTATTGAGTAAAATTCAAAGTTTAATTGTAGTAATTAGTAAGATCTTGGTAGTCACAGGTAAAGTCTGATTCAAAGTCATATTATTGTTCCAGATGTACTTTTATTTGTGTTTTGTATCATTTAAAGTAACACTATGTAGTTTTTCAACCTTCATTATATATTTCCAAGACCCTTGTGATAGTACATCGACTTACAATAGGTTGAATGACACGTCTGCCGTAGCCTGACAGTGTCTGTATCGCTTTTACTGGCACTATGTAACTTCGGGTTTCGGGTAGGAACCCGAGCACAAAAAAACTACAAAATTCGACTGCTTTACGGCATACGTCACTTCCCCCACTTCCTCAGATTCTGACGTCAGAGACCAACTAGCGTTTGATACCCGTCTGTATGTTGTTGTCATGACCGAAGCAACAACTAAAAGGAAGAAGGCAAAGGTTTTGTCAGAGGAGACTAAAAGAAGAAAAAGGGAGAGTGACAAATTAAAAGACCGGACGAGGATCACTATTGGAGGGAGAGCAAGACAGTTTGAAGACGGTGAGAGTGTGCGCGCGCGCGACCGGCTCTCTCTGCTCGTTCTTTCAGTAACATGCACCCTGTCACAAGCGCAGCAGTCAGTCATCTATAAAGTGTTTATACATTTATAAATAAATCAGGGAGTCAGTACGGTGGCCGAGAGGTGCAAAACAAATCACAATTATAAAAACAAAATAACAAGTCAGAAAACACAACGACAATTCAGAAAACAAAATAACAATTCAGAAAACACAACGACAAATCTGAAAACAAATTAACAAATCTGAAAACACAAAAACAAATCTGAAAACAAATTAACAAGTCAGAAAACAAAACGACAAATCTGAAAACAAATTAACAAGTCAGAAAACACAACGACAAGTCAGACAAAACGGAAAAGGTAGGTATATGGGGCGAATGGAATACTGATCGTTGATTGGACGAGACATCTGTCAATCAAGACATGCAGAAAGTACAGCAGACTGCGCAGAAGAAAGATCGATTCGCGTGTGCATGTGTAAATATTAGAGCTGTCTATTTAACAGGCTAATTTAGTGAGATTATTATGGAGAACAAAACTTTTCAAATTAAATTCTTCCTACCACTAGCTGGTTTGCTAAGACAAAATTACAAAATAACTCAATCTGGTAAAGTGGGAGAGTGGAAGTGTTGGAAGAACAGCAGATTTAGCTTTTGACGCGAAGGACCTGAATTGGAGTCTCCCTCGAGCGACAAATTGTAATTCACAATATTAACTTCTTGTTTATTGATCTGTATAAAACCACATGTAGAAAAAACAAAAGCTCATGCAGGGACATTGCCCCTATTTGGAATTTTTAGGGCATTATAAATGCATTCCAATAGTGTTTATGTTTGTTTTTTGCAAAGTGAGGGACCTACTCGATAATGTCAGCTCGGAGCCTCGCACATAATTAAAAAAATATCGTAGACGATAGGCTACAGCTAATATTTACACATGCACACGCGAATCAATCTTTCTTCTGCCTGTATTAGCTGCATGTCTTGATTGACAGATGTCTCTTCCAATCAGCGATCAGTAGCCTATTCCATTCGCCACATTCCGTTTTGTCTGACTTGTCGTTGTGTTTTCTGATTTGTTAATTTGTTTTCAGATTTGTCGTTGTGTTTTCTGAATTGTTATTTTGTTTTCAGATTTTTCGTTGTGTTTTCTGAATTGTTATTTTGTTTTCTGAATTGTCGTTGTGTTTTTTGACTTGTTATTTTGTTTTTATAATTGTGATTTGTTTTGCACCTCTCGGCCACCGTACTTTCCTCGCGTCTCAGCTCCTCTCCCTGTAGGTTGTGAGGGAAGGACGCAAGGAAAGAAAATGTGGACGGAGGAATCGAATGAAACCTTTTTTTATACATTGGAATACTTGATCACTCGAGCTTCACTTCACAGCGTCATCAGCTGCGCTCAAAGGATATGCCCTTATGTTGTTGAAGTTTGTTTATTTAAGAAATTCATAATGAATAATAATAAAGCAAGATACCCTGTTGAAATATGTGAGATTTGTGGTTTATATAAACTGCAAGGGTAAAGTATAAATTAAATTGATTGTGACTGATGTGAAGGGGGAGGAGAATTTATACGTGCGTCACGTTTAGTCAATGAAACACTTCCGCATAGGATACACCTGTGTATCCTCGCTCATGACTCCTCTGAAAGCCTCCTCGTTCCTCGACTCCTCGCGGTGCAATTAGAGAATTGAGATGTCCTTCAAGATGGCTGTGCTTGGTTGGTTTCCGGGTCATAGGATGGAGGACAGAGGAGCGAGGAGACGAGGAGGGATATTGAGAAGCACCCGTAGTCGAGAGTAGGCGGCTGCAGTGAGAGGAGGAGTGAAAAAAGCGCAGGCAAGCCGGACAGTTCTCGCTTCTCGCAGTGGATCTGACACCTGCGAGATCAATGATGGATATCGCGGGATTCACGCTCGTGCACAGTGTTGCTAATAAACTGGATGTAATTTAAGTTCTTTTGCTTTTATATGAAAATAAATATTATGAACAAGACACCCAAAGTACTTGTTATTTAATTCCATTCCAAATAAGTGTTTATCAATCATTTTTCTTTAATACAGACATAGGCTATGTGTTTTTTTTTTTTGCTTTTATAATAAAATGACATTGCATAACCCATAGAGATCGCACTGTCCGAGAGTTTGGGAATATTCACACATAACATATACACATAAAACATGATATCCGAGTTTTAAAATCAAACATTTTAAAAGAGAACAATACATCACGGTTGTTTAAACCAATCAACATTAAGCTGTGTCATCAGCAAGTCGTTTCCCATCATGTTTTTTTTATTTTTTTTTTTATTTTTTTTATTGCAATATGAACAAACATAACAAGACAATACATTAGTATACGTTCAGAATACATTAAAAGAGGAAATGTGAAAGACATTTAAATCTATTCAACAATAGCCTTAAAAAGAAAAAGAGAAGACAGAAAGAAGAAAGAAGAGGGCACAAAAAATAAAAAACATTAAGGGACAATATTAAACATGGTACAAATTCTGGATGTTTTCATTGCTTTCTTGTTAACAGAAGTTGAAATTGTATTGAAATACATCTTCAATTCTTCTTTGAAAAAGATAAAGTGGGGTTTACTTTTCATATATTTACATTTATGGATATGAAACTTTCCAATATATAAAAGAAGGTTTATACAAAAACGTGCATTAATTAGATTCTTGTCTTTGACATAAAACCCAAAAAGAATGTGTCTATATGATAAAGAAAAGTTACAAAAAACCTTTTGGACAATCAGAGCATCAATATTGTTCCAGAAAGACCGAGTAAAAGGACATTCCCAAAACAAATGATCAACAGTTTCAGAGGAGGCTTCACAAAAAGAGCAGGAAGTATCAATATCACTTCTAAATCTCTTTAAAAAGTATTTAACTGGATAAAATCTTTGAATAATTTTATAGGATATTTCTTTAACTTTATTTGTTAGAAAGAATTTCTGAGGAAGTGACCAAACAAATGACCATTTAATATCATCAAAAATGTTATTCCAATAAGAAATGGAGGAAGGAATTGAAGTAACAGGGTCCAAAAATAATGACCTAATTTTATAATTGGATTTATGTATTGAAAAACAAATAGAACCAACCACAGTGGATTCAGGGCTAGGGGGAGAAACAGAAGTCACTGTAGCACTATTATTGTTTCTAAACAGCATACAGATTCCCAAAGAGATGGCCTTGAAAACTATATTAAATTCTTTACTAGATACTGGGAATTGGTATCTTGAAACAAAATCAGAATAAGTAAATAAATTACCATCACTATCAAATAGCTGGTTTACTAACATCACTCCATTATTGAACCAGTTTTCAAGAAATAAAGATTTCCTCTTATGAAGAATATTACAGTTGTTCCAAATTAAAAAATTGTGTGGCGAGAAATTATGCTTGTAAATAAGTTTCCAAGCCATAAGCATCTGCTGATGATAATTGGAAAGTTTGACAGGAAGTTTACTAACTGAATAATTGCACATTAAAAGAAAATGTATACCTCCTAATTGAGAAAAGATATATCTTGGGATTATGCTCCAAATAGAAGATTGATTGTGAAGGAAACGTTTAAGCCAATTAATTTTTAAGGTATTGTTAAGAGAATCAAAATCTATGAAATTTAAGCCACCTTTATTATAAGAATTTAAAATAACTGATTTTCTAATATAATGAGTTTTATTTTTCCAAAGAAATTTGAGCAACATTACATCAATCAACTTGCAAGTAGATTTATCCTCAAATAAAGACTGAGCAGCGTAGGATAAGCGGGAAATCCCTTCTGCTTTAGTAAGCAGAGTTCTGCCTTTCAAAGATAGATCTCTTAACAACCAAAGGTTACATTTTTTTTTTGTTTTCTCCACAACTGAACTAAAATTCATCTGACATCTTAGTTTAGTATCTTTTATTATTTTTATTCCTAAATAGGTGACACTTTCTTTGATGGGAATGTTTGAGATAGAAGTTGCAGCACACTTTTTAATCGGGAGTAATTCGCATTTATTAATATTAAGCAAAAGGCCAGATGCATTAGAGAAGGACTGAAGAGAGGTTAAAGCAATTGGGATCTGAGAGGCATTTCTTAGAAACAATGCTGTATCATCTGCCAGTTGGCTAATAATCAATTCTGTACCAGCAATAGAAATGCCCTTCACAGGGCTCTCTTTAATACGCAAATTTAAAAATTGTGTAGCTATTAGAAAAAGATATGGGGAAATGGGGCAACCTTGTCTTACACCACGCTTTAAAAAAAACCTAGGAGAGGTGCCATTATTGAGTCGGATAGAGCTATTACCATTACAGTAAAGCATTTTAATACATTTGCAAAAAAAATTACCGAAACCCAATCTGTCCAGAGCTTGTAACATAAATTCGTGTTCTAAGCAATCAAATGCTTTATAATAGTCAAGAAAGAGTATAAAACTATCAGTAGAGATAAGGTCTGAATAATCCAACAAGTCAAAAATCAAGCGTATATTATTAGAAATATGTCTTTGATGCATAAAACCTGATTGCCACCCATCTATTATATTATTAAGAATAAGTTTTAGCCTCTTTGCTAAAACTAAGGCAATAATTTTATAATCGGTATTCAATAAAGAAATCGGGCGCCAATTTTCTAATAGAAGGGGATCTTTATTGGGCTTGGGAATCAAGGTTATTAGCCCTTGACATAAAGAGGGAGGAAGCCTCCCAGCTGGCATTTTAACGTCGAGTCACTGTTGAATCAACGTCAGGTGCCAGTGTTGGATAACCGTTGAATTTTGTTTAGATTTTGCAAATCAGATTGCAAATTGGATGTTGAAACAACGTTATTTTTCTACTGATATATTTCAACAAAATGTGCAGAAGTCATGGTTGTAAAAATAATGTTGATTTGACATACAACTCAAATTCTTTTGATATTTCTATGTTGAATCCGTAGTGAGTCAACAACACAACTTCAACTATTTGGTGTTCAACGTTGTTTTAACGTTGAATTCATGTTTTTTCATAAACTGACATTATTTCAACCACATTTAAACGTTTAATGTCAGTCGAATGCCAGCTGGGCTGGTTTTCTCAATACTCTCTAAAAACATTTTATGTGCATAACACAGACGCAACAAATCATGGAATTACGACATCTAAATATGTCTGTGTCCTACACAAAATAACAATAGTAATGTCATCGAAATCCATATATAATTACATGTTTGTGCAGGCCCCAGTGAAGTGTAATTCTAAAAAGGCAGAGAGAGAGAGAAAAGTGGTGAATTCAATTAAATTAAATTAAGGTAGCCTAATACCCTAATGAAACCGGCACTTGCCTAATAATGAAAAATGACACTTGCATTAACACTTGCTTGGTTAATTGACATCCTATTAGTATGGAAGCTTGTTTCCGCCACTGAATAAAAATTAAAAAAAATAATTGCGACTTTTTATCTCACAATTGCGAGATATGAAGTCAGAATTGTGAGAAATAAAGTCGCAATTGTGAGATAAAAAGTCGCAATTACCTTTTTTATTTTTCATTCTGTGGCGGAAACAAGCTTCCATAGCCTAAATAGACTACTTAAAGCAGTGTTTCTCAACCTCTCCTGCAGGGACCCCCTGACAGGACATGTTTTTGTTTTAACCCTGAAATGGCACACCTGATTCAATTAGTCAGCTGCACATTAAGCCTTTAATTAATTGAATCAGGTGTGCCATTTCAGGGTTAAAACAAAAACATGTCCTGTCAGGGGGTCCCTGCAGGAGAGGTTGAGAAACACTGACTTAAAGCAAGGAAATGTTGCTCCTATTGAAGTAATGTAATAGTTGAATGACGGTGGATTATGAACTCGTCAAAACGGAAAAGAAAGCCCAACTGGACGCAGGATCAGTTACTGCTGCTGGCCCAGTTGGTGCTGAAAAATAAAATAAAATAAAAATAAAAGGGAAATTCGACACTGGGATATCAAGTAAAACTAAGCGTGAGACATGGGAGAGGATTTGTTTGCAGATCAATGCAGCATTCCCGCTTGTGTCGCGGACTCCGAACGACTGCGAGAGGCGGTGGTATGCGCTACAATCCTTTGTGAATAGGTCTTAGTGAGTTAGGACCCAGCTGGCATTCGACTGACATTAAACGTTTAAATGTGGTTGAAATAATGTCAGTTTATGAAAAAAACATGAATTCAACGTTAAAACAACGTTGAACACCAAATAGTTGAAGTTGTGTTGTTGACTCACTACGGATTCAACATAGAAATATCAAAAGAATTTGAGTTGTATGTCAAATCAACATTATTTTTACAACCATGACTTGTGCACATTTTGTTGAAATATATCAGTAGAAAAATAACGTTGTTTCAACATCCAATTTGCAATCTGATTTGCAAAATCTAAACAAAATTCAACGGTTATCCAACACTGGCACCTGACGTTGATTCAACAGTGACTCGACGTTAAAATGCCAGCTGGGGAGTCCTCTCGACTTCTTTTAAGCTGTCCCAGACTTAGGTGCTACTTTTAGGGCTAAAATGCTTCGTGAATTACTCTTAGTGAAAAAAATTAGGAGTCCTAAAGTTAGGAGTGACACGCCCATTATTTTTAGGAGTTGCTCCTAAATTCGCCAGTTAGGAGCTACTTTTAGCCTTAAAATTCTTTGTGAATACGGCCCCTGGAATCACTTCTAAGCTAAAACTCCTGGCAAGGAATTTTTAGGTTAAGTTAGGAGCTCTCTGAGAGGATTCTCAGAATCTTTAGGGATACGGGCCCTGGACATCAAAACACTCTATCAGATGCATTCAGGTGGTGATATTAGTGATATGATGACATAATTTAAATTTCGGGTGAACTATCCCTTTTATCCCGTTTGTCACTCACATGGTGTCCGCGGGTCCTTAAAAAGTCTTAAAAAGTCTTGAATTAGATTTTAAAAATTTAAGGCCATAAAGAGTCTTAAAAAGTCTTATTTTTACTTATGAAAGGTCTTAAATTTTCGATGGCAATTTGACTTAGACATATCTACATGTTTTTCAAATTAAAACTATCTAATTAGCGTACTTTTTTATTTATTATTCGTGCTTTGTGGATTTGCTCGTTCACGTGACATTCGCGTCACATTCGCGGCAGCATCACGTCTGTCTCCTGCACGCGAAACAGCAGGAGAGGAGGAGAAAGCTGGTTAATTTCAGTTCAATTGTAAGTTAATTCTTTATGTGCGTAGTGGTGTGCGATGTGTATTGTCTATTATGATATTGTAATCATCGTTTTACTTTAACTATGTAGGAGGGCGCACTGCGAGCTGACATCGCATTTGTCTCTGCTTGCTTTCACTGCGTGATGTGTCAGTGCAGTTATATGTATGTTCCCTAAAGTCGTATAAAGTTTTTTTCATACAGTATTACATCAGCAAGAGGGCTGTTTTCCCGTGCACAATAGCAAATATATTTATATTATATAACAGTTAAATTAACATTGTGAGTTACATTTTATAAACAATATTGTCAGTATTGTTTGTTTTCCCTTTATTTCGCTGACGATAATTTCAAAATGAAACCGTAGCAGAGTCTCAATGCAACAGACAGCGATGATTTCTTGACTGAAATCCGCGTTTTGAACGAATCATTTTAACGATTCAATGATCAATCACTTGCACTTCCTGAATGAATCAAGTCGTTTGAACAAATCGGTTGAATGAGTGACTCCCTAAGACAGTGACTTGCCGCCGCCTACTGGCGGGTTTAGTTTCACATTTAAAGTACCCTGTAATTAAAATGTTACAATTAGAAATCAGTTCATATTTAAATATTGAATTGAAGAATTGAAAGAATTGAATATCTCATAGCTTTATTTATGCAATTGTAAATGGAGTGTAAATATATTAATGCCAGTTATGCTTCTGTGTCTCCTCTGCACTGCAAAGATGGATTTTGATTTAATGATTTAATTTAACTGGTAACAGTGGTATTGTGTTATTATTCTAATATAATTTAATTTGAATGTTAGAATTTGACATAAAAGGTGATGCATACCTCTAAGTAAAAAAAAAAAAAAAGTCCATGTATGGGTGAAAATGCCCCTGGAACTCAATTTAAGGTTGCAAATATTGCCCTTTAATAAAAAATGTTAATTTCTTTCACTGCTGTGAACTGAGCACTGCATAGAATATGAAAAATATGAATATCTTCGTGAGTCAAGCTGTCAACAACAGGCCTAAACCAGCCATGGTACCAGTACACAAACACAATGAGTAAAATATATATAAATATAGCTGCGAGCAGCGATTACGGGCCCAAGCCGGTGGCACCGCAACCCCGGTTCCTTTAGTTACCTAAAGGCACCGGGGTGGCGGTGCCGCCGGCTTTGGCCCTTCATCGCTGCTCGCAGCTATATTTATTTATATATATATATATATATATATATATATATATATATATATATATATATATATATATATATAAGAAGCCGGTGGCACCGCCACCCTGGTGCCTTTAGGGTTATTGTGCACGATGTGCAAAAACGTAACCCTGCTTTGACTGTCGAAAAGAAGTGTGCTGTAGAGCTTGCATCAGTTTGGGTGCATCAAGTGCGCATCGAGGGCACATATCAACCACAAAGTATGCGTGAGCAACCTTCTGAAACCTAAAATGAAAAATGAGACACCTCATCCATGGGTCTCATGGATTTGACAGACACATGAAATAAGTACACAAGACCGAGTATTCATATGAAGTGTGCCATTTGGGACAGGGCCTATGATCGTGAACCACAAAAGCCACATATATGAGATAATTTAAATATAGAATAATTTTTAATGTCATAGGATGTCATAGCTCAATATGTTTTTCAGCACTTAAATGTGTAAATATAGAAGCCCAGTATTTATCTGGAGGTCTTTGTACGGGTTTATTAATGTAATTATATTTTACGCTTATGTGTTCTATGATATGCAATGGAAGTAAATTTTAATGTTAATTCAATTCAATTTAATTCAAATTTATTTGTATAGCGCTTTTCACAATACATATTGTTTCAAAGCAGCTTTACAGAAAGTGCATTTCAGAAATGTACGTAAAAAATACAGTTAGTTAATCATCATGTATTAATTTAGGGCATAACATATCGCCGGCGTTGAGTCGTCTCTTCACAGGCGTCGAGTCGTCTCATCGCAGGTGTTGGGGACTCTGAAGTCTCCGTGAGAGGCTGGATACAGACTGTAGCTGAAGAACGCTATTTACCTCGGGACTAGCGTCCCGAGATAACAGCAGAAAAGCAGATGGGAAATAATTAGCGTAGCTGCTGTTCATAATATTAATGCATTCGATCTGATTCAACAGTAGTATAAGAGGCAAGCATTATGTGAATGCTTGGCTAAAGAGATGCGTCTTTAATCTAGTTTTGAACTGGGAGAGCGAGTCTGAGCAACGAACAGTATCAGGAAGGCTATTCCAGAGTTTAGGAGCGAAATGCGAGAACGCCCTCCCTCCTTTAGTGGATCTGGATATCCTAGGAATGACCAGAAGCCTCGAATTTAGGGATCTTAAAGAACGCGATGGATTGTAGGGCGATAGAAGGTCCATTAAATATACAGGAGCTAGACCATTTAGGGCTTTATAGGTCAGTAATAGTACTTTGTAATTGATACGGAACTTAATAGGTAACCAGTGCAGAGATGATAAAATTGGTGTTATATGATCATATTTTCTTGACCTAGTGAGAACTCTAGCAGCTGCATTTTGCACTAACTGTAGCTTGTTTATTGAGGATGTAGGACAACCAGCTAATAAAGCGTTACAGTAATCTAGTCTTGAGGTCATGAATGCATGAACTAACTTTTCTGCATCAGAAACAGATAGCATGTTACGTAGCTTAGCAATATTTCTAAGGTGGAAAAAGGCTGTTCTTGTAACATATGAAATATGATTTTCGAAAGACAAGTTGCGGTCTAGTATAACACCCAGGTCTTTTACTGTAGTGGATAAAGTAACTGGACATCCTTCTAAATTAAAGTTGTATTGTACGAGGTTTTGTGGGTAGTTTTTTGGACCAATAAGTAATACCTCCGTTTTATCTGAATTTAATAGCAGGAAATTCCACGTCATCCAGCATTTTATATCTTTAAGACACTCTGTCAATTTAGATAAGTTAGTGTTTTCATCTGGTCTTGATGAAATATATAATTGAGTGTCATCAGCATAACAGTGGAAATTAATTCCATGTTTTCTTATAATATTACCCAGTGGCAGCATATATATTGAGAATAGCAGAGGGCCTAACACCGATCCCTGCGCCACTCCATAGTCTACTGACGTTATCTTCGATTTTTCACCATTTAAACAGACAAAATGGTAACGGTCTGATAAGTACGATCTAAACCAGCTTAATGCCTGTCCCTGAACACCAGTGTAGTTTTGTAGTCGATCCAAGAGTATTTTATGATCTATAGTGTCGAACGCAGCGCTAAGATCGAGTAGAACTAGTATTGAGATACAGCCTTGGTCAGAAGCTAAAAGTAAATTATTTGTAATTTTAACTAGCGCAGTTTCTGTGCTATGATGCGGTCTGAATCCTGACTGAAATTTTTCATAGATATCATTTTCTTGCAAGAAAGAGCACAATTGAGCGGACACAATTTTTTCTAGTATTTTAGATATAAATGGAAGATTTGAAATGGGTCTGTAATTTGCTAAGTTATTTTGATCTAATTGCGGTTTCTTAATAATAGGTTTTATTACTGCCAGCTTAAATATTTTTGGAACATGACCTAAAGATAAAGACGAGTTAATAATATTGAGAAGAGGCTCTTCCACTACAGGTAACACTTCTTTCAGTAGTTTAGTGGGTATTGGGTCTAATAAACATGTTGTTGGTTTCGCTGCAAAGATAAGTTTATTTAGCTCTTCCTGTCCTATAGTTGTAAAGCGGTGTAGTTGTTCTTGAGGGGCGATAATTGTGGCTGAATCATAAGACACCATAGAGGATTGTACATTTACAATTGTATTTCGGATGCTTTCTATTTTCTCATTGAAGTAATTCATAAAATCATTACAACTATACTGTAACGGAATATTTTGCTCTGGTGATGTCTGTTTATTTGTTAGTCTAGCCACGGTGTTAAATAAAAACCTTGGATTATTTTGGTTATTTTCTATTAGTTTGCGGAGATGCTCAGCCCTGGCTGCTTTTAGAGCCTTTTTATAACGTGACATACTGTCTTTCCACGCGATTCTAAAGACCTCTAAATTAGTTTGTTTCCATTTACGCTCTAAGTTACGAGTTTCTCTCTTGATAACATGTGTAGTACTATTGTACCATGGTGCTTTAGTTTTCTCTCTAACCTTTTTTAATCTAATTGGTGCAACATTATCTAATGTACTAGAGAAAATGGTGCTCAAACTGCTAGTCATTTCCTCTAGTTCATCTGTTTGTTGGGGTTCACTGAGCAGCTGAGATAGATCAGGTAAACTATTTGTGAATCTATCTATAGTGGTTGGAACGATTGTTCTGCCTGGTCGATAACGTGGCGCAACATGGCAAATTTCAGCAGTACGTAATATGCACGTTACCATACAATGATCAGTGAGATCGTCACTTTGCGCTATAATATCTATATCGGTTGGATTGGTTCCATATGATATAATTAAATCTAGTGTATGATTTAGACGATGAGTGGGACCACTGACGTTTTGCTTGACCCCAAATGAGTTTAATAAATCTGTAAACGCAGCCCCTAACGCATCATTTGTGTTATCTACGTGTATGTTAAAATCTCCAACAATTATTGCTTTATCGGCATTGACCAATAGATCTGAGAGAAAGTCTGAAAACTCTTTTAGGAAATCAGCATAGGGCCCTGGAGGTCTATATACGGTCGCTAAGGCTAGAGATAATAGGGATTTCTTTCTTACATCTAAGAGCGTAACATTTAGCACAAGTACTTCGAACGAATTAAACCTGTGACCTCTTTTCTGAGTAACATTTAGGATATCTCTATAGATTGTTGCAACACCGCCGCCACGACCGATCGGACGGGGCTCATGCTTATAACAGTATCCTGGTGGAGTAGACTCATTTAGACCGAAATAATCATTTGGTTTAAGCCAGGTTTCAGTAAGGCACAGAACATCGAAATTATTATCTGTGACCATTTCATTTACAATAACCGCCTTAGGTGTGAGCGATCTAATGTTTAGAAGACCTAGTTTTAGAAATTCTTTTTGTTCACTGAGATTTAGATTTTCTGGTTTAATTACAATAAGATTTTTCCTAGATCCTAAACTAGATTTATTGTTTGGCCTCACTAGACGAGGAATAGACACAGTTTCTATATAATGTTCTACACTACTTGTATCAATTAAGTTGGGACAGCAGAGATTGTGATTTGGACTTTGACTTACTAGTCAGATGGTGTGTAACGTCTTGGAGATGTTGTCCGACAGCACAGCCGCTCCGATTCTGCTGGGGTGCAGGCCATCAGCACGGTAGAGCCTAGGTCGCTCCCAGAACAGATTCCAATTATTTACAAAGAGCAGTTTCTGTTCATTACACCATGATATTAACCATTCATTTACAGCAAATAGTCTACTGAACCTTTCTTGTCCTAGTCGGTACGTGGGAAGCGGTCCAGACACGATGATCGTTGCCTCAGGCGCTGTGCTGCGTACCGTCTCGATCAGGCTCCTGTAGTCCTTCTTCAGAACCTCCGTCTGCCGCAGCCGGATGTCGTTCGTTCCCGCGTGCAGCACCACAGCTCCGACGCGCTCGTCACCGTTCAGGATCTCGGGAACATGTGCAGCGACATCTAGAACACGAGCACCAGGAAAGCAGTGAGTGCGCACATTACCCTTACTTGAGGTAGCGCGGACATGACGGACGATGGAACTGCCGATGATCACGGCGTCGTCACGTTCCGACTCGCGAAGAGGGGAGAAGCGGTTCCGGGTGGAGATCTCGAAGACCGGGAGCGGTGGAGAGGTTCTTGGTCTGGTCCTGGCTCGTGTCTTCCGCTGAGGGATCACCCAGGGTCCATGGCTTTGTGTCGGTGCCGGAGTGAATGAAGCCAGAGATGATCGCGTCCTCCTGGGCAGAGAAAGTAGACGAAGTCGGAGTCAAAAAGTTACTAACCACTGACTTGTGAGCATCGGCGCGTGATGTTTCAAGCGCTGATCGCCGATCTCGCAGCTCGGCTTGCCTCTCTAGCAGACCACGGATCTGCTTCTCCACGGACTCCAGCTCCAACAGCACCGAATGCAGCTCGAATGTGTCCTCACCTGCACTCAGAGGTAGCGTTAGACACACATCCGACATATTCGCCATTATAACAGATGAACAGTAAATTAGTAGTGATACTACCAATATCACTACTAATTTAGGACTGAAATCCTGGATATAACCTGTATCCTTTCAGTGAAACGGGTGTAAAATCCGACGGTCGATTGGCGCGAGGCCACGCGTGAAATGCTAGCGGGCTAAAAGGCTAGTAGCTGGGATTCGCAAAGTTGGATCTAAGTAGCGATATCAAAGCAATCCGATTGTTTTTTATAGGGAATAGTATCGAGGATAAGTTCACACGATATAAAAATAGAAAGTACTTGTTTATAAATGAGTGGTAAAGAAGAAAATCAAGGATTAATGAATCAATTCGACGGAGCTCCAAACACAAACAATCACCGCATGCGCTGAGAAATATGGGTGTATTCACAACACATAGCATACGATATAATATCTTAAGATTATTCATCATTATGTTGTCTCTGCCTTTTCTGTTTTAATGATATTCAGAACAGAAAAACTAAATGTTCCTTAATTTTAATTAACACTAACTTTATTCTCATCTGAATTATAAATAATTGATTTCCGTATAAAATGATTTCTGCGCCTCTCTCTCTCTCTCTCTCTCTCTCTCTCTCTCTATCACACACACTGTTCGATCGCGCCCGCGCCTCTCTCTCTCTCTCTCTCTCTCACACACACACACACACACACACACACACACAGTTCGATCGCGCCCGCGCCCCTCTCTCTCTCTCTCTCTCTCTCTCTCTCTCACACACACACACACAGTTCGATCGCGTCGGCGCCTCTCTCTCTCTCACTCACTCACACACACACATACAGTTCGATCGCGCCCTCTCTCTCTCTCTCTCTCTCTCTCTCTCTCTCTCTCTCTCTCTCTCTCTCTCTCTCTCTCTCTCTCTCTCTCTCTCTCTCTCTCACAGTTCGATCGCGCCCGCCCTCTCTCTCGCACGCACACACACACTCCAGCTTGAGAGAGAGGCGCGCACGTTGGAACTGTGTGTGTGTGCGTGTGTGAGAGAGAGAGAGAGGCGCGGGCGCGATCGAACTGTGTGTGTGTGTGTGTGTGTGTGTGTGTGTGTGTGCGTGTGTGTGCGCGCACGCGCGCGTGTGTGTGTGTGAGAGAGAGAGGCGCGGGCACGATCGAACTGTGTGTGTGTGTGTGTGAACAGTGGAAACATACTGCGTCCTTTTTTTCATACAGGACATCATTCAGACTGCAAACTGTTTACTTATATTTGTGTACACTCGCAATAAAACACAACATCCTCAGTCACATACGTAATATATTTATATATAAATATCATTTTGGACACAAGAGGGCAGTATAGCCCTATTTATGATTTTGTGTTTAAACTATCACCCGAAGAGACCCCCTTCCCCTCCTTCTCCCCCTCCCCACACAGACACACACACACACACACACACACACAGACAGAATGGCAGGGGACACTCTCTCTGTCAGAGAGAGGGAGAGAAATTTCTCAGAATCCACATTCAAACCACAATATCTGACTTTCTGTTGGTCGGAGATAATGACTGTAAATTAGAAAGTTGTTCAGCTTGATGAGAACAATATACACGCCAAGTTTTGTAACTGTAGGTAAAACTAACTAAGTTATAACACACTTTATGTGTCCTTTTTTAGTCATAAATTCATTTCCTCACCACGGCCAAACCGTTTGAGAAATCAAAAATCCGTCCGCAATTTAGCATCCTCAATGTCTTGACTTCATGCTGACCGAGTTTCGTGGTGTTTGGATTAATTCTCTAGGAGAAGTATATAAAAAATAAAAGCATGCATTTTCCAAACAACCCATAATAGCTGACTTCCTGTTGAGCCGTCGTTAAACTTAGAGCACGAAAGTTGTTCGGCCCGATGAGATCTAAATATGTACCGAGTTTCATATTATTACATGCAAGCATGTTTGATATATGGACAAGTGTTTGAATCGCATTCCAGGGGGCGCTGTCGAGCCCCCTGCCACGCCCGGGTACCAGCTTCAGCCTGGCCCTGATGGCCGCGGGTTCTGACCTGTGTGCAAAGTTTCAAGAGTTTTCGAGCACGTTAAGGGCCCCAAAACCTTGAAAAACAAAAATAAAAGCATTCTCACTCAGCAGACAAATCCCCCTCCCCCCAAACACACGGAGAGACGTAGGGTCAGAGAGAGAGGAAGAGAAAATTCTCCAAAACATCCACATTCAAACCAAAATATCTGACTTCCTGTTGGTCTGAGCTAATAACTGTAAATTAGAAAGTTGTCCAGCTCGATATGAACAATATACATACTGAGTTTTAAGATTGTAGATAAAAGTATAGACCTAACTGCGTTACCACGGCAACAGTATCTAAGATATCAATAATCCTTTCACAGGTCTACATCTGCCGTGTGTTTACATTATACACATAAAGTTTTAAGCAAATCGGGTAAAAATAAGAGGGTGATTTCAAAGCATTTTGAAAGTGACACACTTCCTGCTGCCAGTTGGTGGCGCTATAACTTTGACTCCCAATAGTCACATCCATGTGATCGGCCTCTTACAGCGAACACACTACTGAAGTTTCATCAAGATCAGTCAATGTATGCAGAAGTTATAACACACTTCATGTTTCCATTATTCACCATAAATTCGTTTCCTCGCCACGGCCAAACCGTTCGAGATATCAAAAATCCCCTGGCATTTTTTCATCCTCAATGTCTTGACTTCATGCACACCGAGTTTGGTGACGATCGGGTGAATTCCCTAGGAGAATTGTTTCAAATTCCTGAGCATGAGTTTCCAAACAACCCATTATAGCCGACTTCCTGTTGGGCTGGCGTAAAAAGTAAGAGTACGAAGGATATATGAAACGATGAGATCTACATGTGTACCGATTTTCATATTAATTCATGCAAGGGTGTTTGATATATGGACATGTTTTCGAATCCCGTTCCAGGGGGCGCTGTCGAGCCCCCCTGCCACGCCCGGGTACCATCTTCAGCCCGGCCCTGAGTGTGCTGTGTGCTGTAGAGCTTGCATCAGTGTGGGCTCTGCAAAAGTGCGCATAGAGGGCACATATCAACCACAAAGTATGCGTGAGCAACCTTCTGAAACCTAAAATGACAAATGAGACACCCTACAGACGGTCTCATGGATTTTACGGACACATGAAATAAGTACACAAGACTGAAAATTCATATGAAGTGTGCCATGTGGGACAGGGCCTATGATCGTGAACCACAATAGCCAATTATATTGATTTTGCCCGGCTATCATTTCCCATGTTTGATTTCTGTATTTGACCGATTGTTTACCGTTGCTGACTACATTCTGCCTGGCCCAATCTGGATTGTTTATTGGACTCTGATTCTTGCTGCCTGCCTCGGCCCTTTGCCTGTCAACCTGGTTTGTCTCTGCCTTTTCTGTTCTTCCCTGTTTGCCATTGCTCACCCTTTCTGTCTTGACCATTCTTAATAAAAAGCTGCAAATGGATCCCCCTGGCCTGACCCTGCCTCGTTACAACACATATGCTGCATCTGCTCGCTATCTGCCGAAGGCTCTGGTAGTTCCGCTTCAGCACTGATGATGTTGTAGGAATAGTGCGCTCTGTTTGGTCTGGATTATTAGGGATTTTTTATTTTATACAGAAATAAGTTATTTATAATTCAGATGAGAATAAAGTTAGTGTTGATTAAAATGAAGGAAAACTTTGATTGTATTGATCTGAAATATAGCACATTAATTTTAAATTCATTTAGGTTCAATTACCAAATATACAATATTAATTTAATTTAAAGCAAACAATACATTTAAATACATTTAAATACATATATGGGTTATATGAATATTTTGGAGAAAAAATAATATGTATATATATTATTAAAAATAATAATATAATAATATAATATATATATGTATATCCAAAAAGACAAGGCCTTAAACTTAAGCTTGAACAAGGGTTAAACTCTTATCACTAACAGACACCAAGGCACAATCACACACACACACACACACACACACACACACACACACACACACACACACACACACACACACACACACACACACACACACACACACACACACACACACACACACACACACACACACACAGTTTAAAAGCAAAAAGATATTTATCCAACCCCATTTAAAAACAGTCTGTGAGTGCCATCTTTTGGACATCCATCATATTGCATAGGTTTTCAAAAATTTTAAGGAAAACATATATATTGATCTAATATATATATATATATAGCACATATGTATAAATGAACAGGCTTGCGATGTCAAGATTGCAATGCTGGAATGTGTGTGTGTGTGGGTGTGGGTGGCTCAGCGCGATTGAACAGTGTGTTACAGATAAAAACATACTCTGTCATTTTCTTCATACAGGACATCATTCAAACTGCAAAGTGTTTACTTATATTTGTGTACACTCGCAATAAAACACAACATTGTGTTTTTGTTAAATAAATTAAAGTAATACATCCACCCGAAATGGCACTAATTTTAAAATTAAACTAAAATGCTCACGGCTGCACGGGCATTCATAACTGTGCACGCCCATGGTGAGGAACGAGCAGAACAGAGTGAACGTTGTTTAGTTTATTCCTAATTCCATAGGAATTAATTGAAAAAGCTCGCTCTACTCTGCACCATTATTAATGTCTTGTGTGGACGTCCGTATTTTACTTCCACTTCCAAGTTAACAATTTTAAAGCTCCCAGCGGTGTCACACGTTAATTAACCGGTGGGAAAATATTGCCATAGTAACATCCCTAATATTTATATATAAATAAAATAGGCCTACCTGATTTTGAACACAAGAGGGCAGTATAGCACTATGTATGATTTGGAATTTATTTTTTATTTTTTTGACTAAACAACCATTGTGGCTGTTTTTAAACTTAAACATAATTCTTTAATTGAAAAAAAATGAATAAAATGGGTTTAGTTCTAATATTTGTATAATTTTATATAAAAATAAATGGTGTATAATTACATTTTTAGAAAGATATGAGACATTTCCTTTTTTTTTACATTAATTTAATCCCTCACCATAGCAAAACCGTTTGAGATATTCAGTATCCGTTCACAATTTAGCATCTTTAATGTATTTTCATCATGTTGAAAAAGTTTGGTGTGAATAAAATAAACTACTTAGGAGTAGCTAAAAACTCAGAATCTGAAATCCACATTCAAACCAAAATATCTGACTTCCTGTTGGTAGTAGCTAATGACTGTAAATTAGAAAGTTGTCCGGCTCGAAGAGTACAATATACATACCGAGTTTTGTTACTGTAGATAAAACTAACCCCCCCACTTTTGTCAAAAGCATTTAGAAAGTGACACACTTCCTGCTTCCAGTTGGTGGCACTATAACTTTGACTCACAATAGTCACATCCATGTGATCGGCCTCTTACAGCGAACACACTGCTGAAGTTTCATCAAGATCAGTTAATGTATGATGAAGTTATAACACACTTCCTGTTTCCATTATTCGCCATAAATTCGTTTCCTCGCCACGGCCAAACCGTTCGAGATATCAAAAATCCGTCCGCAATTTAGCATCCTCAATGTGTTGACCTCAAGCTGACCGAGTTTGGTGGTAAACAGATGCAATCTCTAGGAGAAGTACTTCAAATTCCAGAGCAAGCGTTCTCCAAACAACCCATTATAGCCGACTTCCTGTTGGGCTGGCGTAAAACTTGACCGAGGGAAAGTTGTTCGGCCCGATGAGATCTATATGTGTACTGAGTTTCATATTAATTCATGCAAGCGTGTTTGATCTATGGACCAAGTTTTGGGGACCCGGTTCAAGGGGGCGCTGTTGAGCCCCCATGCCACGCCCGGCTACCAGCTTCAGCCCGGCCCTGATGGCTGTGGGCGCTGACCTGTGTGCAAAGTTTCAAGAGTTTTCAAGCACGTTAAGGGCCCCAAAAGCCCCTGAAACCTTGAAAACCCATTAAAAGCAATAGACAAATCCCCCACACCCCACACACACAGAGACAGAGGGAGAGGGAGGGAGAAAATTCTCCTGAAAATCACATTCAAACGAAAATATCTGACTTCGTGTTGTTCGGAGCTAATGACTGTCAATTAGAAAGTTGTCCGGCTCGAGGAGAACAATATACATACCGATTTTTGTTACTGTAGGTAAAACTAATACCCCATTTTTGACTAAAGGTGGCGCTACTGATTCTATGAGATCTATATGTGTACCGAGTTTCATATTCTTACATGCAAGTGTGTTTGATTTATGGACCAAGTTTTCGGACCCCGTTCCAGGGGGCGCTGTCTAGCCCCCCTGCCACGCCCGGGTACCATCTTCAGCCCGACCCTGATGGCCGCGGGTTCTGACCCGCGTGCAAAGTTTCAAGAGTTTTCGGGCACTTTAAGGGCCCCAAAAGTGCCCGAATAGTCGTAAGAAAAATAAAAGAGAAAAAAAAAAAATATAGCTGCGAGCAGCGATTACGGGCCCAAGCCGGTGGCACCGCAACCCCGGTGCCTTTAGTTACCTTGTTTATATATATATATATATATATAAACAAGCCGCCACCCCGGTGCCTTTAGGGTTATTGTGCACGACGTGCAAAAACATAACCCTGCTTTGACTGTTGTGTGCTGTAGAGCTTGCATCAGTGTGGGCTCTGCAAAAGTGCGCATCGAGGGCATATATCAACCACAAAGTATGCGTGAAAAACCTTCTAAAACCTAAAATGAAAAATGAGACACCCTACAGTCTCATGGATTTAACGGACACATGAAATAACTACACAACAAGACCGAAAATTCATGTGAAGTGTGCCATTTGGGACAGGGCCTATGATCGTGAACCACAATAGCTACATATATGAGATAATTTAAATATAGAATAATTTTTAATGTCGTAGGATGTCATAGCTCAATATGTTTTGCAGCACTTAAATGTGTAAATATAGAAGCCCAGTATTTATCTGGAGGTCTTTGTACAGGTTTATTAATGTAATTATATTTTACGCTTATGAGTTCTACGATATGCAATGGAAGTAAATTTTAATGTTTAACATGGGTGTATTCACAACACATAGCATACGATATAATATCTTAAGATTATTTATCATTATGTTGTCTCTGCCTTTTCTTTTTTAATGATATTCAGAACAGAAAAACTAAATGTTCCTTAATTTTCATTAACACTAACTTTATTCTCATCTGAATTATAAATTGATTTCCGTATAAAATGATTTCAGCGCCCCTCTCTCTCTCTCTCTCTCTCTCTCTCTCTCTCTCTCTCTCTCTCTCTCTCTCTCACACACACACACACACACACAAACACACACAGTTCGATCGCGCCCGCGCCTCTCTCTCTCTCACACACACACACACACAGTTCGATCGCACCCGCGCCTCTCTCTCTCTCTCTCTCTCTCTCTCTCTCTCTCTCTCTCTCTCTCTCTCTCTCACACACACACACACACACAAACACACACAGTTCGATCGCGCCAGCGCGCCTCTCTCTCGCGCACACACACACTCCAGCTTAAGAGAGAGGCGCGCGCCATCAAACTGTGTGTGTGTGTGAGAGAGAGAGAGGCGCGGGCGCGATCGAACTGTGTGTGTGTGTGTGTGTGTGTGTGCGCGCGCGTGTGTGTGAGAGAGAGAGGCGCGGTCGCGATCCAACTGTGTGTGTGTGTGAACAGTGGAAACATACTCCGTCATTTTTTTCATACAGGACATCATTCAGACTGCAAACTGTTTACTTATATTTGTGTACACTCGCAATAAAACACAACATCCTCAGTCACATATGTAATATCACCCGAAGAGACCCCCCCCCCCTCCTTCTCACCCTCCCTACACAGACACACACACACACACAGAGAGTGGCAGGGAACACTCTCTCTGTCAGAGAGAGGGAGAGAAAATTCTCAGAATCCACATTCAAACCACAATATCTGACTTTCTGTTGGTCAGAGCTAATAACTGTAAATTAGAAAGTTGTTCGGCTTGAAGAGAACAATATACACGCCAAGTTTTGTAACTGTAGGTAAAACGAACTAAGTTATAACACACTTTATTTGTCCTTTTTTAGTCATAAATTCATTTCCTCGCCACGGCCAAACCGTTCGAGATATCAAAAATCCGCTGGCAATTTATCATCCTCAGTGTCTTGACTTCATGCTGACCGAGTTTCGTGGTGTTTGGATTAATTTTCTAGGAGAAGTATATAAAAAATAAAAGCATGCATTTTCCAAACAACCCATAATAGCTGACTTCCTGTTGAGCTGTCGTTAAATTTAGAGCACGAAAGTTGTTTGGCCCGATGAGATCTAAATATGTACCGAGTTTCATATTATTACATGCAAGCATGTTTGATATATGGACAAGTGTTTGAATCGCATTCCAGGGGGCGCTGTCGAGCCCCCCTGCCACGCCCGGGTACCAGCTTCAGCCCGGCCCTGATGGCCGCGGGTTCTGACCTGTGTGCAAAGTTTCAAGAGTTTTCAAGCACGTTAAGGGCCCCAAAACCTTGAAAAACAAAAATAAAAGCATTCTCACTCAGCAGACAAATCCCCCTCCCCTCAAACACACGGAGAGACGTAGGGTCAGAGAGAGAGGAAGAGAAAATTCTCCAAAACATCCACATTCAAACCAAAATATCTGACTTCCTGTTGGTCTGAGCTAATGACTTTAAATTAGAAAGTTGTCCGGCTTGAAGAGTACAATATACATACCGAGTTTTGTTACTGTAGATAAAACGAACCCCCCCACTTTTGTCAAAAGGTGGCGCTACTGAGCCCCTGCACCACGCCCGTTTCTGAAACTTTGCACATGTCTACTGGCTAATAAATGTGATGTGTCTATCGAGTTTCATGCAATTTCAAGCATGCTAAGAGTCTCAAAAGCATCAAACAAGAATATTAAAGTTTGATGTGTTGCCATGGCAACATTATCTTAGATATTAAATAATCCTTTCACAGGTCTACATCTGGCGTGTGTTTACATTATACAGATGAAGTTTGAAGCAAATCGGGTAAAAATAAGAGGGTGATTTCAAAGCATTTTGAAAGTGACACACTTCCTGCTGCCAGTTGGTGGCGCTATGACTTTAACTCACAATAGTCACATCCATGTGATCGGCCTCTTACAGCGAACACACTGCTGAAGTTTCATCAAGATCAGTTAATGTATGCTGAAGTTATAACACACTTCCTGTTTCACGTTTCTCGCCATAATTTTGTTTCCTCGCCACGGCCAAACCGTTCGAGATATCAAAAATCCCCTGGCAATTTTTCATCCTCAATGTATTGACTTCATGCTGACCGAGTTTTGTGCCATTTCTTTGAATTCTCTAGGAGAAGTACTTTAAATTCCATTGCATGCGTTTTACAAACAACCCTAAATAGCCGACTTCCTGTTGGGCGGGGGTAAAAAGTAAGAGTATGAGGTATATATGAAGCGATGAGATCTATATGTGTACCGAGTTTCATATTCTTACATGCAAGGGTGTTTGATTTATGGACCAAGTCTTCGGACCCCGTTCCAGGGGGCGCTGTCTAGCCCCCCTGCCACGCCCGGGTACCATCTTCAGCCCGACCCTGATGGCCGCGGGTTCTGACCCGCGTGCAAAGTTTCAAGAGTTTTCGGGCACGTTAAGGGCCCCAAAAGTGCCCGAATAGTCGTAAGAAAAATAAAAGAGAAAAAAAAAAAATATAGCTGCGAGCAGCGATTACGGGCCCAAGCCGGTGGCACCGCAACCCCGGTGCCTTTAGTTACCTTGTTTATATATATATATATATATAAACAAGCCGCCACCCCGGTGCCTTTAGGGTTATTGTGCACGACGTGCAAAAACATAACCCTGCTTTGACTGTTGTGTGCTGTAGAGCTTGCATCAGTGTGGGCTCTGCAAAAGTGCGCATCGAGGGCATATATCAACCACAAAGTATGCGTGAAAAACCTTCTAAAACCTAAAATGAAAAATGAGACACCCTACAGTCTCATGGATTTAACGGACACATGAAATAACTACACAACAAGACCGAAAATTCATATGAAGTGTGCCATTTGGGACAGGGCCTATGATCGTGAACCACAATAGCTACATATATGAGATAATTTAAATATAGAATAATTTTTAATGTCGTAGGATGTCATAGCTCAATATGTTTTGCAGCACTTAAATGTGTAAATATAGAAGCCCAGTATTTATCTGGAGGTCTTTGTACAGGTTTATTAATGTAATTATATTTTACGCTTATGTGTTCTATGATATGCAATGGAAGTAAATTTTAATGTTTAACATGGGTGTATTCACAACACATAGCATACGATATAATATCTTAAGATTATTTATCATTATGTTGTCTCTGCCTTTTCTTTTTTAATGATATTCAGAACAGAAAAACTAAATGTTCCTTAATTTTCATTAACACTAACTTTATTCTCATCTGAATTATAAATAATTCATTTCCGTATAAAATTATTTCAGCGCCTCTCTCTCTCTCTCTCTCTCTCTCTCTCTCTCTCTCTCTCTCTCTCTCTCTCTCTCTCTCTCTCTCTCTCTCTCTCTCTCACACACACACACACAGTTCGATCGCACCCGCGCCTCTCTCTCTCTCTCTCTCTCTCTCTCACACACACACACACACAAACACACACAGTTTGATCGCGCCAGCGCGCCTCTCTCTTGCGCACACACACACTCCAGCTTAAGAGAGAGGCGCGCGCCATCAAACTGTGTGTGTGTGTGAGAGAGAGAGAGGCGCGGGCGCGATCGAACTGTGTGTGTGTGTGTGTGTGTGTGTGCGCGCGTGTGTGTGAGAGAGAGAGGCGCGGTCGCGATCCAACTGTGTGTGTGTGTGTGTGAACAGTGGAAACATACTCCGTCATTTTTTTCATACAGGACATCATTCAGACTGCAAACTGTTTACTTATATTTGTGTACACTCGCAATAAAACACAACATCCTCAGTCACATATGTAATATCACCCGAAGAGACCCCCCCCCTCCTTCTCACCCTCCCTACACAGACACACACACACACAGAGAGTGGCAGGGAACACTCTCTCTGTCAGAGAGAGGGAGAGAAAATTCTCAGAATCCACATTCAAACCACAATATCTGACTTTCTGTTGGTCAGAGCTAATAACTGTAAATTAGAAAGTTGTTCGGCTTGAAGAGAACAATATACACGCCAAGTTTTGTAACTGTAGGTAAAACGAACTAAGTTATAACACACTTTATGTGTCCTTTTTTAGTCATAAATTCATTTCCTCGCCACAGCCAAACCGTTCGAGATATCAAAAATCCGCTGGCAATTTATCATCCTCAGTGTCTTGACTTCATGCTGACCGAGTTTCGTGGTGTTTGGATTAATTTTCTAGGAGAAGTATATAAAAAAATAAAAGCATGCATTTTCCAAACAACCCATAATAGCTGACTTCCTGTTGAGCTGTCGTTAAACTTAGAGCACGAAAGTTGTTCGGCCCGATGAGCTCTAAATATGTACCGAGTTTCATATTATTACATGCAAGCATGTTTGATATATGGACAAGTGTTTGAATCGCATTCCAGGGGGCGCTGTCGAGCCCCCCTGCCACGCCCGGGTACCAGCTTCAGCCCGGCCCTGATGGCCGCGGGTTCTGACCTGTGTGCAAAGTTTCAAGAGTTTTCAAGCACGTTAAGGGCCCCAAAACCTTGAAAAACAAAAATAAAAGCATTCTCACTCAGCAGACAAATCCCCCTCCCCTCAAACACACGGAGAGACGTAGGGTCAGAGAGAGAGGAAGAGAAAATTCTCCAAAACATCCACATTCAAACCAAAATATCTGACTTCCTGTTGGTCTGAGCTAATGACTTTAAATTAGAAAGTTGTCCGGCTTGAAGAGTACAATATACATACCGAGTTTTGTTACTGTAGATAAAACTAACCCCCCCACTTTTGTCAAAAGGTGGCGCTACTGAGCCCCTGCACCACGCCCGTTTCTGAAACTTTGCACATGTCTACTGGCTAATAAATGTGATGTGTCTATCGAGTTTCATGAAATTTCAAGCATGCTAAGAGTCTCAAAAGCATCAAACAAGAATATTAAAGTTTGATGTGTTGCCATGGCAACATTATCTTAGATATTAAATAATCCTTTCACAGGTCTACATCTGGCGTGTGTTTACATTATACAGATGAAGTTTGAAGCAAATCGGGTAAAAATAAGAGGGTGATTTCAAAGCATTTTGAAAGTGACACACTTCCTGCTGCCAGTTGGTGGCGCTATGACTTTAACTCACAATAGTCACATCCATGTGATCGGCCTCTTACAGCGAACACACTGCTGAAGTTTCATCAAGATCAGTTAATGTATGCTGAAGTTATAACACACTTCCTGTTTCACGTTTCTCGCCATAATTTCGTTTCCTCGCCACGGCCAAACCGTTCGAGATATCAAAAATCCCCTGGCAATTTTTCATCCTCAATGTATTGACTTCATGCTGACCGAGTTTTGTGCAGTTTCTTTGAATTCTCTAGGAGAAGTACTTTAAATTCCATTGCATGCGTTTTACAAACAACCCTAAATAGCCGACTTCCTGTTGGGCGGGGGTAAAAAGTAAGAGTATGAGGTATATATGAACCGATGAGATCTATATGTGTACCGAGTTTCATATTCTTACATGCAAGCGTGTTTGATTTATGGACCAAGTCTTCGGACCCCGTTCCAGGGGGCGCTGTCTAGCCCCCCTGCCACGCCCAGGTACCATCTTCAGCCCGACCCTGATGGCCGCGGGTTCTGACCCGCGTGCAAAGTTTCAAGAGTTTTCGGGCACGTTAAGGGCCCCAAAAGTGCCCGAATAGTCGTAAGAAAAAAAAAAAAAAAAAAAATAATAATCCTAAGGAAAACAATAGGGCTCTTCGCCCTTTCAGGGCTTGGGCCCTAAAAAAAAATAAATAAAAAATAATCCTAAGGAAAACAATAGGGCTCTGCGCCCTTACAGGGCTTGGGCCCTAATAATAATCCTAAGGAAAACAATAGGGCTCTGCGCCCTTTCAGGGCTTGGGCCCTAATAATAAAGAATAATCCTTAGGAAAACAATAGGGCCTTCGCCTTTTCAAGGCTTGGGCCCTAAATATCATCTAATTATCATCAACAAAACTTATTGAGAAATTATTGAGACATATTTTTGTCACATATTGCGCACCCCTAATGTAAGGTATTAATTTTGATTTCTTCAGGTCTTAAAAAGCCTTAAATTTGACTTTAAAAAGTGTGCAGATACCCTGCACTCAATATGTTTAATCCCGTTCTGATTTCAGACTTTTGTAAATCCTAATAGAATTCCTAATATTAAGGTAATACACAACCTGCCTTCAAAATAAGGCCCTTAAACGCCACATGAGTTATGGAAATAAACTAGCATTGCTATGGTTTTTAATAAGTGTTTTAGACACAAATTACTAAAGTAGTAATGAGGGAGGCCTTTAATAAATAATAAAAAAGTGTATAAATTTGTGTTCTTCCCTCGATCTTTTTATACACTTCTACTGCCATCTGGTGTTCAGAAAAATGAAGTGCATCAATTAAACCTTTTCATGAGGAAAATGCAGAACTTCAATTGACCATTTGCCGGCCCCTCCCCCAAAACGGCCATTGTCCAATCACACATCATAGCAACCGTTACTATGTGAGCAGGTCAGTCAAACACTGACTCCAAGCAAGATGGCGAAGCGGTGCGCCCACGGCGTTTGTAAATCGGACACTAGGTACCCCGAGAGATTGTCTGGAGAAGTTGTGTTCTTGCCGTTTCCAAAGCCGAAAACACAACGTGAGCGGTGCCTACAATGGATAAAAACAGTGTGGACGACCCCACTCCCAGTTAAATGTGTCGAACATGGTTAACTCGCGTGCAGCGTGCGTGAGACTGAGACACTGAGATTAGCTAGTCAAAGAAACATGGAGAAAGCAGATCAAGAGGATCCACAAAGGAATTACGTTTTCTAAAGTGTTGTTGTTAACATGATATTTTCGGGGGGAGATGAGCAGCAGTCACTAGCAGTGCAGCACCTGTAGACTACAGTTTAGAGGAGTGCACGTTCGCAACGGGGAAAGCATGAACTAGCTTACTTGACAACGTCAGTTCGTATATCAATATCGTAACGAATAGAAATAACCTTAAATAATGTAAAGTTATGGTTATCTGCATCTTTCCGTCTCTTATATATAGTTACTTTTTAAACACGAAAATCGCATTCAGCATGACACGCAAGCGGTTGCCGTGGTAATGAACAACCTGCTTGTTAAAGCGAATGTATAATCCTGTATCTGAGGCAAAATTACTAAATATGCAGCGCGAGTTATATATTTCTAAATCCAAACAATTAGCCACTGAACCAGCTTATAAAATCTTCTTCAAGGTTGTGCTGGTTGCATTTGAGGTACAGTATCATACTTAAGGGAAAAACTTAAGGTGCTTTATTCAACCGGGCACAGGTCATGGGGTTTCTCAGATTTCGCCTGAGACCAGTATAAGCTTCAGCCTCGTAGTCGTGTCTCCTTCATTGCGTATTTTTAATATATCCCTCCACTTCATACTGTAACCCCTTTTGCCTGAATCTGGAGGATATCGCGGAGGTATTGCTCCAAAAAAGGTCACTGACACGCACGGGTATACCTGTTCCCGTCATGGCAATCTGTGGCGCTGGTCATGTTTGACCATTTGTTTGACGGGCGTAGTAACAATAACTAGGGGGCGTGGCTTTTGCGAACGGTCAATTGTAATAAAAACAAACTGGTCTAGATAGTACTTTTATTATTTTAATAACATGCCAAATTTGACCACAAAATCATTATTATTATTACCAAGTTCAGCTGGTTGAACAAAATCTGATCTTACAGACCCATTTCATCTTTGGGTGTTTGTGATTATGATTAACACAACTAGAGAATATTTTAAGGTCATTTTTTTTTCAACTGAATAAGTTAAGATTTAATGTACTCTGAAGATTTGATTGTTTACATACAATATGGAAGGAAGCAACACACATTTCACACAATTTTACCATTTTATTATTTATTAATATTGTATAGGTACATTGTTTATGATTTGCATGTTAAAACAGCTGTTAGGAAGCAAAATAAGTTTTTCCACTAAAGGACAGAAAAGATCAGATAAGATCAGAGGCATATCTATATCCAACATGAACATATATTCCTCAAGCAGATGCTTTTGTCAAAATTAATAAAATAACACAAAACACAACATAATTTGGTATAGTTGTCATAATTCCTGTCTTGTTTTTTTTTTTTTTTTGCTACAAGTGCAACAAGAGTCATTTTAAGTGCTTCAGCATGAATAAAAATAAATTCAGATCACATTTGACATTCACATCTGATTGGAAGATGAACAGCATCACTTCAGATCAAACCCTTATTTAAGCATAATAACTAAAGCAAAATAAGGCACACATTTTCAATTTCAATGAAAATAATATTAAAAAGAATGTCAACTTAAGTTGTATTTTTTTTTACTATAAGTGTCACAAAGGTCATGTGATCTCAGCTTTAAAGACACTGTGATCAATGCTGAACATGAATATTAATCTGGCACTGGTGTTATTTACATAAAACAGCACATTAAGTGGTTATAGAAATACTGCTGTGGCAAAACTTAAAAAAAAAGAAGCATATACTTAAACTCACTGTCTGCAATCACATAAAATATAAGCTGTGAAAACCAAACTAGTATGTTAATAGAGTAACAGGTGTGAAGTGTAACATTAGTAAAATGATATGAAAGAGTTTGATTAACATGTTTCCTGCTTCATCTAAACATGCTTTTGCTTTTTACATGCAAGTTTAACAGTTCAACAGACACAGATTCATTTCTCACATTTACTGGACAGATTCTAGAAGATCATAAAAGTAGAAAATGTTTTTTGTTGTTGCAGCTGGAGCTGAAATGTTGATGATGTCAGAGTGATTGACACTGGTGGGCGTGTCTTATCTCTTTAAAAGTAAAGCTGACCCTTCCTGTTCATTTACTACAGCCACATCCTCTAGAGTCTAGACCAGTCCTTCTCAACCTTTTTTGGGACAGCGCCCCCTATCCAATATTCAGGAGATATTTGATTTGAAAATTAGTGTGAGCCCTGTGTGTGTAATTATATAATGTGCAATTAAGTATAATTAATACAATTAATTTGGTTGGTCATGATTAATTTGTGTTCATAATCAGTAAAAAGAAAAAATCTTCTAACAAGAATAAACACATATGAACAATTCAATTATTATTGTATTATTAATTATTTTTAACTATCTTGAAACTATCCAAGCAGCGTTTCTCGCTCAGATCTGACGGCAGAATTATACATTACCAAAATGTGATTACAGACTCCATCAAATTGTCATTTTCTCCTAACAGTTTTACGAGTTGACAATAATGCCTGACCAGTAAATTACTTGGTGTACAAAGAAAACTTTTGGCACTAGTTAATGCCTAAAAATGTAAATAAGTTTTAGCCTACCTTATAAATAGTATTTAGTTTCATTAATTTAAAAAATTGTCACTGGAGTGAATGGTCACATGATTTAGTGAAAATATATAAGTGGTTCTTAAGTCAATACTTTTTAATGGCTTGTCAACTTTCCATTCCTTCACTGCGTGATTCTAGTCAGTGTCACATTTCTAGTTACATAGTCCAGTCTAGTCACATTTACTTGTTTTGTAAAGCAAAACAAATATTTGTTGCTCATTGTCTGATCACACAAAATCAAAAACTATGAGAATCAAATGCTAATAGAGTAACAGGTATGAAGTGTAACATTATTAACACAATATATGAAAGTGCGTATATAGTAATATAGTAATATTTGAGCGCTGGTCTATGACTGGAAAAATAATAGAGTCGTTGCAAAAGAAACGAGCCTACATACTCTACATGTCGCATTAAACTGGCAGATTTTAGAGTGTTAGGTAATTATTTTGCAAGTAATTACGTTTAATCTTGTCTGGATCCTATCATGCTTTTTTCAAATTTACTTACAGAACGCAATAAAAGCACAACATAATGTGGGATCAAAACACTAAGTACTAGAGTTGAGCAAAAGCCTTTGTTTTGCTGTAAGTGCAACAGGGATAATTTAAGTGCTTCAGCATGAATACAGACTCTAAAAGTCAGATCACATTTACTGTTTGACATTCACATCTGATTTAGATTAGACGATGAGAACCAGATTCACTTCAGAACATTTCTTTGGATAACATTTAAGCAAAATGTAAAATTTAAATGAAATGAAAATCAAAATGCTGGAAAAGTCAGAATGTTAGCTGGTTAATTTCTAAAATAAAAGTATCAAATACATTAAAGTTGACTGACTGTGACTCACAGATGTTTCTGTGTCTCATATTTACAGTCTGATGAATTTCTACATGAGCAGAAGGTCATGTGATCTCGGTTTTAAAGACAGTGATCAAAGCTAAACATGAATATTAATCTGGTATTGTTGTTAATTATTATATAAAACAGCAGACGCAATGGTTAGAGAAATATTGCTGCGGTAAAGCAAAACAAATATTTGTTGCTCATTGTCTGATCACACAAAATCAAAAGCTATGAGAATCAAATTGCTAATAGAGTAACAGGTATGAAGTGTAACATTATTAACATAATATATGTAAGTGTTTGATAAACATGTTTCTTGGCTTTTTAAGCACAAGTTTAATAGTTCAACAGACTCGGTTCATTTCTTACTTTCACTGGACGGATTCGTAATATCAGAAATGTGTTTTACTGCTGTAGCGGAGCTGAAATCTTGATGATGTCAGAGTGATGTTGGCCGTCTCTCATCTCATCACACAGAACATTTTGCTTGTTGAACATCGAGTAATTTCCCATCTTCATCACATTCATTGTCATCCAATATTTGCACGCTTGTGCTTTTATCATCCACTTTTTTGAGTAAGGAATCTGTAAGAACACAAAGAAATATAAAGGATGCATCTACACTTTGCAAACTCAAAAACACAAAAGGTTAGTACATTTGTTTTTATTGTAGTATATTTACAGTGGTCACCCAAATGCCATTTTCAACTTTCAAAAAGGAGTGGAACTGTGACATTTATTTATACGAAGATATTTTGAAAAATTCACAGTGTTTTTGTCCATGTAATAAGTCAACGTTTTTAATGGCTTGAGGATGAAACAAAAAAAATTATGACTGAATTCACATGTTTGGTTCTTCGCACAACCTTTCGATTTAATAATGTAATAATCACATTGACAGAGTTACTCACCAAGAACAGTAACTTTGAATGTCTGATGTATGACTCTGTTGCTGCTGATGATCTGTAGATGATACTTTCCATCGTCTTCTGTTGTGCTCTTTCTGATGGTCAGAGATCCAGTCGTCTCGTCCAGTGTCACTCTGCCTCCGAATCTTTCATCACATCTAGAGGTGTTGGTGGTGTCAGCTATGATCATGTCATGGCATCCAAATGTCCACAGAACCTGATCATCTTTATGTAAATTGGTAATGTTAGGATTTAGATTTATAGACTTTCCCTTCATCACTGGCTCTGACTTCACAGCATCATCTAACACATTTAGAAAACAAACAACATTTAGTCAGACAGATTAAAAGTAGCCGTTACTAAACAGTTTAAACTATGATTGAGTTTTGACCTCTATTTAAACCTTTGCTGGTGTAATTTCAAGACTAAGTTTCATATTTTCATATTCTCAGATCCATCACATCTGCTATTGTGTTGACATTATGCAGTTATATAACCTCTAATAAAAATAAGCCAGTTAACAAAACAGTTAAAGAAGAGATTTCAATACTGTGGATGCAGTTGTGTTGGTGGCAAATATCAACTTTCTTGATTGGAGTTTCAGTGCTTTGAGGATTTTCTTTAGCTATAGTGCTCCATTATTGATTTTGAAATAAAGCATTCCTCAGATTGTGTAAATGTATGTTCATCTTCATTAGCTTCATTTGAAAAAGGTTAGTACATTTGTTTTTATTGTAGTATATTTACAGTGGTCACCCAAATGCCATTTTGAACTTTCAAAATAGAGTGGAACTGTGACATTCATTTATACAAAGATATTTTGAAAAATTCACAGTGTTTTTGTCCATATAATAAGTAAACGTTTTTAATTGCTTGAGGGTGAAACAAAAAAAATAATGACTGAATTCACATGTTTGGTTCTTCGCACAACCTTTCGATTTAATAATGTAATAATCACATTGACAGAGTTACTCACCAAGAACAGTAACTTTGAATGTCTGATTTCTGACTCTGTTGCCTCTGATGATGTGTAGATGATACTTTCCAGAGTCTGCTGTTGTGCTCTTTCTGATGGTCAGAGATCCAGTCTTCTCGTCCAGCTTAACTCTGTCTTTGAATCTTTTATCACATCTAGTGGTGTTGGTGTCAGCTATGATCATGTCATGGCGTCCAAATGTCCACAGAACCTGATCATCTTTATGTAAATCGGTAATGGGAGATACTAGATTGATAGACTCTCCCTCCATCACTGGCACTGACTTCACAACATTACCTAACACATTTAGAAAACAAACAACATTTAGTCAGACAGATTAAAAGTAGCCGTTACTAAACAGTTTAAACTATGATTGAGTTTTGACCTCTATGTAAACCTTTGCTGGTGTAATTTCAAGACTAAGTTTCATATTTTCATATTCTCAGATCCATCACATCTGCTGTTGTGTTGACATTATGCAGTTATATAACCTCTAATAAAAATAAGCCAGTTAACAAAACAGTTAAAGAAGAGATTTCAATACTGTGGATGCAGTTGTGTTGGTGGCAAATATCAACTTTCTTGATTGGACTTTCACTGCTTTGAGGATTTTATTTAGCTATAGTGCTCCATTATTGATTTTGAAATAAAGCATTCCTCAGATTGTGTAAATGTATGTTCATCTTCATTAGCTTCATTTGAAAAAGGTTAGTACATTTGTTTTTATTGTAATATATTTACAGTGGTCACCCAAATGCTATTTTGAACTTTCAAAATAGAGTGGAACTGTGACATTCATTTATACAAAGATATTTTGAAAAATTCACAGTGTTTTTGTCCATATAATAAGTCAACGTTTTTAATTGCTTGAGGGTGAAACAAAAAAAATAATGACTGAATTCACATGTTTGGTTCTTTGCACAACCTTTCGATTTAATAATGTAATTATCACATTGACAGAGTTACTCACCAAAAACAGTAACTTTGAATGTCTGATGTATGACTCTGTTGCCTCTGATGATCTGTAGATGATACTTTCCATCGTCTTCTGTTGTGCTCTTTCTGATGGTCAGAGATCCAGTCGTCTTGTCCAGTGTCACTCTGCCTCCGAATCTTTCATCACATCTAGAGGTGTTGGTGGTGTCAGCTATGATCATGTCATGGCGTCCAAATGTCCACAGCATCTGATCATCTTTTTGTAAATCGGTAATGGGAGATACTAGATTGATAGGCTCTCCCTCCATCACTGACTTCACAGGAGCATCTAACACATTTAGAAAACAAACAACATTTAGTCAGACAGATTAAAAGTAGCCGTTACTAAACAGATTAAACTAAGATTGAGTTTTGACCTCTATTCAAACCTTTGCTGGTGTAATTTCAAGACTAAGTTTCATATTTTCATATTCTCAGATCCATCACATCTGCTCTTGTGTTGACATTATGCAGTTATATAACCTCTAATAAAAATAAGCCAGTTAACAAAAGAGTTAAAGAAGAGATTTCAATACTATGGATGCAGTTGTGTTGGTGGCAAATATCAACTTTCTTGGTTGGAGTTTCACTGCTTTGAGGATTTTCTTTAGCTATAGTGCTCCATTATTGATTTTGAAATATAGCATTCCTCAGATTGTGTAAATGTATGTTCATCTTCATTAGCTTTACTGTAATATGCTGTCAACCATTGCTGAGAGCTGAATAGACGCAAGTAAAAGGACATTCTCTCTCTCTCTCTCTCTCTCTGATGGCTAAACTAAAGATTGTTAAAAGACTTGAGGTACTCACTGGGAACAACAATGAATGTGAAAGACTTGAAGCTCTTCTTTTTCTTGTTGGTAATCTGTACATAATAATCTCCATAGTGTGTGTATCTGAAGTCTGTGATGGTGATGGTGAGATGTCCAGTGAGATCCCACTGCAGTCTGTCTTTAAATATCCAATCCTCAGATTTAAATTCATCGCCCTGTTTACTGAATCTAGCTATGGTCATATATGGGCGTCTTTTATTAAAAGATTCTCCAAACCTCAAGATTATCTCATCATCTGTCTGTATTTTAGTTTCAGTGTTTAGTTTGAGATCACCTCCCTCCATCACTGACAGAGTCTTCACTTCATCTTTTTCATCTCCGAACACTCCTAAAAATACAAACAGAAACAGTTAGAGATTAAACAAATAAAACATTCAACAGAGTTCATTAAGTCTTGACTAATAATTCTCATGAGACTAATAAATCTTATTTCACTTTCTACAATCATTTGCACTGGTAGAAAGTTGGTTCTTTAAAGGTCTCTAATAAAACTCTAAAGTCACATCTCAAGTTCTAGAGAAAACTACAAGTTGAATGTTGAAATGCAGACATAGACATAAATCAAATGATTGTGCAGGGGAATATTAGGTCAGTTTTCTGAATATTTGCTTTGTATTGGTAATATAGTAATCCTGTCTGAAAGCTGCTTTTAAAAAGGCTACATAAGCACTATACAAATACATCTGACTTGACTTGATAAATGACACACTTGCAGTCTCTACTAATGACTTGATGAGTTGAATCATGTGTTAAATGAGGAATATGTGCAGTGATGGCCCTTCAGGACAGATTTGATCTACGAAGGAATGGCTCATGAACATTTATAATCAATACAGTTACAGTATATTTTCATAGTACAATAAACATTAGCATTTTAAAACTAAAGCTCTGTTTTGTTCTCCTGAGAGCATAAAGTAACACTTGCCCGCAATTCTTGCTTGTCCACAAAACCTCTGGATTCGACCCATAAAACCTGTGATCACTGATTCATTCTTTTCAGTGAAATCTGTAAGAAAAGAGAGATGAGAAACACGAAACACAACACAATCACATCATTTAGTTTTGCACAGAGATTTTCAAGAACAGTAACTTTATAAAACTCTTATGATCATTTCTCAAATGAGAACGAACATATGCACAGAAAACACACATACGCCTCTTCAGATGTGAAATCTAGAAATCACAAATGATCTTGTTTGCAGCTGAATGGTTTCAGATCTCCGCCTTGTAAACGATGGCTAATTAATGTCATTAACATACATAAGAGCCGCAGTCAACATCCGAATGCTTTACTTTATAATGCCGAGCATTACCAAATACTGCAGTTCTCCGACAGTCCGACTCTCTGCCACAAGGAAAAGTGTGTCCGTCTGCTCAGAACCGGACGCGGCTCTAAGCACTTTGACATGACAAAGACCGTTTTTATGAATATGAACTTTGCCATGGTTTTTAGCGTACGCACACACCAAGTTCAAATCTGTGCATACACACGTTTTATAATTTTTTTATAAATTAAGCCCCAGATCTCTGTTGTAGGATTAAACCATTTGTTTTGGAGAATATTTTTATATTATTTGCCTGGAATCCAAAGTTGACATACTTGGTTATATTCAGATAATATTTAAAAGGTCATGTCATGCAGCGCTCATATATACAGTTGTGGTCAAAAGATTACATACCTTGCAAAATATTCTTATTTTACCAAAATAAGAGTGATTTTAAAAATGTCATGTTTTCTATATTACTACTACACTGATTAATCTATTTAACATAACAGATGTTTACATTTAGACAATCACTCCAAAAGTTTACGTACGTTTGATTCTTAGTACCGCAAGTCATTTTCATCGCATGTTACTGACTTCATAAGTATGCAAATAAAAATCCGGAGGATTACAGATGTGTAGTAAAAAAAAACAACAAAAAAAAACACATAAAATATTATTCCTCGTGATGTGAATCCTTTAAAAAAAAGCGAAATATTGTCAATGTGAAAATGACACGGTATATAATTCTTCATTTCACCATGTGTCATATTTATGTCACACTGTTTGCCAGAAAAATTAAACATTATGACAGACGATTATTACACTAAAAAGACTTTCAGTACTCACCATCAAAAACAACACTGAATGTCTTGAACATTTTGTTAGATACGGGATTTGATAATGCTATATAAATTCCAGTGTGTTCAGTTCTGATGTTCTTGATGGTCAGAGATCTCTGTTTATCCAGCTGCAGTCTGTCTCTGAATCTCCCATCAGAATCCTCAGATTCATTGTCATTTTCTATTGATGTATCAATTTTGTTGAAATCATTTTCTGCAAACATCCAGTCTATATCACTCCCCATCTCTTCTGAAAAATCTAGAGTGACATCATCTCCCTCCTTCACTGACACCATCTTCACTTCACCTGTGTTGAGAACAAAAACACAGACGACATGAAGGAACTGAAATTAAACTTTAACAACAGTCAGTAAACAGATTAAATCAACTAGTGGTCAGATCTTTTTAACTGGGAGACCGATGTGAGGCATCATGAAACAAGACCAGCTTTCTTCTATTACATAATCAAAAGGTAAAAAGAAATCTTAATCCAGTGCCTTTAAACGGGTTAATGTCAGGATGTGGTAGGGAACGCCATTACACACCTCCGAATGAAAACACAGGAGAAGCAGAAACAAGCAACAGGGCCTGTCCAAATACACACACTTGCAGTCTATGCACTTGACCACTTGTCTACTAACATGACGTATTTCCTCTATTTGGCCTAAGTGTTCAAATGGGCATGAAGACTGCAAGTGTGTGTAGAACTTTTCATTACCCAAATGGACACACTAAAAATGAGTGCTTACAGAGATTTATTTACACATTTTAATTTTCAATACTTTGCATTTGAAAAATTTTAAATGTTTGTTCAGTAGTCCCTATGTAACAGAAGACACATAATACAAATTGTGGTAAAATTTTTTGTTTTTTTATAAATCTATTAAGTGATAAAAAGCAGTTGCCAATGTTACAAAATACACATACTCATCTTTGCACCAATAAAATTACTACCAAATTATTTGTAATATCTAATTAATCTAACTTAGTGGAATGTTTTCCTCCACATCTCGCGATTTTGGGGCATGAGCGTTCCCGAACATGATGCATCATGGGATATGCTTAGCCTCAAAGACCGCTCTGAAGCGGTATTGAAGACAGTGTGTGTTTAGTGTGTGTGAAAGGCCCACTGAAGTACCTTGAAACGCGCAGCATTATTCAATGTGTTGACGTAATTTCCACTGAAAAAGGAAAACAGGGCGGGACATCGAACAGCTCCTCCCCTTTTAAAATAGCCTTTATATCACAGCTCAGCCAGAGCCATTGAGCTCAGTAAAGCCACAGTTTCTTCCTAATGTCCATCTTATCGCTTTAAAATATAGCATTCTGTGCAGAATTCATAGGGGGCCGATACGTTTTCTGCACTGCGCCGACTTGATCATATAATCTCTGTGCTTTGTGTCTCTGGATCGGAGCTGTGGATGATTGCGTGATACTAACGTGAAACCAGACTTCATTTGCCCCGATGGAAAACATATTTACATCGTTCCCTATGCCCTATATAGTGCACTACATGTCATTAACCATGTAGAAAATAGTAAATGTGTGAACAAGTGACTGATTTCAGCTGCAGCTTCAGCATCTATTTATACTGTAGGGGCGGAGCTTCAGATTTTAGAGAGCATTTGATTACAGAAAATCTGATTAGACAGAAAAGCTGCAGAGTGATGTCATCAAAATTATTGATCCATATTGGCAGAAGTGAGAAACTAAGTTTTGAATGCTTATATCTTCTAAATGCGAATTTTGAATTTTTTTTAAGCACACTAGCTTATAGATAACAGTAGGGCAAACATATTCATACCAAATGCCAAAAGTGCTTTGGCATTTTTAAGGTTCTCCTCATTTGAGTGTAGCATGTGTTATCTTCCCGGTCAAAAGTGACCGGACACCTAAAAATTAATCTTCCTCCACCCCACTAAAACCAATGGAATTTATTTTTGTTCAATAATATTTTGTCTTTTTTATTTTGTATTTTGAGAGTATTTGATGGCATTTTTTTATATTTATACAATAATGATGGTCCATTTTTGCCATTAAAAATAATATATATATATATATATATATAATATTTTTTTTGAAGGCAGATCAGCCCCATCTGGTGAGAGTATGATAAGGAAACGCAGAAGCATTGTGTAACCACTAGAGGGCATGTACAGCTCTCTGTGGAGAGGCTTGTGAATTCCCTAGTTGTTTTTGGAAACATTTACCTAATTCTTTTTTAGGTGGATTTGAATATATATTTAAACGATCTCAAAGACTATTTCTGATCAAGTTTTAGATATTATTTTGTTAGAAATAGTGATTTAAAACTCCCAGGTGCTCCTCATTTGGGTGTAGCACTTGTTATCTTGTTATCAGAAGTGACCGGACACCTAAAAATGAAACTTCCTCCACCCCAGTAAAACAAATGTAATTTATTTTTGTTCAATGATATTTTAATTTTTTATTTTGAGAGGATTTGAAGTACTTGTTAATATTTATGCAATAATTATGGTTAATTTTTGCCATTGAAAATAATAAAAAAAATCTAATTTTTTAAAATATTTTTTAAATTAATGCAGTATTTCAGATTAATAGAGAGACTGGCCTTTTAAATAATATTTTCTGAAGTCAGATTAGCGCCACCTGTTGATAGAAAATAAAATAAAACCTCTCATTTCATGGTGTTACCACTAGATGCCTGTATAGCTCTCTATGGAGAGGCTTGTGTTGTTTCTCTAGTTGTTTTTGGCCAAAATTACCTACTTTTAAGATGTGGATTAAAATGTTTTTTTTTTTTTTTAATTCTCAAATAATACTTTTTGTCAAGGTTTATAAAAAAAAATTAATTAAAATTGATGTGAAGTGTACACATATTTGCATTATTATTACTACTACAGTCAAACCTGAATACAGAGAAAGCATTTTGTTACAGGTAACATTAAAATTCAATAAAAAAAAATTACAAAAATAAACAGGAATGCTTTATCACAGCTTATTATTTATATATTTTTATTATAATTAATAATGATATAAATTCTTCTTATTATAATAATTAATTATTTTAATTATTTATATATTACTATTATTATAATAATAATTACTGTTTAATCCATCTGAAATCTGATCTCATTTCAACCTCTTATTTCAGTCTTCTGACTCAATTATGCTGTATTGTAATAGCCCTACCAGTTCATTTGTGTTTATAATTGTGTGCGTCTGTTTTTCACTATTGATGTTTTAGAGTTTCACCCCTTCATTGCTGAGCACTTTTTTTTTCTGCATCGTGGCCGATTTGTAGAGAATTTTTGTCGATTCCCCATTAATTTCCTATGGGTAGGTCATTTTTGACCGAAGAGCACAAGTGTTACTATTTATTTACGACCACTTAGCCTGCTCGAATCATGCCCTTACATTTTTTTTTGTGTGTTCACATTCCAAATGCCATAAAAGTCACCAAGTTTCCTAATTTTTCAATGAAGCTGTGATTTTTAAAAATTCAAAACAGATTTTTTTAAATCACAATTCATTTGTGTGTTTGTGTATACAAGTGTGTGTATACGTGTGTGTGTGTGTGTGTGTGTGTGTGTGTGTGTGTGTGTGTGTGTGTGTGTGTGTGTGTGAGAATGGGTGTGTCTTTGCACTCTTGATGTTTTAAAGTTTCACCCCTTCATCGTTGAGCACTTTTTTTCTGCATCGTGGCCAATTTGTAGATTGTACACACATTGTGTTTTTGTCAATTTCCCATTCATTTCCTATGGGTCGGTCATTTCTGACAAGTGTTACTATTTATTTACGACCACTTAGCCTGCTCGAATCATGCCCTCATGTTCACATTCCAAATGCCATAAAAGTCACCAAGTTTCGTACCATTCCGACGAAGCTGTGATTTTTAATAATTCAAAACAGAACATTTTTCGGTCAGAAGCAATCGGGGGGACAGAGGCATAAAGTCAAGAGAGAAGTTCATAGATAGAGAGTCCATAAAAGCAACGGGACAAAATATTTCAACAACGTTTTTGAGGAATTAGGTGATTCAGATTTGTCTTGGCACAGCTACTAGAACAGCGGTTTTCAATATATAGATTTCATGTGACGTCACACAGTGGTGCGGCCGCCATTTGTAGGACCAAATTGCAACATGCGCCGTCTATCTGCTGTGCTGTAAACTGTGATAACAGCAAATCACAAAGAAATGTTGAGAAATTAACGCTGACCTGGAAATTTAAATAAAAGTAAAATAGCAAATTACAGGTTAGCTAGCTAAATTAAAACATGTAGTTTACAATTGGAACACATATTAGCTTATTCTAGACCGCTATCTATATTTACATTAGTAACCTTAGTTATACGTTTGGCTGAATTATGTTGTTGTTACCTGCTTCAGTATGCTAAACTACTGCTCACTGTTTCTGCCTTAATACATTTTTAAATGAATAGATTATTAGCTTCTGCGTGATTTGTATACATTTCTGAAATGCATAACCTGGACAGTGGACACTCTAAATTGTAATGTAGACACATGCATTTTCTGTAAAGCTGCTTTGAAATATTGTGAAAGCGCTATACAAATAAATGAGAATAGAAAATAAAGGTGTCCAAACGTCCCTGATAATACAAGAGATGTGCTTTACCGACATTATTAGCAATTCAGTTCAGCGATATTTATGTTCAGCAATTACTCGTGTAACGTTAATATCGCTTGATTAACAGAGTACCCTTCCTGTTATCAAGAACATTTTCTTCATGGGGGCATTTAATACAATCAGATGTACTGTACAAAAACATTACGATGTCCAGCAATCGATTTAAATAGTACATTGGGTTTAATTTGTCATTTAATGAGATCTAATATATGTTGTTAGTACTGAGAATAAATACATAGATCCGACCATTTTATACATGTACTTTGATGGTCCAGTGGCAGAACTTTTGCCAAGCGCGTCAGAGGTTCTGGGTTCTAATCCTCATTCGTATAGTTTTTTTTTCCTTATTAAAACCGATTATGTCTATCAGTGGTTATATATCAATCAGGGACACATTTCTGTGCATTTTATTTCGTGATTTCACCGGAACGAATAGAGTCTCCGAAACGGATTAAAGCACGCATCCATGTGAAGACTGTGCGGTGTGCGCGAGTCACAAGAGAACACTTTATCTGCACCACTGATCGCAGACTCAACGAGCACTTTGATCACTTGATTTCAAAAATAACACATTTCAGCGTGCTAGATCACCTCTTATTTAACAAACGAACGAAATTAATGCTCTGCAAGTTAACTGGAGATATTTTATTTATTTGTATTGGTACATCCGTGCCACGAGAGGTTTCAAAAGTGGTGGGGACAATTCGACCCTAGCAAAAAGTGATGGGGACATGCCCCACCCGTAAATTACACCCCTGCCTTGAGAGCTTCGCCGGTGTGTGGACGAGGTAGATGTAAATGTCAGCAAACGTAAAACAAGGCAAGTTTTTACTAGACTTTAGTGGAGTCAGCAGTTCGTTTAACAGTAAAAATGGATCTATACCCAAAGTATCTATTTTATTTAAATACCGTTGCTTTTCATCTGTAGTGAGGTGTGCTATTTTAGTGTGCGACATCTTTCCGATCACCAGGGAGAGGTTATGCAATTTAAAGCAAAGGTCCTAAAGATGGCGGCCACAACAAAAAAGTCACGTGACTGAAACCCATCTATAGGTGAGGTGCGCCTCCCCTGGGGGGCGCCAAAGAGCCACAAGGGAGGCGCCACACGCGAAGAAAAAAATAACTGTATGCAGCTATTAATATCGCAGGGCTTAAAGTATTCCGGTAACGCATGCGATACATTTGTATATGATCACGCTCTTATTCACGCAAATACTTTTAAACCATTCATTCGCGACAAGACGAAAAGAGAACGCGCTGTCAGTGAATGTCCTCCTGACACACACACACACACAGAAAGACGCGCGCCAGTATCGAGTTCTCTTTCGCGCTTGAACGAACAATAACCCACACATTTATGCCAAAATGTCAGTTTTGTCGAGTATCCTCACAAGAACAGTCTTAAATGAGTTAAATAAAATCTTAAATAGATGTAAAGAGTAGTGAGAGAATGAGATGCGGCAGATCTTAAAGTGACAGCGCACTCATTCTCTCTGTCAGTAAAGTTAAAGTGTAAGTTGCAGGTTAACCACCACAACCAATTAATGTGTAGATTAAAGTGCTCAATATGTAAATATTAAAAAATGTCTGTCTTAAAATGCGTTAAAATAACATTTATTGGGGTTTCTTCAAAGGTAGCATGTTTTTTAATGTAACTGGGTGATGACGTCATAAAAGGGAGTAGCAACCCATACTCTGCTAGATTCCTTCTGTTTGTGGCTTGACTATGGACAATTTTGAACCAGTCGGGCGTGAGAGAGGGGAGGAAATTGCCAGAAATCATGGCCCTCAAAGAGTTATCAATGCTTGGTGTGAGGAAAATGAGTGGAGGGTTGGCCAGGTGTCATGGTGAGTAGCTAGAGCTAGCCTAACGTTAGGTTAACCTGGTGCTAACCCGGATAAAATTAGGGAACAAGCCAAAGTCTTTTCAAAATCTTGTCCTCATGTAGAAAAGCAAGGAGGGACAACGACTGAAGACATTATTTACTTACATGGTGTTAGTAGTCCTAATCAGAGCTGTAGAGATGCACACACTGCACAGGCACAATGGCGCTTTTGCTGGCATCTGCAGACAGAACGCGATATTGCGCAAATAATTAGCGATGCTCATTGTCAGAAAGAAAAAAAGAGATCGATGTCCCTATCGCTGTGTTTGACAGGTGTTTGTGTGGGCTATGCCACCCAATGGATCAGCAGTGGAGAGTATGTGCTGCCGTGAGGTGAACGCGTTTTGGAGTTTAGTGGAAGCAGCTCGACCCGCGCCGCGACACCGCACCCGGTGTTCAGACGATTTGTGCTGCCTTGTCGGAAAATGCTACCCAAGCGCGAATCGATCACAGAGAATGTCGATTCATTCTCTATTGTTTCCATAATGGTGTAAATCTCACAATATTATGACATCGTTATTTAATTTAAAAATTTGTATGGGGAGCATATTTTGATATTTTAAATGTACTAGCAATTATCACATTTGATATAACAAGTAAAAATGACATTATTGTATATTATATGAAATACAATTATAATAAAATTTGAAGTTATGAGTACTGTATACTGTACTGTCTGTTTTTATTTTTAAAACGGTGTGAAAAGTAAAAATTATCATCAAATAATCCATTAATCTGACGTGCCTCACGCAGCAGCATCCTGGTTTTGACACATGCTGCCTGAACCCGTTTGTTTTGCGAATAGTTTACACTAATTTCAGGCAGAATCACGGTAATCTCATAGACAGCACACACGAGTATGTTTACAATTGGGTTATCTCATTCATCAACACCATTTTTGCTTGCTGAGTTAGGTCTCCAATATAACTGCTAGCCTACTTGCCATTAGACTAACGCTAACTCTAGGCTTGGAGTCCCTTTTATGACGTCACGCCCAGCCTAGTGGAAGGGAGAGGGAGTGTAAAAAGTACCAACTTTTCATATTATATTCAGCATTTTGGTATAAAAAAACATACAAAAACAATGGTGGGCGGTTCTTATCTTTATGTTTAATAAGCACATTGCATTATCTTCATGAAAAACCTGCAATTTACACTTTAACCAAAGAACAAAGGGAACAGAAAATTACTCACTGCTCTTGACTAAAGAACGCTTGTAGCTTTAAAAAGGATTAATCTATATTTCATTTATAATTTATGCAGTGCAAACTGTTTTATAACTTTATTCAATTTCTGTATATCATATCTATTATCATATCTATGTATTTCATACCTGTTAGACAGGAAAGGTAGACTCAGGACTTTAGCCCCCGATATCGGTAATTGTGTGTAAAGCGTGTATTAGCTTTAAAATGCATCGTTTCCTTGTCCCAAGTCAACAAAAGTCAGCATTAAGGGATGAGACAGGAGCCATCAAAAAACGTAGGAAATATGATCCTGAGTAGTCGGGGTCCGAGGCTGCACCTCTGCCGCAGTGTGTGATCTGCAAGGAGGTGCTAGCAAATGATAGCATGAGACCATGCAAACTTCGGTGTCACATTGAAACTAAGCACACCAATTTAGTGAACAAGCCAGTTGAGTTTTTTGAGAGGAAGCGTGATGATTTGGAGTCACAAAAAAGCATAATACAGTTGTTTGGCGACAGAAGCATCTTATCGTGTCACGTATAGCGAAGGCAGGCAAACCCCATAACATCGGCGAAACATTGCTACTTTTGTTGACCTGTGGTTAGGCTTACTGATGTTCAGTGATTTTAAAAGTAGCCTCAATTACGCCTGCATAAAGTTGGAAATGATTTGCTGTTGCAAAGAATAGTTTATGAATGCACTTTTAAAAAAGTTGTGGAAATAAAATGTCTTCAAATACAATATTAAAAAATATTTACATTTTATCAGTTTTTATTGAAACTCACCATTGCCTGCCTGGAACACACAAAAGATGGCATTTACTGCAGAGGCGTGTGTGGGTTAGGGCAAGCGGGCGAGATTTTGGGGAAGGGGGGGGCTCGGCTGTCCTAACCCACTGTAAGGGGAGGCTCACATTCACCCAATTTGAAAACCCCTGTACTAGAAGATTTACAACTGTCAGACTGTCGTCAAGCTCAGTTTGAGCCTGCGCAGTCGCTCATCCATCAGACAGGAAGTGCAATAATCGGGCTTCAAGTTTCTCCGTTGAAATCAAGGGGGTCGCTGTGTGCATTTCTTTTACAGTCTATGGTCGGGACTCAAACTCAGGTCGCCTGAAACTCAATCGTGCTTTATGTCGGTGTGTTGTGCTTCCCACAAGACTATCAGCGCAAAATCTTTTGATCATTGTTCTGAATCTGGTCTAGACGTAGTCTTTGGAAAAAAACAACACGATGTTCCCAGCTTTTTTAAAAAAATGTTTTTGATGAAAAGTACCCACATTAAAGTGTTAAAGCTAAAAAAAAAATCTGTTCTGGTCTGTTCTTTATTTTGACATTGTATGTTCAGATAATCATACAACAAATTATTCTCGGGGCCATGAAAATTGTGAAAATCATCAAAATCATTATTAAAAAAACTGGTGGGAAAAGAGTTCAATTGAATAAAATTGTAAAACCCCCATGGACATTTTTTTAAGGAATAATATACATATTTCTATTTATACCAAGGTGTATTTTTAAGTAAAAAATACACTTTTTAGTAAGTCATGAACACCCGGTAAAAAGTTACGGGGCCTTTGAATATTGGTGTGCAATATGTGAACTTTGGAGTCAAAATGTGGAGAATGAAGGTCATTAAGGTCAATAAAAAAACACATGTCTATCTACTAAACTAGTGGATCTAAAAGAGTGCTTTACACCCTGTATGAAGGGGGGAAGATATTATAAAGAGGGCGAGAGAAACTTCCTGCGTTGCATGCGCTTCTTCACTGCCTTCTCCTTATATAGTGTCAAGTGACACTTGTGTGAACTAACAGACATTGTTAACTCAAGTATAACAGACACACTCAAGTGTGCTCCAGGCTGGAATGTGGAGAAGATATCGAGTGAACACATAAAACTGGCTCAGTTTTAAAGCAAATTAAAGGCTTGAAATACAGAACACAAATCATGTGGAAAACTGTTTCGTTTTTTCTAAATACCAGTATACACGATTTGTTTGTTTCTTACATCAGTCAGAAAAAAAAGAAAAGTTTCAAAGATTGGCAGCACTACAAAAAACTGAGAACCACTACATTAACTCATTTGCATACTTAGCAATGATAATTTTTAGGATTTTCCACTCCATTAGTTGCTTTTAAGGATAAAAGAAAGCAATGAACCAAAACCTCAAGCTGATTTGTTTTGAGTGTATGTATTATAATTATTATATACTGATAGTCTGTTATTGCTGTTTTGAAATTATTAACATTGCATTGTTGTGCTCAAAAAACAAGACAAGGCACAATGCTGTTCTGAGTTGTCTGACAAGAAAAGACGAGTTATCTTCTCCAAAATAAACTGTTTGCATTATTAGGTCTCTACAACCTAATATCTCTACAAGTCATCCTCATTTATATAGCGCTTTTAACCATGTAGATTGTTTCAAAGCAGCTTTACAGAGATAAACATATAATTTAAGGTAACAGAGATTGGTTTAGTTTTATAGTGGTTCTTGAAAAATGTTTTTTCCAGCTAAAGTTAGTTTTGATTGATTCACTTCCGCCTAAATGATCATTTGTTATTAAATTAGGGGCCGCTAAGCCGACACCGTTCTCTCTAAACAGACTTTAAACGTGAACCTGTGATAGACGCTGATGGCGTTCACATGCGCATGAACACCCGATAAATCTCTACAGTTATAGAGCTCATCTCTAACCTCTCCCAAATGTACATTCTCCATAGTTTTCCTTTTTTATCCCTTTAAGATTATTTTTTATTTACAATTAAAGATGCTACATAAGAAAGTAATAATGTTTATTATTAATAATCTGAGGTGTTTGATATGAATCTGACTGTTGTGAACTGTTCAATATGTTTATGAAACGCTAACCTAAACTACTAAAACCAGATGAAATCAACTCACAGAAACAGAATTTCAGAGCATTCTCTGTAAATGACAGTTATGTTATCCATGAATAATTATTATATTATACTACACTAAAGTAATCACTTTAAATCTAAATATAACAATTATTACATTGATAGACATTTAAATCTACTCACCAGAGAAAATAACTTTATATTTTCTGTATGCGTTCCCTCCTCTGCTTTTGATCTCTAGAACATAAACTCCAGCGTCTGTTTTTCTGGTGTTTCTGATGATCAGAGATCCAGTGTGAGGATCCAGCTGCAGTCTGCCTCTGAATCTCTCATCACACCAATAGGTCTTCTTGTCATTTTCACTCATTGAAGCAATAGGAGACTCTTTACCGGAGACACGTGTCCACAGCATCTGATCACCTTTCTTTATGTCATGATGAGACTGTAGGAAAGCACATTCTCCCTCCTCACGTTTAACAGTCTCAGGTTTAATTGAATCTACAGAACACACAGAAACAGTTAACAGACATGTTAAAAATGTCAGTAACCAGATCCAACTGTGATCAGTGAGTTTATCTAATATATGTAAACTATAATAACAAAAACAATATACTGTATGTATTTTTTATCCTAACTAGATTCCTACTGCAGCTTATTCTGCAACACAGTGGACGATCATAACCATTGCATTGCTCTGCAGACAATACTAGAGGTTCCATTCATCCTAATATAATAATAAAAATATATTTTTCAGAGATATAACTCTGAAAAGTCAAGTCACCTTTATTTATATATAGCGCTTTTTACAATTCAGATTGTTTCAAAGCAGCTTTACAGAGATAACAGGAAAATAATGTTGTAATAATATTGTTAAATATAAAATGAAATGAAAACAAGGTACAGTCAAATATAACAAGTCTGGCCATTTGCATTTAGATTTTTTTTTTGGAGGGAGAGTGTGTTTTGTTAATAGTTAATGTTAGTCTTGTTACATATGTGTTTTAATCTGCAAGGTGAACATTTAAACTGACTTATTAATATATAGACTTTGCAACTTCAAGTCTATAACCAATAACCAAATTATACTTTGAAAGTTTAAAACCAATGGTCACCAATGCCACACATTGCAGTGTATCATATTCCAATATTTCATCAAAGCATGTTTCTATATGCATAAAGAGATGGTATTGACATTAGTCAGGGTAGCGCCATGTTTCATTTTTTTACAGGAATAAAAACGAGGAGGCTGTGAGGGAGAGAAGTAGTCAGTGCTTTCAATGGATTTTACTGTTGTTCAACAACATATCGATTGTTCAGCGGATACACTGGCAGTGCACGCCAATATAAAGACTGTAAGTCTATCCCTCACAGCCTGGTTTTGTTTAATTCAATAATGTCTAACCTGACTAAGGTCTATACCCTGAATATCCACACACTCTGGAACTGCTGGATTTTAGGGTTGTACATGAAGAAACAACAAGTATTATTAGAGTATTATATGACAGTGTTCACAAATTAAATAATTTTTTTACATTATATTTTCAATGTTTCATGGCAACATCGACTGTCTATGGGTTCGTAACTATTTGACAACAAATGAGTGTGCCTCTGATTTATACCGTATATTAATAAAAAAAAATCATTAATTATTTTAGTAAATTAAATTGTGGTAAGTTTAAATATTTAGTATGAAAAATATGACTCTTTTCAACACTACACTACTGCAATAAAGCTCTTTATTTTTCTCTGTAGGTAGTACTTACCTATTTGTTTTTCTCGTTCAGGCCTTCTGGAGCGAAAGTACATCACAGCAGCAACAGCAACAGCAGCAGCAGCCACCGCCAGCATAACAGCAACTATAACTATTCCTGCTACAGCACCTTTAGACAGACCTGGTGTTGTAATGATAAAGACAGACATTAGTGTGAATGTGTCTGATCTATAACACACACTATAAACATCAGCACTATATAACCTGAGTGTAGATCTGATACTGTAATGATAAAGACAGACATTAGTGTGAATGTGTCTGATCTATTACACACACTATACACATGAGCACTTGATGACACTTAGATTATGTAAGTAGATATGAATGACTGTGATAATTACATATAAACATTAAAAACAGTGTAGATTGAACAATTAAAAATGTTAATATTGCTATGTAAGACTAAGTCACAGTGTCTGGTTGGTGTTCCCTGGGTGTCCACTAGAGGTCTCTTCCCCTTACCGTCACCACCACATCAGGAACTGCATTTCCCATAATCCTTTGTCTGTACTCATTACTGTTCATTGCACACAGCTGTTCCCGCTCACATTGTTTGTATCTGCCTATTTATACCCTGTCTGTTTCATCCTTTGTAAGATTTTGACCCTTTGCCTGGATGACTTACGATTACGGATTACCCTATTCAATTTGCAATTATTTTTATTTTATTTTTATTTATTAATTTATTTGACAGGGACAGTGTACATTAATTAGCATTACTGCAAATGTACCAGAGTTAGCCAAAAGGCTATTTTTCATCCATTGTCCCTGGACAGATCTTATTGTCTACCTTAAAAAGAAACAGCAGTTAAAACATTACAAGGAAAATACAAAATATAAAATCAATAAAACAATATAACTCGTTAAATCCTTTAGGTAAATACAGTGTACAAATTCACTATATTTCCAACATTTGGTTAAAATGAATTTAAAAATGTTGAACACAGTTACTCAACAGGGACACAGATGGCAGCACGATCGGGTAGAGATAAATTATATAAAATTATTAATGCTGACATGACTGGTGTATTATGAACCAGTTTTTTAGGTGCTTTTTAAACAAAGTATAAGTTGTAAGTTCTCTAATATTCTGAGGAACAGAGTTCCAATCTTGTGCTGCTGAAACTGAAAAAACATGTTTGTTTTGGAAAAAAAATTGGATCTATCTATTTGTGTGCGTGTCGTGACAAGCCTAACAATAGTCATTTTTTTCACAGATCTGTTCAAAGGTGTCAGTGTAATACGGAGAAGTTATGAGCTCTGAAAGTTACAGTATTGGTTTGTTTTAAAGGGGAGTTTGGTTCATCGTGATTTGAGTCCTTTGATGTCACATCATCTGAATCATTAGACAACTGATAAATAATCATTAATTCATAACACTTGAGTTACTCACCACTGATAATGACATTGAATTTCTTGTATAACGTCTGTTTGCTGCTGCTGATCTTCACTGTATAAACTCCAGAGTCTGTGTTTCTGGTGTTTGTGATGGTCAGAGATCCAGTCTTCTCATCCAGCTCCAGTCTGTCTCTGAATCTCCCATCAGGATCAGGTATTTGTGGGCTTTTGTCCTCTATATCATGTTTAAATATGAGTTTTCCTTCATCTCCAAACCTCCACACTATCAGCTCATCTCCGTGTGTTTCAGTAACATCAGTCTGAAGAGTGACAGAATCATCCTCCGTCACTGACACACTCTTCATTTCAGCTTTACCAGCATCAATAACAGATCGAGACTCTGCAAGAAACAGATTCACAAACAGAGATATTTAACATATTTAACACTGTTAATGGAACTAGAATATTAAGTTATCTAGTAATTTAGTTTATCTTATGGTTAATAAGTGGCAAATGCAGATTTTAATCAGTTTGACATAGACAACAGTTACATCCATCTAATTGCAAACTGAGGTTACAGAATTTATTACTTTGATTAGTTCTTAATTTTTGACAACACAGGAACATTTAATTGATTGAATTACTTCACTTGTCTGTGTTCAATAGATAGAATTCCTATTTCTACAAACCAATTATTCCTGCTTTGAATTATTTCAATAATATTACCAGTGGAATTAAATGAAAAGCATCTGGTTATATTGTGTGTAAAATGTAATTCATTCAAAATTAAATTATTTCTAAAACTGTAGCATAAAATCAACATCACATTTGCCATCATGCTGTTGTTCTGAATATCAGTCATGTGATCACCTGCAGCCCAATCACAGCTGTGATGATTTAGAACAAAAGCTTGACTGTGAAATGTGAAACTACAATTCCGATGACTGTTGAACACTTTTTAACTAGTTAGAAACTTTTGCATGCTGCACTTTTAAACTCAAGTTTAATACAGTTTACAGTTTTTTTTTTTTTTTTTTTTACAATTTCTAGGACACATTTCTCAATACTAGGGTTACTTTTTCAAAACTCTCTACACAGCTCCCTTAACCAAATGTTAGCTTGACACAGCAATTATTTTACATTCGAAATGCACTAGAACTACCCAAACACTTAATTCATGTCTCAAATCAACACTAGCAGAGGTTTTCAACCAGCAACCACATTTGGTCAATCATAAAAAACTGACCTAAAAAAACAAAAACAACAGGAGCATTTGTACAATGTTTGATTTTGTAAAATATCTTCACAAAACAAGAATGACACTCTCTACTGTTCAGAATTCACTGCAGTTTATGAAAACCAGATAATCGAGGTGAAACGATTAAGCTGTGCACTTTTGTTCCAGAAGAGGTTTGGAGGATATTTTACTTGCATTAGTTAACCAAGTATTAGTTTTTGCTAAAGAATGGATAATTGTGAAATGTCAATGATATTTAAAGGTGCAGTATGTAAGACTGACAGCTAGCGGTTTGAAATGGATACTGCAGTTCAAATTCAAAATATCAGAGATCATCGTTTCCCCCGCCCCCTCCTGCTTGGACTCGACATTCATGCGGGTTTCCAGATTAAGGACACGAAACAGGAACGAGCGCAATTGACAATAAAGGTTGAGGACAATAAGGCGAGGAGATATACACACTGTAAGTTGATGAGTTGATTTATCCCGTGTTTTAATATGCTCCCGTTTCTAGAGATTTTTAGATGGATGCCGGGGTTTTTTAGGTCGGGTAGAATCTGCAATCTCTGACCTAGTTTGTTCACTGGCTTCCATGGCTGCAATACGCTGTGTATTCAAACAACTGGCAACCCAGGGTGTCGAAACACTATTGGGTAAATTGCCAGTGGGCGAGATCACACAGACAGACACAAAACCAGACATTCCGACAGGGAACGCACATTTCAAAGTAAAATAACTGGTTGTAGCATTGTTTTTCAGAGAAACAAATATGTGAATTTAGCATGTTTCCTAAATACCATATTATGGTATTTTTATGCTTTAGTACAGTCAAAAAGTTACATACAGGACCTTTAAAAGTGCAATTATGTGATCTGGTAAATGGTAACGTCTGAATTGCAGTTCATATCACCCATTAATAATCGTGTTAAATAATTGTGATTTCAATACTGACCAAAATAATCATGATTATGATTTTTTGCCATAATCATGTAGCCTTAAAAAGACTAATTAATTTTAAAAAAAAATTATCCTCACCATAGACAGTAACTCTGAATGTCATATATGAGCTCCCAGTGTTTTGGCTTATCTTTAATTTATAGAGTTCAGAGTGTTTGGTTCTCATGTTCTTGATGGTCAGAGATCCAGTCTGATGATCAATCTGCAGTCTGCCTCTGAATATCCCAGTGTGTTCGAGATATGGGGTCTCAGTTCCATCGATTTGAGCAATTACTGGACCTTTATCTCCAAACCTCCACAGTATTTGATTAAATCCCTGTGTTTCAGTAAGATCAGTGTTTAGAGTGACAGATTCTCCCTCCATCACTGGCACTGATTCCACTACATCCGTTTCAGCACCAAACACTCCTGCAAAACAAACAGAAACAGTTTTTAGAGATTAAACTCATATAACACTGCTGATAAAGTCAGTGAACAGATAACTGAGATCAGTCTTGTCTTAAACACAATTTGACTTATTAAAGGGTTTCTATTGTGCACATTTACAGGGTTCATAGTTTTGTTTATGGGTCCTTTTAGAATAGGTTTACATGATTTAATGTTTAAAAAAGTTCATGTTTAATGAAAAGAAGTCTGAAATGTAGGCCCTATGCATAACTCATGGAATTATTAAATAATAATCTCATGAATTAAAATAAGATATTAATATTACATTTAAAAGTAACAACACAAGTAACAACATGCCTATAATTAAACTATACCTATTCTAACTATAACCATAATTTCTACTCCACCAACAAAAAAAAACATGTTCACAATTCTGTTACATATGGTCTGGGAATTTTTTTAAAAAGAGGATCTGGTGCTGCAGCTTAATTCAAGTAAAACAAAGAGGGTAATCCAAATGGTGATATATATATATATATATATATATATATATATATATATATATATATATATATATATATATATATTTATTTATTTATCACCGTTTGGATTACCTTCTTTACCTTCTTAGACCTAAAAAACCTTGGTTACTTGTGTTTTTACTTATTAGTCCGTTTCCTCGGTCTCATCCAAGCTGATTGACAAGTTCGCTTACTGTGGCTTTATTACTACAACATTCGTATTAATACTGCAGCAAATTGAAACACGCTCTCTCATGCAAACACTATATGAATGTTATAATGCAGCTAGAGCTTGAATCAAGGCTTCATCTGGACAGCATTCTCACACAGAAGATGAAGAGGGCGGCGGCAGAGAATTTTGAACCCAGGTGCTGATGGGGAGCTACAGTCATGGTCAAAATTGATGGCACCCCTTGTAAATATGATCAAAACTGGCTGTAAAAAATAAATCGGCATTGTTTATCCTTTTGATCTTCCATTAAAAAATTGGCAAAATTCTAACCTTTCATTGAAGTAAAAGAATTGAAAGTGGGGGTAAATCACATTATGAAATAAATGTTTTTCTCCAAAACACGCTGGCCATAATTATTGGCACCCCTAGAATTTTTTATGAGAAAAATATCTCTGAAGTACATTTCCATTAATATTTAAAGTTTTAAGCACACCAGGGTGACTAGGAACATGAAATTGTCCAGCTATGACTTCTTGTTTCACAGGAGTTTAAATATGAGGATACACAAAGGCCAAATTCCCTTAATCATTCATCACAATGAGTAAAACCAAAGAATATAGTTCTGATGTGCATTAAAAGATTGTTGACCATCACAAAATACAAAGTGGCTGTAAGAAAATATCTAAAGAATTGAAAATCCCCATTTTGACCATCAGGGCAATAATTAAGAAATTATAATCAACTAAAGATGTTACGAATCTGCCAGGAAGAGGACTTGTGTCTATATTGCCTTAATGGACGGTGAGGATGAAAGTTTGAGTGGCCAAAGACTCATCAAGGATCACAGATGGAGAATTGCAGAGATTAGTTGAGTCTTGGGGTCAGAAAGCCTAAAAAAAAATTATCAAACAACCTCTACATCACCACATGTTGTTTGGGAGGGTTTCAAGAAAAATCCTCCTCGCTCATCCAAAAACAAACTCCAGCATATTCAGTTGTCAGACACGACTGGATCTTCAAACGACCCAGGCTTCTGTGGTCAGATTAAACTAAAAAAAGGGCTTTTTGGCAGCAAACCCAGCTGATGTGTTTGGTGCAAACAGGGATGAAGAGTACCCCATGTCTACGGTTAAATATACTGCTGGATCTTATATGTTGTAGGCCTATTTATTTGCTGGAGGTCCTGGACATCTTGTTCAGATACATGATATTATGGATTCTATCAAATACAAACAGATAAAAAATCAAAACCTGACGCCTTCTGCTAGAAATCTTATAATGGGCCGTGGTTGGATCTTCCATCAAGACAACGATCCAAAACAAACATCAAAATCAACACAAAAATGTGTTACGGAGCACAAAATGAAGCTTCTGCCATGACCGTCCCAGTCCCTGACCTGATGAGTGGAGTGAACTGAAGAGAAGAAGCACCAACATGAACTTGTGAATCTGAAGGATCTGGAGAGATTCTGTATGAAGGAATGATCTCTGATCTCTTGTCAGGTGTTCTCCAAACTCATCAGGCATTATAGGAGAGGACTCAGAGCTGTTATCTTGGCAAAAGGAGGTTGCAAAAAGTATTTAATAATAGGGTGCCAATAATTATGGCCAGCGTGTTTTGGAGAAAAACATTTATTTCATAATGTGATTTACCCCCACTTTCAATTCTTTTACTTCAATGAAAGGTTACATTTTTGTGAATTTTTTTAATGAAAGATCAAAAGGATAAACAATGCAGATTTATTTTTTACAGCCAGTTTTGATCATATTTACAAGGGGTGCCATCAATTTTGACCATGACTGTAGATCATTGATGGGGAGCAGGGCAATTACTTGTAAATATGAGCAAAAACTTTTTATTTTTTTAATATGAATAATACAATAAATATGAGGGAAAACTCACCCTCTCAATTTTGAACATTTTATTACATGATTATTTGACTCGGCACAATTTAAATAAAAAAATTCATTTTATGAAATGAAACAATCAAGATTAGTCAGTTCCTAAATAGTTTTAATATAGGCCTATACATTCACAGCAAGCATTTTGGAATTTCAGATATATTGTGATTCCAGGACATATTTATCTGCTATTTAAAGTCTTAAACCAGAGCCTCCACTCTCATGTGTATTGATAGTCAAATGCCAAGCTGCTGTTTCGGGCATCCCCACAGTTGCTTCTCAGATGTGTCTTCAAATGTTGGAGACAGAACAAAGATCTTTCATGAGCTCTCACATATAGGAGTTAGTACAAGTTTATAAACGCATCTTTATATTGTAAGTGTTTATGCAGAGGAGTGTGGAAGCTAAAGTATTAGCGCACTTAGCCTACTGCATGACATGGAGGCTCACACACAATCTCTTGCATTTTTTTTCCCTGTGGAAACTTAAAATACTCTGTAAAATACTACGTTTTTGGTCATACAGATATGAGTAATAAATCATTCGAAATTGTATTTATTTGTGTACACTCCCAATAACACCAAAACGCTGTGCTTTTGTAAAATAAGCTTCTTATCCATCTTCTACATTAGTTCTTTATTTGTTTTAAACAGCAGACTTATTATTTATTCATTTCTGGTCATAATTTGGAGACAATGAGCATATGGCCATTGTGCCGTGCTGCTTATATTTATCACGCAGTAAAAATGCCCCTCCCCTTTGGGGTTTTTCAGTCCCATTGAGCCATCAATCCGATTACTAACAGATTATTTGGTTGCATGTAAACGTACAACATCCTTCAGAAACCATTCTAATATGCTGAAATTTTTTTTATATGCTGATTTTCTGCTCAAAAAACATTTATTATTATCATTGTTGAAAACGGTGTACCATTTTTTTCTTTGATGAATAGAAATGTCAAAAGAACAGCATTTATATGAAATAGGAAGCTTTTGTAATATTGTAAATGTCTTTATTTTAACTTTTGATTAATTTAATGCATCCTTGCTGAATAAAAGTATTAATTTCTTTAAAAAAATCTTACCGATTCCAATGGCTGCACCAGATATTTGGGTTCTTACTTAAATTGGAACATAAAGTACACACTTATTTTTAGTAACTATAGCTAGTTTGTAACTAACTTTGTACTTGATTCCACTGTACCATTTGTTCTTAAGGCAGAATTTAGCTAGTAGGTCGTTCGCTCTCTGTAAAGTAATGCATAGTCACATGTTATGACATTCACCCTCAATATTCCAATAGCAGCTACAAATAAATGAGCAGAAGTGTGTTGAAATGCTGAGAATTTTAGTTTATCCTTCATTCTAACTTCTTTTGCCTCATTCAACTAACGGTAAAAATACGGTAGGTTTCCATTAAATACGATACTATCAAGAATAACATATCTATAGTATTTTATGTGTATGAATAACACATAAAATTAATATTTTTATATAAATAGCATTCAGAAACTGTATTAGATATTAAGGATCAATTAAATGTGGATCAAAAACCCATTAGAAATTGCATTTATTAATATAAATAATAATATAAATATTGATTTTATTTGACATGCATAAAACGGACTGATGCACACAGCGGCACACTGTTTCGGATGGGTTCGTGTTGAAGAGACGCTAACAAAGTAATATTTTCACATAATGGTCTCGCTCTTAAAATGTAAGCATTATCATTTAGGTCTAAAGCAAGGAGGTCTTCACCCGGAGGTTTGCAGTGGTACTGCAGGGTGTGCGCCAATAAGTCTGGCAAATAAGTCTGGCAAACATTGCTTTTTTAAATTTGTGCCCTGGATAACGTGAAATGTTCCCATTTACAGCGTTTTTTTGCAGAGGTGAGAAATGAAGCCAATCACAGACATGTTTCTTGATCGCAATGCAATGGTCAATCAGAGGTGTTTAATTTTTAAACCACTCACTGCTTAAAACACCAGGGCCCATATGTATAAATCTTCAAAGAAATGCTCTTAAAAATAGTCTTAAGCTTTGACTTAAGTGTAAAAAAATTAGGACTTTCACACTGGCAGTTTAGTTCAGAACGGGGCATGGTTTGCATGAAAATCGCTAATGTGAACAAGGTCATGCGGACCCGGATGCGCACTGGAGTACCAAACCCGAGACTACCTGGAGGAGGTGGTCTGAGTTCGGCACTCGAACCGTGCTGTGGTTCCCGTGAATGTGAAAGCAGCATGGACTCGGGTGCACACTTGTTTGAAGAAGTAAAATAACCTGTGCATGCATTTTAGCTGATTATGATGTATTTATTTAAATAAAACACATGTAAGGGATGATAGAGTTGATGATTTACCTTGGATACAAGCGAGAGTGAGCCTGCAGTGTATTTGCGCATAGTGCATGGAATCAGGGCAACACATTAATGGAAACCCACTGTCTCCTTAAAAGAGACGTTATGCGACACTCAAACAGTAAACCTGTGTTGTTCACTCAGCTGTGCATAATAGCATCAAATTAATAAAAACAATATATTGACCTGCGTTTTGTTTTCTATCATGCGCCGTGCACGTTTGCGATGAAGTAAGACGCAAGCAAACACACCAGGGTTCGATAGAATCAAGTTGAGTGTGAAACCAGACCAATGCTGCGGGGGGTGGCAGGAACAATTGTGCTCAGGCTCGGATCGCAGCAAACAAGCCCAGTGTGAAAGCACCCTAAGAGTAGGAGACTTTTATAATAAAGCTAAAAGCAACTTTCAGTAAAGTCTAAGACTGATTCTTAAGTGCTGACTGAAGTGGCACATAAGTGCTGCAAACTAAGGACTACAATGGTGTCAACCCAAAATGGCCGCTGAATCAGCCAATAGTGAGCCTGCAAGGGTGAGGACACAGCAGCGCACCAATCATTTAATGTAATTATGATAAAATCATTTAATCAAGACACTGAAACTTTAATAGCCTATTTAAATTGATTTTAAAAAAATTGCTTTGCATTGTGCTAAATTATCACAAATTAGTATTGATGCTGTGGAATCCTTTTCTATTGATGTATTTCTCCTCATTTACAGTTGGAGCGATGATGCAAACATGAGTTCCATCAATGAATCCATCAACTCAGGGAAGCTTGCAAAAAAAGTGGCTTGCTGTTGCTGCAAGATTTGAAGATCAGTTGGAAAGTCAATGAACTGCCATACAGTAGTGGCCAAAAGTGAGGCAAAGGAAAATGCACCCTTTATTTAAATTGCATTAAAAATGTGTTAAATATTTTGTAAGCATATTGGGAAGTTCTGCTTTGAGTCAATTGTTTATTTGTGAAAACTAGAGGTCGACCGATAGTGGATTTTACCGATATTTGGGTTTGACCGTACATGGCGATAACCGATTATTCAACCGATATTTTTTTTAATGGATACTGGTATTAAAAACAAACATAACACTCCAAGTAAAACAGTTCTGAACTAAAATGTGCTAAATGAAATAAATATATAAATATGAATATATTAAAATGAGAAGTTGTACAGAACGAACTCTACAGAAAACAATTTAAACATTAAATTACAGGTCAAATGTGTTTCTTTAGCTATAACCTAGAAATATAGCCTATGTAAATTTCATAGGTAACACTTTTTCAAGTTCCATTTGTTAACAAGGATGTATTAGATAGCTTTCATGAACTATGCATTATGCAATTTACGTTTTTACTCAATGTAATAATGAGCAATACAACCTTGATCATTCATGTTAGTTCATAGTACATTAACTAAGGTAATAACAGATAAAATAAAAATTAAAACTCAATTTAAAATGTATTAGTAAATGTTGAAATTAACAAGCTAACAATGAGTAATATTTCTACAACATTTATTAATCTTAGTTAATGCTAAAATTTTAATCTTATTGTAAATTGTTGCCATTTCATATGATTCATGCATAAAGAAGATGGCCATATTTAAAGGCCAAAGCATTAAAATTACATAAATGTAGACCTATATTACATGTATAGTCTCACATTTTATTTGCTTCTATTTTAGAACACTTGATGATTTTCTAAAATATGGTAAGAAAAAATAACAATATGATTTAAAAAAAGAACTGAAATCGAATGCGTTTCTGATTTGTTTATGTTTCTGTCGGCTGCATGACATGTCAATCTTGAGAAAGCAATCGCGTCACTAGCTTTGTTTAAATATTAAACTTCGCCGGATAATGAATGCATAAAAGTGACCAGCTGGATATAAACTAGGCTAATGCAAATAGATGGTAAAAATTGCGACATAAAACATTTGGGTCAGGTCTATGGCAAGCCGTTTTAACTTTTATTCATTTCCAGGATATGAATTTTTTGATATCAACAATTACATTTTTGATATCAACAATTACATTTTTTGATATCAACAATTGAATTCTTGATATCAACAATTGAATTCTTGATATCAACAATTGTATTTCCACTAGTGAAATGTCACCATAGGCTGCCATTTATGGAAAGCCCTTTGAGCATTTATTCAATATCCTGCTAGTACGCATTTATTTCATCTTACTAGTAAGACTTTTGTTCAAACTAGTTCGACAAAATGGCGAACTAGTAGACCACTGGACCGAACTAGTAAAGCACAAAGGCGAACTGGTTAACTAGTGAGCAGCAAAACCTTTAACATGTTAACTAGTCAAACATAAATTCGGCTTACTAGTTAACTAGTGGACGGCAATTTTCTCCACTAGTTAACTAGTGGACGGAAATTTTCTGCACTAGTTAACTAGTAAAGCCAAAAAATGTCCACTAGATAACTAGTTGACACGTGTTGGAACTTACTAGTTAACTAGTAAGGCAAAAATTGTCATACTAGTTAACTAGTACAAGCTAAAATGTCTACTATTTAACTAGTAAAAACATTTTAAACCTTACTAGTTAACTAGTAAAAACATTTTAAACCTTACTAGTTAACTAGTGTAAGCCAAAATGCCCACTAGTTAACTAGTTGAACTGTTTTTTACTTTACTAGTTAACTAGTGACGCTCAAAATGTCTACTAGTAGTACAAGTGAAAGCAAAAATGCTGACTAGTTAACTAGTTGCACAAAATGCTAATAAGGGGGTGGTAGCGGGGATATTTTAAACCTTCCTATTGGCTGTCCAGCAATAAGTCCCTCCTGCCAAAATTTAACCCTTTAAAGCCTGATTAACTTTTCATTTTGTTAACTGCCAGCTCATTGATTAATATCTATGCAATAAAAAGTGTGAAACCTGTGTACTGTCAGATGAATCTTTAATCTTGCTTGATTTATTTTGACTTTTTAACAATGAAACACCAAGGTTTTTCTATGTTTTTTTTTTCCCTTTTGTATTGTTGGTGAGTAAAACAGAAACACAGGTTCTCTGCTCCATGGAGTAAGCTATACTGTATATATAGGCTACTGTAAATATTCTCTCTCTCTCTCTCTACATACATATATATATATATATATATATATATATATATATATATATATATATACAGTGTTTCCCCTAGGATTTTTTTTCAGGGGGGGGGGGGGGGGACTGCTAGTGTTGCGGAGCGGGCGTGTTACGGATACGTGGTGTATTTTTTTTTTATTATTAATTGAAATCATGTACTATGAATCATTAAACTTATACAACTTTTTTTTTTAATATATATATATGGAAAAAAAATTCACACTAATTCTGTGTTGTGTTTTTTCTGGTAATAAAATGAAGACATAAAACACAAATTTTAGCATTTATCATCAGTTTTAATCATATGAAATTAAATAAACTTTTTGTCAAATAACTGGCTGCACAATGAGCTTTAGCCTAACTGTTCAAATTAAAACATGGATTATTCCTTAAAAATTTCAGTTTTGATGATAATTTATTTGGATTAGTGTTAGTGTATTATTACATTGGGATATATCTAAATTCTAATGTACAACAGTAATATATTTCTGTCAAGTTAAACCGAACTTTTATTTTGACGGGTTGCCGTGAAGACCTTTTGAGGTTCTGTGTGTTTGTCATGATGATAGTTTTTCTCAAATGAAGCGGTGAAATGATCACGAAGTGACTTTCAGAGTGGATCTAGAGCCTGGAGAGGAAGTTCATGCATTTGTGCCTTCATATAGGCCAAATAACAGCGCAAGCGTCACACGTGCTTCAGTGTGTGTGTGGTAAATTAAACTGCGCGTCGGGGCACCATTCATTCACACAGAACATGCAGGATTCGTATTTAAATAGTCTTTGTGTTTTAATATTCACACACACTAGTCTACATCGCAATTTGATTTCAAGTGTACTGAACTGCTTTCTATTTTTTCCTCAAATTTACAAATTCCGTGAAATTCCGCGTTTTACACTAAATTCCTTTTTTATGACTGTATTTCGTCAGCATTTTAGGGGGGGCGGGGGGTCGTTTTGCGGGGGCGGGCCGCCCCCCCAAAACAATGGTAGGGGAAACACTGTATATATATATATATATATATATATATATTTTTTTTATATGGAGCAGAGAACCTGGATTTCTGTTTTACTCACCAACAATACAAAAGGAAAAAAACACATTGAAAAACCTTGGTATATATTTATTTTTTTACATATATATTTTTTTATATATGTGTGTATATATATGTATATATATATATATATATATATATATATATATATGATATATATATATATGATATATATACACATATATAAAAAAATCACTTAGTTAGCCAGCATCTCCAGGCAAAGGAAAGTCTGCTGGTTAGATTTGAACATGTAAAAAGCGCGCGGAAGCCTCTTCAGCTGCAGTATCACAAACGTTGTGCAGTATTGAGTGTGGGATCATCTACCTGAATAATGAAGTCGAGGTTAAAGTGCTGCATCATGGTTGATAATTTAATGTGGTACTCAACATCCATCTATCTATCTATTTATTTAGTTTTTAATTAAATTTCAGTGACATGCTATATTCCTTTATTTCCCCAAAATGTATATTATTTGTAATGTATATGATTTGTATTATATTAATGAAAAATATAAATAAAATAGGAATGCAAATGTAAACTGTTTTGTAAATGCAAGTCTTCTATACAAAGATTAATGTCACATTCACTTTAGTTTTATGTGTGCATTGAGTTGTTGTACATTTAATATGCCAAAGTGCATTCAATCAATTGCTATGTCATAATAATACAAAACAAAATAACTTAACACACCTTCTGTTACAACTCAGAGCTGGCCCTTTAAGGCTCTCCAGCACACTGTTTGAACATTGACCAATCAAAATCCTTGTCCCGCCTTCACCATTTGCATGCGGTCCACTAGTAGTACTAGTAGTACTAGTGGACCGCATGAAGCACTTTACATGTTAACTAGTAAGAGCTAAAATGTCCACTAGTTAACAAGTTGACGCATTTTGAACCTTACTAGTCAACTAGTAAGGTGAGAAATGTTGCACTAGTTAACTAGTAAAGGCCAAAATGTCCACTAGTAGCACTAGTTGACGCATGTTTTTTAACCTTACTAGTTAACTAGCAAGGTCAAAAATGTTTTACAAGTTAACTAGTAAGAGCTAAAACATCCACTAGTTAACTAGTGGAGGCCCTTTTGACCTTACTAGTAAACTAGTGCAACACAAATTATTGGACTAGTTAACTAGTGTGGCCACAAAAGCGTAACTAGTTAACTAGTAAGGTTGATTTTGTTCTTACTAGTTAACTAGTAGAAGGAATTTGGTCTTACTAGTTCAGTGTAAAGCCGAACTAGTAAGGTGTTTGACCAAACTAGTTCGACAAAAACGCGCACTAGTCGACTAGTGCGCATGACTAGTTAACTAGTGAAGTGCTGTAACTGTCATACATGTTGACTAGTAAAATTGTATTGCTTCACTAGTTAACTAGTCATGCGCACTAGTCGACTAGTGTGCGTTTTTGTCGAACTAGTTCGGTCAAACACCTTACTAGTTCGGCTTTACACTGAACTAGTAAGACCAAATTCCTTCTACTAGTTAACTAGTAAGAACAAAATCAACCTTAGTCAAAATCAACTAGTGCTACTAGTGGACATTTTGGTCTTTACTAGTTAACTAGTGCAACATTTCTCACCTTACTAGTTGACTGGTAAGGTCCAAAATGCGTCAACTTGTTAACTAGTGGACATTTTAGCTCTTACTAGTTAACATGTAAAGTGCTTCATGTGCAGAGGTGGAAAGAGTAACAAAATATTCTACTCAAGTAAAAGTACTACTACTTCAATGAAATTTTACTTAAGTACAAGTAAAAGTTTCGGTCTAAAAAATCTACTCAAGTAAAAGTAAAAAGTAGCTCATTTAAAATTTACTTAGAGTAAAAGTTACTGAGTTACTTTTTTAACATTGGGGGTGGGGTGGGGGATCCTCCCGTGTAGGGTTGTAATGGTATGAGATTTTTACAGTATGGTAACGTCTCAGAAAATATCACGGTTTACAGTATTAATCAATTGTTAAATAAATAAACTGTATTATTAAATTATGGGTATTATTATTATTATCATCAGTTAAAATGAAAGTTAAATTAATGAAAACAGGATTTTTTTTGGGTTGAACAAATGCTTTTATTATAACACACTTGAAATAATTTGTTTGTTTATTAAAATTTCAATAAAACATGTCTAATCAATTAAATTCGATAATTGATAATGATAATACAACTTATTTTTAACATTAATAATTTATTAAAATTTTTAAGAATAATATTGTCCTATGAAATGTATTTTATTCAGAAAATTAATGTTTCTTTTTATGATTTAATTCAAATATATTATCAAAAAGTAAAACGGTGGTAATCAAATGTACATTTAAACTTGTGTCCTTTTAATTTTTGGGGAAGCAGAAAACAGATTTACTAAATTAAACCATCGACAAAAAAAAATATTCCTTTAAATAATGTTTAAATAAAATGTATTATTGTTGTTATTATTATTATTTTGAGAAGTAGGCTACGTTCTATTGTATGCCTACAATAGTAATATATTTCTGTCATAATTTCTCCTAGTAAAACCGAACTTTTATTTTGACGGGTTGTAGTGAAGACCTGTTTCAAAGTGTATTTGACAATGGTTTTTCTCAAATAAAATTATGAAAATGCTCATTAGGCGTTCACTCAGAGCAGTTCTGGAAATGTTCAATGACGCTGAAAACACCATGAACGTCACAGGCTACTTGAGTATGTAGTAGAAAAACGCAGCTCAGCAGAACAAATAGGGTTATATATTTACATGCAGTATTTTTGTGCTTAGCTTATTCATCCATCCATTATTTTGCATGTTTTACGTGACATCTGCATTATGTGAATTCCATTTTCATGACTGGATTCCGGGATTCCCTTTGCATCACGTAAATCGGGACATACCTTTATCTGCAGGAGGGATGGTGTCCTATATCCTCTTTTTGCAGCCACTTTGCGTCCACATTTTTTGCAAATTGGATATCTATCCTCGAGGACAACCACGCTTTTTTTCTAATTTTCATACTGGTCATTATTCGCTTGGCGCTTCGCTGTCAGCTTCAGCTGGGTCTACGTAACCTTTTTTGCGCGTTTGTTCTCCCGCCCTTCAATCAATTCAGTAGTTTCCGGAGTGTGTGATTTTTTTTCCCCCCTTGTATTATTGTTTTTTACTCAGTAACGGATATGATTTCAAATGTAGCGAAGTACAATACTTCAAAGAAAACGTACTTAAGTAAAAGTAAAAGTACAGATTTTAAAAACTACTTTAAAAAGTAGAAGTACACAAAAAAACTACTCAGTTACGTAACGCGAGTAAATGTAATTCGTTACTTTCCAACTCTGTTCATGCGGTCCACTAGTACTACTAGTGGACCGCATGCAAATGGAGAAGGCGGGAGAAGGATTTTGATTGGTCAATGTTCAAACTGTGTGCTGGAGAGCCTTAAAGGGCCAGCTCTGAATTGTGATGGCTTAACAGCTTCAGGGGGATATTTTATCAGCTTACCATGAATAAAACGTTATGTTTGATTAAAGGCAGAGTCATTAGGCTACATTATATTATTCAGGTCTTTCAGAACTACCTACGTCTCTTAATCATAAAACTACATTCTCTACAATCTCACAAAAAAAAACCCAAATGTAGTAACTGGCTGCTTCGCTGTGGCCTAAAATGTATTTTAAGAGATAATACTTTGATTGTTGAGATCAAAACAGACCATGGAAGTTCATTCACATGAAAACACAAGTGAAAAAAAATATATATTTAAAAGACTAATTAATGCTATTATTGCAGCACTAGCAGGATCGGGACTGTCTTCCAGAAAACAAGTATATTGGAAAGTCAGAGTTTGCTGGCCCTGAGATGAGGGACACTCAGTTCAGTTCCAGAAAGAGGGGTAACTTTGTGAACCTAACCTGCCCAATATCAGGTTTTATTCAACAGACCCTGAGTTCTCTTCCCTCTTACAGGGCCAGACAAGCTGTTTAATATCCTCATTCATTCAGTCCCAGTTGAAGTGTGTTAATTAGCAGAGGTTTACTGTCTGTCAGAATCTACATCCCGTTTGCATATTAGTTTGTCACTCAGTGTTACATTGTACACTCAAGGATTATCTAAAGTTTTTTCTTTGAACAGCAGTTTTTGACCCAACATTCAAATAGTCTCAGCTCAGAATAAAACCTCTGCCTGTCCTTTTATAGCATTGTAACTAAGTGACTGTGACTGAGTGAGCAGGACAGTAGTGGAGCTGCAAAATGTAGTTTTTCAAAAATTAAATATGGTGCATATAGTCTGAACATGTTATAACAGCATTTCATGAGAATGTTTAAATGTACTACATTTGTTAAAGTAGCTGAAATAAAGTCACTAAATGCTGCTGATGTAAGATACAAACAGATCAAAATCTGCTGTATTTTAACCTCAACGTCCTTTCAAGGTAAAATCAACACATTAGATCAGATTGTGAGTTGCAATCACATCTCTATTTCTCTGATCTCTATATTTTTTGAATCTGCAACTATTCTCTTCATCTTCAGTAACTGCCTCTTTTGTTTTGTCCCCGTCAGACACCTCCCTGTGCTTTTTGTTCAAAATGTGTCTCACATTGGTTTCACCTAAAGCATGGGTTGGCGGCCCATGGGATAAATAAATAGCCTACTTTGATCGGAGCTGGTAAAAAACTAGGCCTAGATATCAGTCATGACAGCAACAGTTACTCACATAATAATTTCCTCTTAAGTGATTTATATATATATATATATATATATATATATATATATATATATATATATATATATATATATATATATATATATATATATATATATATATATATATATATACACATACACACATATATATATATATATATATATATATATATACACATATATATAAAAAATATATATGTAAAAAATAAATATATACCAAGGTTTTTCAATGTTTTTTTTCCTTTTGTATTGTTGGTGAGTAAAACAGAAATGCAGGTTCTCTGCTCCATATATATATAAAATATATATATATATTAAAAAAAAAAAAAATAATATATATATATATATATATATATATATATATATATATATATATATATATACAGGGTGCGATTTGTGAAAAAAACAGAGGGGAGGATGTTTTGAAACATTTTTATTCATAAAAATAAATCATGAGAACATGACCTACATCACTGCATTTGCAGGAATCGTAAAGGTTTTTTTTTTTATTATTAACTCATGAAGTAGCCTAATGCAATATTTTTACTCTAGCTTATCTTTCCCAACACATATGAACTGTGATCATGCACAACGAAAAAACATGCAAGAATGAAATCCCCCTTCCCAGTAAGTTTTACTGCTCCTGTTAAAGTAATAGCCTAACGTTAACGTTACATCGCGATGCCGAGCTACAGTGAAATGATAGAAAAGACAGATCTGTGTTAGTCAATTCGCCAAATTCGCGCGAACTGGACGCGCGAATGAGGTGAATTTATGGCAAGTCAAAGTATTCATAAACGCCTGGTCAGGCGTCTGATTGCACACTGACCCGCCAAAAGAGTGCGTTTCGACAGCCAAACCATAATGATTGCGAAACCATAACGATAAGCCGATAAGCCAAACCATAACGCGTTTTTTTTTTTTTTTTATAAAAGCGCGCGTTCTTAACGTGCGCTTTGTGGTCACGGAAAACACGAGTCAGAAACGCGCGGTTTTTGCATCAAAGCGCGCGTCTTCGGCGCCTGATCTGCTATTTAAAACGCACGTTATCGACGTGCGCTTTGGGGTCACCGAAAACGCACGTTTTTCAGCACATCGGCTCGGACAGTCCCTTAATCCCTTCATTGAGACGCATCTCGCAAATTTTCCAGTTGTAATTTCGGTAACACATTACAATAAGGTTTCATACATTATTTAACTACATTGGTTCACATGAACTAATAATGAACTGCACTTCTACAGCATTTTAGGTTGATGTCTCAATAAATGAGCTTTAGGAATGTTTTTTTTGTGCGCAGTACCAAACTTTTCTAGTAGATGACATCCAGACTCCACCGATGACTCTTCGATTTCCATACATGTTTTTAGTGATCTGAACCTTATATTTCCATACTATTCCAAATATTTATGAAGTACACATCCTATTCAGAAATATTTCGGGCAGTAATGTTAATATTTGATTTCAATTCAATCTCTAAAACACATAAAAATGTACAGAAAGAAGGTCTCTCTTGCGTGCACTGACACACCGTTCTCTCTCGCGCAGTTCGCTTTGCATGGAAGTTCGATTTATGGACAACAATAATCAGTACAAATGTCTTGTTTTGAACAATTGTTTAATAAATATAAATAATTCGAGCACATAAACTTTAATATGGAGGATTAAATAAGATTGAATTTATGCAGTAAGATTTCATTACTAATCACTGTTTTGTTTTTTGTCAAAGATGTTCAAATCTTTAACAAAATGTTTGACTTTATTTGACAAGCATACACACATACATGCACACAAAAGACACCAATGCACAGAAACACAAACCTATAGCCTACAGTTTTGTATTGAGTTTTAATTGCATTTTTAATCAGAATCAGAATCAGAAAGAACTTTATTGCCAAGTGTGCTTGCACACACAAGGAATTTGTTTTGGTGCTGAGGCTTCCAGTGGACATATACAAATACAAATACAACAAGAAACATAATACTACAAATTATAAGAAAAAAGAATAAAAATATAAAAATATAAATATATGGGAATGAAAGTATCACAGTTGGGTTTAGTCAGAATAGACATTTCCAAATTTACAGATTATGAACCTATTTACAGTGTTTTGAATATTATTAATAAATAAATCTACATATAAGTATCACCTGAGTTGAAGGATATTGCACTATAAACAGTGGGAGTATTGCACTTAAGGCATATGCCTTGGGAGGAGTGTTAACTGTTCAGGAGGGAAATGGCCTGTGGGAAGAAACTGTTCCTGTGCCGAGATGTTCTTGTGGCCAGTGATCTGAGTCGCCGTCTTGACGGTAACAGTTCAAACAGGAGGTGTCCAGGGTGAGTGGAGTCTGTGATGATTTTACCTGCTCTCTTCCTCACTCTGGAAGAGTACAGGTCCTGGAGGGTTGGCAGGGGGGCACCAATGATCCTCTCCGCAGTCCGGACTGTCCGTTGTAGTCTCCTGATGTCTGATTTGGTAGCTGAACCAAACCAGACAGTGATGGATGTGCATAAGACAGACTCAATGACGGCTGAGTAGAACTGAATCAGCAGCTCCTGTGGCAAGTTGAACTTCCTCAGCTGGCGAAGGAAGTACAGTCTCTGCTGGGCCTTTTTCACAATGGAGTCAATGTGATTGTCCCACTTCAGGTCCTGAGAGATGGAAGTGCCCAGGAACCTGAATGACTCCACTGCTTCCACAGTGCTGTTCATGATGGTGAGTGGGGGGAGTGCTGGGCTGTTCCTCCTGAAGTCCACGATCATCTCCACTGTTTTGAGCGTGTTCAGCTCAAGGTTGTTATAACTGCACCAGACAGCCAGCTGTTCAACCTCCAGTCTGTAAGCAGACTCGTCACCATTCCGGATGAGACCGATGACAGTGGTGTCATCGGCAAATTTCAGGAGCTTGACAGAGGGGTCTTTAGAAGTGCAGTCATTAGTGTACAGGGAGAAGAGCAGTGGGGAGAGAATGCACCCTTGAGGGGCGCCAGTGCTGGTGGTGAGAGTCCTGGATTTGTGTTTCCCCAGTCTCACTCGCTGCTGCCGGTCCGTCAGGAAGCTGGAGATCCACTGACAGATCGAGGATGGTATGGAGAGCTGGGTCAGTTTGGCTGTGAGAAGGTCAGGCATGATGGTATTGAAGGCCGAACTGAAGTCCACAAAGAGGATCCTTGCATAAGTCCCTGGTCTGTCGAGATGTTGCAGGATATAATGCAGTCCCATGTTGACTGCATCATCCACAGACCTGTTTGCTCTGTAAGCAAACTGAAAGGGATCCAGCAGGGGTCCAGTGATGTCCTTCAGGTGGGCCAGCACCAGTCTTTCAAACGACTTCATGACCACAGACGTGAGAGCGACAGGTCTGTAGTCATTAAGTCCAGTGATTTTGGGTTTTTTGGGGACAGGAATGATAGTGGAGCGTTTGAAGCAGCAGGGATCTTCACACTGCTCCAATGATCTATTGAAGATCTGCGTGAAGACCGGGGCCAGTTGGTCAGCACAGGGTTTTAAACAAGCAGATTAGATGCCGTCTGGGCCTGAGGCTTTCCTAGTCTTGTTTTTTGAAGACTCTTCTCACGTCCTCCACATAGACCTTAAGCTCAGGTAGGATGGCAGGAGGGGGGAGTAATGGGAGTGCAGGAGGTGATGGTGAATGTTTGAAGTGCAGATCAGACCGGGTGTGTGGTGTGAATGAGGGCTTTTCAAACCTGCAGTAAAATGAATTTAAATTGTCAGCCAGGTGTTGATTGTCCACAGATCGGGGGGATGGTGACTTGTAGTTGGTGATGTTCCTCAGGCCATTCCAGACTGATGATGGGTCGTTGGATGAAAACTGTTTTTTCAGTTTTTCAGAGTAGTTCCTTTTAGCAACTCTGATCTCCTTTGTCAATCTGTTTCTGGCCTGGTTATACAAGATTTTATCCCCACTTCTGTAAGCATCCTCTTTGGCATGACGAAGGTGTTTGAGTTTCCCAGTAAACCATGGTTTATCATTAGTAAATGATAAGAATGTCCTGGTAGGAATGCATGCATCCTCACAGAAACTTATATATGATGTTACAGTATCTGTGAGCTCATCCAGATCGTTGGTAGCAGCTTCAAAAACAGTCCAATCAGTGCAATCAAAGCAGGCCTGTAGATTCTGCTCTGCTTCATTAGTCCATCTTTTTACAGTCCTTATTACAGGTTTAGCTGATTTCAGTTTCTGCCTGTAGGTCGGTATAAGATGAACCAAACAGTGATCAGAGAGCCCCAAAGCTGCTCGTGAAACGGAGTGATACGCATCTTTTATTGTGGTGTAACAGTGGTCCAGTATATTACTGTCTCTGTTGGGACATGTAACGTGCTGTCTGTATTTTGGTAGTTCACGGGAAAGATTTGCTTTGTTAAAATCCCCAAGAACGATTAAAAGAGAGTCTGGGTACCTTTGTTCCGTTTCAGCAATTTGTTCAGCCAGCTGTTGTAGCGCCGCGCTCATGCACGCGTCTGGAGGGATGTAAACATTCACGAGAATGAAAGAGGAAAATTCCCGAGGCGAGTAGAAGGGTTTACAGTTTATGAAATGTGCCTCTAAATTAGGAGAGCACATCTTCTTCAGTGTTGTTACATCTGAACACCGACTTTCGTTAATGTAGAAACACAATCCACCACCTCTTGTTTTCCCCGTTAGCTCCGCGATGCGATCCGCTCGGAACAGCTGAAAGCCCGGCAGATGTATTGCGTTGTCCGGTATGGCTTCACTCAGCCAGGTTTCAGTGAAGCACAGAGCAGCAGAGTTTAAAAAATCCTTGTTAGTGCGGGTGAGGAGAAGTAGTTCATCCGTTTTGTTAGGAAGGGATCGGAGATTCGCGAGATGAATACTGGGGAGTGCAGTGCGCAGGCCGCGCTCGCGGAGTTTAACCAGCGCGCCGGCTCGCTTCCCGCGTTTGCGTCTGAACGCGCGTTTGAACAACAACGCTGCCCCTCCGACGAGAATGTCCAGCAAAACGTCCGAATAATCAAAAACTGTAGAAAAGGTTTCTGGTGTGTTTCCTAATGTCCAGTAGTTCGTCTTTGGTGAAACTGATAGACAAAGAATGACTAAACGCAGAACAAACGAACAAAAACAACACAATAGCTGGAGAGCTCCACACCGAGGCAGCCGTCTGCGGCGCCATCTTGCACATAGCACATCTTGCACATAATTAAATATTCGTTAAACTTTCTATTAAATGAAATACATTTATTGTGTTGTTGCTACAATGTCAATTTACTGTTAAAAACATACTCAGGGCCCTATCTTGCACCCGGCGCAAATGACTTTGTACACTGACGCATGTATCATTCCTATTTTGCACCCGCACAAAGCGGGCTTTTCCCTCCACAGACGCACGTCGGTAAACTAGGAAATGAACTTGTGCTCCCTGGGCGGGTCGGCGCAAAAAGGAGGCGTGTTTCGGCGCAAACATTCCCTAGTGCTATTTTGCACTTCCAGAAAACAATTCCGCCACTGACCAAAAAAAACCTGGTCTAAAGTCAGTGGCGCGTTGCGCGTTGTTCATAATGCTATTTTAAGCGCGCATGCTTGGCCATAATGTAGCGGGTGCACAACGCGCATACACTTTGATTCTCTCATCAACACAGATGTAGCAGTTTTTATTTTTGCAAATCATACATTATAACAAGGAAATATATTACCACACGAGGGAAATCATTGTGGTGTCCATGAAGATGTGAAAAAATAGGCATAAATCTAGCTTACACATTTACCCAAATTTTTCAGGCAAATTGTAGTAATGACGGATCAGACCTGTTTGCCCAATAGTGGCAAGACACATATGTAATATAAGGACATCTGACAAATTAGTTTGTCCGTCAAGAACCAAGCAAAAAAAATCTGAAGACTGCGAAATCACCTTTACCATAATGTAAGTACATGAAAAACCTTACTCTTTAACTTGCCAGTTATGATTTTTTTTCTACTGATTTGGGTGGGGTTGTCCCATTCCCAATGTCAATTCTCTTTCTTTTTTACGGCCCTGACAAGAACATCGGTCTCGAACCGCTCCTGGCGCGCGCCTGGTAAATGCGCCATAATAATAACAATCCGCCATGCAACATGCGCACCTGCTCTTAAAGGGTATGTTGGATGACGCTCTGATTGGTTTATTTCACGTTACGCCCAAACCACACCTATGAATAATGAAGCTACTTCAGACCAACCCCTTTTAGATTTGCGCCAGGCGCAAGAGGCATTTATCCCGCCGGGAAAATAGCAACAGCGCCGGGATCCGCCCACAAAGTTACTTGCGCTTTGACACTTGCATTTCAGATCGTTAAAATAGGGCCCTCAGTCTCTCTCGCGCAGTTCGCTTCGCTTTTGTCCAGTCCGGCGCCTCATATTGATAGGCTATTACTCGTGAGGTGTAACCAATCAGATAGCGCCGTGGGTGGGACATTGAGCAACTCTGCAGAGTGTTGATCAAAGACAGGTTGCGGCAGCTATACCAGAGCCAGCCAAAGTAGCGCATTTTAAAATAAAATTGACTTTAATCAAACCACGGATCCGTGATAAGTATTGTGATCCGTCTCGCCACTAGTCCACTAGTGTAGTAGCACTGATCACTTTGAGGGGGGGATAAATTTATCCCCACTGGGGATAAAAATAATTAAGCAGAGGCAGGGATACATTGACCAGAAAGGGGGAAATCCCACGCATCCCCCCCGGCAAATCGCACCCTGTATATATATATATATATGTGTAGAGAGAGAGAGAGAGAGAGAGAGAGAGAATATTTACAGTAGCCTATATATACAGTATAGCCTACACCATGGAGCAGAGAACCTGCGTTTCTGTTTTACTCACCAACAATACAAAAGGAAAAAAAAACATAGAAAAAACTTGGTGTTTCATTGTTAAAAAGTCAAAATAAATCAAGCAAGATTAAAGATTCATCTGACAGTACACAGGTTTCACACTTTTTTCTGCATAGATATTAATCAATGAGCTGGCAGTTAACAAAATGAAAAGTTAATCAGGCTTTAAAGGGTTAAATTTTGGCAGGAGGGACTTCTTGCTGGACAGCCAATAGGAAGGTTTAAAATATGCCCGCTACCACCCCCTTATTAGCATTTTGTGCAACTGTGTGTTAACTAGTCAGCATTTTTGCTTTCACTAGTACTACTAGTAGACATTTTGAGCGTCACTAGTTAACTAGTAAAGTAAAAAACAGTTCAACTAGTTAACTAGTGGGCATTTTGGCTTACACTAGTTAACTAGTAAGGTTTAAAATGTTTTTACTAGTTAACTAGTAAGGTTTAAAATGTTTTTACTAGTTAACTAGTAGACATTTTAGCTTGTACCTTCTCGCAGACTAGTATGACAATTTTTGCCTTACTAGTTAACTAGTAAGTTCCAACACGTGTCAACTAGTTATCTAGTGGACATTTTTGGCTTTACTAGTTAACTAGTGAGCCAAAATGCTCACTAGTTAACTAGTGCAGAAAATTGCCATCCACTAGTTAACTAGTAAGCCGAATTTATGTTTGACTAGTTAACATGTTAAAGGTTTTGCTGCTCACTAGTTAACTAGTTCGCCTTTGTGCTTTACTAGTTCGGTCCAGTGGTCTACTAGTTCGCCATTTTGTCGAACTAGTTTGAACAAAAGTCTTACTAGTAAGATGAAATAAATGCGTACTAGTATGATATTGAATAAATGCTCAAAGGGCTTTCCATAGCCATTCAAAATCAATTGTTGATATCAATAATTGATTTCTTACTAGTAGAAATATAATTTTTGATATCAATAATTTCATTGTTACTAGTAAAAATGTGAATTCCTGATATCAATAATTGAATTGTCACTAGTCTAAATGTCTATTCTTGATATCAACAATTGATTTGCTACTAGTAAAAATGTTCATTTTTGATATCTGAAAATGTATTTCTGATATCAATATTATTTCAGATATCTAAAATGGCTTTCTTACTAGTAACAATCACATTCATGATATCAGAAATTAACATTGTCACTAGTGAAAATTGAATTATTGGTATCAAAAATGAACATTGTTACTAGTAGCAATTCAATTGTTGATATCAAGAATAGACATTTCAACTAGTGACAATTTAATTATTGATATCAAAAATAAAGGTTTTTACTAGTAAGAATTGTATTTCTGATATGTGAAATTGGAATTTCAACTAGTAAGAAATAAATTCTTGATATCAAGAATTGATTTAGAATGGCAGCCTATGGTGACATTTCACTAGTGAAAATACAATTACAGATATCAAGAATTATAGTTTTTACTAGTTGCAATTCAATTGTTGATATCAAGAATTATCATTTTAACTAGTGAAAATGTAAATGTTGATATCAAGAATTAGCATTGTTGCTAGTGAAAATGTAATTCCTGATATAAAAAATTGTCATTGCTACTAGTAGAAATATTATTTCTGATATCAATAATTATAATTTTAACTAGTAAAAATTGAATTGTTGATATCAAGGATTCATATCCTGGAAATGAATAAAAGTTAAAACGGCTTGCCATACAGGTCTCCGTGTGTTTTGGTCACATTGCTTTAACCGCTTGAGGTAGCCGCCCGTTACTAATGTTATTCCTCTCAGACTCGACGGCAAAAATACTTCGGTTCTTTCTCTGCTAATGCAGCATCTAGTCAACAAATTAATTACTTTATAATGACATGGCAATATGTACTTTAGTGTTCTGTATTCATACCGTTTTGCTGTCAGTGTTTTAAATGCGCGTCTGAAGTGTCAGCGCTCTCTGTGAAGCGTGTTCTCTCTGTGCTACGCGCCCATAAAATCCACTGGATCCGTCTACGGCGCGGAACGCCAGCGTCGCGGATGCCGGAGCTAATCACGGCCATTATAGTCAATGCTCTCACGGTACAGATCCACTTGTCCGTGCGACACGTCAGTCGCGCCGCACTCCACTTTATTCCTATGGGTGACGTCACGCGACTTTAACGCGCCCGCAAAGCATCCCAGGAAGGCGGCGCTTCATTTGGAAAAATGCTGCGCGTCAAAAAGCTGTCCGATGCCCAGCTTTATGCAAATGAATCCGCCAAACGCGCCGCGTCGATCCAATAGAAGTGGTCTCTTGAGGGGCCTTTGTTCTAGACTGGCCGCTGGGTCAAAACCACGCCCATAGCGGTAAACGCCCATCAACGTAGAAATGTGGGGAGGCGTCGAGACACCACGCGACTGTCGTGTCGGACAAGTGGATCTGTACCGTCACGGTGCGGATCCACTTGTCCGTGCGACACTTCAGTCGCGCCGCACTCCACTTTATTCCCATGGATGACGTCCCGCGACTTTAACGCGCCCGCAAAGCATCCCGGGAAGGCGGCGCTTCATTTGGAAAAATGCTGCGCGTCAAAAAGCTGGCCGATGCCCAGCTTTATGCAAATGAATCCACCAAACGCGACGCGTCTATCCAATAGAAGTAGTCTCTCGAGGGGCTTTTGTTCTAGACTGGCCGCTTTCTCAAAACCACGCCCATAGCAGTAAACTTGAGGAACGCCCATCAACATACATCATAAAGGCATCGCGACACCACGCGACTGTCGTGTCGGACAAGTGGATCTGTACCGTAAGTCCACCAGCTGCGGACGCAGCGCGTCTCAGAAGCGTCCCAGAAGCGTCTCTCCGCTCCGCAGAGAATAGGTAGCAGGTCTATTTTCGCCGCTTGCCGCGTCAAGCAGCACAGAGCACATCGTACCGGGCAGGAAGTCAGACACAGAACGGCATAGAGGATCTGGACGATTTTCAAAATAAAACACCCTATGGAAAAATGAAGAAGTCACCAGCTGCTGAAACGCGTCTGAGATGCTTCCAGTGGACTTTGACGCCGAGCTAGGGACGCATCAAAAACATGGCGCTGACGTTCCGAGCCGTAGACGTATCCAGTGGATTTTAGGGGTCAAGCCTTGTTTATACTCTACGCGTCCGCACGAGCGCGAAGGTGCGCGCGGCAAAAATGACGTCATTGCGGTGTGGGCGGTCGTGCGCATTGGGTGCGCAAGACCCCATTTCGCTTGGCGGTGTGCACGGCTTTTTTTGTAACATCACGCGCGGCGCCGCATCAGAAGATGAACGACTTCGAGCCGAATCTGCCCGAGCATGCACATCTCACCGCACCGGCACCCAGTTTGCGTGTCTAAATCAAATGCTTATATTTACAAAATGACCCTACAATAGCATAATAAGCCTTTTTAATAAAAATAGAGATCCATGTTTTATAAAATGTCCACGAAACTTAATGAAATGTTTAGTGAAATTAGAAAATATTTAAGAGATTGTTAATTTAGTTGTATAGCCAACATACGTTTTATACCCACATATTTTGTTCTAATGTCACAAGTAGCCTAATATAATCTCAGGGTTTACACGATTATTTTTGCAGTGTTATTAGTGGTTATGTACTAAAATAAACATTGTCACGTGTGGACCTTTCTTCTTCTCAACGTTGATTCCTGATGGTTAAGATTACAATTACTTGAGTCGCCCCCTGTCGTTTCACAGAATAGTACAACGGCGAGCGCGTCGAGTATAAACGCCTCGTCCGTTTGAGGAGGTGCGCGCGCAGTCTGCGGAGACTCGCGCTCATGCGACGCGTCGAGTATAAACAAGGCTTCACGTGTTGACGTAAACAACTCAGCCAGTGATAGTTTGTTATTTGGCCTCTAGAGGGCGCTCTCGCTCTGTATAATGCCAGCAGTCTCTTCTTAGCGCTCTCGTACTGTGCAATGACAGCGCACGCACACTTCTCAGCCGCTCCAGCAACGGACGCAACCCGGAAAAACTATCGGTGTGGATTTTTGCCGATAACGATAGTTCCACCAATCAACTATCGGTACCGATATATCGGCAAAACCGATGAATCGGTCGACCTCTAACACAGTGAAACATGCCAAATAGTAACGACATAATTTTTGTCATACAAATAAATGATGAACGCATGAAAAAAATAGAGGACAATGAACTGACTAAGTTGCAGTCAATGTATGATTTTTTTTATTTTTTTTTTGCTTTTTAGTTTTTCTAAAAGCTTTAGCTGTAGTTTGCCTTTTTTGTCACTTAATATTCAACAATATTATTGGTCTGCCTGCATTGACACCATTGTATGAGAACTAAAACTGAGCTGGACGATGACATCACCATTTTCTCCAGAGCAGCTATACAGATATAGGATAATACCAAGCGACAACCTCCCTGTCTCTCTCTTGAAACACACACGGAAGTGAATTAAACTGCAATCGACTGGCCACTTGAGGCTGGGTGCAAAATTGAGTCAAATCTGTATCTCCCCTATGTTAAAATGCCCAACATTACAGCAGAAAAAAAAATATGTTTACAGCCTGGAGCAAAAACTGGTTTTGGTCTATATAGCTAATTTTGCCCTTCATGACAACTGTGAGGGGGTGAATTTTTTTACAACTCATCCGTTAAAATTTTATTAAGCCTGCATAATTAAGGAGTGTGGCCACTTGAGTGACAGGTGAGTAAAATCAGATTTTAAAATGGACTGAATAAAGCTCTTTACGAACTTGACGTGCGATGCCATGCTGACTGACATGTATGCGCATGAATCACTGTCACACGCACAAGCTCAGAGCAATATTGTAAGTTACTGCATGACAATACATTTTTAACAAGCACAATAATAATTCATCTCGATACACAGTCTCACTTTTAGTTACGTCTTTTAAAGGCAACCTATTATGCAAAATTCACTTTTACATGGTGTTTGAACAAATGTGTGTTGGCAGTGTGTGGGCAAAACCACCCTAGAATGATAAAAATCCACCCAGTGTTTTTTTTACAATCTCAATAAATCATAAGCACTGTCTCAGAACGAGCTGTTCTGAGATTCGGGGCGCTTTGTGACGTAGAATTGCGCAAGCCCCACCGACGTGGTTTGATTGACACTGGTTTTGGCATAGACCCCGCCCTCGGTGATCTGTACACATCCTCCATTGTTTCAACTACAGCCGGTAATGTCTCCTAAGAAACATAAGTGTTCTGTTGTGGGATGTAATAATGTACATAGTAGCCAGAGCCACTGAAAACCCAGTGGATGGATTTTATTTACGAAGGAAAGGCGCCACTTAAACTTCCAAAATACGTTTATGTTTGCGCGAATCATTTTCTGACTGACTGTTTTGTGAACGAGGGTCAATTCAAAGCAGGTCTTGCTTCAAAGTTAATCCTCAATTGTGGATCGTTGCCTACTGTTCGCGATCCAACGTCACCTCCAGAAGAAGTAAGTGTATTTTATGATTTTTGAGCAAACAGTCATTTCAGTCGATGTCAGCCAATTCAACAACAAATGCGTCTAAAGTGGTTTTCGTCGTCGTATGATGTCTTTGTATATAATTTAAACCTTGTTTGTATAGTGTGTAACCCACGTTTATAAATATATTTTTAAAGATATTGTATTAAAAACTGTGTATGTTCTGTAGCCATCTTCTCACATTTGCCACATATGCACCATAGACTGTAAAAAATATCTACAAAGCGTCTGTGACGTCACCCATAGACTTTCTGAAGAACGGTTTTGAAGCCGTTTATGGGGGGTATGGGCGGCGCCATCTTGGAAAATCTTGGGAAATCCTAACCCCGCCCACCTTCTGGCCAACCCATATGAGTTTTGTGCCTGCTTGGGGCTGTACAAATCGCCACACAATTGAAAACAAGTCTCGATGAATTATCTTTCACAAGCAAGACTGAACATTTGTTTCTGGTTGTATTTGGTCATGATATAAATAGTAATAGTAACGTTCAGAGGAGAAAAGCCGCGAAATTTAAAAATACTACTGTTATTGTGTCACAAAATGTAGTTTTAATAGTTTTTCAGTCGACAATGTAGTTGTTTAAAGCTAAAATCTGTGGTTTATTTATAAAGATAGCGCCTATTTACAAAATTTGATCTGACGTTTTCGGAGTTGAGATCCAGGGATCAGCGCGCGCTCAGCGCTCATGTACCCCGCCTGGAACAGCCTTACCTCGGCTAGTGCTTCTGATGTGTGCCGCTGGCTCTGATGTCTCTAGTCTAGTGGTTGAACATGAGATATAATTCGTCTTGTGTATATCTAACGGGCGATCTTTGGTCTCACAAAAAGAGACAGGGTTGTGACATTTTGTTTTATAAAGCCTATGTAGGAATATTTTAAATGTTATGTTACATTTATTCATTTGGCAGATGCATTTACAGTGTTTCAAACGTCAGTTATAACCATAGGTAAAGTAAGTTACCTCGGACGCTATCTTATCTGAGGCGATTTAATGCTAACTGTTGCAGTGCCACTGTCCACAAACATTGACGCTAAATAGTGCTTACTACGTGAAATAGTAGTGGAATGTCACTTAACGTTACCGGAAAAAATGAAGCGAAGTCCTCCTACAGTGTCGGTTAGTGCAGTTTATAGCAGAGCAACCAATTTTATGTACGATATTTCAATACAAATATTCAGAAAGGATACAGAGGTGGTATGATATGTTGTGTCAGATCACGGCCGAGACATCAAATTTCAGGAATTCCACTAGGCGCAGCACGTTATCAGCTGTCAATCAAGCTGTCAATCAAAGTTAACCACGCCCTTATTTGTCATACATTTTATATCTAAATACGATCTAAACTAACGAGTTAGAAAAGAATTCACCCCCCTCACAGTTGTCAGGCACTCGGAACCTATCGAAAAATACAATAAAAGTCCATAGGACCAACCTGTAAAAACATGAATTTATGCTGTAAAAACGAACATTTTAACATGGAGTCTATGGACATTTGCTCCCTTTTGGGACCTGCACCTAGCGGATTTTCGGTGTATTGCAGTTTTTCGCACTTCCGGGTAGGCTTCATTTTTCAGATTAGAATGTTGCCGCTTGATAAGCACCTGTACGACAAGTAATGTAAACATGAAGCAACAGGTCTCTCACATAAATGTAATTTCGTTTGTACGTAGCAAACGTTATCACAGTATTTGTGTTTGTAGTTTCAAAAAATTGCGCCAACGTTATCACAGTTTGTGTGTGTCTGTGTGTGTGTTGCACATCCATAGTTGCAAAGGGGACGCGATTATAACTCTATAAGTACATAAATGTATCAAATAACCTTTCCGAGACGTCCTGGTCCATTCACATTTGTGTTTCTTCTGCCGGAGTCTCTTAATCATCTGGGTCTGATTCAAACATGTACGGCTGAATGCCATACTGAACAGCGGGTCTCTCTCTCACTCACTCTCAGCTTCTGCTTTTACCAACTTATTGCCATAGGTATCAAGTTACGCCCTCGTCCAAAGGCAGGGCGGGGATATGCAGCTCTTTTACATTTAAACAGCTCATACACCAAATCATACACCAAAACAGCTCTTTTTAAAACAGGCCCCAAAAATGACATTTTCAAATGGTTATAATAAATTAACTGTGGGGTATTTTGTGCTGAAACTTCACAAATACATTCTGGGGACACCCAAGACCAATATTACATCTTGTAAAAAGGGGCATAATAGGTGCCCTTTAAACAATTATAGTATTTCGAAGGGCAAAAACATGAACTTTAACTATTGGCTTTACTTCTTCAATCAGCTGTCACTTAAGCGCGAGGCCAGTAGCATATAGCATTAGCACCACAGCTCACAGGAATGGAATGCTAACAGCAGGTGATGGTCTGCTACAATGCCCCATGTTAAAATGCTAGCATTGCCCCCAGAGGAAGCTTCAGTTTCCAGCTGATGGATTACCCCCTTGCTCTTTACCCATTTTATTTTATTTTATCCGGGAGTGACGAGAGGTGACGCGCTGCCAAGATGGCGACGGCAGGCCCCGCCCACTTTAGGCTTCAAAACCGCTCTTTAGAAGCCTACGGGTGACGTCACGGACACTACGTCCATATTTTTTTACAGTATATGGTCCAAACATGCAGGCTCACACAGCAGGCTGGCCTCCATTGCACAGACGTACTTGGCCACACCTGCAACATCTGTACCTTGAGAAAGGTTGTTTTCTCTTGCTGGTCATATTGTATAGAAGAAGAAAGTTTATCATCTGAAAAATATGAATGACCTTGTGTGTCTTAGCAACTGGCTTGGTGCAGATGAGTAAGTAAATGTAAAGTTGGAGGGATGGATAAATACAGTTAATTTTGTCATTGTGAAACTACTCAACCTATATCACTGAAAGTGTTTTTTTTTTTTTGACAGATTCTCCAAGGAGAATGCTGCTCCCTGATAAAATAAAAATGTTTCTGCAGGTACCGGTTCAGAAAAATACAAAAACCAAACAGAAGTATGCTGTTTCTCGGAAGGGGCCTGTTATAATGTTATGATTAGTGGTGCACGATATAATATCGGCCGATATGGTAAATTTTTTACACATCGGTATCGTTCCGATGTCAAAATAGGGCCGATGTGAACAGGCCGATAATCATTCCTGTGTATTTGACGTGTAGATGTGAGTGTGGGGGCGGGGGTGTTTGTTTTTGCACGAGCGCATACATTACGAGTGCAAGTCCTGTCAGTTTAAACCTCAAGCGCAAGAAGACTGGAACTTGCGTGCTGTTCTCTTACGAGAGTATCTCTCGTACTGCGTAATATCTTACGCTATGGGGAAAACCTCTTTTCCACGAGATATTGAAGCCAAAAATTATCCTTAATTTTGAATTAATGTAAAACGCTGTGCAGCAGCATGCAGACATAGGCAGGACAGCTCGCGCGCCTATTGGCTGCCCTGCGGCAACAGCAGCAGCCTATTGAGAGAGGCGCTGCGTGACATATAAAATGGGGGCATTTCGCGCCCATTTAGTCACGTCCCGCCAGAAAAGGCGTGGTCTCGCCCTGTAAATATTGCTCGATAAGGCTGGTACACTGATTTTCATCTCTTCAGCGAAGCATCACGCATCGCTGGATCCGGAGTGAGAAGCCACGCCGTCTGAGAAAAAGCACACAGCGGGACGAGCCATTGAGTCTGAAGTCGCTGGCATCGCCGCCTTTAGCCGCCGTACCTGCTACGCATTCCGGCGTTATATCCTTTTCAAACTGTGTGTGTGTGTTCGCCGCTGCGACACACATTTTTTCACTGTCTCTCTCTCTCTGCTAAAAGAGCTGCGTCTTTTTCAAGATGCAAAGATCCTGCGGCTCGTGCCGAGCCACACTCAGCGACGGGGACCGTCATGTTATCTGCGTTTCCTGCCTGGGTGAGGATCATGCGGCTCTCGCTCTCGTCAGCGGCGGATGCCCTCACTGTGAGCTACTGCCTATGGTGACTCTGAGGACTCGCCTGGCATCCTTCTCAGAGCCTGCACTTCAGCCCGCTGTAGCGCCGCGCCGTAAAAAGCGCCGTGCTCAGCGCGCTCCCGAGCCTTCTCCTGACCGCCAAAGCTCGCCGGTTCGCCCGCCAGCATCGCTCGAGTCCCTCACCGACGGACAGCGGCCGACGTCTGCCGCCGCTTCCTCCATTGAGGTCGACGAAACAGCCCCGAGCCTTCTCCAGCCGTGATAGCTCGCCGGTTCACCCGCCAGCTTCACCAGCTTCACTCGAGTCGCTCGCTGACGGACAACGGCCGCCGCGCGCCGCTGCTTCCGCCATTAATGACGACAAGATAGCTGCATATGTAGAGAAGGCCAGCTTCAAAACCGCGGCTAGCTTTCTTTACGTTATAAGAAAGCTACCCCGCCCCCGCCCCCCGTGGGCATCCGTCACCGGCGAAATGAGGAAAGAGTGTGTTTTTAGTCCCGCCGAGGCCGGACAAATCTCCATTTCTCAAACATTTCTCAGCTCCTCTTAGTTTGAGCGGCTGAAAATGTCAATATTGCAGCAATGAGCCTGTTGTATTACACGCACGCCTGCAAACAAACGCCGACACACACAAAACTGTGATGACGCTCTTTATGCGCTCGGGCTATTTTAAGCTTTTGTCGTTTCCCCCTGTGGCTCAGTGGCGAAACCCAAAGCCTTCGCACGGGAGACCCGTGTTCGAGCCCAGCTCTCGCAGCGGATAAAAATTTAGTCTCGCCGCAGCCAGACTTACACCCAAACTTTTCACTCGGTCAGTTCCGAGAAAATGCGACTGTTCCAGTGTATTTTGCAGTAAACAAGCCGGTACCATGGCCCGCTTGCCTGCACACAAATGCCGTTTCCACGGCGATCCAGAAAAATCATGTAAGCAGTGTATTTTCTGGTATTCCGGCCACAGCCGGATGGTGTTATGAGTGTATTAAAAATGCCACAGCCCAGTGTTCATTTCTACACACAAACACAGCCCGCCAAAGTGCAGGGCTCGCACAAATGAGTTCGACTCACGTCAGTTGTGCATTAATTATAGTGAATGTGCCCACAACCCAGTGCCCACAAACACTACACACTGCATGTGCCACGTTTTCTGTAAAAGAAACCAACACACATACAGTCAGCTAAGGCCCACGGTGTTTAAGTCTCGCCGCGGCCAGACTCTACCGAAACTTCTCGCTCGTTCAGTTCCAAACAATGTGACTGTTCCAGCGTATTTTGCAGTAAACAACTGGTACCACAGCCCGCTTGCCTGCACACAAACGCCATTTTTAAGGCGACCCAGATAAATCCCAAAAATAGTGTATTTTCTGGAATTCCGGCCACGGCCGATGGTGTTATGAGTGTTGTAAGAATGCCCACGTCTCAGTGCCCATTCCCACACGCAGACACAGCCCGCCACAATACAGGGCTAGCACAAATTAAATCGACTCATGTCGATTGTGCAATAAATGTAGTGTACATGCCCACAACACAGTGCCCACAAACACTACACGAAGCATGTCCCACGGTTTCTTGAAAAAACGAAACCAACAGATTTTCAGTTGGTGCGAGCCGACAGTGTTCTCAGTGCAGCGAGTGTGCCCGCTATCCCGCGCCCACATTCCCTCACAGACATGCCGAACCCCACGGGGCTCGTCCCGCTCGCCTTCTCTCCACAACCCGTCAGAGAGAAGCTGAGCGCGGTCGGGCTGCCCGCTGTGATCAGCGCACCCCCCGCCTCGCACACTACAAACACAGTGTCTATTTCTCAGCACACCGGAGCTCACACCAGCGCACCGCGGTATAGCGGCGGCCGGAGCCCAGATTTCATTCTACCTCTAGCTATTCATGCAGATGCGTGGGCAAAGGTTCCCGGGGTATCAGAATGGGTGCTGAACACTATAAAAAGAGGCTATTCGCTGCAGTTCGCTCGACGCCCCCGCCTTTGCGCGGCACGAGTCGAAACGACGGTAAAAAATGAAGTATCTCATCTACTTCGAGCCGAGATAGCGAAACTACTGAGCAAAGGGGCTATAGAACCTTTATCTCAGGCTCAGAGCGAAGGGGGTCTATACAGCAGGTATTTTCTGGTACCGAAAAAAGACGGGGGTCTCAGACCCATTCTAGATCTGCGACGGCTGAACAAAACGCTCACGAAGCGCCAGTTCAGAATGATTACAACCAGGAAAATCCCCGCACAAGTGCGCCAAGGAGACTGGTTCATGTCAATAGATCTGAAGGACGCTTATTTTCAAATACAAATAGCGTTACGTCACAGGCAATTCTTGAGATTCGCCTTCGAGGGCCAGGCATACCAATACAAAGTCCTGCCGTTCGGCCTGTCCCTGGCACCCCGTACTTTTACGAAGTGCATGGACGCGGCTCTCGCACCCCTGAGACTTCAGCGCGCCGTGAAATCTTTTCGCCGCGGCTCGACTGTCCAGCTCAAGAGGTTTCAGAAAATGCTGGGTCTCATGGCCTCAGCAGCTTCAGTTCTCCAGCTGGGCCTGCTTCCCATGCGCCCACTGCAGCTGTGGCTGAAAGCGCGGGTTCCAACCAGGGGATGGACCGCTGGTCGGTTTCGCCTCCGGGTCGATCTGAAATGTGTCTCAGCTTTGGAGCCTTGGAAGAAAACCGACTGGTACCAGTCAGGTGTGAGTCTGGGGACTCCCTCGAGCGTGAAGTTGGTGTACACGGACGCCTTTACAGGCTAACAGAGTGCCTCCTGGTCTGGGCTCAGCACAACCTGCTTTCACTGAGAGCAGCGCATGTGCCTGGTCACCTGAATCTGGGACCAGACAGGCTGTCCAGAGACAATATCCCAGCAGGGGAATGGTCGCTGCACCCGCAGACGGTCCAACTGCTGTGGGAGACATTCGGCAGAGCCGGTTGGACCTGTTCGCGTCCCGCGAGAACGCTCACTGTCCGAAATATTTCTCCAAGAGCAAGGACGCGCTGGCCCCTCTATGCTTTTCCCCCCATCTCGCTCCTACCTCAAGTGCTGGAACGGATCAGGGAAAATGGATGCCCAGTGCTGCTTGTGGCTCCGCTCTGGACAAACCAGGCGTGGTTTCCAGTCCTGATGCGGCTGACCAGCACTGCCCCGTGGCCAATACTATTGAGGAGAGACCTCCTCTCCCAGGCCAAGGCCTCGATTTGGCATCCTCGCCCGCAACTATGGTCCCTACACGCATGGGCCATCAACGGGTACCCGCTATCCTCCCGGAGGGAGTGCTAAACACGATCACGCAGGCAAGGGCCCCGTCTACAAGACGGCTCTACTCCTCGAAATGGTCTGTGTTCTCTGCCTGGTGTCAAGCTCAGGGCTTTTCACCCGTAGACTGCGGGGTCACGGAAGTACTTTCCTTCCTTCAAGAGCTGCTGGATAAGGGCAGGACCCCATCCACGCTCAAAGTGTACGTGGCGGCTATAGCAACGTTTACAAAACCTGTGTCTGGCCAGTCACTGGGGAAGAACGACCTAGTCGTGCGATTCCTCAAGGGAGCTCGGAGGTTGAACCCTTCTAGACCTCCTTCAGTCCCGGTGTGGGACCTTTCTACGGTTTTGGAAGCCATGAAAGGTGCCCCGTTCGAGCCAATCCATTTGTCAGACATGAAGCATCTGTCTTTCAAAACGGTGTTTCTTTTGGCTCTCGCTTCAGTGAAGCGCATAGGGGACTTACAAGCGCTTTCAGAAAGCGCATCATGTATGGAGTTTGGGCCTAATGACTCAAAAGTCATACTCAAACCGAGGCACGGGTACGTGCCCAAATCCCTCAACACACCGTTCAGGGCCCAGGTGATTTCCCTGTGCGCTCTCTCGGTTCCAGATGAGGAGGAGGATGCGAGTCTCCTTTGCCCTGTCAGGGCACTGAGAGCTTATGTCTCCCGCTCGTCTGCCTTCAGGCAGACCGAGCAGCTCTTCGTTTTGTTTGGCGGACGTTCCAAGGGACTGGCCGCATCAAAACAGAGCCTATCCAGATGGATAGTCGACGCCATTAGGGCTGCAACAACTAATCGATAAAATTGATAATAATCGATTATGAAAATCGTTGTCAACGAATGTCATTATCGATTAGTTGGTCTGCTTACGTCACGGGGAGCGTTTACTGATGACGTCACTTTCATGACAACACAGTCGATCGCGAAATGGCAGTGAGTACCTACAGATCAATCGACGGCAGAAAAAAAGTGTGCACCCCAAGCCGGGGCTGTTTACACCTGGCCACTTCATGCGTTTTCTCAGATCGGATAGCTCTGATTTATCAAAACGATTCCATTTACACCTGGTCACATAAATGTGTTTTCGCTCTTCAATTCCCGCGCTATATGCAGATTTAATGGAGTTCACGTCACCGAAAGCAACAGATATGAGCTGCATTTTATTGATTAGCAGTTAAAATCAAAATCAAACACCGCAATAAGAGAGAGCGGCAACAGCACTGGTAAGATCATTTCGTTTCTTTACTTTTAATGTTGATGATTGTGCGTTAAGCGGCTGCGACTTACTTTCACTTTGATTTGCGATAGTTTGCTCGTTGGCTTGATGAATAGATCGCTCATCTGCGGTAATGCGTGTTGCAGTAGCGTCGTCATATCCGGCTATAACATTACATTGCCTATAACACACTCTCACATGTTTATTTTTTTTAGCATTTTTGGGAGGAGTAAAATGTACATATGTGGTTTCAACAACTAGGCTAGATGCATTTTTCCAGTTTCGTATGGAATGAGTCTCAGATCTCCTCCTGAAGTGGTTTGAGCGCGTTTAGAAGGGCTTTTACACCTGGTCTTTTCACGATCCGATAGCTATCTGATCTGAGAAAACAATGCTACTGTGTAAACAGCTTTGTTTACTAACTTCGGAACAGTCACACTAGATCTATTTTGTCTAAATCTAAATTGTCTAGATCTAAATTATCAATATATTAAGGTTTAAAATGTCAAAAATAAAGATTATATTAGTAAAACTCAATGTGTGGCTTTTGCACTTTTTAAAGTACACTTTTACACATGAATACCCTGATTTAAGGTTTTATTTAATTATAATAAGCAAAAAATCTAATAAAATAAAAAAAACTTTATCCGATTAATCGATTAATCGAAAAAATAGTCGTCCGATTAATCGATTATCAAAATAATCGTTAGTTGCAGCCCTAGACGCCATAGAACTGGCTTACACTTCTAAGGGCCTGCAGTGTCCTTTGGGTGTCAGAGCGCACTCCACGAGAGGCGTGGCCTCGTCGTGGGCATGGTATAGTGGCGTTACCTTGCAAGATATCTGTACGGCTGCGGGCTGGGCCTCGCCGTCTACATTTATAAGGTTTTATAACCTAGAGGTTCCCGCCTTACAAGCCAAGCTTCCGTCGGTATAGAATTCAGTGTTATCTGCCCCGCTGTGCCGGCCCAGATGCTGAGTTTTGCTTGTGCATCGCTCACTGAGCGATAAAACGGCTCCATGGGTGTTGAATAACCCGTATTTTTAACCAGTTCAGGCCTAACACGCTCACCCTGTCTGTGTGAAACACTATTAACATAACTAGCTCCTACAGGATGCTATTTCATGGGGAATGATGCTTGCAGCCTCTCTTCTCCGACTTCTCTATGGTGATCATGCACTACATGAGCTCCGGGCTACTGCCCTTGGGACTTTGGTGTCGGATCCCAGTACGCACGGCGTTTTGCATTGTGTTCCCCATAGCGTAAGATATTACGCAGTATGAGAGATACTCTTGTAAGAGAACGTACTCGGTTCTCTCTAGAGAGGGAACGAGTACTGCGTATCTTGCCGTGCATACACAGCTCTGGTTCGCTTCAGCGATGAAAACCAGTGTACCAGCCTTATCGAGCAATATTTACAGGGCGAGACCACGCCTTTTCTGGCGGGACGTGACGAAATGGGCGCGAAATGCCCCCATTGGATATGTGTCACACAGCGCCTCTCTCGATAGGCTGCTGCTGTTGCCGCAGGGCAGCCAATAGGCGCGCGAGCTGTCCTGCCTATGTCTGCATGCTGCTGCACAGCGTTTTACATTAATTCAAAATTAAGGATAATTTTTGGCTTCAACATGTCGTGGAAAAGAGGTTTTCCCCATAGCATAAGATATTACGCAGTACTCGTACTAGTACTACTCGTACGTTAGTAACCGAGTACATTTTCTGTCAGCCTTAAGGTGTATTTTTGTCCCGCCAAAGCCTTATTTGACCGGTGAGTGATGTAGATGAGTGATGTAGATGACTGACTGCTGCACTTGTTTAACTGAGAGAACGAGCAGAGAGAGTGAAAGCCCCGGTCGCGCGCGCGTGCGCACTCTCTCAGCGTCTTCAGACTGTCTTGCTTTCTCTCCCTCGCTCGCGCATATTAATTAATTGAGTTGACTGAATATCTTTGAGAATACACGGGTAAAAGGTCGGAAGACCGAAGTTTTTTTTTTTTTCTGAACTACCACTGGTTGTGAATTGTGCTAAAATAACATTGCCTTATCTTCTCTGAAAAGCTTTCCACACATTCAGATGACATAAACCACACTTTCAATAAAATATAAATCTATCTAGTGATGAAATGTTTTCTGTGTTGAGACAAATCTTGTGCGATGTCCTAAACTGCCTGGATAATCACACAACGTGTGCCGTGGTCCGTTAATGACACGTCCGATTCGCGAACTAATGAATCCTTTGAACCGATTCACTTTAATGAATGGTTAAAACAACTGATCTGTCCAACACTGAACTCGAGACATAAATCGGAAACACTTTACTATACGGTTCCATTTATTAAAGTCTAGTTAACATTCTATTAATATTAGTTTCTATGCGGATTTACTCCATGACAAAACCACCCCAATCATTCTAGAATGATTCATTCTTTCCAAATAGAGCTATTCAAGTCATCTGGTGAAATAAAATATCGCAATGTAATTTTTTACCAATATCGTGCAGCCCTAATCCTTGCTATGTGTTTTCTATAAAGAGATATCGACATCGGTAAATATCGGTATCGACCACAACAGCAATATTAATATCGGTTATCGGCCACAAATTTTCACATCGGTGCATCACTAGTTATGATGCTGCGCATAATTTTTTTCTTAATTTATTCACAGCTAAATTGTATTAAGCGCGATTTCATGTTGTAAAACCCAACTAGATCAGCCCAAAGTCCGGCATCCAATCAGCGGCTGAAGGTCTCTGTGTGTTACTGTCTTTTCTCGTGGCAAAGTATTTTTGATTAAATGCAATACATTTCTCATATGTATTCTCTCGTTATTTCATCTGACTCCATATTAAAAGGTTTTAATGATATCTGTGCATCATTAAATATAAGCGAAAGTTTGACTATTCATTTTAACTCTAATGAAATAATATCAAAGTCAGTTAGAATAATCAAATGTAACAATTTAATATGTCAGGTAAATTTATCATTCCAATTTCATAATCAGTTAAAGATAATCAATACAAAACATAAAATGCTCTGGAATAAAGAGAAGATGAACCCGACATTAGGAAATAAGTGAAGCTGAGAGACTCGGCCTATCCCAGCCTCACATGCTCATCTGAAGTACAGAAAAGGCCCTGATCTCTAGTTGCATTTCATTATATAGCCAGACCTCATTTCATATGTAAACATGAGTTCACAGTGGAAATTCACCTTAGACACCGTCCCAGACTTACTGGGGGCAGAAGTTGATTTACATAGAACCATTTGCTAACAGTGGGAATTTGCATTGAGTTAACACCTTCTGAGAGCAGGAGGGTATTTACCCACCCACCCTCCTTTGTGTGTATGTTATCTCTAAACTCTTAAAAAACCTTATTACCTTTGTTTTACTTATTTGGAAATGAGACATTTGTACCAGTTGCACTGAGACATTTGGAATGATATTAAACATGTATAAAACTCGATGATAATCATTCACATTAAACCATTTTGATTCTTGGGTAAGTTTTTGGTGATCTTCGCATGGGAGAGAAGGAGTGGGGGATGAGGAAAAGAAATGTAGGTTAGGTGACACTCTTGTCTCAAATGGTGAGTTCAAATGATAATTTCCAGAGTGTTCGTTCCTCTACCAGTTCTTCCAGTTTTTCCAGTCTTACAATGTTAATTGCGATAAATTGTGCAGCCCTACCAAAATCTGACAAGTTTGTGATTGTGAGACCCGCGTTAAATGGTCGACGCGAGGAGGACCTCAAAGCAACATAGATTCCTAATTAACAGGTAAAATATAAAGTAAGAGTTGAATAGAATAATCAAATGTGTAGCTAAACTATTATATAAATGACCAATAACCAATTGGCATTCCAACCTAAATTTGAGGTTGTGATAAAATGGAGTCAGATAAAAGTTTAATTGGAACTAAATTACTTTTCCACGCTGAAAAGACAGTAACGCGCAGAAACCTTCCCCCGGAAACTGTCGTTGGACCGATTGGGCAGGCCTTACAGAAGTTACCAGTGTGATTACTGAAATGTTCTTTTCATGTATTCTCTAATGTCTGTATTTGATATCTGAGAGATGACTGAAGGGTCTGGCCCACCACAGACTTATTTTCTAACCTGGGAGCTGGGACGATATCAAGCAGGCTTCTCTCAGTGAATAAATTATACACAGAAAGCGATCAAAGAACAATCTTTACACACAGCGCGAGTTTATCTGGACACTTGCCAAACTCGTTATGAAATCAATGATGTACATCATCGTGTTCGCATTGGTGAAAGCATTAGAGAGAGTGCAGAAACTGCGTTGCAATGATACGATCTTCATTCTCACGATCAACAGACTGTCATCTGCTTGATGGAAATAGATTTAAATACTTTATAAAACATCTCACGATTCGTTAATCTCGATAGCTGTAATAGTAAAAACGTATAATATCTGTATTAAAAGTATTCGAGAGAGTTTCACATGTAATACGTAGCTATTTCATATGCAAGCATGTCAGCCAATCACAGCAGTGGCCGGTTACACTGAATCCCACAGCAGACACACCCCTTCAAACAGAGTGTTCAAATCAGAGGCTAAAATCAGGCTAGGAAAAATGCCTTTTATTTCTAAATGATGACTATTTTTGATCTAAAAAAAATACTAACATTATAAGGGTAACCTAGACAACATTATAAAATAATAAAATAACCCCATTCTAGGGCACCTTTAATGATTGGATTCCACAACAGATAAAAAAAAAAAACATAAAAAAAAAAAAACATATACAAGACAATACAGCATTTACTGTTTAACTGTTATATGTGCTGTTGTCCAGTAACTCCAGTTGGAATCTTTACCCCAAAATGGCGGCCGCGCTACCGAAGCGCCACCTTGTGGCTGTTACCAAAAAAGCATCAGAGTTTCACCTCTTGTTCTTCTATACTCTTTGACGGAAGTGTCACTTGCCCGATCGGGCCAGTGCTGCATCTTCACAGAAGTTGGTTATTTGCGTTTTTAAGCCTCGCCTATTTAAATATTCAAGTGCACATAGACACTTAAGTAAAGAATAATAATCAATGTCTGTGCCTCTCACTGAGAGGAAGAACATGTTATCAGGATGTTTTGGGGAAGTTTCCTGTTTAGAGCAGAGCTCTTCCAATTTCAGCCTTGACGACTCAAACTTAGCTGGATCCTGTGTATCTGTGTGTTGTGTGCTAGCATTTTTGTTACAGGTCCTGTAATGGTAAAGTGAACAACTGGCACTATGTGCTAGAGCCCGACCGATATATCGGCGAGCCGATATTATCGGCCGATATTAGGCATTTTCATAACTATCGGTATCGGCATTTATAATGGCCGATAAATGAATATTAAAAAAAAAAAATGCGGCGTGCGGTGATTCATGTAAGGGTGGCGCTGCCAATAAAGCGACTAAAAGCTGTCACAATGAACTGGCAAAAGCAATGATATGAACACATCAAATATAGCAAGGAGATATTTTAATTGTCTATTAATAACAAGTGTTTTCAGTCATTGTGGGCTGCAAAGATGAAGTTGAGGATGCGGACTCGCGATCTTTGAACGCGCCAGAGAGAAATGTACATTTCAGAAGGATTACATAAGCAGAGAGCAGTTTGTCTTTCGTTTTGATTTGTTCTGTGTAAAAGTAGATATTTCAATAGATATATTTCTCAGGTCTATACGCTGAGTTTCAGTTCATTTAAATGCTGCCAGCCTCTGTCACGTATTGTGTGAGCTTGTGACTATTGCAAGCGCGCAGCTGAGAAGTCCTGATTATATCGTCTGCTATAGCCTATTTACTTCTTATTTATTAAATCCAGGCAATTGATTTATTAAACATTGATTAAAAATGCGTGGCGCGAGCGACAAATCTCCGACAGTAAACGGATGGCCCATTCTGCTCTGTAACGGGTGCTTTTCCGCCTCTAGGGTAAACAGCTGTTGCGACTCACGCGAGCAATAACGGCCGCGTCCGGTGTGTAGACACAGTGTTAAAGCTCATTCTGCCTATAACGCTACGTTACAACATCAAGCAATATTCCAATAATTTATATAATTATAACACTTTATATAGGGCCATTTTGCATTAAGAGTAGCCTAGTTTCACGTTTAGTAGGTACATTTTGCTTACTACTTATTTAAAATAGTATAAAAGTCTGTACATTATGTAATTCAAAACGTTTTCATTATGATATTATAAATTTTACTTTAGTAAAAAGTTCTTCCTCCACTGGTAGAGATTAGAGGAATTAAGACTAAAAATAGAAGATAATGTCAGTGACATTTTTTTTATTTCAATGTTGAAATGAGCAAGTTCGTCAAGTGTCCATTTTTTTTTTCTAATGGCATAGCTGCTATAGCAGACAGCATTTTTTTATAACTACACCTCCTGTGCTGCATCGCCGATCCTATAATAGCTGTTCAAATTAAAGCATGGCTTAGACTAACTGTGCTAAATCATGTGTGTAAGACTCCAATAAAATTATTAGGTAATTATTCCCACATAAATAAATATCTCAATGAGTAAAACTGGCTATGTCTATATTATGATAGACTACATAACATTATAATATTATTTTCAAAATAATTGTTAAATAATAATAATTATTTTAAATATTTTTTGTCTCTGGTCTATTAAGCTAATATTGTAAGCAAGTAGCAGTGGCTGGGAAAGACTTTAAAGGGATAGTTTAAAAAAAAAATTAAAATGTTGTCATCATTTACTGACCCTCATTTTGTTCCAAACCTGTATAAGTTGCTTTGATCTTTGAACACAAAATAATATATTTTGAAGAATGATGGTAATCAAACAGTTGACGGTAGCCATCTTTTTTTTTGCAATGTGCAAAATTTCTTACAATGTGGAAGTCAATGGCTACCCTCAAATGTGTGATTACCGTCATTCAGTGTAGTTTATGTGTTTTAATCGGTTTTATACGGCTAGCTTTACTGTGTGCTGTGATTCTGTGAATAAAGACAATGTTCATCAAAATGTTCTTCTAGGAACCAGCAACAACACACACCCTCATTATTAAGAAAAATAAGTCTATATTACACAAATTTATTTGCACATCTGAATCTCAATAGCATTGTTTTTGCATCACTTATGACATTTAAACAAACTGAAACCAGTTATTTGGTTATTTTAACAATATAACACACTTTTTGAATTTTGTGATTGATAAATGTTTTGTTTTTTTTTTTATGTAAAACTTGTCTTAATAACATTACTATTACCACTAATTGTATTATTCCCAATGTATAACATTTACGGTTCTTTTACCAAGTGAGATTGAGTGTGTGTGTGTGTGTGTGTGTGTGTGTGTGTGTGTTTAAAGGCTTTGTGTGCACAGATTGAGCACTTTTTTTTTAAAGAGTAAGCATGGATGGAAATATTTAGCATTTTTCCTCTTCGTTTTGGACTTTGTAGACGGTCCATATATGCTGTTTTACATTACAAAATGTATAGTAGTTTGCGATACAGTAAACCCGATTAAAACACAAACTACACTGTGTGTTCTCGTCTACATTTTAAAACACTTAGAACACAACCTGTTTTTCGTTCTTTGCCAAATCGTTAATTATTAAGTGTTTCGGAGCTGAATCTCTGACGTCAAACTTCCAACGTCAAACCAACTTTATATCGGTGCTGTTTCCGGTGACACAGTGAAACCGAAAGTGTTCAAAATTAACAGAAATCGAGCACTTACCGCAAATCAGTAAAAAAATCTGAAGGAAGTTGATAGTGTTCTTCATGATGTTGAAGATTCCATCAAAATAGAATGTCGATGGATATTATTAATACTCGTTCTAGTCTGAACCGAACCGAACCACACCCACGACTGACAGCGACGATTGCTTACAAAACCCACTAAATACCAACAGAACGATTTTTATACCGACTGTTACAATACTGACTAATTCGTTTTCATGCTGGTTTATATGCTACTAAAAGAAGAAAAAGAACGTTTTCGTTTTCAAATCTGAAAGTCTGTAGGCCTACAGCTATGCGCGCAGAAGACTAGTGATCGCTCATAACGGATTTCCTATTTCTTCTTCTGTGAATTTATTGTCGGGTCGCATACCAGCTTTTAAGGTGCATACCGCCACCTCCTGTACTGGAGTGTGAAGAGATTTCAGTCAAGGCATTATGAGTATGGGGAGGCTGCAGACCTGGGCCATTATTCATAAAGATTCTAAGAATCCTCTCAGAAAACTCTTAATTTAGCTTAATTGTTTTTACGTAGGAGTCTTAGCTTAAGAGCGATTCGGGACTGATCTGAGAGCAACACTGAGTAAGGAAAAGACAAAAACTCTCATCTTAGTGAGGAGGCGGGGTTGACCCTGTTGCTATGAGTGACACGCGTGATTTTTTTCCCCAAACCAGTTCAGCGAAAACCACGCCCCTTAACCGAAAGCCACACCCCGCAGCGATGACTGGCGTCTACGGCTCGATTTCATTGGTCAACTCTATCAAAGCGCTGATTGGCCTAACATCGCTGAAACCTAAAATGTAAAAGGGACGCACAAGTGTGTATACAAAATTAAAAGTTACACAGAATTTACAACTTATATATATTTAACTTATATATATATAAGTTGTTCATTCTGTGTAACTTTTTAATTTAAACATATATATATATATATATATATTTAACTTTAATTTAACTTCTATAACTTTACCTTAAACTTTAATTTCACTTTTATATATAAGTTGTAAATTCTGTGTAACTTTTAATTTGTTTGCATAAACTTAATGATTACCAATGACCACAGAGCTGATTGACCACACAAAGCTGAAACAAATATATATATATATATTTTTTTTTATTACACGTGTTTGCCTTTTATGGGTACATAATATAATATAATATAATATAATATAATATATATATATATATATATATATATATATATATATATATATATATATATATATATATATATATAACCATTCAATATTGTAATTATCAAAACTTTAATGTACAGATTTTAAAATGTAATTTATTCCTGTGATGGAAAAGCAACATTACATACAATTCACAATTTATAAAAAAAAAATGTAAACTTTAAAGGATGCATGAAAGGAGTTTTTATTTGCAGTTGCTACTGTTAACAAGAACTCATAGCACAGAATTGATAAATAATACTTAACGTATATATAAATAATATATAAGTAATAATAAATAGTAATAACTTAAGTAATAACTTAAAATTTTGAATTAATTACCCTGTACCGGTAATTTCCCTCCCTCCAACACACACACACACACACACACACACACACACACACACACACACACACACACACACACACACACACACACACACACACACAATGCAACATACACATCATCCCTTTCCCAAAACAGTAAAATGCAGAGACCAGTTGGGTTGGGTTGTGCTTCATCTTTTCAAGCTGCTTGGCCATTGTAGTCATGCCATCACTGTAGCTGGAGTTTTCACCCAGTTCACCAAGTAGTCCAAGCATCCTCTTCACAGGAGATTGAGGTAGAGATGCTGTTTAACAAGAAAACAATACAGAAATAAATTGTCCCTAATAAACATTTAGACCCAAAACTTGCAAAAACTCATCGCTTCGCCTCAGAATAGAGTCGTATGGATTACTTATATGAAGGATAAATGCGCTTTTTTGGAGAACTATGCAGGATATTTTTTATAACTCCGATTGTGTTTGGTTGAAAGAAGATACATCTAGGATGGCTTGAGGAGGAGTAAATTATGGGATAATTTTAATTTTTGGTTAAACGTTTCCTTTAACTCTTCTAAGCTTCATGAACTCACCTCCCTCTGAGTTACTGTGCATACAGGGTTGGTAGGAGTATGTGGCCTCTGGAGTAGATGAGCTGGGGGAAGACCGGTCCAGCTGATGCATGTCTACTGTTCATTACATGTAATGTATGTATACACATAAAAAAAAATATATAAATATTGCAAGAGAATTTCTGTTCATTATGTCACCATTGGAAACGAGAAAAAAAAGGACCAATAAAGCACCTTTATACTGACCATCATCTTGAGCAGTGAAATTGTACTGACCATCAGTATTGCTGGTTTCTTGTCTTGGAGGCATGTCTATACAAAGTGTATACTAATGTCACACTGCTGACTAGTTGTTTTGTTCAGAATTAATCATGTATAATGAAGGTTCTATGTCCTACTTGTCATAAGCTTTCTTACCTGGTGCTAATGTGCTTGGCTTGGGCATATTTTGCCTTAAAGGGGCCAGGAAGTCAAGAGAAACTGAGGCTGTGAAGAAGATGAACCGGACATTGTCTTTAAATACCTTCCTTAGATATTTGCCCAAGTGTGACAAGTGATTCTGCAAAGAAATAATGACCTTTTGTTATTTTCAGCAGCTCAGCCCTCATTTCAGCTGTTGTGGGGAGAAAGTTGATGGAGGTGATGTTGTAATGTTGCACCACTGCTGCCTGGTGTTTGCATGGTGCCCCACTATGGCCAACTGGACATGTGCAGAGCTCCAACTCCATGTCCACGGTATAGGTGTCTCCTGATGTGGAGGATTTCACCTCAAACTTCTTCTCTCCAACCTAACAGTGACATGAAGACATGACATACAGACATATTTACAAAAAGATCTGACAATTTTATAATGATTCATATTTAAAAATGATTCTTCACCTGAGAAATATCAGACGCTTTAATGTTACTTTCTGTAGCAAGGAATCTTGACCGCTGGAATGCCTCCCAATGGCCAAGTGCAACGTCTGTCACACGTGCCTCATAGTACATCTCTAGTCGGGTGATGAAAAGGTTGAATAATTGAGGGAGGTTGAAAGCTTTTGTTCTTTGGAGTATTTTGTCTTTCAAAACACGCATTGCAGCCTCCACATAGTTGTTTGTTTGGTTGCCACGTGTTGGCAAGTCTCTCCTGTAGCTGAGAGCCCAACTCTCACGTCGATTGTAAAGAACCCGCAGATAGGTCAGGAACTTCTTGTATCTGTAGCGAGTTAAGACACATAACAAATTCAAAACCATAAATCCCTCAAAACAGGCTTCTGGAGGGTGAACATATCAGAACTACCTCTACCTGTCTACTATTGTCTCTACCTGTTGGTCAAAGGGTTGTCCAGGGCTTGCTGGTAGAGCAATTCAACTGTACTCATCTCCCTGGCATAAAGCATGTCTTTTACTATGCTGAACAGTGTCTGCCTGTCCTTCATCTCAATGTTGTGATCTTTGTTCCACAACCACCTCCACACAGCTTGCAAAAGATGAAATATGCAGAGCAGCTGCGTGGCTTCAGGAAAGACCTGGGCTATAGCTCCCTTTTCTGCCTTTGAGTCATCTGTAAGAAACACACAAGGGCCTGCCTCGCCTCGCCCTCCAAAGCCATCCTTTGTCAATAAGGACTTCAGCAGCTCCAATCCCTCAATAATTGTCCTCTCATCCTCTGATTGGGTCATCACTATTCCAAGAGGAAGACCACCAGCACAAGTGTGTGTGAGAAGCAGAAACACCCTGCAGTTCTCCCGGTCCATGTTACCAGATGAATCCATAAAACACATTTCTCCACTATTGGAAAGGCTGTGTGTTCGTTTCATTAATGGGGAGCAAATGGCTACTAGAGGTGTTCCTGCTGAGGACATTTTAAGCTTGGCACAGCTGTCATCACACGCTGCATTGTATGATTCTACCTGCCTTTCCAAAGCTGCTAGCATTCCCTCCCCAATTTGCTCTCCGAACTCCTGGTTATTCACCTACTGATACAGTCTGCAAATTAAATCGATTGTTTTACTACATAAGTCTGCCAAAGCTACTGATTTGAAGACCAAATACATTTTCACATACCTGTAGCAAAACTGAAGGTCTGGGCAAAGGGCACGGTTAGCTGAGGCATATACATATTTGTTGCCATGCTCAGCCAACAGGTCACTTTTCAGAACTGCCAGAGCTGATGTAGGGTTGTGCCCAATCTCAAACAACTGAGTTAGGGTTTCAATTGCCTTGACCCCCACATCTCTGTGCCTCAGTGCCTCTGCAACAAATATGTTATGATTATGTACATTGTACAAGCGCACAGAAGCTGGGTAGGTGGGTATATGGGGATCATTGCTCCTGAAAAATAAAAACAAATCTTACTAAGTAACTGAAAAAAGCAAAACAATATATATTTTATTTCGTTTTCACATTGCTAACCCACCTACTAGATCCTCCCCTTTTGTCTACAGTCTTTACCAGAGTGCAAACCATTTTAGCCTCACAGCATGTATTTTTTGAGAGCCGTCTTTGATTAGCTGTGCCTGATCGGGCACAAACATTGTGTTGGCACCTATAATGAGCCTATGGATAGATATAGATAGAATATGAATGTTCAAATATACAGAACTAGGCAAAAGTCTTAGGCATGTTAGATTTTCATTTAGATATTTATATAATTTGCATTAGTGTGCCAATAGGGAATATTAGAATTTAATATTTATAACTGTAATAATCCACTAAGATTTCTGTATGCACAGGGAGTGAAAAAACAGACAGCATGGTCCATAGGATCTGGTCTGAGAAAATGCTGTAAATTGAGAATGTTTTCAAAAATAATGTCATAAAAAGTTTTCGGCAACACTTTACAATAAAGTTTCGGTAACGCTTTAGATTACAGCCCGGAAAGTACCGCGTAATTAAAGCGATTTTACAGCGTAACCTTCGGTAATTATAGTGTACCTATAACGTACTTACAATTTAAATATAAGGGAACAAGATTTTAAGTTTGAGGAATAAAAGGGGTAACAACCAGGAGAATTAAAACAATTAATTATACTGTAAGTATTATAGAACTAAGGGGTACTTATTCTGCTGACATAACCCAGCTGTTAATTGTTTGTTCATGTTACTTTACAGTGCATTAACTAATGTTAACAAATACAATATTTGGTTTTAATAATGTATTAGTGAATGTTAAAAATGAACATTAACAAAGATTAATAATGCTGCAGAAGCAATGTTCATTACTAGTTCATTTTAACCAATGTAGTTAACCAATGTTAACTAATAAAACCTTATTGTAAAGTGTTTTATTTATTTATTATTGTTTTAGATTGTATTATTTAGATTTGCACAAATCCACTTTTGGATTTAGTCTCAGCTTGTTTAGTCTGTCTTAATACCTGTGCATATGAAAATCCATCCATCCACCCACCCATCCATCATTTCTTACTGGAAAACTAAAGCAACATACATAAATAATTTAATTACCTTAAAAAGCACACGTTGGCCCTTGTTTGGTTTTGTCACTGCAACTCTCCAGCTCACTCCTGATGACTCCCGAAGCTTTTTCACCCACTCCTTCACTTCACAAACTTCTGTCAGTGCAATTCTGAACGACGTCTCAAAGCTTGTGTGGTCCAGCAGGTGTGATTGGGCTTTTGGAGTGCAGAAATTATAGATGCAGAAATGATAATTGTACCCGGGGGGTAACCATTTCTGTAAATTAATAAGAAATGTTAGCCACTGCTATGTAAAGCTGGCAGAGATTTTGTCATATTACATAAGCATATTAACTGAGATGGTCCCAAAACAAAGTTTATTAAAACAAATCATATTACAAGCGTCATATTACAATAATCAGAAAGGTGTTATATCAAATTAATTTAATTCAAATTCGTAACCTTTAAATCTGAGGCTTGGTCTTCAGCACAGCCAGAACAAGTGTCCTCCACTGAGGAAGATAGAAATTCATAAGATAAGTTAAAATTATAATGATAATTATAACCTACAAACACTTCTATTATTAAAATTATACTGAAAAGAACCAGGCATATATCTTACCGTTTATCACCCTCGGATCCATTTAGCTGATGTCAAAACTTTACCTCAAATGACTACGTGATAGAGTTGACCAATGAAATCGAGCCGTAGACACGAGTCATCGCTGCGGGGTGTGGCTTTCGGTTAAGGGGCGTGGTTTTCGCTGAACTGGTTTGGGAAAAAAAATCACGCGAGTGACACAATCTTTTGAAGACTGTGATTGGTTGGTTGTCCAAGAAGGAAAAAAAAGAGCCATTTTAAGTATAGACCCCTTTTGCGCCGACGTCACAGTTACGTCACGGCGCTAGCTGGAGGCAAAACAAAGAGAAAACTGCAGGCGGCCAATACAAACCAGCACAGATTCAGCTACATAATAAGGAGCTTAAATGATTATTATTATTAAATGTCATCTTGTTGTGTTGTTGGGTGCTAGAATCAATGAAAAATGAATATGCTGTATCTGGAATTTTTATTTCTAGAAAATATTCACATCATTAAAATTGCACCGTAATGTCACTCTTTACATTGTCGTCTTCTTGGCGCTGGCTAGGCAGAACTGCGAATCGTACCACACAAGTCTTGTACATGACCATTCATCACATAGTTATAGGCATCTAAAGATTTATATGCCATCAGTTACTCTTTACGCATAGGTGTATAAATCAGGCCACTCAACCGGAGGTAGCCTAGCGTTAACCTAATCCTGTCAGATCGTCCATGATCCATTGAGTGAGTGTGTACGTGGGTCAGCCAATCTGGTTTCGTCCGTTAAAATTAACTTTTGCAAATAACAATCGCGGTCCTGGACAGTGAGTGACCTTGCACATTAAGATAAAATCGGATTCTCTTACGAGAGGTTCTCTCGTATTGCGTAAGCTAGCTTACGCTACGGGAAAGATTCATCTTTGCTGAGAGTTTGAAGCCAAAAATTATTTCATAATTTGTATCCATTGACAACGCAGTTCCTCTGCGGCAGACCTAGAGCGGGCTAGCTAGCAGCTCATTGGTTCGCTCAGAGAGAACTGCTTAAGCCTATGGGAGAGCGGGGCTGAACCCGCTACCAATGGGAAGCGCCCGCGCACTCACTGCATCATAGCCCGCCAGAGTGGGCGTGGCTATGGTGTATAAAACAGTCTCTCCCAGGCTTATATGTTGATTCATTTCATCTTCAGCAAGCTACACGCTTCTGCTGTTTTCTGAGAAGAGGAAAGCCGTCGCCGTCGAGAAGGCATCACTCTAGCGAGCTCACGGACCCTGAAGAAGCCGGCCGTCTTCGCCACCTTCAGCCGCCCTGCAAGCTAGTGCCATCCGACGACTGTATCCTTCTCTGTTTTAAAAGAGCTGAGCGTCTTTTTAAAGATGTCTCGAATTTCCTGCGGCTCTTGCCGCGCTCCTCTCGAGGACGGAGACCGCCATATTGTCTGCGCTCTCTGCCTGGGACTCGAGCACGCAGAACTCGCCCTCGCGGATGGAGGTTGCGACTTCTGTGAAAGCCTGCCATTGTCGTCCCTGCGGGCACGACTCCTAGCGGCTCAATCCGCTCCCGCGCCGCCTCTCTCTTCGCCGCGTAAGAAGAAACGCCGCGCCCAGAGGCCGCCGGAGCCCCCTGCGGAAACATGCGGGCCGCCGCCGCTTCCCGCTTCCCGCTCTCCCTCCCCGCCCCAGCCGGACTTACAGCTGCCGCCGAGTGGCCGCTCTGTCGCTTCCGAGGACGCCGCGGAGGAGAAGGACTCATGTTCACTGCTCGCTTCAGACAGTGAAGACTGGTCATCTCTCGGTTCCACGAGAGAGTCAGCGGGGACTCGCGCTGGCATAGAGGAAGAACTAATGCGCCTCCTCTCACAGGCCGTTGAACGCCTCGGTCTCGAGTGGGCTCCTCCACCCGAGCAGCCCCCGAACCGGATGGACGGCAGCTTTTTTCACCGGCGCTCGACTCCCGCATGCAACCGGGCCGCCCCATTTCTGCCTGAACTTCACGCAGAACTGACGAAGTCCTGGAATGCTCCACTTTCGGCCAGAAACCGCTCCGACATTTCCGCCTCGCTGCGCTCAGTGGACGGAGCCGCTGAAAAGGGCTACTCGTCCATGCCACCTGTTGAGGACTTGGTCGCCGCACACCTCTGCCCGCCCTCTGCTAGATGGCGTTCTTCTCCCACGCTTCCTTCGAAAGCTTGCAGAGCGACCTCGAGTTTTCACGCTCGCGCTTATGCCGCCGCTGGTCAAGCCGCCGCAGCGCTTCACTCTATGTCTGTCCTCCAAGTACTACAGAGCGATATTCTCCGTGAATGGGCTGAGAGCGGTAGGAACCCCTCCCCCGCCGTCACGGATCTAAGAAGTGCTACGGACCTCGCCCTTCGCGCCACTAAAGCCGCCGCACAAGCTCTGGGGAGATGCATGGCTAGTCTGTGTGTTGCTGAAAGACATCTATGGCTAACACTCGCGGACATGGGAGATTCCGAGCGCGCCGCGTTTCTTAACGCGCCTCTCTCCCCGACGGGCCTTTTTGGATCTGCTGTCACGGGAATTGTTGATCGCTTTTCCGAAGTCCAGAAAGCTACCCAGGCCATGAACTTGTTTCTGCCCCGCCGCGCTAGCTCTTCCGCAGGCCGCTCTCGTGAGCCTCCTGTCAGAGCCCCACCGCAGCGCCCTTCTCAGCAGACTCAAACAGCCCAGCGCAGACAGGGTGGCCGCCCTCGCTCTCGCTCTGACAGCCGCCGCAGACCGCCGCCCCCAAGGGGTCCGCGACCCAAAATCACGCTGAAGCCTGATCATCAGAAGTCTGCCTAGCAACATTAAGAAAACGACGGCGTTCTCCCGCTGCGGCCGGACCGCCGTCAAAGCTTCGCCCTCTGCCAGTCCCCGTTGTTTCGCCGACTGCTGTAATGTTTACCGCCATAAACAAGCCGGTGTCCCTACCCGCTTGCGAGCGACAAAAAGCCGTTTTTACGGCTACCCAGAAATATCTCAAAAAGAGAAAATTTGCCGGTTGTGTAGAAAATGTGCCCACAAACATGTGTTCACCCATACACACAAGCATAACATATCCCGTGTCTCTCTCAGAGCCCCTTCACATGAGACGGTCACAGCCCGCTCTAACATCAGAGAAAATAAACACGCCCATGATTTCATGCACGTGTCCCCTCTCTGCTCGCTCTGCTTCACGGCCCATAGACTCCTCTCTGAGTGCAAGTCCCGTTGCAACACACATTCAAAGCGCGCCCACACTCTGTGTTCAGCCCGCTATGTACAGCAATCAGGGCGTGATAACCACTCGGCCACTAGCCGCATGCTCCAAAGCGTGGGAAGCCATTCCAGGCATTTCCCCGTGGGTGCTAAGCATTATAAAGAACGGCTATCTGTTACAGTTTCGCCGCCGCCCGCCTCGTGCACGCGCTCGAATCCACTGTCAGCCCGCTGGCCGCCGGCACGCTTCGCTCAGAAATAGCGACGTTGCTACAAAAAGGCGCTATAGAGAGAGTCCCGCCATCTATGACCGAGTCGGGGTTTTACGGCCGTTATTTTCTGGTTCCCAAGAAAGACGGCGGCCTCAGACCGATTTTAGATCTCAGGTCTTTGAACAAAGCGCTCATGAAGAGACCATTCAAGATGCTCACTACCAGGAAACTCCTCGCGCAAGTGCGCCAGGGGGACTGGTTCATCTCTCTAGACCTGAAAGACGCCTATTTTCAGATCCAGATAAATCCCCGTCACAGGCCATTCCTACGTTTCGCCTTCGAGGGTCATGTATATCAATATGCCGTTCTCCCGTTCGGCTTATCCCTGGCGCCCCGTACATTCACGAAGTGCATGGATACGGCGCTCGCCCCCCTGCGGAGTCAGGGGCTGCGTATACTGAATTATCTGGACGACTGGCTGATTTTGGCTCAATCACAGACGGAGCTTCTGTCGCACCGCGCAGTTCTCCTCGACCATCTGAAAACACTGGGCCTCTCTGTCAACTGGACAAAGAGCTCCCTTCAACCCAGTCAGTCGATTTCCTTCCTAGGAATAGATTTGAACTCGGTTTTAATGACGGCTCGCCTGTCCTCACAGCGCGCACGCAGTATTCAGCGTCTAGCCGCTTCATTTCAGATGGGCACCCGCATACCCCTGAAAACCTTTCAGAGGATGCTGGGTTACATGGCCTCAGCCTCCGCTGTGCTTCAGCTGGGCCTTCTGCACATGCGCCCGCTTCAGCTCTGGTTAAACAGCCGTGTACCCCACCACGCGTGGAACACAGGCCGCCAGCTGGTCAGGGTTACGCAGACATGTCTCACGGCACTGCAGCCATGGACAGTAGCAGAATGGTTTCGGCAGGGCGTCACGATGGGGACCTTTTCCCGCCGAAAAGTCATCTCGACAGATGCATCCAACAAGGGTTGGGGTGCAGTCTGCGAGGGCTCACCGGCCTTCGGCCTCTGGTCGACTCAGGAAAGCCCCTTACACATAAACTGTCTGGAAATGCTCGCGGTCGAGAACGCGCTCTCACGCTTCCTCCCGCTCATTCGGGGACACCACGTCCTGATCCGTTCGGACAACATGGCTGTGGTCTCCTATATCAACCGTCAGGGCGGTGTCAGATCCAAAAATCTTTTTCTTCTGACGCACCGCATTTTAGTTTGGTCCCAGAGCCGCCTGCTTTCGCTCAGAGCGACGCATGTGCCGGGCCATCTGAACGACGGTCCAGACATACTATCCAGGAACCTCATCTCCATAGGAGAATGGTCCCTGAACACACAGACGGTCCAAATACTGTGGCGGCTATTCGGCAGAGCAGAAGTAGACCTCTTCGCGTCAGAAGAGAACGCTCACTGCCCAATATATTTTACGAGGAGCGAGGACGCGCTAGCCCAGGAATGGCCTCGCCGCCCGCTCTATGCATTCCCTCCGATCGCTCTGTTACATCAGGTAATTCAGAGGATCAGGGACACACGCCACTCGGTGCTCCTCATAGCTCCGCGTTGGGAGAGTCAAAGCTGGGTTCCGGAGCTCACTCAGCTGTCACAGACAGCCCCGTGGCCCATCCCAGTCAGAGCAGATCTCCTCTCTCAGGCTCGCGGCACGATCTGGCACCCCCATCCACAGCGCTGGGCGCTTCATGCATGGGTGATCAACGACTATTCGTCGATTTGCCAGAGGGAGTAAGAAACACTATCATACAGGCTAGAGCACCTTCCACGAGAAGGCTCTATGCGTCTAAATGGTCTGTGTTCTCAAAGTGGTGCACCGAAAAACATCTGGACCCATGGTCATGCGAGGTACCGTCTTTGCTAACTTTCCTTCAAGAGATGCTGGACAAGGGCAGGTCCCCCTCCACTCTCAAGGTTTACGTGGCGGCCGTCGCAGCGTTCTCTGAACCCCGGCGCGCTCAGTCCCTGGGCAAAGACGAGTTAGTCATCCGCTTCCTCAGGGGAGCTAAAAGGATGAATCCTCCGCGGCCCCCGTCGGTTCCTATCTGGGATCTTTCTATAGTCCTCGAAGCTATGAAAGCACCCCCGTTCGAACCGCTCGAGTCTGTGGACCTAAAATACCTCTCGCTCAAAACCGTTTTTCTGACGGCTCTGTCCTCAGTAAAACGCGTGGGGGATCTTCACGCGCTCTCATCCAGCGCCGCGTGTCTCGAGTTTGGACCGAATGATTCTGTCATCATTCTCAAACCTAGGCATGGCTATGTCCCGAAGGCGATTGGTACCCCTTTCAGGGCCCAGATTATTTCTCTATCGGCTCTGCCTCCATCCGATAGTGAGCGCGACGCTAATCTCCTCTGCCCGGTTCGGGCTCTGAGATTATACACTACGCGCGCTGCCGCGTTCAGACGCGCTGAGCAGCTTTTCGTGTCGTTTGGGGGGCGCACCAAAGGTCTGGCCGCCTCTAAACAGACACTGTCTAGATTGTGTGGCCGCGGGATGGGCCTCCCCGTCCACTTTTGTCAGATTTTACAATTTGGAAGTTCCCGCCTTGCAGGCAAAACTACTAGCTGTCTAAAAACCAGCTCCCTAAGAAGCTGCATCACTGGGAATCCCTCACACAACCGGTTCGCCCCTTGTGTTCCCCTAAGATGCTTATGTATACACTATGTGCCCGCTCTGCCGGCTTCATTGTACATTCACTCCACATTTCATTATTCCCCCGGTATCACCCTGGGATTCATGAGTGTTTTTCTTAGCGCGCACGGCGTTGACCAGGTGTTCCCGTAGCGTAAGCTAGCTTACGCAATACGAGAGAACCTCTCGTAAGAGAACGAATCGGTTACCTAACGTAACCTCGGTTCTCTCTAGAAGAGGGAACGAGTATTGCGTTCCCGGCCGTGCTTGCGCTACTAGCGTTTCGCTTCACGCTGAAATAAATCAACATATAAGCCTGGGAGAGACTGTTTTATACACCATAGCCACGCCCACTCTGGCGGGCTATGATGCAGTGAGTGCGCGGGCGCTTCCCATTGGTAGCGGGTTCAGCCCCGCTCTCCCATAGGCTTAAGCAGTTCTCTCTGAGCGAACCAATGAGCTGCTAGCTAGCCCGCTCTAGGTCTGCCGCAGAGGAACTGCGTTGTCAATGGATACAAATTATGAAATAATTTTTGGCTTCAAACTCTCAGCAAAGATGAATCTTTCCCGTAGCGTAAGCTAGCTTACGCAATACTCGTTCCCTCTTCTAGAGAGAACCGAGGTTACGTTAGGTAACCGATTCGTTTTCTCCAGTCATTGTTAAAAAACAAGCTAACAAAACTTGCAAACTAACGTTAGGGAAGCGGCCAGAGTGATCGTTCTGCAACCACCTAAGCTCCGCTCACAAAAAACGTCACCATGTTTACCAACTGAAAAGGGGTCTATAGAGTTTACTCACACACACACACACACACGCACATTACATTTATGTATATAAATGCTTTTTTTTTTACCTTGCTGTTAATTTCCTAAGGTATTTTATTGGCTTAGAATGATAAAAATTGTTCCACTATTTCCAATTACACTGATTGCTGTCTATTTAAGTGGTGGCTTGAATGTTTGTTTTAATATAGCAAACATGGATTAAAAAACAAGAAAAACAAGAAAGACGAGAAAGCCAGACTGGTCAGAAGAACCGTGTTTACTGTTAGCCCAGTTAGTGGATGAATACAAGGCCATCCTTAAAAAAAAATTCACGGGTGTCACAGCATGGAGCGAGAAGCGGACGTGGGAGCTTATAGCGCAAATGAGTAACTCACTGTCATCTATTGTCTGCATCACATTCTTCTCCCTCTTCATCTTTCTGCCATTTTCTCCTCTGCTAAAGAAACTCTTAAGCCTCCTAAAAATCCTCATCCGTACTCCTAACAATTTTGACCTTAAGACGACTTTTAAGGGTTAAGATGCTTTCTGAATTACTTTTTTCTTTACTAGGATTTTTTCTTTAATTTTAAGAGTAAACGCCCACATTTCTAAGAATTTTCTTAGAATTTTGTCACTAGGAGCTACTTTTTGCATTAAGATTCTTTATGAATACGGGCCCTGGAGCCGGTAGATATACGCCCCTGGCAGTTTTACGCGCCTGTTGTTCCTGATGCGTCCAGTAGGGGAGGCTGTACAGCGTGTACTTGACACGAATTGAGGTATGGTAAATCATATTTTTTTTAATTAATGAATTAATTAATTTTGTATTGCAAATTAAAGGATAATTTGCAATACAAATTATAGAAGACAAATAATAGAAGACATTAACAGTGAGAAGAGAAAACACCAAACGGTGGGACATCAAAAGAGATTGAATTAGGCTTCACAAATCAATACAATATTAAATTTTGTCAATTTAAAAAATTAAAGGTTCTTTACAACAGACTCAAGGATATTATTTGTTTTAGAAACCTTTGAGTTTAAAGGTTTTGACATTTTCTAAAAAGAAGAAAAAAGGGACTTTATATCAGAGGAGAATATTCCTAAATCAGGATCATTGATAGGTTCTGTCTTTATGAAGATGAAACTTGCCCAGAAGACAAAAATAATACCGTATAATCAAGATTAATATCGTTAGAATGAAAATCTGACAAAAAATTATAGATTCTGTCATAAATAATCTGCTAAAGTTATTGTTGTTTAGCAATGATGCAACATTTATTATTTATAAACGATTAGCTCGATAGAGCTATAGATAATTCATTTCTATCAATGGATGGGCCTATAATATATTTTGAGAGACAAAAAGTTCTTGACGGTCAGGTTTATGTTCTATCTGGCTTAAGCTTAGCTTACCTATAGTAGGTTTAGCTGCCCTATAGTCTTACTCATGCACTTTAAAAATTAATTTTCTTTTTAATTTTCTTTTGTTGTCTGTCTTCAGCTTGTGTGAGATTCTGGTAAGACCCTGTTTACTCCTTGCATTAAAACATACTCCACATGGTTTCTGGGGCAACATTACAGTGGATATTGGAAATAGCCTATGTGAACTTGTTTTTTTTTACAGTCTATGTTGTGAACACACAAAAGACACATTTATAATAGGCATATGTATATATGTATGTAAATCTCTCTCTCTAAGTAAAGAGTTGAACTGCACACTCACTCAAAGATTTTGATTATTTCCAACGTCATACATGATAAAACCCACATATAAAACATTTCCCATGGTTTAAATGTAAATTCTGGGTTGAGGTGTTTCTTATAAATGAGATGATCTAATTATCTAATTTATATCTTAATATACATTTTTTTCTTAAAATAGCTTACTGGTCTGGACTCAAATGTAGGCTATGTGCACTTAATGTGGGTTTTATCATACTCTGTCTTTACCAAGTTCTCTTTAACTTGGATCTCATAAAGGTGTGTGTTTGCTTTAGCTTTAGGAAATGAAAATCTCTCTCTCTCTCTAAACTTATAAACACCCATCTCTTTTTTTCAGACTTACGAAATAAACGACTCACAGAGACATACATGGACATGTTTTTAAAGTCATTTTCAATTTTCTCTGTGAGAAATCAAAGTGGCTTGACACTTTTTCCACTATTGTTCCACCAACAAGTGCCTGTGCCGTTATACTTTGAAGATCAGGAGCAAATTGATACAATCCACATTCACCTAACATCACTTCTGGGCAGCACACACACACACACACACACACACACACACACACATACACACACACACACACACACACACACACACACACACACACACACACACACACACACACACACACACACACACACACACACACACACACACAGACAGACAAGATCAAATCACCATGGATGTCCTTTTTATTTTTTTTATTGTTTAATTTTTTTTTATCAGTGAGCGGGAGCCCTTTGACAGGAGGATAGAGAAATAGTTAAAGAAGGGTGGCAAACCATAAGCGAGTCATCATAATTCATAAATGGTGTTAATAGATGTTTTTTTTTGTGAACAACAATATTGTCTCTTTCTTCTAAATGGCCCTGGGAATTTTAGAAAAGGGATAAATTGTGTTTGTCTTCATAAAATGCTGTGTAGGACACTGTTTTATAGCTGTATGACGACCAATAGAGAATAGTACAGCTATGTGTATTTTTTATTTTTCAATTCACAAAAACAAATAGTCTTCAGTATAGGCTGTGAAGAGAGTGAAGCCCAACTGAATATCTACATATGTTTTATTCTGTGCAGATCTACACTGTAACGTTTATAATTAAATGAACAAAAAACACAAAATCGTCAAGTCTATGGATGGGTTATTAATGTGTAAGCGTCGATTTAATGATGTTATTTCGCAGTATATCCCTCTACTGGACGGACGCATCAGGAAAAACAGGGTTGTAAAACTGCCTGGGGCATGTATCTACCGGCTCCAGGTCTGCAGCCTCCACATAAAGTATATTATGAGATCTATATTAGCCTATATTCTTAAAGGTCCCATATTGTCAAAAATTAATTTCCTGGCTTTTTTCATGATAACAGAGGTCTAGGGGCTGTAACTACCATATAAGTTTCAAAACAGTCAATCCACAGACAAATGCACACAGCCTGCATAAAGTAGCTGTGCCTTTTCACGAGCCGTTGTGACTTCCCAGCAAGCAATTTTGCGTCTAAAAGACGTCTAATAGCGGTCACAACACAGCCCAGATGTCTAGGCTTAAACAAGGCTAAATTTGGGCTGTCAGTGAAAATCTACGTCTAACCCTAACCCAAGAATAAGACGTCTAACCATAGCCCAAGAATAGACTAGTCATCAAGACGGCTATTAAACGACTACATATATACATCTAATAGACGTCTAACCATAGCCCAAGAATAGACTAGTCATCAATTAGACGGCTATTGAACGACTACATATATACGTCTAATAGACAGTGCATATGGGTCTAGGCCGGGGGTAGGCAAGTTCGGTCCTAGAGAGCCGCTGTCCTGCAGAGTTTGGCTCCAACACTGAAAACAATCCTCACCTGCCTATATAGCCTTAGTAATCCTGAAGACATTGATTAGCTTGTTCAGGTGTGTTTGATTAGGGTTGGAACTAAATTCTGCAGGACAGCGGCTCTCTAGGACCGAACTTGCCTAAAACAAGGCTGAATTTGGGCTGTCAGTTAAAATCTAATAGACGTCTAAACGTAGCCCAAGAATAGACTAGTCATCAATTAGATGGATATTAAAAGACTACACATGTAATAGACAACAAAATTATGGCTAAATGATTCTTTTCACTCAAATATAACAGGTTCAATGACAATCCATCCAAACAAATTTAATATAAAGGTTTTATTTAAAGAACATTAACAACTTACAAAAATATCAAAACATAAAAATGACCAAATCAAATATTAAAAATACAATATAAAGTGATTAAAAAAATGGAACATCAACAACTTAAGATAATAAAATATAAAACTTTTGCTGCTGGGAAGTTGGTCATCATGGCATCTGCCAAATAAGAAAAAAATTATTTGCACAAGAAAAGCATTGTTGACAGTTTAACCTCAAGTGTGCATGGACTAATACATTCACCTGTACTGTTGTGTGTGTGTGTGTGTGTGTGTGTGTGTGTGTGTGTGTGTGTGTGTGTGTGTGTGTGTGTGTGTGTGTGTGTGTGTGTGTGTTCTGTTTAGGTTTTAATGCACATCTGAGCGATTTGCATTGTTGATATACTGCTGGATACTTGTTATAATTGCAAATTTTATATAGCCAGTTTGTATTTTTATGCTGTATTATAAAATTAATTTGAAAGTTTCAAACTTGAATGAATGAAGGCATTTTGAATGAAACTTCATCTTATGGTGCTTGTACAATGACAAATATTATTCTACTCTATTAGCTTATGCTCTCTCTGTATTTAACAAGCCATTGTTCAGACAAATTCAATATTATAATTAAAATCAATGATGGACTTTGTCAAAGATGAGAGCTTTAGTGAGGAAATGCTATTTTCATAATGATCTAAAGAAAAGAGTAAAATATAATTGTGGCTTTCATTACACTTTATAATAGATTGCACATGTTTCATGTGTACACCTTTGAATTAAGATAAATTCGAGTTTAAGAGCACATGGAAACATGGGGTTACAGACAGTACACGACACATAAAATGCTAAAATGTCACAATTCCAACAACACAACAAATAATTTAGCTAAAAAATGAGCACATGTCAAAACGAAAACACAGATACTTACAAGACAAAAGTAGGAATGTCTTTTACCTGTTCTCTTCGACCGAAAGCTGAATGCAATGCTCTGGCTCGATTAAAATGGTGGAAACGTTTTTTTTTTTATTATTATTATTTTATTGAACAATATTATTAACAACCATTGGCCTAGGCCTAATCATATGAAATGTCTTCTCAGACAACAGACAAGCATCATAACATAGGATAAAGAAAATACAAATACAGATAAGGTAAAATAAAATAAAATAAATAAATAAAGGAAATAAAAGACTAGGGGTTTTCAGAAAGTTTCACATCCTCTATCAGAGTAGGTGGAAACGTTTATCGTGCGATCTCGAGAACCGTGAACTATCAAGTCTCGCGTTGCCAGTAGTCATGTCTTAGTAGGGCTGTTGCCATCTAGCGGTTGAGAAATGTAATTAAACATTTATTTAATTTAAAATGAAAAACAGTCAAATAATATCGTAGATTTTTTTATATTTAATTTGTTTGGATGGATTGTCATTTATGACAACCTGTTATATTTGAGTGAAAAGAATCCTTTAGCCATCATTTTGTTGTATATTACATGTATATGCAGTCGTTTAAATATAGCCGTCTAATTGATGACTATTCTTGGGCTCTGGTTAGACTCTATTAGACGTATATATGTAGTCGTTCAATAGCCGTCTAATTGATGTCTATTCTTGGGCTATGGTTAGACGTCTATTAGATTTTCAATGACAGCCCAAATTTAGCCTTGTTTTAGCCTAGACTCCTGGGCTGTGTTTTGACGGCTTTTAGACGCAAAATTGCTTGCTGGGCAGAGAGTGCCAATTCTCTTTCATTAGACATTCTCTGGCTGTATCAAGTAGGACACAATTTCTAAAGCCTAGTTCACACTACATGATTTTAAAACGTCGGGCTGAACTGTGCGGTTCACACTACATGACTTGCTCTCTGAGAAATCAGGAGTGTTCAAGTTGTTGAGCTGTTCACACTACACGACACAACGTGATTGATCCGCAACAGGAGGTAACGCACTACACGAGTTAACAACCCAGCAAACACAAAAACGTTTTAAAAACGTTTTTTTCATGTCGTGAAAAGGTTGTGATAACGTTTTTATCCGACGTATTTAATACGAGAGATGTCGGGTTTTTTTCACGTTATAAATACGTTTTTTTTACAACGTTGCATAAAGTCGTAAAAACGTTGTTTTTTTTAACGTTGTTAATGCGACGTTCTTAAAACGTAAATATCACGTCTTACTTTCTGGACGTCGTCTTGGTTATAACACATTTACCCGAAATCACCAAAACGAAGTTTCCAGGTTGTGCTTTGGATGTAAATTACCTTGAAGTGTTCCTTACACACTGCATGTGCTCTACATCGGTCTTATGTGATTCCATTGTGAAGCAAGCATAGTCGACCCGTTAAAAACATTGAAACGTCACTGGAAAGAAATAGCCTATAGAGAGTTAATTCTTTGGAACTGATTTAACTTAACTTATTACATTAAAAGTTATGGATTGATTTATTAATTCAACATCATGTAACTACCCAACTTTTCCTACAAGCAAAGGTGTCCAAAAAACAAAAGTAGGCTATACTCAAAAAAGAAAAGAACTCGCATCTCACAAAAAATACATGTATTAATTCAAATACAAATAAAACAATATAGCAATATAAAATATATTAGAACTTTTATTATAATATATTATAACCATTTTAGCAAAATAAATGCAATCAATAAAGAAAATACAAAATTTGTAGCCTATAACAAAAGTTAATTCCCAATCACGTTGACAAAACCAACTATACAAAGAACATACAGATATACACAACTGTAATAAATAATGCTAAAAATATTGATATATGAACAACAACAAAAAATACAATGTTGATCAATAGGGCTGTAACGATACGCGATATGAAATCGAAATCTTTAAAGTGAATTTCGTTTTGTATGAATTGTATCTTAATTTTAAGCAATGTTTCATCAACCATTTACCTGGATTTAATAAATAAGTAGTAAGTTAAGCAGACAATAGATAATCACGACATGGAGGCGCCGGCGCCAGAACTGCAGCTGAACCGAAACTGAGAAATATATCTTGTCTACTTTAAAACAGAAAAGTTAGCCATGGCTCGCAAGGATTGTTGAGCCACGACAGAAGTTTCCACTTTGAATGCTTTAGCCTGGCTGTTTTTTCACCAGCATCTGGAGAAAGAAAATAACCAAAATGTAAATGTTAAAAAACAATGGTTGTCCAAAATGTTAAGTATACACTGGAGTTATCCCTCTACACGTGCAAGATTTCAGTCATAGATAAATTGTGGCTAAATGTTTGCTTGCTTGACTGACGTCACGTGAAAACGATTAATTAAACTGTAACTTACAGTCCATACTTTTAGGTTAAATAAAATGAGATTACTTTCATTCATCCATTGACCAATTGCCAGCAAAACATTTACAAAACTATCAAAATCCCTTATCTACACATAAAATGCGATTAAACGCCCAAAACAAACAGCTTAACCTCACTTGCCTCCAACAGTTAACGTTAGCCTAACGGTTGAGATGCTAACGGACTTTTCCGAATACACTAAACCATTTCTATACAGTAAATATTCAACGGAAGCGAGTCATTTACATGAAAGAAAGTGTCAGAAACATTTGTATGTACTAGTTGTGTAATTTTAGGGACTAAACTTACCTGAAAGTAGTGAAAACAACAGTGAGAGACGGAGTTTAGCAGCTTCAGTTGAGCTGTCGCCCCGTTTCCATGGTAACGCCCTCCGCTCCAGTTCAGATGCGGCTCGAATTTTCAGCGCGCGCGCTCATTAAAACATGTAGAAGTCACGCAGCATTTACATAAATTTAGAATTGATGGAGTGAATTATTTGATAATCAGAAAACATATACTGAAACTTGATTCATTATTAATGGATAGTAGGTATGTGGCCATCGTAAACTGTAAATGGAATGAGCATGAAAGCATTGATAATGTAAAACAATGTTTGAAGTATATAGGCTTAGGCTAATATGATGGTAAACGTGGTGTAGTAGAATTAAATTGCAAAAACTACATGATATAGGCATGAACATATTTTCTCATATGACACAAATTTACAGATAACATGAGGAACAATTTATAAGCTTTAAGTCTTTTTTTAAATATATTTCAAATAAATTAAACAGTACTTCATATTAATATGCAGTAATATGCTATTTAAGTGCTGTTGTTTATTGGGGTGTATGGTGTTTATACTACTGTGATGTTTAATGTTTTTGTGGATGCATTATAGCCTACTAATATAGGCCTACAGCACAAGTGTTTTCAACGAGATATAAACCACCAGGGAGCGCTGGATTTCTACCATGCCAAATCATGTAGATATCGTTTGCGAACGTATGTGCTTATAACTCATATTGACGACGACGAGCCAACTTGATTTAGCAAAAAAAGAAAAAACAACGTCCAGATGAAGTCTGGTGCTGGCTGGGTTAGTAGTTTGGTTTTGTTTCGTTTTTGTAGACAAACGTGATATCTAGGTTCCCTTTCGAGAGGTCTCTCCTATTGCGTAAGTAGCTTACGCTATGGGGAAAACTCCTTTTCTCGAGAATATTGAAGTCTTTATGTAAAACGCATTGCAGCTGCACAGCTGACAGCAATGAACGAAGGAACTCGGTCATTGGCTGTGCTGCGGCAACTTGCTTGAACCAATGACGGGGCGACTCTGAATGCGCGACCAATGAGCGCGCTTCGCGCCTGCGCGCGTCAGAGCCCGCCAAGATGGGCGTGGCCAAGCTATATATTGGGCGCCCCGTCATGAGAGTTCTTTAGATTTAATCTCCTTCAGCGAACACCTTCTTCGCTGGATCCTCCGGATTATTGGAAGCCTTCGCCGCCGTGGAAAAGCATACCAGCGGGATTGCTACGAGGACGTCGGCACCTTCAGCCGCCTTCAAGCACCTCCTACTGAGCCATCCGGCGCGCCATATACGCAAGTATTTTACATCTGTCCGCCCCGCGACATTTGTGAAAGAGCAAATTTCCATTAAGGCGTTGTTTCAAATGCCTTCCTGCGCGTCGTGCAGAGACCTTCTCCCGGACGGGGATCGTCACATCATCTGCGCTCGCTGCCTGGGCCGTGACCACGCAGAAGCTGCATTGACCAAGGGCGGATGCCCGGAATGTGATGACCTGGGTCTCTCCGCACTACGGGCTCGCCTCGCCGCTTTCGCCGTGAGCGAGCCCATCGCCACCCCTCTGTTTGAGCCGCGCACTAAGAAAAAGCGCCGCTCACAGAGGCTTCCTGAACCTGAGCTCAGTGACGTCACGCCGAGCCAGTCTCCGCGTGCTTCACCGCCGCTCTTGCCTTCCCCACCGCCGGTTCAGTTCACCCAGCCGGACCCACACCCCTCTGGCAGAGCGGTGGGCCTTGTGACTTTCGGCGCGTCCGAGGACGACGGGGGAATGGACGACAGCTTGTCCATCGACACTGCATCGGACGACTGGCCGGGCTCCACTCTCGACCCCGCCCCGTCGACGCTAGCTAGCACGAGCGGGGGCTCCACTATGGATACTGAGATTATCCGTGTCCTCTCTAAGGCCGTGGAAGACCTCGGGCTCGATTGGTCTTCTCCCGAAGAGCCAACCCGGAGCCGACTGGATGAGTGGTTTCTGCAGGGGCGCCAGCAGGCCCCTCGGCAAAGGCCTTCTCCCTTCTTCCCGGAAGTTCACGACGAACTCACCAAGTCGTGGAAAGCCCCCCACTCTGCGCGCCTAAAGCCTTCTTTTTCTTCTTCGCTCTCCTCAGTGGACGGCGCGAAGGAAAGAGGCTACGAGGGAACGCCGCCCCTCGAGGAGGCCGTGGCCAATCATCTCTGCCCGCCCTCCACCTCCGGATGGAAAGCCAAAGCTTCCCACCCCTCGAAACCCTGCCGCACTACCTCTGCTCTCGCCGGTCGCGCCTACGCCGCCGCCGGCCAAGCTGCATCAGCGCTTCACTCAATGGCGGTACTTCAAGTGTTCCAAGCCAAGCTTCTCCGCTCTATGGACGAGTCTGGCCCCGAACCCGAAGCCTTCAGGGACTTACGCAGCGCGACTGATATAGCTCTGCGAGCCACGAAGGCCACCGCCCAGTCCATCGGCCGTGCTATGGCTAATTTGACTGTTCTCGAGCGCCATCTGTGGCTGACTCTGACTGAAATGAAGGACGCGGATAAGGCGCCATTTCTCGATGCGCCTATCTCCACCAGCGGGCTGTTTGGACCGGCGGTTAAAGGTTTCGCCGAACGCTTCACTGAGGCCCAGAACGCTTCACAAGCTATGCGTCTTTTCCTGCCAAAGCGCTCCAGCTCATCGCAGAGCAGACAGAGACCGCCGCAGCCGCAGCGGGCTAGAACAGCCCCCACCGCCTCTCAGCCCGCGCCTCAGGCTGACGCTCGACGCCGCTCGCGCTCTCACAACCGCAAGCCGCCTCCTGAGCGACGGGGTCCTCGGCCCAAGATTGTGCTGAACCCTGAGCCTCGAAAGCCGTCCTAGCCACAGAAATGAGAAGAGAGAGTACGTGTCTCGCAAAAGCCGGACCACTCTCTCCGCAAAAGCTCAAACATTACCCAGTCCCCTTACAGGCGGCTGGATATGTCCATACAGCAGTCAATGGGCCAGTCACAGAGCTCGCTCACCTGCAAACAAACGCCGTTTTTACGGCGACGCACAGAAAACACAAAAAGAGTCTTTTTCTGCCTGCATCACTAAGGGTTCACATGTCCACAAAGTGTGCATTCCCAGATACTGTCAAAACAGTGCCAAATTCATTCCCAGCTCAGGCTGCGCTTCCCATGAATGTAGATCACGTGCCTACGGTCATGTACGCACCACTACACACAAGCACTGTTCACACAGTTATAAATTCATCCCCAGTAAAAGCGGGAAACATTATAAAAGTGACGCGTGTGCCTACCACTGTTTATGCACCCCCACTTATAAACACTGCCCTTACAGTGTCAAACAAAACCTCAGCTCAGGCTGCGAGTTTTACAAACACAGCGCGCACTGTTGTAATCACACACGCGCCCATTCACTCAGCTGCTCAGCGCGCGCCCGCGCCCCTGAGAGCTATGAGCTCAGGCGATTCGCTAGCCGGGTCCCTACGTCACAGCGGCCCGCCCCTAGCCTGTATTCAGCCCATATCTGTACACGCAGCGGCATGGGAAAACAATCCAGATATGCCGAAATGGGTATTAAATATAGTAAAGCACGGATACTCGCTCCAGTTCGCTCGCAGGCCACCACGTTTTACGACTGTGGTCGAGACGAAAGTGAGAAAAGAGTGTTCACATGTTCTACGCACCGAGGTGCGCAAACTAATAGAAAAGGGCGCTGTGGAAACTGTTTCCCCCTCTCTGAGCGGGACAGGTTTTTACAGCCGCTATTTTCTCGTCCCGAAAAAGGATGGCGGTCTCCGCCCCATCCTAGATCTCAGACACCTGAACAAAGCACTAATGATTTGCTCGTTCAGAATGTTAACAACCAAGCATATCCTCGCGCAAGTGCGCCCAGGAGATTGGTTTCTCTCAGTGGATCTGAAAGATGCTTACTTTCACATTCCAATAGCGCCTCATCACAGGCCGTTTCTGAGATTCGCTTTCGAGGGACAGTCATACCAGTACACAGTACTCCCGTTCGGCCTGTCCCTGGCTCCCCGTACATTCACGAAATGTATGGATGCAGCACTTTCCCCCCTAAGACAAAGGGGAGTGCGAATACTGAATTATCTCGACGATTGGCTGGTTCTAGCACAATCAGAGAGTCAGCTAATAACACACAGATCTTGGATTATCAGCCATTTAGAATGCCTGGGTCTAAGAATCAATTTTGCAAAAAGCATACTATCTCCCAGCCAGAGAATTTCTTTCCTGGGAATAGTTCTAGACTCGATGCAAATGACAGCGCGTCTCTCATCGGAGCGCGCGCTCACCATCCGGCGCCTTGCAACATCATTCAGAGCGGGCGCGCGCGCCCCCGTCAAACGGTTTCAGAGGATGCTCGGTCTCATGGCCTCAGCATCGGCCGTACTCCAGCTAGGATTGTTGCATATGCGCCCTCTCCAACGCTGGCTCAAGAGCCGCGTCCCTACTCACGCGTGGCGTTCGGGCCACTTTTTAATCAGAGCGAACCACGGCTGTATAAAAGCCCTGACGCACTGGAAAGCCGCCGACTGGTACCAGTCAGGCGTGAGTCTGGGTGTGAACACAAGGAGAAAGATGATAACGACAGATGCCTCCAAAATAAGTTGGGGGGCCCTTTACGAGGGCAGGCCTGTCTCCGGCTTTTGGTCAAACCCGGAGAAGCGCCTACACATAAACTGTCTGGAAATGAAAGCGGTCGCTTTGGCTCTCAGAGCCCTGCTCCCACATCTAAAAAACGAACACGTCCTGGTCCGAACGGACAACATGACGGTAGTGTCGTACATAAATCGCCAGGGTGGACTCAGGTCGAGCTCCATGCATTCAATGGCCAGGAGACTCATTTTATGGTCCCAGCACAACTTGCGCTCGCTGAGAGCAGCGCATGTGCCAGGCGCCCTGAACCAGGGGGCAGACATGTTATCCAGAGACAAGATTCTCCCAGGAGAATGGGCTCTCAACCCTCTGACGATTCAGTGGTTATGGAAAACCTTTGGCAAAGCGGAGATCGACCTCTTCGCCTCCAAGGAGAACGCGCACTGCTCTCTTTTCTTCACGAAAAGCACGGACGCGCTCGCCCAGAGCTGGCCGAGCCGCCCCTTATATGCCTTTCCCCCGATCGCGATGCTGCCACAGGTCATCAGTCGGGTCAGAGAGGAGGGAAACGCAGTGCTGCTGATAGCCCCACTCTGGAAGAACCAAACATGGTTTCCAGATCTGATGCAAATGCAATCTGCACCACGGCCGATTCCACTGAGGCCAGACCTCCTCAGTCAGGCCAGCGGGATGATATTTCATCCCCGCCCCGATCTGTGGGCCCTTCATGCATGGCCCCTCAACGGGTTCCCAGGAACCTCGCGAGCGGAGCACTAAAAACCATCGCTGAGGCGCGGGCGCCCTCCACGAGACGCTTATATGCCCAGAAATGGAAAGTGTTCGGTGACTGGTGTAATACCAAGGGCCTGAACCCTGTAACATGCGAGATTACGAGTGTACTCGTTTTCCTACAAGGGCTTCTGGAGGCGGGCCGCACCCCCTCCACGCTCAAAGTATATGTGGCTGCCATCACAGCGTCACACGACCTTGTAATGGAACGTCCATTGGGAAGAAACGACCTAATTATTCGTTTCCTAAGGGGCGCCAGGAGGATGAACCCTTCACGCCCCCCCTCAGTGCCGATCTGGGACCTAGCTACGGTCCTAGACGCTCTTAAAGGGCCCCCGTTCGAACCACTCCGAACCGTGCACCTTAAACAGCTCTCGCTCAAGACGGCGCTCTTGCTGGCACTCGCCTCGGTCAAGAGAGTGGGCGACCTGCACGCGCTTTCAACAAGCGCTGCCTGCCTAGAATTCGGACCTAACGACTGCAGGGTCGTCCTTAGACCGAAACATGGGTATATTCCTAAAGTGCTCACCACTCCCTTCAGAGCACAGGTTATCTCCCTAACTGCGCTTTCGTCTTCAGCAGACGAACACGACGCTAATCTACTCTGCCCCGTTAGGGCTCTCAGAGTGTATCTGGAGCGTTCTGCCCTATTCAGACAGACAGAACAACTGTTTGTATGCTTTGGCGGCCGTACGAAAGGTTCCGCCGTTTCAAAGCAGAGAATCTCTCACTGGATAGTCGAAGCTATAGCTCTGGCTTATGAAGCTAAGGGACTTCAATGCCCCTGGGGAGTCAAAGCACACTCCACCAGGAGTGTGGCTTCTTCCTGGGCATGGTCGAGCGGGATACCGATCGAGGATATTTGTGCGGCGGCAGGCTGGGCCTCACCGTCCACATTTATCAGATTCTACAACCTACAGGTCCCGACATTGCATTCCAATGTGCTATCAGCATAATGCTAGTTGAACTGCGAGTTCGTATCTAGATTATGTATGTGCTTGTGTCACACTGAGCGCCTTCTAGCCGCTCTGTATTTTTTCCCACATATAAAGCTCGCCTCTGTCGGCTAGTTGGATGATAACTTTGCTTTTTAGCTCAGGCACCTGCCTCTGGCTATCATAAGGCGAAGTTCAGCACGCACGGCGTTTTGCATGGTGTTCCCATAGCGTAAGCTACTTACGCAATAGGAGAGACCTCTCGAAAGGGAACGACTCGGTTACTAACGTAACCTCGGTTCCCTGAGAGGAGGGAACGAGTATTGCGTAAGCTGCCGTGCTTGTGCTTGGTTAGTTCGCTTCAGTCGTTTTAACCTAAAGAACTCTCATGACGGGGCGCCCAATATATAGCTTGGCCACGCCCATCTTGGCGGGCTCTGACGCGCGCAGGCGCGAAGCGCGCTCATTGGTCGCGCATTCAGAGTCGCCCCGTCATTGGTTCAAGCAAGTTGCCGCAGCACAGCCAATGACCGAGTTCCTTCGTTCATTGCTGTCAGCTGTGCAGCTGCAATGCGTTTTACATAAAGACTTCAATATTCTCGAGAAAAGGAGTTTTCCCCATAGCGTAAGCTACTTACGCAATACTCGTTCCCTCCTCTCAGGGAACCGAGGTTACGTTAGTAACCGAGTCGTTTTTTTGACTAAAGAAAACGTACCAGTTTGGTATTTTAACAACGTTTTTAAAACGTCTTATTCCAAAGTAGAGATTACGTTATTTTAACACCTGAATAAAACGTCTCCCAAAAGTTGTAGTTTGGTCTAGTTTCATTTTAGTAGTAAACAAACGTGATATGTACGTTTTTTTGACTACTTAAAGACAACATACCAGTTTGGTATTTTCACAACGGTTTTAAAACGTTTTATTTTGGTTACATTATTTATCCATTTAAAAAAACGTTTTAAAAACGTTTTTAAAATGTTGTACTACAACATTACCTAATTGCAACCAAAATACAACGTTGTGAAAAGTTGTAAAAACGTTTTGTGTTTGCTGGGAACTCTGTCACCCAACGATTCTATCTTGTCTACAAATCTATCTGTCTAATGTCTATATTGACGCGAAACAGCACGCGCGCCAATACACAGCGAAGAAGAACACAACACGGGAATATGGACGTCAGACAGAAACTAGTGCTGCAAACTGTTTGCGCGATGATTTGCTCTGAGAAAAAACGCAAAAAAAATAAAAAATAGAGTATGGGCGAAAGAGTGGATGTGCATACGCGAACAGCAGGTCTGTGCTACAGAGAGAGTTGGAGGTGAGTACAGCATGTTTATATCGGAGATGTAGCTGCATGTTTATGTTTGGCTGACGCAAAAATCGCGTATTTACCCTACGTATTTACCGCGTATTTATTTACTTGCTCTGATTGGCTGTTGCTCATGACATCAGTGAGATTGAGTCGTGCGTCAGGTCTGGATATCTAGCATGCTAGATATTTTTCTAGGCTCGGCGACGCCTCTGCGAGCGTCTTTGATGCGTTGTTGGCTCTTTCATACTAAGGCCGGAGACACACTGGCTGCGTGGCGTGAGTGTGGCGTTTCTGTTGCGTGTCAGCTGCTTGGCGGCTGCGTCGCGTTTTCTGTGTCTTTGCACACCAGAAACGTGTCAGACGCGGCGCTGCTGAAACGGATCACCCTTGTTCGACATATGGGAGAGAGTTGTGGAAACCCTATATTCATGTTAAGCATAAATATAAAGCCTAAAGACACTGTCAGCAGTATTGACAGCAAAATAGACTACAGACTATTTCGTTCTGTATTGACAGGTGCAATATTTGAAAATTGATAATTATTTATTTATTTATTTTTAAATCATATTTATATCTGAATTTATGTCAAAACCTAGACTTTCAACCATCAAAATGTAATTTATTAATATGTATTCGTATACAAAATAACATATAAACATCTTTTCCTATTCTATTTTGCCTGGAAACGCTTCCAACACGCTTGCATGTCGCGTGAAAAATAGGCGTCGGTTCTATTTCTAGCATGCACGCGTTTTCCGCGCGGCTCAAGCCACGCCTGAGACGCGCGTGTCACGCAGGCAGTCTGCAAGCTCTAACCTGTTAACTATGGCGCTCGCTTTGTCTCATTTCTTTCCTAACGAAGCTTAAAGACGTGTTAACGTGCGTGTGGAGAACGTCTGTATGTATGGAACGCCAAAAGGGTCAAATTTCGCCACTAACCAAACGCGTTTCATTCTCAAAACGCCGCTTTTTACGGCGTTTAAGACGAAAAGACGCCGCAAAGTACGGCGCGTTCTGTGATACAAACGCCGCAAATTACGGCGTTTACAAAGCAAATGTTTCTGACGCCGCAGGCCATCCATAGTGCTCCGTCATATGCGCCGCTTCTGTCTGACAAAGACGGCGTAAAAAGCGGCGTTTTGTATAATATTATAATCAGCCCCACCCTTTTCTTCAAAGTTCACCCCATCTAATGAAGAAGATGGAAAGACATATGTAGTAGATTGTCGATCTGAATGGCGATCGTCTTAAGGCTTCTGTTTTTCTAATGTTGTTAGGACTAGTGTTTGGACTGTTATCGTGTCATATTTTTATTTCTTCATTGGGCACGTGTATCCCCCTTTTTCCTTTATCATATGTGGGTATATACATTATGATTTTAGCCTCTGTTTACATTCATGTCTGTGAAATACATTAGATTACCAAGATATCTTACTACCTTAAGTAGGGCATTGGTCTGCGTGCATGGAGAACAGTGTCGTTTTGCTCTTAGTGACAGGGGTTCGACTCCAAGGTCCGACCCTATTTTTATCTCCGCTTCGTTTCTTTTGTATTGGTCTGTTGGTGTATGTCTTTTAAATTTCGGAAGACTATCCGATAGCTGACAACTGACTGAGTAGCAGGCTGTAGGCTACTTATTACGGAAATGACAGCAGCAACTGTTTTAAGTCCGTGCAGTGGCTGCTGTGGGTCCCTTTATTGCTGCTGATTATAATGATTTTGATGGGCCAAAGTATATGCTTCACGATATAGTCCATTTCGCTTTTTAAGATAATAAGACTATTTTAGCAGTTCACAGGATACACAGGTAGAGCCTTCCTAAACGACTGAACTATTAAAACAAGAGATGACGCCAGCCCAAGCGAGGACCACTGCTGCTCTTGACCATCATACAAGACTGTATGTCACATATAAATTATTTATTATTATGCTGATATTGCCTTAAAATAGACATTAATATTGCTAACAGTGAATAATATATTTTGTACTACCTTGTTCATTCTGATGTCATATAATATAACGATTATAGTATATTATATAATATAACGATTATATTATAACGATTATTATATAACGATTATAGTGTTTTTTTGTAACACTATAAATTATTCATTTTCTGTAGAATCAGAATCAGAATTTCTGGCGTTATTTTTAGGAGACCATTGTGGAAAAAGGGGGCTAAAGATGGAAAATGTAATGGTCATTTTTTTTGCCAAGACTTTATTCAGTAATTTTACGGAATTTTCCGTTAACCCTAAAACACAACACAATACAATGCCTCAGTAAAAATACACGGGAAAACTGTAAATATATTCTCGTATTATAATAGTGTAATACATGCCCTATTTTTATGGACTGTAAATAATAAAGAGTTGTGAGATGCCTGTATTCCCATAATGGCTAATGCTACATAGGCTATTTTATTAGGTTTTCTTTTAAATGTGTATTTTTAAAAATAATTATATTGTATTTTTCTAAAATAAAATCTTGTAAAAAAATTTTTTTATTTTTTTTTTATAAATATATCTTGAAGCAGCGGGATCTGCGGACGTCTGGTTCAAGCCATAAAAAATAAAATAGTAAGAGATTCATTAATAGACGGGGACCATTCATTGGTCTGGTTATAGGCAGTAAAATAGCTTAAAAAATCCATAACGGTTTTCTAACAGTCGGTTTTGTCCGTTTTTGATTCATTATTTTAAACATTACAAATTAAAACGTTTTAGGCTATGTGTTTCAGACCATGAGAGCGAAAAGCCCGTTTCTGAAGATTCCACACACCGCTGGCTCAGGGCCGTCGCCAGAACCAACTCGTTCTCATCAATCTGCGTATACATAACACGACTTTACACTTTCAAATTGCGTGTAATGCATACGCCAAAGTCCAATTTTGCGTGCATAAGATACGCCAATCCTTCCCATTAACTTCGTTGGAGAGCAGGCGCGTCTAAATACCACGCATCACCTTCAACGGCAATGACGTCACCAGCGAAGCTCAGTTCGCCCAGTTCACCCAAGTACAGCGTACCGTTACACCCTCAGTCTAAGTAAGGGCAGCTCTCTTTTTTTTTGCTATGAGATGACGGTGTTAACTGTATTATTTTAATTATTTCAGTTAATTATTTTAGTGTTTCTGTTACATGGGGCCATGTGTCAAAATGGCAGCGTAATGCATTAAAATTAGTGGAACCGTCACCGTGGGCTGCTCCGTTAGCACTGCTGGTATCCTACCATTGACATTACTAACTTCTACTGTGTGCCTGTTGCAGTTTGAAATAAATAAAAAACAGTTTTTAATCATGTTGTGACATGGGTCTTCAGCTTTTAGACATGGCCGATGACAGCACTAACGTTACAAATCAACAGACTGAATTAGTGTTTGCTAACGTTTTTAGCTTAAGTGGTAACGTTAGCCTACGGGACCCCCCAGGGGTCAATCATGTGGACTAATTAGTGCGCATGGACTCCTAAACCGGATTTATTCCACAAATTGTGGGCAACAGGACAAGCCGTTTATTGGCTATAAATCGTATATAATCCCTTCTGCATCTATAAATGTTAACGTTATTTGTAAATTTGGTGTGGTGTCCCTGTTATCGCTCTAACGTTACATATTACACATTACACGTGGGTGCTGACACCAGATCAGTATTTTTCGGATCATACGGCCTATACATTCACTATACCAGCCGATCTGAGATCTGCTAGAATAACAGGCTCGTTGGTATAATTCAGGCAGACATTACTAGTTGCTTGCAGAGGCATGATACAATAGGGTTGGATTAGGCTTCAATTCCCGGGATATTTGATTTCTAATGGCATCACATATAGTGCATTTTACCTAAAGGAAAATTGAGCACGATTTAGATTAGTCTAAAAACAAATCAATATTAAGGTATCAAGCCGGACTATTCTGCCGTTCCCATTGTGTCATTCCCATTATTTCACAATAGTTATTGGGTAACAGTACTGTCACACAACCTCATCTGTCCTCAAGAATATGGAAGTTCCATTAATTAGAGAAGGAAAGGACTAGTAGTAAGCCAAAGCCAATGCTTCCAAAGTATTACATAGTAATTATTCAATGAGTGCACAATTCCTACATTGATCTAGTACTGTCATAATGCTAATAATTACACATTTTTACCAAAAATGTACACATTAATATTACAAAAGTTACTTGTCATTACCATAAAATAAGTTACTTTGTGATATTACCCTATAATGTGTGTTGTGTAAAGTGCTACCCATACTTACTTTGATATCACACACTTACTTTACCTTGCAGTTCAATATCATTAACATCAATTGGATTACTTAAGTTAATATGCAGTTTGTCTGATGTGTTCTGTCACCCATCCCTAGGTCCAACACAATTTATCCATGGTGAACAATAAAGACACATTTTTTTGTCATATATGTCATATGATATGCTCACATCAGGTCCTCCCACAGAATTAAATATTTTGTTACGTGGCATGTCGATAACTATAATTTATTTTTGTTTTGTTTGTAGTGAAAATGCCAGGTGGATCAACTCTTCGACAGTGCACCCATTGCCTGGAAAAGATAAATTGTGCCAATAGAAGATGCACCAAGGTAAATAATGTACAATAGCCTATTGAACTGTCTAACTGCTAACCCCCATTTTCATGCATTAAAGCATGCATTAAAGTCATTAAGTACAAATTAAAATAAACTTTATTGGCATTAAATATCTCAGTATTCGTTGCCAATAGAGTGACAATAAAACAGGAGTTTGCAGTGGAGACATTGTTCATCATACAAAAGACAGAAAAAGTTTTGTTTTGTTACACTACAAATTTGCATCAAAGTAGGTATTTTTCTAAATGTTACATTTTCAACTGATGGAAAGGTACCTGTTGTTATTTAATTTTTTGACTATTGGTGCTTTTAAATAACATCCTCTTATAAGGCTACATATTGAATCTGTCTATTACAGACAGTACTTTGTATCGCGGTGAATCTCAACTGTGGTCACTCAGTTCTTTTAGATTATCCAGAAAATGGCAACATCTCCAATAGCACATACAATAATGACAACTTAAAGGGATAGTTCACCCAAAAATAAAAATTTTCATAATTTACTCACCTTCAAGTTGTTCCAAACCTGTATGGGTTTTTTTTCTTCTGCTGAACACAAAAGAAGATATTTTAAAGAATGCTGGTATCCAGACAGTTGAAGCACCCATTGACTTCCATTGTAGGAAAAAGAAATACAATAGAAGTCAATGGGTGCTTCAACTTTATTGTCTGGCATTTCACAATAAAAGTTCTGTTTCAGGTTTTGTTGTTGTTTCTCCCTCTCTGAAAACATGGAATTGACATTGTTACTGGAGTATTTGAGGGTGTATAAATATCTTTCATTTTGTCCTATGACAAAGTTTCATTTTCACCTCATTCTGGCCCCATATATTCAAGCTAGTAAATAAAGCACAAGCACGCCTACATGTACAAAAGTAACCCCAAAAACTTTTAAATACCAAAATAATAGAACATTACACACAAATAGATATTCCCCTATATTCATATTGAGCAAAACATATGAAATAACACTTATTTTTAACATTTACTGTCTTTTAACTTAGAGGCAAAGCATGCTTGGAACTAGAAGTATGTTGTAACCACTGATTGTAACTCATTCCGTGAATGGGTATATGTGTGTAATAGGCTACAGTGACATTTATGGGAACAGGTATGTGCACTATATGTACATAAATGATAAAACTTTGTGAAAATTACATTTAATGGTATTTTTGTCTTCATTTATAACTAATATGTATCAATGTATAGCCATACATGGTCAATCCATATATGGACAAATATAAGCACTAGTTTTGCATATATGAAAGGTATTATGTAATATATTATTATATTTTGTAGTATATTCCCATATATTTTTGTTCCATAAGGGTAACCTTTTAATCCTTGTAGTACTCGAGGTATATAGCCAGCTTTGGTGTTAAGAATAACCTTAGAGTTGCATTTTGTTTTCATAATCTTCGTTCAGTGAATGCATTATCTTTAGTTGTATCTTTAGTTCGTTGCTATGGTGGTTGCTACTGATGTTGCTATTGCTGAAACCATAGATGTCTATGGCTGAAACCACGTAGCTTGCTTGCTTGCATTACGTACTCCCACCCGGAAGTATTTTCTTCACAGGCACGCTTTTTTTTTATGATATCTCCACAGAAAAACAAATTAATAACTCAACAATACGTTATGTTCATGTTAAGGCTATCACTTTTAATAATTTCTCCTGGGGAAAACATTCCCAGCTTTTGGTAGCATAAGGTAATGAAGTGCATTGTGTTGTGGGCGGAGTTTGCGTGTTATACTCCTGTTTTGGCTAAAATATCCGAAATAAACCAACATCTACTTTTTGTTAACATAGATCATCTAGATGAAGTGTAATTACTAGTTTGGCTGTACTAGATATTTTATATATTCAGGAGATATATCTTTTTACAACCCTATTTTACAACCCTACTTTGCAAACCAGAAGAACTACAACTGTAGTGCTGATTTGTATCACGCGGCATGGTGTGGATATAAGGGAATTGTAGTTTTTAAAACATTAGTGTTTTTCTTACAATTGGAGGTTGTAAATAGTGAGTTGGGAGTATAGTGGGTTGTTTAGTGGGATGGTAAACACATCTATGTAATCAGATTATAAACATCTAATTGTTAAATGGGCTCAAATTAATTAACCCATTTTTTCTCCATATTTGGTTAACTGTCCCCAGTTGTTGACTATACTCAGGTCAAGAGCTCTCTATAACAGTTGGTCTATAGCCCCTTTTATTGCTGAATTATAAGCCTTCAAACATGCACCGAGGTGAAGTTTCAAAGGTCAGTGTTTCAAAGCACCATGTAGGATCTTCATACTAACATGTCACAGCCTTTCCAACGATGTATTTGGTTCAGCTATTCAATAAAGTTTTAATTTTCATTTCAAGGACACAAGCATCTCAGGTCTAGTTTCAGGGAGCATGCAGGCTCAATATATATCAATAAAATAACCTTTTTGTTTGTTTCTGACTATGTAAACAGATTTACACACACACACACACACACACACACACACACACACACACACACACACACACACACACACTTGTATCTATCTTTGTGAGGACATTTATTGACTCAATGCAATCTCTAGGTCCTTACCCTAACCCTACCCATCACAACTAAGTGTCTGACCTGAACCCTGACCCTAAACCTGCCCAAATCCTCATTATAACCTGATCCCTAAAACCGTGACCCTCAAACTGAACTGCACCAGTGCCCATGGCATGGGTGAGAAGGTACCATTGACACAGGGGCATATATTGGGATTTTATATGCTCCTCCAAACCTGAATGGTCTTACATGGTCTGGATTATATAATGTAATAGCCTCAATATCGATTTATAAAGTTTCCTACATGTATCTCTGAAGATGACACTGTTATGAGGCAGTGAGTTGATAATCAGATGGATATGGTCATAACATTTACTTTGCATGGCCTCAGATTACTGAGCTTCTTAAAATGATATTTCACGAGTTCACACTTACAAATGATCAGAGAGTAAATGGTTATGCGTATTTGGCGTGCTGTCCGGGGGGAGGGCTCCGAGCTCGGAAATTGGGCCCGAACCCAGAGTACTCCCCCCGTATCTCTATTTAGGAGGATAACTAGGCAAGTGTGAGGAGATGGGGTGGTGGAGGGATGCTGAAAACTGTCAAGAACTATGGGTGATTCGACTGCGTATATTTATGGGCTTTACTCATGCTGGGCTTTACTCATGCTGATTGGGTGGACCTGTTGATTGCTGATTGCTGACAGCTGGTTGGAATGACTTGATTGTTTGATCATTAGAACGTGTTCCTCCCGAACCTGGTTAATAAAACATCAATTCAAGTTGGGTTGTTGCTAAAAGGTAAATTGCATAACTGATTATTAATATTGCCATGTTTGTATAACATGTGGTTAACTATATGGTTGATATATATTTAGACAATAACTACAATGGTTTTACATAGTCAGTATTGAAGTATATTACACTGCCAGTAACTATCAGTGTACAGTATGTAAGTTTCATACATCTATCTTAACATGTGACCTGGTGTGACTGTGACCTCTAATGTTCCAAAATGTTGGTAGTTCAGGTTGAATCTAAAAGCTCCCAATACTCTCTTTTTGTAAGGGATGATGTGTGATGAGACAAAGTCAACTCAATAGTCTGATGACAAATCAAATTTGTATTTCTGTTTCCATACACATATATACAGGTATCAGCAAATATGTACAGACATTATCAGTTGCAAACATAACCATAATTACAATTACAGTAAAAAAAAAAGTATAATCTGAGAGCATATGTAGCAAAATATGGATACCTGCAGGAACAAACAACTGAGACACTTTGTCACTTTCAATCTAACTCACTTTTTTTAACACACCTTTTGTCAAGACTTTAGAAACCTTTTCAAGTCATCAAAGTACAAGTTGAAGCAAAAGGGATTGTGAGTCCCAAGTCAAGTGACCTGAGTCCCCACCTCAGCATCATCTTCCTCATCATCATCATCATCATCATCATCCTCAGAGCTGAGGTCACATTGCCAGTCCATTTCCTCCATTTCCCCTTCATTTTCTTCCACCAGCCTAGGAGTTGGTTCGAGAATGCCTCTGTATGTGCATGCAACAGTCTGCTGCTTGAGTCTGAGGTTATGCAGTCTTCTCTGAAGTAGACTGATGAGGCCCTTGGACGCCTCCTCTGTGAATCCATTGGGATAGCCTATAAGTTCACACATGAAGAGTAATGGAATTACCGTCACACTAAACATTTTATCAGAGAGAGCTTATTTATGTTAGAACAAATGTTAAATACAAAGTCAAATTGGAAAATAATAATTGGATAAAATAATCTTTGAACGCCATGTATCCTTAGTTCTTGAGCCAATACTAGCATGATTGCTTTTCACTTGAAAATAGTTTGACCTATGAATTTTAAAGTGTATAAAGCAATTTAGTTTGATTTACACTTACTTCCTGTTTTTATGCAATCTGAAATGGTGGCTATCAGTGTCTGGACCTTTGCAACAGAGTCCTTAATAGGGGTCGACCGATATGTGATTTTCAGGGCCGATACCGATTATTACAGATCAAGTAGACCGATAACCGATATTTTAAAACCGATATATATATATATATATATATATATATATATATATATATATATATATATATATATATATATATATATATATATATATATATATGTCTAGTGTAAAAATGTAAGTTAATGTCAAAATTAAGAATAACAGAGTTTTGACAAATACTTTCTTTAAATTATTTTAAACATATCTTTAAATCTGAGAACTGTTAATAATAACATTATTATTATTAATAATAATAATAACTAAAAAAAATGTGCAGGGAGCACCCAGCAGCATTTTGTAAAACTTAAAGACTATTTTAATGGTTGAATTAAATTTTAGTAATCAAAAAGCATTTCTAATTAATTTAAATCAAACTTATTCAATTTATTAAAGTTTAATAAAAATTACATGTTTAGGGCCCTATGAAAAAACGAACTTTTATTTTGACGGGTTGCCGTGGAGATATTGAGTTTCTGTGTGTTTATGATATGATGATAACTTTTCTCAGTTGAAGCTTTAAAAAGCTCATGAAGTGACTAAGCGGCTCAAGAGATGATGTTTATGCAATCATGTCCTCATACAGTATAATGATGCGGCTGAGGCTGAAAACAGCGCAAGCGTCACGCGTGGTCCAGTGTGTGTGTGTGTGTGGTAAATGAAATCACGCGTCTGCACCATTCATTTAGAGACACGCAGGATTCATATTTAAATAGTCTTTTTGCGGTTTGAAATTCGATTTGATTTGTACTGACCTGCTTTTTATTAATTCATCAAGAAGTTGACAAATTCCGTGACATTCCGCTTTATATAGTGAATTCCGTTTTTATGACTGGATTCCGCGATTCGGTCCGTGTTTTCTGCATCGCGGACATCACAGGACCCTGTTATATTGAGGTGTTTTGCAACTTCAGTGTAGTAATTTATTGCTACTTCAGCAAAGTCTGCTGCTGCCTTAACTTTGAGAGACAAGACAACTGATGCGTGATCAGTGCAGCAGTTCCAGTCAGCGAGTGCTGTCGGTGTGAGCAGTGGTGGACAAAGTACACATACCATGTACTTGAGTTAAAGTACAGATACTCAAGGTAAAATATTACTCAAGTAAAAGTAGAAGTGCTGCCTTTAAACATTCACTTGAGTAAAAGTACAAAAGTATTTGCCTTCAAATGTACTTAAGTATCCAAGTAGCCTACTATGATTTTTTTTATGGCTATAATGTCCTATTATAATTTGTCAAAAGACTCTTGCTTAACTCAGTCTACTTGAAGACTAATGTCACTCTTGGCACACCAATCTATTAACAAAATGACAGTAATTTTATATATATACAGGTCCTTCTCAAAAAATTAGCATATTGTGATAAAGTTCATTATTTTCCATAATGTAATGATAAAAATTAAACTTTCATATATTTTAGATTCATTGCACACCAACTGAAATATTTCAGGTCTTTTATTGTTTTAATACTGATGATTTTGGCATACAGCTCATGAAAACCCAAAATTCCTGTCTCAAAGAATTAGCATATTTCATCCGACCAATAAAAGAAGTGTTTTTAATACAAAAAAAAAAGTCAACCTTCAAATAATTATGTTCAGTTATGCACTCAATAGTCAATACTTGGTCGTGAATCCTTTTACAGAAATGACTGCTTCAATGCGGCGTGGCATGGAGGCAATCAGCCTGTGGCACTGCTGAGGTGTTATGGTGGCCCAGGATGCTTCGATAGCGGCCTTAAGCTCATCCAGAGTGTTGGGTCTTGCGTCTCACAACTTTCTCTTCACAATATCCCACAGATTCTCTATGGGGTTCAGGTCAGGAGAGTTGGCAGGCCAATTGAGCACAGTAATACCATGGTCAGTAAACCATTTACCAGTGGTTTTGGCACTGTGAGCAGGTGCCAGGTCGTGCTGAAAAATGAAATCTTCATCTCCATAAAGCTTTTCAGCAGATGGAAGCATGAAGTGCTCCAAAATCTCCTGATAGCTAGCTGCATTGACCCTGCCCTTGATAAAACACAGTGGACCAACACCAGCAGCTGACATGGCACCCCAGACCATCACTGACTGTGGGTACTTGAAACTGGACTTCAGGCATTTCGGCATTTCCTTCTCCCCAGTCTTCCTCCAGACTCTGGCACCTTGATTTCCGAATGACATGCAAAACTGAGCAACAGTCCAGTGCTGCTTCTCTTTAGCCCAGGTCAGGCGCTTCTGCCGCTGTTTCTGGTTCAAAAGTGGCTTGACCTGGGGAATGCGGCACCTGTAGCCCATTTCCTGCACACGCCTGTGCACGGTGGCTCTGGATGTTTCTACTCCAGACTCAGTCCACTGCTTCCGCAGGTCCCCCAAGGTCTGGAATCGGTCCTTCTCCACAATCTTCCTCAGGGTCCGGTCACCTCTTTTCGTTGTGCAGCGTTTTTTGCCACACTTTTTCCTTCCCACAGACTTCCCACTGAGGTGCCTTGATAAAGCACTCTGGGAACAGCCTATTTGTTCAGAAATTTCTTTCTGTCTTACCCTCTTGCTTGAGGGTGTCAATGATGGCCTTCTGGACAGCAGTCAGGTCGGCAGTCTTACCCATGATTGCGGTTTTGAGTAATGAAACAGGCTGGGAGTTTTTAAAAGCCTCAGGAATCTTTTGCAGGTGTTTAGAGTTAATTAGTTGATTCAGATGATTAGGTTAATAGCTCGTTTAGAGAACCTTTTCATGATATGCTAATTTTTTGAGACAGGAATTTGGGGTTTTCATGAGCTGTATGCCAAAATCATCAGTATTAAAACAATAAAAGACCTGAAATATTTCAGTTGGTGTGCAATGAATCTTAAATATATGAAAGTTTAATTTTTATCATTACATTATGGAAAATAATTAACTTTATCACAATATGCTAATTTTTTTAGAAGGACCTGTATATATATATATATATATATATATATATTTTTTTTTTTTTAATGGAATACATTTTTTGTGTGTTTAATTTTGGAGGGAAGGGGACTGTTCCCATAAGGTATAATAAATTTACAGTATTTACTGTATATATTTTTCTCAAGCATATATGGTCATAATTATTAACATCCTAAAGTTATGATACATTCACATAAACCTGCACAACACCATTAAATACATATACAAGGGTGTAACTTTTCCCCCCACAAAATGGGGAAACATTTTTTCGTTTTGAATCCCATTTCCTGCATTTACATACATTTAGGGACTATGGTGATACAAAATCCAGGAAATAAATTGATTATCAAAATCCAATCAAAAAGTTGATTATAATGATAAATTCTGCCAAAAATAAAAGTAGGCTACGAAACTATGTATAACAAAAAGATGTCTTGCTTTTTTATTGTTTAATAGGGGCCTATTGCCAAGACTTGAGATAATCATTTTATAAAGTAAAAAATGTTAAAATGAATGAAAAAAAATAATAAAATTGAAATTATGTGAGACCCAATTTACACTGCAATGTAAAAACAACATAAAGACAGTATATTTTAAATAATTGTTTAATAGCATATTTTTTATGAATGAAGGCCAGCATCCCTGATATTAATATAGCTACTGATGTCTCCATGAAAAGGACCCCCCACCCCCCCCCCCCCCAACACACACGCACACAAATTTGAAACATTTATTAGGCTTCAAAAATACAACTTTTAATTTAAAGTGAACTTTAAACAATCCTCACATAAACCCATAATAAATGCCATATTTACCTGTGCACTTCCTGTCTAACAGATATGAAATATACAGAAATTGAATAAGGTTATCAAACAGTCTGCACTGCATAAATTATAAATTAAATATAGATTAATCCTTATTAAAGCTACAAACGTTCTTTAGACAAGATCAGTGAGTAATTTGCTCTGTTCCCCTTTGTTCTTTGGTTAACTTTACTGATAGACAGAATTGGCTGCTGTCCCTTTAAGAACTGTAGCTGATGACAGGATCTTATGCATTTCATTTTCTCATTTACTCTTGACTTTCATTTAAGATTTGATTTAACTCATTTAAGACTGTTCTTGTGAGAATACAATTGACAAAACGGACATTTTGGCATAAATGTGTGTGTTATTATTCAAGCGCGAAAGAGAACTGGATTGAGAGAACTGGATTGTCCTGACGCACACGCACAGAACACACACGCACACGACGCACAGACAGCGCGCCAGAATCCAGTTCTCTTTCGCGCTTGAATACTGATACCTTGAATACCAGCGCGATACCTGCTCATCAGAACTTTCAGTGAGCTATTTTTAGAGTGTGGACGTGGACGTTTACTTTAAGGTATGGTGTGCGACATAGCTGGACGCGTACGCGCGCATCGGCACAGGCTATCTCCTGCTCCTCCGTGGCGATGATGGCGTGCGGATAAATAAATCATAAACAACGAACATGAAAGTTGGGGACACACAAACGGGATTTTGAAAAGTGGGACATGTCCCCATAGGAAGTTACGCCCATTTTGTTCACTCCTTGCAGATATAGTGCACTCAAATGCCATACACTATATAGGGATTAGTGAATGAGTGAACGGTTTCGGACACAGCTACTGTGTCGCAACCGTCTATCAGTTCGCAACTCTCTAACGGCTCTGGTTCGCACTTAGTAATTCAAGTTCAAAACAAAGCGCGCGCGCTGTACTGTGATTGGTGGCTCGTTTGATCAGTTACGTTTTTATCCACTAATAAATAAAAAGGAACGACTGATTTTGAAAATGTAGTAGAGTAAAAAGTAAGATATTTTACTTTGAAATGTAGTGGAGTAAAAGTAAAAGTCTCCCCAAATTTAAATACTTCAGTAAAGTACAGATACGCAAAAAAGCTACTTAAGTACAGTAACGAATTACATTTACTTCGTTACTGTCCACCACTGGGTGTGAGTGCTAAACTTTCAGTGCCTTCAGCTTTCTGCATTGATTGGCCGGACTCGTGACTCCCAACAAATCAGATGTGCGGGACATTGCATTGGTCTAGTCTACAGAGTGGTGAGTTCCGACAGAGGTGGCTGCGTCACAGCCAAATATAGCACATTTCAAAATTTAATTATTTTATCGGCAAATCGGTTTTGAAAATGGCCGATACCGATAACCATAAAAATGGTCAATATCGACCCCGATAATCGGCCAGGCCGATAATCGGTCGACCCCTAGCCCTTAAGGTACTGACAGTGCTGCATCATCTCCTTCACAAGGATCTGCTTTTCTTCTGTCAGCCGTGAGACCAGCATTAGTTGGTCAAAAAGCTTCTTCTTGGCGAGAATGTCTATACCGTCTGAAGGAATGAAAACATCATACATTAATAAACTAATTTGACGATGATACATTTTAAATAAACACACAGTTAAATATTAATACAGCACCTGTGTTCTGTTCCTGCCAAGGCCAGATCATGCTCTCTGCAGCTTTGTTGGAGAGTTTCTGCACAACTGAGTGTGTGTCCACAGGATCACCATCAGGTTGTTGGTTGTATCTCTGGATCTCATCTAGCAAGCGCTTCTTTTCTTGGGCAATCTTCTGAGTAATCTTCTGACGCCTTTTGTTGCGATCTGTAATAAGAGCATAAACAATGGTATTACAAAAGAGCTGCCATAGCATTTAATGAACAGAAACAATATAACTTCCATCTGCATCACTAACATTTTCTAAGACATACCATTCTGTCTATAAAGGTAGTGCTTCTTCTGACAAATGCTCACAAAGAGTGCTTCGATGGAGATCTGCAAACCATGAGCATCAACAGAACTGGCTGCTACATTTCCTAAATTCAAGTTAAGAAGAAAGAGAAATGTTTCAAACACACTTAAGTTTTTTTAATTGCACATAGTACAGCAGCAACAGACACAATTTAGGACAACAATTAGGTACCAAGCAACATAGGCATCTAATCTGTGAGATATCTTTTTTATCATCACTTTTCAAGAGTCTGTGTTTATGAGAGACCATAGTCCACAGTCTTTCTTTATGAAAGTCATTGATGGGGGATTATGTCCCCTATCCATTCCACACATAGAATTTGGTGACCCAGTGACCTTTATTTTAGCTCCACCAATAGGCCAAACTTTTCAAAGATTTCAAGCAGACCAATCACAGCGCTTGCTTCCACGTAGAATTGACGCGTTGTTACATTTTTGGAGAGGTGCACGTCAGGGTACTCCGAAGGGCATGCACGCTACACAGCCAACGACGTAGCTACGGAGGGAGTTCGACGCAGAAGTATAAATTGGGCTTTACTGGCACATTGTGCTTGGTCTGTCATTTCCTACCTCAAATAATATTGTTCCATTTTGGTCTGATTTGCATGAACATGCACCAATCATTCTGTTTTCATTGCTAAAATGTTTACTTTCTTCAAGTCAAAATACTAATTGAAGACTTATGACTTGCAAATAGTGTCCATCCCCACATCATCATTTAACATTAAGCTACAGCTACATGCATTACAACCAAATTACTCCAACAGTGTTTATGTATAAGACAACATTGCCCTTACCACTACTGGCCCACTGCTTGACGTCAACAACCCACTGCTTTAGCATGTCATCACTGCAATGCAACTGGTCCTGCATCTTCTTCAGGCTCTCTGATGCATCTAAGGTGTTTTCTACTGTCTACAAAACACAACACATTGTCATTTCATAAAATACCAAAAAGTATATGTTCCTGCCTGATTTAATATAATGACATATTCGACTACATATACATAGCTAAAGTGATGCATTTTGGGTGGACTTTAAGTTCAAATTTAACGGTTTAAAATAGTCCATTCTTTTTCAATACATGAACATACCTTTTTGAATCTGGAAGACAAGGCAATGTGGAGGCCATTCTCTTTACGTTGATTCCACCCAATAGCATGGACAGTAAGCATATCAGTTCTTACTGTAAAGAACAATAGAAAAATCACAATAAATGTAAAATGGTAATGTGTACATTTGCAGGGGAGCAGGGGGCAAAGAAGCTTACAAACCTGACTTGGACATATACTTTGTGGTCAGGGCACATCTGGAGAGAAAACTATTGACTTGCTCTACTTCTTCACCAAGAGTGGTCCCGACACCTTCCTGGTTCCTTGCATTCCACAGAATCTACAGGAAGCAGTGGACTTGTTAAACAGGGTGGACAACAGGGTGATCAATATTGATGCATATCCCAAGGTCACCAGCTGTAGAGGACAGCACATAGGGCCTGATGTACAACTCAAAACACACTCCTGGGTTGTTGTTTGGGTCACATCATCATTCATTGTGGTACTTTAATTGTTTGACTACATCACTCTGAAATGTAAAAGTAGTTAAAAGCATCACCTCGCATTTTGTATTGTGGGCTTTGGCATGCATCACGGACAAGCAATGTCTCATTTTCTGAAGAGGTTGAAGATGAGTCAGGGCCTCTGACTCCTTCTTCAGGTATGGGACATAACGGCAGGTCACATCCATGGCCAAAAATGCAGCACCCTGGAACTCTTTTTGGAGAAACATTGGATATGCAAAGATTTCTCCTCTATACATATTCAGACCTTTTGGAAAAAAATAAATATGTAGAGAGCACATTGCACACTGAAGAATAGGCTTCAGATGTTTCATCTACAAATATTTTTCATTGCAATTTATCAAGACCAATACCAACCTTTGAGGAGGAATCCATGCCTGCACACAGCAATTTCTACACCTTCTTCATCCAACTTGTTGGCCTGCTTTGATGCCTCTCTTGCTGCTGTCCAGTGGGATTCCCCACACATCGCTCTTCCTGCCGTCTACCAAAGTAAAAAGTTAAATAGCAGGGCTGCACGCTCAAACACACCAACTATTACAGTCTGATTAGATATTGTCTTTGATTGCCTGACCCATCTTCAACTCCCTGGAGTATAACAAACCAATTGAAATTATTTGCCATTTAGCATGCAGGAGGATAATTGCAATAGTCTAACTTTGTCAGAAATTGTGTCAGACATACTGTATGTGCGGCAACCAACACTATAGATATACTGTGCCCTCTGGATTAGAATCTAGTTTTATTTTTTTCATCCAGCTCTGCAACTTCACTCTTTGTGAAAGTCTGATTGCATCGCTAACCTCAGCAACCTGCCATTGCCATCTCAACACCTGATCAAAGATTCCCTCATCTGAAGACCTAATAAGGCTACAGTGTTTCCAACTTTACTTCCAATTAGTAAAATAAGCCAGAGATACCCGCTGCTCAGCCTGATTGAAAACTTACACTCTTGACAGCCCCCCGGACTTCAACAAAACTGGACACCTCAGAGTCTTGGGACAAAAAAACTCCATCAAAGAACCCTGGCTCTTCAATCCTACAACAAAATTTATTCTGGATAACCACTGTAGTAAGAAGTTTTACATAATAATAATAATATTATATACATAATAATTACATAATATAAATTGTATTTATATGACACTTAAAAAAAAAAAACAAGGTTACAAAGTCTAACATGGATATTATATTCAACAGCTACAGTATCAACAGCTTAATTTTAAATAACAAAATGAGAACTATATTATTATGATAGTGTTAATAGCAAGTACATACATAAACTACATTGGCTGTTTTTAAATGTGTACACAAAACTCACTGGTTTTCTTTCTGGAACCTGTAGAGTTTTCTGTTGCCATCCACTGAAACAGCCACCATTTCAGGACTACAGGCTGGACCAGGGGTCGGCAACCCAAAATGTTGAAAGAGCCATATGGACCCAAAAAAAAAAAAAATCTGTCTGGAGCCGCAAAAAATTAAAAGCTTTATATAAGCCTTATAATGAAGGCAACACATGCTGTAAGTGTTATATTAGCTTTATTAGCCCCCTACTATCAAAATGATAAGTAGACTACAAATTAGAGCTTAGATCGGGCCCAAAAAAATCAAGCCCGGCCCGGCCCGACACATTAAACGTAATTATGAGCCCGAGCCCGATTTTTTAACCCGACCATTTTTTTAAAGCGTGGGTCGTTATAACTGACGTTCTCAACTTTCTTTCTCCCGCCCGCAACATTTATGTTTTGTCTGTACCTCCAAATACTTTCAAGTTAGCCTACGTGTCGCCACCATACACCCTCCTGATAAATTATTTGTTATTAAAGCATTAAAACACAAACCACTGTTAATTTAACATAAAAGCAAGCAGTTTACTGTGTGCATGGTTTGGCATGACTGAATGCGCGCAAAGTGCGCTCTCTTAATAATTCCTAAAAAGCTGACAGTTCATCGCGATCTCACACATCTCTGTTATTATCAATGAAGCTGACTGCACAATGAATCTTTCATAATATCCACACTTTGTTCGTTATAATTAGAGGATTTGCCAGCATACAGAATTCAGCACTGAACAAAAAGAAATCGTTCAAGAAATCAACACATATGTCTGTGATTGGCTATATCGCGCAACGCTGCAAACATGTTATGAATAGAAATTCTGGCCTGTAAATCGTTTCTATTTTGTTTTAGTAGAGTGAATGCATTACCGCACTCTATTGCGTTGGGAGTGCTCAGCTATCTTTCTCTTTTTCCCCTTGGGATCCATGGCCCATGACACACCCGCCGGTTTGTTTGTTTGTTTGTCAGCCACCGGTCTGGCATCACGCCGATCTGACAGACACGTGTGTCACAGTCTATGACGTAAATTCTTCGTTGACAGAAATGTTGAAATTAAATATTTATTATACACATTTTTACAACGTTGAAAAACTTTAAGAATGTTTGTCATGTTTTTCTTCCTACAGAAATTATATTAAAACAACAAATATTTTTTCCATTTTCAAATTTTTGAAAAAGCTCCAGGGAGCCACTAGGGCGGCGCTTAAGAGCCGCACGCGGCTCTAGAGCCGCGGGTTGCCGACCTATGGGCTGGACAGACAAATGGCTCCTTTTCCAGAAGTTGGTCCTCTTCAGAGTTGCAGTACACATATTGCAGAAAGCTCCTCTGAAAAGAATCTGCATTCACTTTGCCAGTCTGAAAAACAATTTATAGAACAGCTTTAAATGACAATGAACTAAAAGGTCACCCCATTTATGTTTTGTCAATGTACCTTTTTTAAAACCAAGAAAGGATGCAATTGGCAATTTTTTTTTTATATTTAAATTTGTGCCCTGTTTGGACTTGAACACCTTTTTTGCCATACTGTCCAGCCTTACAGCTACTTATAATAATAACGAATGCATTTGTCTTTCAGCTTCAAATTTTTACTCACTCTTCCAAACCGATTTGTTCTCTGGTCCAACATTGCTGTGAAGGCTTTCACTGATATTCCTGGAGCTGTTGTCTTCATAGCTTGTAAGACTGGAAAAACTAGAAGGACTTTAAGAGAGGACCACTCTCTGAGAAAACAAAGGAAATTAACATTTGAACTCCCCCCTCATGCACTATTGAGACGAAGGTCTCACCTCCCTCATCCTAATCTACATTTCTCTCCCCCATTCTTCATCCTGGCAGAGATCTCCCAAACTCACACAAGAATCTAAATGGTTTAATGTGAATGATTATCATACATGTTTGGTATTATTTGAAATGTCTCGTGCGACTGGTACAAATGTCTCATTCCCAAAGAAGTAAACCAAAAGATAATAAAGTTCTTAGGAAGTTTAGAAATATCTTCCACACACTGGAGGGTGTGTCTTTGAGTTAACACCTTCTGACCATTTGACTGAATGCTAATTTTCCACTGCTAGCAAATGGTGACTTACAGGTAAATTTCCACTGTGGATGATGCTTAGATTTGAAATGAGGTCTGGGTATATAATGAAACGCAGCGAGAGCTCGGGGCCTTTTCTGTATCTGAGATCGGCCCGTGAGGCTGAGAGTTGCGAGACTCTCAGCCTCACGCATTTCTTGTCGGGTAAACTTTTTCCTCTTTATTCTAGAGCATTTGATGTTTTGCATTGATTATCTTTGAATTGATTATGAAATTGTAATGATACATTTACCTGACATTAAACTGTGATATTTGATTATTCTAATTGACTTTGACATTATTTTCATTCAAGAGTTTAAAAGAATAGTAAAACATTCGCTCACATTTAATGATGCACATATATTAAAGCCTTTTCATTTATGGAGTCAGATGAAATAACGAGTAAATACATAAGACAAAATGTATTGAATTTAACCAAACATACTTTGCCGCGAGAAAAGACAGTAACACGCAGAGACCTTCACCGCTAATTCGAATACCGCCATTGGATCGAGTTAGACGGCCTTACAGCTTCAAAGGAATGGAACAGATCTTGGTGGAAAAGTGTCTGTGCTTGCATGGTAGCGGGCCAGTAACCACTCCTTACAAAGTCACTGACTTCTGGAGCCCATTGCTTATTACAATGTTTGCAGGTTAGCACCGGAACGTGAAGATCATAACGGCCTGAGAGCACATGAAAGACAAATAACTAACAAGGAACAAAGTAATATGTTAGATAAACAAATTTTTTTTTTACCCAATCCTACCATTTATGCAAACCAGTATGATGGATCTACCAACAGAGATTGCAACATCACCAGTGTCACAGGAGCATATATTTGGAGGAAAGGCTGTTGGCAGCAAACAATCTGCAAGAGCAAAGGACAATCAGGATGACATTAAAGAATATTTGGATTGTTAGCAAGTACTTGGAAAACAAAATGAATAATTTAATGATGATGTGTGTTAAAAAGAAAAAGAAAAAAAGAAGCAAATCAACTGAAAAAGAGACACCAACCTTGTTCACAGATGATGTACTTATCATGGAGTTTCACAAACTCTGTTGGGGGAATGAATTTATAAAAGCCACACATGGTGGTCTGCCTATTGTGCAGAGTGTGGCGTTTATGTACCAATTGATTACACTCTGCACAAAACCACTCTGAGGGCAAACATTCCCTGCAACGGATGATGGCTTCTCTCACGTGACAGTGGTTGCACTTCATCTGGACAATGTTCTCAGCCGACAACAAGTTATGAATGTTTTGCGGCCTCGCCTGTTCCCAACATTGTTGGACCCCTTTCTGTCTTTTACACCAACTGGACAAAGATGGCTGCTGAGCAAAATCTTGCCCATCAATGCTCTCTGAATCCCGTAGAAGGTCCTCAAGCCTCTGCATATTAAAATCTTCAGAGAGAGAAAGAGAAAACTAAAAACATACTAGAAATACAACATTGCAATTCCACTACCACTGACTTCTTTTGAGGCATTTCCATTGCTTCTAATACAGGGACAGTCCAGTTATAGCAGAGAAGGCAGAGGATAGTTGGAAATGGGCAATCAAATCCATGACCCTTCCCAGCTGGCATTTTAACGTCGAGTCACTGTTGAATCAACGTCAGGTGCCAGTGTTGGATAACCGTTGAATTTTGTTTTAGATTTTGCAAATCAGATTGCAAATTGGATTTTGGAACAACGTTATTTTTCTACTGATATATTTCATGGTTTTCATAAAAGTCATGGTTGTAAAAATAATGTTGATTTGACGTAGGCCTACAACAAAAAATGTTTTTTTTTATATTTCTATGTTGAATCCGTAGTGAGTCAACAACACAACTTCAACTATTTGGTGTTCAGCGTAGTTTTAACGTTGAAGTAATGTTTTTTCATAAACTGACATTATTTCAACCACATTTAAACGTTTAATGTCAGTCGAATGCCAGCTGGGTTACTTTATCCTTACTTTATGTTTTAAACCGTATTTCGCGCGTTTTTTTACGCCGTTGTAATTACAAACGCCGTAAAAAACGCGCAAAATACGTCAATGACGCCGTATTCCACGGCGTTTTAGTGTGCATGGAAAGCGCCGCTTTTTACGCCGTTCATCTCGCCATATGACGGCGTAAAAAACGCCGTTTTGGTTGATAGTTAATAGTTGATATTAATAGTTTCCGTGAACTTGCTTCTCAAAAGCGATCATTTTCACCATGAACCGAAATAAATTTCGTGTATAGATAGGCTATTTATTCCTTTTATATGATTTTATCCTGTTTTTTTTCTTGTTCACAGAAGTGCTACAGGTGCATACGATGATGATTCTGTTCTTTATGCAGCTATTTGTGCATGCAGGCTAAAACTAAACCCCTGGAAAAAATGTTTGTGTGTTTTTAATGGGTCACAGACACTTGTAAATTTTTATTTAACATAATCTTGTCGGTTAATGAAAGGAGATGATCGTATTTTTTTGCTATGCAAATATAGCAATATGCTTAGCATCTTAATTTAATGTTTATTTGATCATTTTATTAGTTCATTAACTAATTATGTTAACTCAACTTTTAATGTTAAGAGCTGGATACTAATTGGGCTACTAAGTAAATAATGTCAACTAAATTGTTTATTGATTAGAGTTGCCATAGACTAAAGATTTTTCTAGTCGACTATAGTCATTCATTTAAGCAATTAGTTGACTAATCGCACGTTTATATTAATTTTTTCTTAAATACTGGGTGCATGGAGGAATATAGCCTCCCATACTAAAGCGAATGCATAAATCTTGCCGCAAAGCACCGGCAAAAGTAGGCTAATGATAATAAATGTGTCTGAACAAATAACGAGGCATTTTAATTGTTTATTAATAAACTAATGTTTTCTAAATCAGGCAGCTAACATATCTCCATCTCCGCTGTAAAGGGGATGCGCCTTTAGAGAGAAATGCACCTTTCATACGGATTACATAATCAGACGGTATTTGCTTTCGATTCTAATTTGTTCGTTTAAAAGTGGACATTTCAAGCTGTGAGGCTAGTATACGCTGTTTTTCAGTTAATTTGAGACGCGCTCCAGTTCACGGAGAGCATGAAAGTTATTTTACAAAAGCACGTCGTTTTCTTGTTATTGTGAGTTTACACAAATATAATTAGTTGCGAATGATGTATTATTCTTTTCTGTATGACCAGAAATTAGGGAGTATTTAAGTTGTTTCCACTGTTGATAGGAAAATGCAAGTGATCCAAGTCGCCGGCGCCTCCATGTCATGCAGTAAGCGCGCTACACAATGGTGGAACATGTTGGAATAGACGATTTAATATGAATGATGAGCGTCAAAATCTTGTGGTTATTTGTGATAATCCTACCCCTTTATTATTATTGTCTAAATAATAAATTATTAGACTGACATTGTGACTGACTGACTGACTGAGACTGTATTATGACTGGCATTTGACGAATTGCTTTGTTCCTTTTTTATTGTTATTATTATTATTATTTGAGTGTATAACTATAAACGAGTTCACTTAAGACAGTAATATGTTTATCATAAAATAATTTATGAATGCTTTATTTTTTAAGCAAAAATTATGTAAAAAATGTAGGCCTATTTTATCCAAAACTGTAAAAGGTTAGGTTATAGCCTATAAAAAAAATTGCATTGATAAATTATTTTATGACAAACATATATATATTTGTAAATATTAGTGTCTTAAAAAAGCAAAATTTAGGCTACAGATCTGTGGATGTTCAGGGTTAGTTACCCAGATAGCATGTAATCATTGAAACAATGTTGACTCAGTGTTGATGCGTCAACGCTAATTGCATTGAATTAACGTTACAAAGTAATGTTGCTTTAATATCACTCTTGCACCCTCAGTTAATGTTGAAATAATGTTGGGAATTCAACCAAAAATCAATGGTAATAGTATTGATTCAACATTACAAAGTGATATTTTATCAACATCACTCTTGCACCCTCAGTTAATGTTGAAATAATGTTGGGAATTCAACCAAAAATCAATGGTAATAGTATTGATTCAACATTACAAAGTGATATTTTATCAACATCACTTTTGCACCCTCAGTTAATGTTGAAATAATGTTGAACAAAAAATCAATGGTAATGCTATTGAATCAACGTTACACTATGATTGATCATACATCACTGCTGTTGAATCAATATTGAAATTAACAAAAATAATCAATGGTAATATTGTTGAATCAACGTTACACTATGATTGATTCTACATCACTGATGCTGAATCAATATTGAAATTAACAAAAATAATCAATGGTAATATTGTTGAATCAACGTTACTATGATGTTGAATCTACATCACTGCTGTTGAATTAACACTGAAATGAACAAAAAATAATCTTTGGTAATATGGTTTGATCAATGTTACAATGTGATGTTGATTCTAAATACATTTTGTTGAAAGACTGAAAAGGAATGTCAAACAATGTTGCCATCTGATGTACCAATTAATGTTGAAACAACATTAATATTTCAATCACACTTCAATGGTGCGTCAACAAATTCCTGACCATTTCAAAATTTGTCAAAAACCTTTTAAAATATAAATGACACCTTTCCAGCAGTTGAGTCAATTTATTTTATTCAATCAGTCAATGACAACAAATATATTAAAATATCATTTTTTTAAAAAAGAAAGGGGGAGAAATAGGACAAAAGCATTTCAACCTTTAAAAATAAAATTGGCTTCAGAAGTCTGATGTCATCATAACTACAGGTCCAGCGGTTCAGATTTATAAAAATCTGTCTTGCATCAGACTACTGCCTCTTTTCCTTTGGGTTCTCTGAAATCAGAAAAAGAAAGCATGATGTTACTCAAGAACAAGTCAAATCAGTTTTCATACATACAGTCACATTCAATAATGTTAATATACTAAACAAAATATGATTCACTTTTTTTTTAAGTCACTGAAAACAAAATATTCTAACTACTATTATAGTATCGTAAAATTCTGTTTATTTATTTCTATGAATGCTCTAATATCAAAAGAAAGCGCTAGCAGGGGTGTCGGATTTATCTCCAGCCCTAATTAAACACACCTGAGGCAGATAATCAAGGTCATCTAATCAATGAACACTTCCAGGTGCTGGAGCTAAACTCTTCATGAAGAGGAACGAACACCTCTGAGCTATAGCCATTCAATTTCTCAGTTCATTTTCTGTGAAACTACAGCATTCAAATAACACTTTTATCTTGTAGAATAAAAAAGATCTTAGTTTTTTTCAATGAAAATTTCTTTAAAGAGATAGTTCAACCCGAAATGAAAATTCTGTAATCATTTACTCACCCTCAAGTTGTTCCAAACCTGTATGAGTTTCTTTCTTCTTTTGAACACAAAATAAGATATTTTAAAGAATGTCGGTAACCAGAAAGTTGACGGTGGCCATTGATTTCCATAGTAGGAAATAAATACCATGGAAGTCAATGGCTAACATCAACTGTCTGGTTGCCAACATCCTTCACTCTATCTTCTTTTGTGTGCAGCAGAAGAAAGACATTCATACAGGTTTGGAACAACTTGAGGGTAAATAAATGATGACATAATTTTAATTTCAGGCTGAACTATCCCTTTAAAGCTGCAAATTCACCTTATTTAGACCCTAATCTCTTTAAATATCACAAAATAGCCAAGTCAGTAACTTTATTAATAAACACTAGATGTTTTTTTTTATTGTGTTTCAGTGGAAACAAGCTGAACTGAATGGAAATCAGTTATTTCTCAAATTTAATACAGATTCAGGAATATGAATGATTACCTGATTAAGCAGTGATAAGATTCAGGATATCATCAAGTCCCAGGTCAGGTGATTATGCTGTCGACAACAACTCAGGGTATGATCAATGTCAGCATTATCAGGAGGGTGCTTTTTTAATTGTCCATCTTCATCTGCCTTCACTCCTACTAAAGGAGCAATGTGTTCTGCATGCAAACACTGACCGATACAAGACATGGGCTATGTTAACATTCTTGCTCATGTTCATGTCTCTTGCACCTTAAGAAATCTATTAAATGACATAACTTTATTCAGGAAATTCCTAATAAACTTTACTAAAGCAAGTACTTTTTAAGAATGTAGAAAAATAGATGCTTTATTCAAACACTAATAACTTTGTAATCTAATTACAGTGAGTAACAACACAAATCAAACGCAAATAAGCATGCAAAACAAAGGAACAGAGAAATAAGGTAGATGCACCATTGTTTGAAACTCTGCTAGAGAAGTCGTGTAAGTATGTCAGGTAATTCAACAAACAAGAGGTCTGTATAGGATGCACCTGTTTTCTCTCTAATGAGGAAGCATTAGACTACTGAAAAGTTCACATGCAAAGACAAAATGGGCGTTTACCAATCAGTGGCCAATTTCAAACAGGTAAATGTTTTTCAACCATTTTTCAACAGACTTGCTAAAATCATGAAGGCCCACCCCTAAACCAAGCCCACAGTGGATTACAGCAAATCGGGTAAAGCGGTTGAAAATGTCCATTGTGGTTTGAAAACGCCCCACTGATCGAGAAACACCCACTAGTGTTCTGCAGATATACGCCTGAATGATCTTGTGCTCATCAACTACAAATCACTGTTAGTTCAATGTCATTGTCTCCACCCATGTGTGCTGTTGGCTTTCATCAAAATGTCAATGCTGATCCAGCACACTTTAAACATTGAAATGTCAATCTCAACCAAAATGATGGTTTAGATCAAAACTCAACATTGTATCAATGTCACCATGCTATCTGGGTAACTAAAACAAAAACTAATAAAAACATTTATGCTAATCGACATAAACCGGAAATAAAGGAAAATATAAGTATTAGTTGAAAAACTTAAACTAAACGAAAATTAGAAATGTCTCCTTTTATCAACAAATTGGATTAATTTAGGGTTTTTTTTCCCCTGCGACCTTCAACCGATCATCTCCATCCATTAACCAAGATTATGTTAAATAAAAATTTACAAGTGTCTGTGACCCATTAAAAACACACAAACATTTTTTTCCAGGGGTTTAGTTTTAGCCTGCATGCACAAATAGCTGCATAAAGAACAGAATCATCATCGTATGCACCTGTAGCACTTCTGTGAACAAGAAAAAAAAAACAGGATAAAATCATATAAAAGCAATAAATAGCCTATCTATACACGAAATTTATTTCGGTTCACGGTGAAAATTATCGCTTTTGAGAAGCAAGTTCACGGAAAGGAAAGCTGTTTGTTTTCTTCATTATACAAGTAATGTTTTGTTTTTATAGTAAGTATACACAAAAAATAATAAACCATTCACAGATTCGAATGATCCTTGGCTATAATGATCCGTGCTGAATTGGTCTGGTCTGACTCAGGCAAGCATTTTTTATTATGATCTGAGAAACAGACATCTCACCAAAAAACATAAGATCCCGTGTTATTACTGAAGTAGATAGTCCATCATACAAACTACACCACAACCATTGTAGCCTACATTATATAGGAAAAGTCTTAAAGGGAGGAATACAAGTCTGACCAATAAAATCAAACATTACATCATATATATCATATAGACGTTATATAACAGCTTCTTAATATGGGCAATATCCTGTTAGATTTCCAACATATCCAGGGGATCCTAGAAGCTCTCTCAAACACACAATGTATAGAAATGGAACGAACATAGAGAGAGGAGGAGTGAGCACCCCTCTATTAATGAATACCAAATGTTTAACTTACACAAGAGGAAAAATATGCAGACGTAGCAGTTGAAGCAAAATAATCTCTATTGTATAGACTATTGTATTGTATGCTGAAGGAGAAAGATATTCCTAACAATGGCCACTTTGATGAGATAATTATCATATAATAGAATTATCATATCACATCATTCTTCAGCATGCTCATTCTGGTACAATAATACAGAAAATATCCTTCAATCAAACATTTCCTTCAACATCATCAGTACTTGACAGTTCTGTTCATCAAAGCATACTGAGAAGATACAAAAGTATTCATAGCACGATGAATCTGAATAGATTCAATTATAATTATTGCTAATCTCAATCAGCAATCTCGTTCTTCGTCTACTTCTCTTCCTCGTTCTCCTTTCGATCACCGCTTCCGCATAGGCTTATGCGTTCCCCTAGGATGGAGCTGCTTTCACTTGGCTGGCATGGATCCACTGAGGCTGGAGGTCAGTCAGAACACCTGTCCTCGTCACAGCAATAACTGTGGATGGTCCTAAGTAGTTCGGCTCACCGAGTTTCGTGGGCTTCAGACACTTTATCAGCACCTGTTGTCCTGGAACGAAAGGATGAGTCGGCTTTTCTGAAGGAAGAGGGAGAGAGAGAGAAACATCACCATTTATGCCTTTTAACGTTCTAACTAGGGAATCCACGTAATCCGAGATGATCACCTCCGTGTCACCTGTGGAGAGATTGCCAGCGCAACCTCTGACCCAAGGGGTCGGGAAAGGTCTACCCATCAGAATTTCAAATGGAGACATTTTTGTGGTTGCTGATGGAGACATTCTCATTTCCGTCAGTACGGCAGGCAGCAAATCAACCCAATTTCTGCCCGTATCTAGACACGCCTTATTCAGACGTTCTTTTATCGTCTTGTTAAATCTCTCTACATTGCTCGATGATTGCGGATGATAGGGAATGTGAAAGTGCCAATTAATATTAAGCTCTTTGGCTAATAATTGTGTGACTTTAGAAACAAATGGAGTTCCATTATCACTTGCGATAACGGTTGGAATACCGAAGCGCGGTATAATTTCTTTTGCAAGAACCTTTACAACCGTCTGCGCGTTTTCTTTACCACACCGAAAAGCTTCTGGCCACTTCGAAAATCGATCAACAATCACGAGCAAATATTTGTGATTTCCACATGGAGGCATGTGTGTAAAATCAATCTGTAAATATTGAAAAGGAAGCTCAGGATGCGGTAAAGCGTCATGGCGGGTTGCCTTGTGCCTGTTTGTTTGTGCACACACCAAGCAAGCATCCAATATCAACAAAGTATTCTTCCGAACATTTGCTATGCAGTATGATTGATTCAAATTTTGGATCACTTTTTCTTTTGACACATGTGATACCCCGTGATAATGCCTGAACAGCATTACAACGGTGGATGCTGGTAGAGCGATTCTACCCTGCTTGTCTCTTAGAATACCAGCTTGATCTGGTTTTACTTCATTCGCGGCCCAGTGAATCAAGTCGGCTTGCGTAGGGTTAGCTTGTAGTGCTTTAATGTCCAAATCATTAATCAGCGACGAATTCATCATAGGCACTTCGGTGCTCTTTTCATTTATGTACGGACTAAGTATTACTTCTTTAGCAGCCCATTTCGCGACTTCATCTGCAAACCTGTTTGCCTTAGCCTCATCTGATTCACCTGTTTTATGACCAGGTACTTTAATGACAGCAAGTTTCGATGGTTGCTGTGCTGCACTGATGAGCTCGGCCACGATATTGTGATGGGAAATTGGTTTTCCGTCGGAGGTTTTAAAATTTCTTTCTTCCCACAATTTAGCAAAATCATGGACAACGCCGTACGCGTATTTGGAGTCAGTGTATATATTGATGCACTGACCTTTTGCCAATTGACAAGCTCTCGTTAAAGCAATTAATTCTGCTACTTGTGCTGATTTATATGGCAACGAATATGCCTCAATTACACGATCAGGTAATTCAACAATAGCATATCCACACAAGTATAAATTGTAATTTGGCTTGAAACAGGATCCGTCTATATACCAATTATCTCCCTCCTCCAGGACAGATGTAGACACATCTGGCCTGCAGGCAGTCGAAGTTTGGAGTCTGGTCAGGCAGTCGTGGTCATCACTCTCAAATTCACCATCCGTCAAAAACCTGTGCAGATGTACAGTTGGACCATGAATAACAGAAGTGACTTTCAACGTTAAATTAGCAGTTGCTAATAATATAGCTTCATAGCCAGAACGGCGTTGAGCCGACATGTGTTGAGTAGAGATATTTTGCATAATAGTACCCACTTGGTGTGATGTGTGAACTGTGAGTGGATGTGATAAAACAACCTTTTCAGCATCCTGTACCATGATCGCTGCAGCAGCCACTGCACGTAAACAGGCCGGGAGTCCCCGAGCCACTGCATCAAGAGTTTTAGACAAATAAGCTACTGGACGGAAAGTACCCCCATGCTCTTGGGCTAGGATTCCTGCGGCCGTGCCCCCACCTTCGTGCACGTATAGATGGAAATCTCGTTTGTAGCATGGGAGGCCGAGGGCGGGAGGCCTTAACAGAGAGGATTTCAAATGTCTGAACGCTTGGTCCATTTCACTTGTCCATGTAATGTCCTCTTTGTCATCCAGCGTAGCATCTCGCAGGATTTTGTCATACATGGAACAATTCGGCACCCATAATCGACAGTAATTGACCAGTCCCAGAAAGCTTTGCATTTGCTTCCGTGTCGAAGGGTAGTGGAACGAAGCGATGGCTTTGACTCTGTCCGCCGACAGGCGAACTTGGCCTTGTGACAGTTCATGGCCGAGGTAATTGACTTTCCTCTGCACCCACTGCAGTTTCTCCTTAGATGCCTTGAAACCAGCCTCTGCTAAAACGTTGCAGACAATTGTAGTGGCAGCAGCACACATGTCCGCAGAGGCACCAGTGACGAGAATGTCATCAGCATATTGGAGCAGACAGGTGTCAGGAGGGAGTCTGACATCCTTCAGCGTTGCGTGCACTACAGCGGAGAAAACGGCCGGAGAATCCCTGAAGCCCTGAGGTAAACGCGTCCAGGCGTATTGGCAATTCTGAAAACAGAAAGCAAAAAGTGGCTGAGTTTGTTGGTCAACAGGAATGCTGAAGAAGGCGGAACATAAATCAATAACAGAAAAGAATGCATGTTCCAAAGGGATAGAATTAATAATAGTCTGTACATCTGGCACAATAGGAGCAAGTGGTTTTATCAAATCATTAATTTTTCTCAAATCTTGCGTCAAGCGCCAAGAACCATTTGCTTTCTTAATTGGATTAATTGGTGTGTTGTAAGGTGAATGAGTGGGAACCAGAATGCCTTGAGCCAGAAATTGAGAAATGAGAAGTTGAATTCCCTCCTCTTTTTCCTTTGAAAGCGGATATTGTTTTTGAAACACAGGCCTATTCGTTGTCAAAGTGGCCACATAAGGTTGAATGTCAAGTAGGCCTACGTCATCCTTATGCGCCGCCCACAGTTTCGGGTTTACCCCAGCAACTTCCTGTCCGAGCTCAGTTGCAGACACATCCTCGAAGGGGGCACTTCCTGTGTCGGTTGTAAGAGAAAAGGCTGATGGAAACATAAGTTGCAAAGAGTCAGAGTCAAATTCCAATTTAACACCCATCTTATGCATTAAATCTCTTCCTAACAAACAGAATGGAGAATCAGGAATTATTGCAAACTCATGCATTTTGAACAATGATGGTACATCATTAGAAGTAACCGGTAAAGTTGGTGTCAAATTACAAACCACTGGAATATTGTCTATTCCTATAGAATTTAATTTTCTACCTGTGACGGGGCCCTCATAGACATTAGAAGACAGCGAGGAGATGGAGGCGCCACTGTCAATTAAAAAAACATATGGTTTGCGGTCAACATTCAATTCAATAAAGGGCAAAACATTTGACTTGTTTGCATAACTCATTGAAATCTGTGAAAAGTTATCAGATAGAAAATCCCCATCTTCCTGGCACAGTCATTGCTGTGTCCATGAAGTCGGGTACATCGGCCTCTGTCGTGCAGAGGGAGTAAGGGAGGGAGGGGGTTTTGGCATCGGGCCATCAGAGCGCCTGAACATCTGTTTATCATTATTGCGCTGAAATCTCTCAGCTTTTTTCTTGCAAAAGCGTTGCGTGTGTCCGCGACACCCACAGAAAAAGCATTTTATGTCCCTTGTGTCATAGGGTGGCGGGCGATTTTGGACAGCGGAACCAACTTGAAACATTGCGGGAACTTTGCCTCTGGAGTTGTCAAATGCCCCAGCAGACGAAAGTTCACGCAAGCGTCTTCCCAATTCATCAACAGAAATGTTACTAATGTTAGTGGTAGTGATTCGAATCATTTGTGCAGTCTCGTTGTGCATATTATTCAAAAACGTGTTCACAAACAACAAACAATTATCCTCATCAATAGGAATCGCAGATTCGTGAATCCAAGCATTTCGAAATCGATTAAAAAATGCAAGAGGCGTTTCTCCCACCTTCTGTTTTGTGTTCGCTGCATGCGAAATGTCCTGTTTAGCAGAAGACAACTTCACTAAAAATGCAGTCAGTTGTTTGAAAAATAGTTTCACCTTACCAGGACTGGCCCAAATCCAATCGGGATTATAATCTCCATAATCAGCGATTCTAAATGTGCTCGTGGGGTCAGACAAATCAACAGGTTCCGAATCTTTAAACACAATACTCCGGACGGGTGGTGTGTCATTCACTGGGTCTAACAGATCAACCTCATCAATTAATTCTTCCTCTGTAATATCAGCAGGCAATGTTTTAGTCAGAATAAAGTGATAGTCTCGACCAGTAAGTTGGCTGTACGCCGTTAACCGTTTAAGCATCGAAACAAATTGATGTGGCGACCGTGCTGGATCAGGCAATTCCTTAGAAATTGCCATCACTTCAGAAATCTGTAACGGATGAACTTTGAATCCTTCTGAAGTTTCAACAAAAGGACACAAAGTCGCGGTCGTGAGATCAGGGTATAATCTGTTTTTGCGTGGTTCAGAAAGAGTTGGAATACACTCATATTTTGGAGGTAAGGGTTTTTGTTCTGCAACAGTCTTCGGAACAACGGACTGTTCCACAGACTGTGACAGCCTTTTTTTCTCCTCCATAGGCTGCGATGGCCGCCCCTCCATCAACAGAGAATTTCTGTCTCTCTCGGCCGGAGAACAAAGGACGGCAGAAACTACACTCTCTCTCACAGCCAATTCAGTTTTTGAAATCACATTGTTACTCATATTGTCAACTCTTCGTGGACCTTTGTTCCAATAGCATTGCATTTCCTTCCAGACTTTATAAGACTGTTTCATGTAAGAATAATCCCAATCAGGGTCGCCCCAATTTCCAAAAATCATGTCTTTCGCAGCGAGCATGTCATTTTCTTTAAATGAGCCGTCTCGAGGAAATTGTGTTTTGCCAGTTGACCAGCCAGCTAAATTTGACAAATATGGCTCCGTAAAAAATGCTTGATTATTTCTAATCATAAAATCTTTCGGAGATTCATCTTCTAACGGTGGACTAATTTTATTCCCCATTATCAACACACAAAAATTTCTCCTCAAGGCAACAAATTACAGTATGGCCAAATAGAAAAAGAAGAAAAATATGCAATTTAAAATTAATAGTGTTAGTAAATTGGCCAATAAAGAGAGAAAAATAATTTTAAAAAAAAGAAGAGAGAAAAAAAGTAAAGTAATGTATTATCTATCCATAACCAAGACCAAGGGTAAATCGAAATAGACTTTGCAAGAGAAAAACTGAATGTCTCTGTCAAATCTATTTCCAAACAGAGGAAAGTGATCAATTTTCCTTCCGTTCTTCCCGCGTTCGATCACAAACACGAGGATAACGTCCCGTATTTATTCATACGACGGACAGACGTCCCGCATTTATTTATGCGACGGACAGACGTCCCGCACATACGACGGACAAACGTCCCGCATATACGACGGACAAACAAACAAATTTCACCAAATATGGTAAAAATCACGGCACTATAGGTACAATTTTCTCAGCAGACAGGAAGAATCAACCTTTTCCTTTGTAAAAATTTTTTTAATTCTTACCTGTCTGGAGAAATCCCGGAAGAGCCCCCAACTGTTAGAATGGAAATGAAATGGTCCAAACGAGAAGTGCCTCAAATCTTGGTCTTTTATTCAAGAAGATTATGAATAAACAAATCACGACACCCAGCGCTGGAGGGAGACAAAACGCTCAGCTCATAATGTCTTAGATTGTACATTATATAGGAAAAGTCTTAAAGGGAGGAATACAAGTCTGACCAATAAAATCAAACATTACATCATATATATCATATAGACGTTATATAACAGCTTCTTAATATGGGCAATATCCTGTTAGATTTCCAACATATCCAGGGGATCCTAGAAGCTCTCTCAAACACACAATGTATAGAAATGGAACGAACATAGAGAGAGGAGGAGTGAGCACCCCTCTATTAATGAATACCAAATGTTTAACTTACACAAGAGGAAAAATATGCAGACGTAGCAGTTGAAGCAAAATAATCTCTATTGTATAGACTATTGTGTTGTATGCTGAAGGAGAAAGAAATTCCTAACAATTAGCCTGCTACATATTGCCTATAAACGAGGAACAAAGACGTTTCAATTCCTCCAACAACGCAATGATAAAAAACAATACATACAAAATAGCAATAAAATATGAAGCATACATCTGTAGAAGGGCTGCACAATATATCATAATTATCGAAATATCACAAATGTATTTCGCAATAGGCTATGCATATGGCAAACGGCTTGCAATAACTGGGGTCATGAGCAAACGACGAAGAGAAAATCACTCTCTGCTCTTGGCTGAATAACTTTTGTAGCTTTAATAAGAATCAGTATAGGCCTATATTAACAGTGAAAACTAATGTGTGTGTTTTTTTATTTTTTTTATTATTATTATTTTTTTTTTACATTTGATTGTTCAGTTTCTGTTGTTAAATGATCCTAATGTAGGATAACCTAAACCCTGTGGTTTGATGTTAAAATAGCACTTCTTATAAAACACTGATGTTCACTTTATAGAAGTTGTGTTGTAGTGATGTTTTCTTGTCAGAAAAATAACGTGAAACACGTACATGGGTAGTATAATTTTAAATATATTTTAAAGATAACATATTGCATTTTTCTTCAATATCGTGCAGCCCCAATCTTTAGCATATTGATGTGTAACAAAAACATTCACTGTACAGTAGGCTACTCACCATTGAAGGCGGCTATTCTCCAAGTGATAGTCATTTATAAATATAATAATGTTTCAAAGTTTCGTTTTGTGTAATAAAGCATATTAATTTTCTGACAGGCAGAGGGTGAACCAAGACTCGCTTTAAAAACAAGTTTCAAGTTACTTTTCACCGTGACTCTCCGCTCAATATCCACTCTTTGCCAGTTTCACATTTATGTTTAAATAATAGGCTATTGTTATTTTATTTCATTTATGTTGATTACGAATAGTGAAAAGCATGAGTAAGAGCTACATCGGATGCGCAATATGATGGGAGACATGAAGTGGGTCAGACATGATTTTGACCACTTCATTAAGTTTTGTTTTGTCGAAAGACTTTCTTTAAAGTGAATTTCGTTTTGTATAATTTGTATCTTAATTTGAATCAATATTTAATCAACGAATGGACTGGATTTAATAAATAAGAAGCAAACCAAGAACATCGGGTTTGGATTAAAGTGAGTAACAAACGAACCATGTTTCCGTGGTGCATGTCTCAATTACAGTAAGCTTCTAGGAAGTTATGATATTTGTGGCTTTAAAGCAATATGCTGTATTGTATAAAGTGGTATAAATTTTAGGAGTGCTGAAATGCAGAAACATCCACATAAGCTTTTTAACTATTTTTTTTATGGCTTGAACGAGACGTTCGCAGATCCCGCTGCTTCAAGATATAGCCTATTAAAAAACAAAACAAACAAAAAAAAAAACACTTTTTATGAGGTCTACTCCAGGCAATTCCAAATGTGCTGAGTCCAAGTTTGACTGAAACAATTCAATTCAAGATTTTATTTGAGAAAAATACCACAAAAAAAAAAAAAACATTTAAAAGAAAACCTAATAAAATACGTAGCATTAGCCATTATGGAAATACAGGCATCTCACAACTCTTTATTATTTACAGTCCATAAAAATAGGGCATGTATTATACGATTATAATACGAGAATATATTTACAGTTTTCCTGTGTATTTTTACTGAGGCATTGTATTGTGTTGTGTTTTAGGGTTAACGGAAAATTCCGTAAAATTACCGAATAAAGTCTTGGCAAAAAAATGACCATTACATTTTCCATCTTTAGCCCCCTTTTTCCACAATGGTCTCCTAAAAATAACGCCAGAAATTCTGATTCTGATTCTACGGAAAATGAATAATTTAGTGTTACAAAAAAAATCTACCTAGGCCCATCAAAATCATTATAATCAGCAGCAATAAAGGGACCCACAGCAGCCACTGCACGGACTTAAAACAGTTGCTGCTGTCATTTCCGTAATAAGTAGCCTACAGCCTGCTACTCAGTCAGTTGTCAGCTATCGGATAGTCTTCCGAAATTTAAAAGACATAGCCTACACCAACAGACCAATACAAAAGAAACGAAGCGGAGATAAAAATAGGGTCGGACCTTGGAGTCGAACCCCTGTCACTAAGAGCAAAACGACACTGCTCTCCATGCACGCAGACCAATGCCCTACTTAAGGTAGTAAGATATCTTGGTAATCTAATGTATTTCACAGACATGAATGTAAACAGAGGCTAAAATCATACTGTATATACCCACATATGATAAAGGAAAAAGGGGGATACACGTGCCCAATTAAGAAGTAAAAATATGACAAGATAACAGTCCAAACACTAGTCCTAACAACATTAGAAAAACAGAAGCCTTAAGACGATCGCCATTCAGATCGACAATCTGCTACATGTCTTTCCATCTTCTTCATTAGATGGGCTGAACTTTGAAGAAAAGGGTGGGGCTGATTATAATATTATACAAAACGCCGCTTTTTACGCCGTCTTTGTCAGACAGAAGCGCCGCATATGACGGAGCACTATGGATGGCCTGCGGCGTCAGAAACGGCGTCATTGGCTGGATAAAAAAAACGGCGAAAATGACGGCGCTTTGGTTAGTGGCGAAATTTGACCCTTTTGGCGTTCCATATGTGCCGGCTGCGCCGCGCCGCGGCGCTCCGTGTCTGGTGTGAACGACACCATAGGTTAACATGGGCGCCGCGTCGCTTCAGCGTCCGGTGTGAACCCGGCGTTACACTCTTCCCCACAGGCATATATTATGCTTAAAATGAATCTGCAAGTTAATCTCTTAAATTTAAAGGAACACCCCACCGTTTTTTGAAATAGGGGTTATTCTATGGAATTAATATTGTGCCATAATTAAACAAATCCAGCATTTTGCAAACAAACTCGATCTGCTTTGCAAAGGAAAACTCGACTCGCAAACAAACAGAAATCAATGTGCAAGTACAAAGGTCAAGTTGAGCGAAAATGTAGTGGAGTAACACATATGCATTGTGTTTTGCAAATATAAATAAATGAGCCTGGATAATATTTGACAAATAAATACAAACCATCCTACAAATTGCTTGTAACCTTTAAACAAATACCAAATCTAGTGCATAAAAATGCACATCTGTCTGTTATGATTGTGTGAGACACTTGGCTTTTTATGAGATCTCTCGGCTCGATTTTCTCACAAACGCAGTTGAGTAACTTCCTCTTCTAAAACAGTAGATGGCGCTAATATAGGGGATTCATTTAGCGCTAGTCTCCCAGGAGAAGCACTGATTTGAAACGCGTGCTTGCCTTTGCCTACAGTTGTGGAAAAGGAGCGGTGAACAGGTGTTTATCGTATCTTACTGTATCTATAATTAACCTTTTTGAGGTTTTCTTTTGCAAAATGTTATTACATATCTAGAGAGAAATCCACATTAGCACTTAGTAGCACTTCACTCTCTCAAGGATAGAGGAATAAGTTGAAAGCTCTGCCATCATATGTTGCTTTTTTACATTCTTGTAAATGTTACATTTACTGAACAGTCTATTAATTTCGTTCTCCATAAATTAATGACAACATTTCATTTAATTGAAAGGCGGGTCCCACTTATGTATCAGAATCAGAATCAGAATCAGAAAGAGCTTTATTGCCAAGTGTGCTTGCACACACAAGGAATTTGTTTTTGGTACTGAGGCTTCCAGTGGACATATACATATACAACAAGAAACATAATACTACAAATTATAAGAATAAAAAATAAAAATATAAATATATGAGAATAGAAGTATCACAGTTGGGTTTAGTCAGAATAGACATTTCCAGATTTACAGATTATGGACATATTTACAGTGTTTTGAATATTATAAATAAATAAATCTACATATAAGTATCACCTGAGTTGTAGGGTATTGCACTAAACAGTGGGAGTATTGCACTTAAAGGTGTATGCATTGGGAGGAGTGTTAACTGTTCAGGAGGGAAATGGCCTGTGGGAAGAAACTGTTCCTGTGCCGAGATGTTCTTGTGGCCAGTGATCTGAGTCGCCGTCTTGACGGTAACAGTTCAAACAGGAGGTGTCCAGGGTGAGTGGAGTCTGTGATGATTTTACCTGCTCTCTTCCTCACTCTGGAAGAGTACAGGTCCTGGAGGGTTGGCAGGGGGGCACCAATAATCCTCTCCGCAGTCCGGACTGTCCGTTGTAGTCTCCTGATGTCTGATTTGGTAGCTGAACCAAACCAGACAGTGATGGAAGTGCATAAGACAGACTCAATGACGGCTGAGTAGAACTGAATCAGCAGCTCCTGTGGCAAGTTGAACTTCCTCAGCTGGCGAAGGAAGTACAGTCTCTGCTGGGCCTTTTTCACAGTGGAGTCAATGTGATTGTCCCACTTCAGGTCCTGAGAGATGGAAGTGCCCAGGAACCTGAATGACTCCACTGCTTCCACAGTGCTGTTCATGGTGGTGAGTGGAGGAGTGCTGGGCTGTTCCTCCTGAAGTCCACGATCATCTCCACTGTTTTGAGCGTGTTCAGCTCAAGGTTGTTATAACTGCACCAGACAGCCAGCTGTTCAACCTCCAGTCTGTAAGCAGACTCGTCACCGTTTAGTATTTAGTTGGAATTCAGTCAGCTTAACTGTTAATGTAATAAAATAATGAATGAACAAAACAAACAATATACAATTGTTTCTTAACCTGCCTGTGACATATGCAGTGCCCAAATTATTATTTTGGACAAATGAAACCCTCCTTTCAATTAAATTAAATGTTGTCATTAATTTATGGAGAACGAAAGTAATAGACTGTTCAGTTTAATTGAACAAAACTTAACAATGTGACTGGTAGGCAACAGTTAACATTATTTTAAATTATGGTATGATTACACAACACATTATGTAATGTAGTTTTACATATATTTAAGACTAATGCAAAAAATGCAATATAGTCAATCTTTATGTAAAAAAGCTTTGTATAAAGTTGTTTAACAGGTTGCCATTTAAAATCATGGTGCTGGTGTAAAGGCATTTCCATTGTTTGATACAGAAGAAATGTGTAGGCAAAATATGTGCTCAATTAATTACTGTGGATGATTGATATGTTTCAATAGCCCAACACTGACAGGACATCATGTATTATTCATAGGAGAGGCAGTATGTTTTCTATATAGAGAAAGGTTAGGGATCAAAAGCTATAAATGTTTTTTTTATTTTTTTTTATAAAACTATTCTCTGAATAAATTCCCAGATACATTTTATGTTGTCTTGGATGCTCATAAAAAAAGTGCTCCAAAATGTCAATGAAAGGGTCCAGTCGCAAGAAGCGTTTATTTTCACAACAGTAAGAAGAAAGAAATGCAAACTACACACAAAAAAAGTGCTCCACAACCTGACGGGAGCACTAACAAGTGTCCATATCCGCCACCCACTCCAATGGCCACTTCTTTCCACTGTAACACAAAAAGGAAATATGCAATTAGACGTTTTGGTTCTGCAGAGGAACTGTAGACACAAAGACACACATTAAGACGCCTGTAGCTGTTTTCCAATGGCTGTGTTTTAGTGGAGTTTTTTCATTACATCACAGTTGTCTAATGTTAGTCAACTACAATGCAAGGAAAGCCTTAATTGTTATTTTAAGTCAAGAAAATTCTATAATCTGTTATGTTTCTGACATGAATCACTGTATGGTGTGCACAAGACTCCAAAGTGTTTTACATTTTTGGGTTGGGTTTACATTTATCAGAAAGTTAGGCCAACTGCTCACACTCAAAAAAATAAGCTGTTGAACGAACTTAATTAAATTAAGGAAAGCTTTTCCACGAAAATGAATTAGATTTTTCCAACAAAATCTAATTTGTTTGAAATTATTTGTTGTAATCTTGTTGTATGAACTTAAATTAATTTAGTCATTCCTGCTAGATAAAGTTTTGTCAGGTTGACTATTTTTAACTTTTTACCTGCCTAGAATCGCCAATATTATAATTTTGGCTAATTTGACTCTACAGTTATTTCCAATGATAGGAGCTACTACTGTTCAACTTAATTAAAACCTCTTTTTTACAGAGTGATATTGAATATTACTTATGCAGGTCTGCAAATGAGGCTTAATGCATGTATAGAGTATATTGAGCGCCCACAGCCCTAAACTAAACACAGTCACCACTCTCCTGCATAATGGTAACCACAAAATTCAAAAACATTATAGAAAGTCTTCTAAGTTTCTAACATTACTGAATATTAAACATTAACTAACAACATCTTTCCATTTACAGAAAAACACATAAAATAACACTTTAATCCCTAAATTTACCCTCCTAATGCAGTCCCTTGCAAAGCATGCTGGGAACTACAGATCCACTGCCCAGTTAGTTGTCAACAAAAATGATTCATGTAGTTTTCTCACAAATGAATTAAGTAAACTTCAGTTTTAAATATATTAGGTTGATTGAACACAATTAAATTAAGTTGTGTCAAAATATTAAACAATTGTGTTACTCTTGCTTATTTTAATTAAATAAATTTAACAAGAGGCAAAAGTTATTTTTTTGAGTGCAGTTTTTGAGACAATTCTATTTTAAAGCATAAATTGATTTTGTCTTAGTAACTCAAAAATGAGGAATGTGAAGTCCACATTTTACTGTGAGACAATGTGACAAATGAAGATTTCAAGCTGACATTAAATATATTGATCCAGTTTTTAAGTAAGGCAGTAATGCTGTAACTGACAATTTCTGTATCTCTGTATTAAACTTTTGTTTACAAAGACGTTAAACTTAACGTAAAACTTAACGTAAAACAGACAAGTTACTTGTGTGTGTTAAAATCTGTTTACTGATACTGACAAAACAGTGTTTTGATTGTGATTGCTGTATGCTATTAACAGATCCAGTGATTCGGATCATGGGAAGTAGCTATATTCGTCGTGGGGAAGAGAGGGCCAGAGAGACCATCGGGGCCAAGGTTCACTGGTTTGGCTGGGGTGGACTTCGATGGCACGGACTCCTTCCTTTCTTCTACCGGTCCCTCAGGAAGAGCAGCCCCGGATGTCCTGCTGATTCACTGCGGCGGGAACGACTTGGGATGCAGGAAGAGCATCGATCTCGTCGCAGCAATGAAGCAGGATCTGCAACATCTTCATCGGCGTTACCCTCAGATGTCCATCATGTTGTCTGACATCACCCAGAGACGTCGGTGGAGATCGGGTCGTCCGGGGAAAATTGACAAGTCCCGTAAATGGGTGAACAGTGTAATGGCTACATTTGTCTTGGGAATGCAGGGGGGTATCGTGCATCACCCTCAAATTGTATTTAACAAGCCTCAAATGTTTATAGGGACGAAGTTAATTTATCCACTAGGGGTAATGATATTTTTTTAAATAATTTAGCTGAAGGCTTGAGAGGCTTAATCCAGTAGGGGTGATGCTGGATTAAACCTCTCAACAGGTTTTAAACATGAAACAGTTGAAGATTGTTCAATTCTTTTGAGGTTGTGTATGTGCCATTTGTCATTAGTTTAACATATTATCACATTGGTAGACATAACACTGTTCAATTGTCACTGCTCTTTCTCCCCCCCCCCACCCTTTCTCCCCTCCGTGCCATTTAAGCCCCAAAATCGACTTTAAAATAGCCTACTTTAGGATTGTAATCGTTTGAGTAGCCTATCTGCAGTTCTAGTAATTTTAGTTAGTTCGTTTAGTTTATTTTGAACATGTTTATGTATATATCCATTAGATTTAAATATTTGGCTAGTACACACACACACACACATAATACAATCAAAAATAACAGATAAATAAATGCATGTAGGCTACAGCACAATCTTCCAAAATTATTAAAAATGATTAAAATATAGGCACATATGCAAATAATTTTTTTCCTTCTTTTTCGTTTCCTTCTACATCAAACAGAATAATAACCCATCCAAAAAATACTTCTTAGTATGAGCCCAGGAACCATACTATAAAATAGCCTACTGTCCCCTCGAGTCATTTTCGTATCCATTCAATATTACATGACCATATAATATTCCAATATATAAAGAATTGTGAGCTAGGTGTTAAATCATGTAGTTTTGGCTAATAAATCATGGTCACAAACACTTGAACAAAACCGTTTTTCTTTATTTCACGTAATGTAGGCATTTTGTACATAATGGCTTCCGAACGGGATCACATTCATCTTCAAGCATAGATCTGTAAATAAATAAAGGAACAACGTTAACCGCGATAGACATTGAGATGTTTTTTTTCTTCTTCCATTGCCTCTATAATTTCCTGATAATTAATTTCCCCATCCCCCGTAGGTGTAGTAGTAGATAAATAATTTAAAGTTCGTGGATAAATGTTACTATGTATTCACTTGCCAGATATCGAATTATTTCCAATTCCTCAAAAACGTTGTTTAAATATTTTGTCGCGTTGCTTTTATGGACTCTGTCTATGCCATGGGCTGACTTTAGACAGTAAAAGACTGCCTGCGAGACTGTGCGAGCTTCTCCTCCTGTCTATACATAGACAGTATAAGAAGTGGACAGAGCCATCTCATTGGAACTCAGTTGAGACAGTTGAAGCCCATTTTTAGCGATTTTTGAGCACTTCCGTTCCTGACGCGCGGACTCAAACCGACTCAAACTAAGCTTGATGACGTGAGCAACCTGTCTGACAGACGTAAATCTTCTAGTAGCTGTGCGTGAAAATTGCCAACGTTAATCACTTCATATGTATTCCCTTGCCACCAATAGCGTAGCCAGGAATCATAATGTAGGTGGGCCCAGAGAAAATCGGGTGGGCACAGCCTAAAATGCATCTGTGATCAAAATAGGCCAACACAACTACACCTGCTTGAATACGCCACAGTTTAAAGGGCCCCTATTATGGATTTTTGAAAATTACCTTTAATGTAGTGTCAGGGCTCCTCCAGACTAACTTGTCCACTGGTTGCACTGGTGCTACCAACTTTCTCAGTTGAGAACCAGCATAGGATTTGGTTGCACCAATAATATTTTTTTTTTTTTTGCTACATGCCATGGGATTAATCAATGCATGCTGATGAATAGTGGTCTTAATCTGCATACCCTAGTTTTACACTGATGTTAAAAGACTGACAGTGACAAGACCTCATGTTAGCAAAATGTTTTAATCTTTTAACTATCAAATCAAAAAAAAAAAAAAAAAAAAAAAAAAAACTATTAAAAAAACATGTATGTTCTTTTCATTTGTATATGACTTAATTCCTGAATTCCTAATTGGCGCGTTTCACCATCAGTGTGCAATGCGCTTGATGTGTACGTTCGTTAATAAATAAACTGCAAGTGTCTTGCGGAAGAACATTGTAGCCGGAGCTACTTCTCTCCGTTAATGTCTAAGGCGAGTCACAGGGCAACTCCGCAGCCGAGCCGACCTCGGGATAAAATAGTCAGAATATAAACACTTATTATAGGCGTACCGTAGTGATTCAGGATAAGTCAAAAACACGGTTTGGAAAATGGATTCATGATGTACTCATTCATTTTGAACATAAGTTACGGACTGCAGCAGCTGCTGATACAACGGCGTTCTGTTGCACATGCGTGAATTTAACTGAGTAGTACATGACCATGCACTCTCACAAATGCGACCACATAAAATTTTAACTTGCACATTAAAAAAAAATAGTCGCAGTCTGGAACCCTGTTAAGATTTATTTTTATAGGTCAAGTATTGTAATAATGGCAACAGAATTCCCTCCTATAGGCTACCTTGTGTGGCCACTGACTGGATGGGCCTGACTGACAAGTGGGTGGGCCCAGGCCCACCCGTAGCTACGCGAGTGCTTGCCACATACCGAATTATTTCCAATTTCCCAAAAACGTTGTTGAAATATTTTGTCCCGTTGCTTTTATGGACTCATTATCTATGGGCTTATCCCTTGACGGAACGTCCCCCCGACTGCCTGCGAGCTTCTCCTCCTGTCTATATGGTAATGTCTCTATTGTGCGACAAAGTCGCGTGGTTATGACGCAATCGTTAGCCTGTTTTTAACAAAAACGGCTTCTACGGGGCCATAACGTAAGATACAAAGTAATGGAGCCTTTTATACATTTTCGTGTTTATTTAGAAATAAATAATGGACAAATGAGGTCTTTGGACGCCTCAGATGTAAAGTTATTCGCTGTCAAAGTGACGCCAAAATGAATGGGAGTCAATGGGATGCTAACAGCAGGTGATAGCCAGCTACAATGGCGGCCCCCGGAGGCAGCTTCAACTTCCGGCTGATGGATTACCCCCTTGGGAACATAGACGTATTTATTATGTCTATGCTTGGGAACACACAGCATATCTCAATTACAACACTCCTCCTTAGCAAATGCACTTCATCTTATACAACACATTACTGCCACCTGCTGGAGTAAATCAGTACTCACATAATAGATCTACTCATTACATAATTGAAAATGGATTTAGTCTCTTCATTTACTTCTACAAGGCATTTGATTCAATTGAACACCCATTTGTTTTTGATTGTTTAAAATTGTTTGGTATTGGAGATAAATTTCGAAATATTATAAAAAATCCCTTCATGAAAATTCTAATAGTTTGGTTTCTTTATCAGGAGGTATCTCACCAAGATTTCCAATCAATTGTGGCATAAAACAGCATTGCCCTATTTTCCCATTTCTTTTTATTATAACCACAGGAATGCTTTCTACATTTATCAAGAAGCATAGCCCCATTAGAGGTACTTGGCCAGCCATCATCAGCCAGTTTGCAGATGATACTACCATGTTCATGAAGCAGCAGGTCCCCAAAATATTACAAATAATTCACACCTTCTCTAAAGCCTCCGGTTTAAAAATTAATTTGAACAAGTGTGAAATAATGCCAATTCATCAATGTCACTTAACTGAGGCTTATAACATCCCTATAAAATCTAATGTTAAGTACTTAGGAATGCTTATTTCAAAAGATTCTGTTGAAAATGAATATATGAATTTGTGGAAAGTATTAGATAAATGTCAAATTAAACTTAACTCTTGGCTATTGCGAGATATAAGCTCATTAGGTGGAGTACTATTTTTTTTACTAAGATGGAAAGCATTTCAAGATTAATCTATCCTGCATACACAATAGCTAAATAGAGCCATTAAAAAAATCAATCAAGTTAACTTTGGTTACATCTGGAGAAAGAAAACCCATTACATTCGAAGAGTAGAGATGGCAAAAGATTGATTCTATAAATGGGACCCTGAAAATGAAATGGTTGAAACACTTTAAACCACAATAATTTTTGCTTTCATATTTCCAGAGAATTGTTTAAGAAATTAGGAGGAATGGAAGTTGTGATTCCACCGTTCAATGTCTGCCAATTTCATCAACAGGTCTTGTTATACTGGAAGATTTTATATAACCGTAACTTTACACCACACAATACACCATTATGGAACAATATATATATTACGGTTAGAAACAAATCACTGTATGACAAGAACTGGATGGAGAAAGGTATTAGGTCAGTGTCCCATTTAATTGATAGTAGTGGAATTATATCATGTGGAAATTTTTGTGTTAAATATAATCTTATTTGCAATAGGGCCAAATTTGAATCTATTACTAAAGCCATCTCTAATTCTTTTTTATGTCAAATTCTCTCTTATTCCGTTTTATCTGACAGTTATATCCCCAGGGCCATCACAGACCTGAACAATCATACACCTGTCTTCATGATCCATGCACATCCCAGCACTTTCAGTTGAAGGCCGTGATTTTAAAGGAAGCCAACTTTCAAACAAAACTGTTAGAAATAGATTAAACAACATTGCATCTTATAATAGTATCTTATAGAAACTCAATTTCACATTATTTCTCAAAAGATACCATTTAAATACTTAAAACCAAATATTTAAAATTCCTTTTACATCCCAAAGTTAAAGAAATTAACTAATTAAAAAAAAAAGTTTTAAATGGGATATATCCATCGATCTGTTTTTTCACTGCATGTATGTGGAGGCCTTATGGTCTAATATTTATGACTTCATGATTTATGAAGTAATCAAAATGTATGACATTATGATTTATGTCGGGGGTTGGGGTTAGGGGGTTGTTTGAACGAAACTCAGACTACGGGGTGTCATTGGTTGTTGCGTTAAATCTTGTTACCCGGATACAATCGTGCTATTTTGTGATGGAAGAAGGGGGCGCCCTTGCAGAAACCACTCGTGTGGGCTCCTTAGGCGACGACTACTCGATCCCCAGGTCTTTCGACGGCCTTAGTGAGCACGCGGAGAAGTTAAGCGTCCAAGCTAGTTCTCACGTTCGACACGCTGGCTTGTGTCGACGGCACAGGGCCCGAAAGAGACGGGACCGGCCGCTCGCATGGAGGGGCATCATTTGCGAAACTGGCCAGTCAAGCCCGTAGTGTAGAGAGCGCCATCTCATCGCACTCCGGGCAGCTGCCCTTAGAGAGTGCAGCTTCCGCGTGGTCCCGACCTCAGCAGGAAGGGTAGAGGATGTGGCAATCTTTGCCGAAGAGCGGGCCTCTGCACGAGGCGCAGGTGACCCGAGGCATTTGGAACAACGCCTGAAATCTGCTCTTTTAGAAAAGAGAGTCACAACGGCGAACAATCTTAGCTTTTGAGAAGGATATAGCTCACCGGATGGCACAGCAGAACAGCGGGCTGAAGGCGGCATCGAGTTGAAACAGGAGCAGGCGTCCTCAGACTGATTTGTAGGTGCTCGTTCCGTTGAAAAGGCTTTTCGACGGCGGCAAAGAAGGCTTCTAATCTGGAGGTCAGCGAAGTGGAAACTTGCTCAAGGAGATTAAATCTGGTTATGTGGCAAAAATGGGGCCTTATATAGATATAAGCCACGCCCATTCTGGCGGGCTATGAAGGTGCCTGATTGGTTTATGCTCATGAGCAGTTGCCGCAGCACAGCCAATGACCGCTCTAGGCGCTCAGCTAGGTGTCTGCTGTGCAGCTGCACTGCGTTTTAAAAATTTGGCTTCAATATTCTCGAGAAAAGGAGTTTTTCCATAGTGTACAAAGACATCTCGAAAGGGAACCATGTTATGAACATAAAATTACCTTGTCTTGTGACCAGCCAATTATGGTAGTGTATGTTGATTGGTGTTTATATTTCTTCAAGTTTGACAACCTTATTGCCTTTTGATTACTTTCTAGTATATATTTCTAATTACAGATACGTACAAAGATTAAATTGTTAAAAGGGATGCTTATAAGAGAGCATACATTTGAAACTGCTACATTTGAGTACAAATGTGCAAACTACATTTGAGTCTGTGAAGGGTTTTGATTACATTACCCACCAGGTACATTGTACTTAGCATACGGTCATTCTTACAAAGAAAACAAATAATTCATCATAATTTGCCTGCCTTATGTATATTTATGTATATATATATATATATATATATATATATATATATATATATATATATATATATATATATATATATATATATATATATATATATATATATATATATATATATATAATGGCATTATAGTACATTAAAGTTTTCTTGTTTTCAAAGTGTTTGTCTTAACATTTATATTTAATTATTTTTGCACATTTAATATATCATTTTGAATACTGAAAAAACAGCTTTATAATAAACTATTAGTGTAATGCTAATACATTTCTAATGAGCTGAAATGCTATTGAAATGTTTTTGTACATTAAAATGATACTTCAAATATATTCTAACTATAGTTTTGGAAATATGAAAGTATATTTTAAATGAACTGTAAAAAAAAATTATATGCACTAAATGTACTTGAAGTGGTTCCATTTTAGCACAGTGTATAGCTATATTAAAATATATTGCAAATAGCTTGAAATTGATCTTAAGCATATCTTGAAACACACTTAATATAGCTAAATGAAGTTGTTTCAAAATAATACATTTAATACGCACTTAGTATAGTATAATTAAAATATATGAAGTATGTTCAAAAAAGCTAATATATTTCCTTTTCACCTGGGCTGTGCAAATGGGAAACTGTGGCATGAGTCATAACTTGACAAAAGCTACAGTGGTCTGCCTATTCAAACAGTAGTCCTTATTACCTAATAATGTTCTAATTAAGTAGATGTAAATTTGCATCTGGTTTCAGACGTTAATGCGTATTTGGCGTGCTGTCCGGGGGGAGGGCTCCGAGCTTGGAATTCGGCCCGAACCCAGAGTACTCCCCCCCCCCCCACCCCCCGTATGTAAAGTGTTTTAGGACTAGAAGAGTGGAGAAGGGGTGGTGGAGGGGCGCTGCTAAACTGTCAATGAAGTGAGGTGAGACTGCTGAGTCTATATATACATTTTAATCATTGCTTGCTGAGTGCTCTCCAACCGTGTTAATTTATCTGAATGTGCTCCTCCCGAACTTTGTTAATAAAACATAATTTGTCTGATTGATCACAGTGAGGTTGTAAGGCATTATTCTTTGTAAGTTGAATGATTTGTAATGTAAAAAGTGATAAATAATTAACAAAAGAGAAGAAACGAAAACCATAAAATCTAAACTGTATTTTTACATTTTAAAGGAATATTTAGATTTGTTAAAATTAATGAATAACACTTAAATTATATATATTCATGAGTACTATTTAGTCAAAGGACTTCTAGCAATATAATGACAGTTGTTCAAGAACATCTCATCTTCCTAAGTATCTGATTAATCAGAGTTTAATGGTGACGTTTGCTCTCTCTTCTTCTGTTGAAGACTTCTGGATCTGATGTCATAAACCAGAACAGCAACAGTAGCCACTCCCACCAGAGCAGAGAGAGCCAATCGGATCACAGCTTCAGTAAAGCCACAGCAGCGATAGTCTTATGAGAGAAGAAATTAGCAACATTAGAAAACAGAAATATAATAATATAATTTTCTAGTGTTTAAAAAAAGATAAAGCCTATATAGAACAATACCTGCACATGTGTGACAGAGTGTGTTGATGTCCAGATGTGTGGTCTGGTTGCTGATGGGATTGTTCAGCACACAGCTGTAGGTGTTGTTATCCTGATATTCCACCTCCAGAGGTAGAGAGAGACTGATGCTGAGATCACACACACTGATGCTGGACAATACACTCATTCCTGCGTACCAGGAGAGAGTCACATCACTCACATTCAACACTGAACACAACAGTGAACAACTTGATGATGAAGATGAACAGACTCTGGTAATGTAAGGAACAGGCAGATGAGCTGGAAAACATGAAAGAATAAATGAGGATGAATTAAGTAGATGAGGACCCAAGACTGATCAAAAGTAGTGTTTAAAAACAATCTAATATTCAAAGATACTTGTTTGGCAAACAACACTGTCACTGGAAAACTTGTGAGACGTGACGTGTTAATAAAGCATGGAAATTATAGATGTTTAATATCACAGAATTTATTATGCTTAATTTACAATCAAAAACTGTAATTTAATAAATTGTATGTAGGAATAATGATAAAAAAAAATGCTATTCAGCTATTTACAATGCACAAATGCTATTAGCTATAATTAACCATAGCAAGACAAAGGAGTCAGCAATGTTATACAATTATTAGGTTTAAAATTATTAAAATGCTTATTTTCTTAGTCTAAAATTGACCATTGAAGAAACACCCATATCATATGAAACAGGGTAAGTAATTCTCTACTCACCATAGACGGTAAGATTGAATGTGTTGAGCAGTGTCTCTGATTTGGTGCTGGTGACTTTATAAAGTCCAGAGTCTGTGGTTCTGGTGTTTGTGATGGTCAGAGATCCAGTCTGATGATCCAGTTTCAGTCTGCCTCTGAATCTCCCATCAACACTATCATTATAAAACATGATCTTATTGTCTTTCCCATAGATTTTAGCTATGAGAATGTCTTTAGGTCCAAAACTCCACTCGATCTGATCATCTGTCTGTATTTCAGTAAGATCAGAGTTTAGAGTGACAGATTCTCCCTCCGTCACTGATACTGTCTTCACTCCATCAACACCAAACACTCCTGAACAACAAACAGAAATATTTCATCAGAATCTGAAGATTTACCACATTTGGAGTTTTTTTTTGTCATTTTGAAACTATTTAAAATGTTCATAGCAAAACCAATTTTCACCAATTTCATGGCTATAATTCAATAATGTGCAATAAATTTAATAATTTGATGTCAAATGAAGATAAATGACAAAAATAACATCATGAACAAATAGGAAAAAACAAGTAAAGTTTACTTAATTTTTCTTTGGCAAGTTTTTGCATAAATATTTTTAAGTAAATTTCACATATGGAATTAAGTAAACTCTACTTAAATAAGTTAAGTGAAAGTAACAAAGAAAATAAGTTATTTTAACTTAGCTAGTAAAAGGTTGAGTACCGGTAATATCTATTTAGTTAATAATAATAATAATAATCATCATTTTTACTTAGAAACATCTAAGTAATTAATATATTGTGTGAGACACCATATCTACATTTCAAATGTTTGAAAGCAAAGACCTCAATGCAAAAATCTACCTCATTAATTATTCAAGGCAATGCATGATTGGAACACCAATATCAGAAAAGTTGAGTAATTTTACTTAATTTTATAACTTTGATATTTACACTTTCATCTCTACACGCTTAAATTGAGTAGGCTACTAATATATAATTTACTTCGTTTTTTTAATTATTGCCTGAACTAACTTTTTGTAAATATTTCTGTAGGCTAGTATTTACTTCACCACAAAATCATTTTTATCAGTGTATATTTGAGTATATGTGTATAAAAAACATGAAAATGAATGATGGAAATAATAACAGAATAATGTGTAGGCTATATGTGGACAAAAGATAAAAAATAATGCAGGGGCTTCAGTCTGTCTCTGAATCTCTCATCAGGAAAATCTGTCTTATAGTTGTCTTTGATAGCTATGAGATTGTTGTTATGTACAGTTCTCCACATTATCAGATCATCTGTCTGTATTTCAGTATCAGAGTTTAGAGTGACAGATTCTCCCTCCGTCACTGACACTGACTTCAGTTCATCAACACCAAACACTCCTGAACAATATTAGAGGCAGAACATATTGATGGAAACAAAGTACATGTGGTCAAATGATAATATAAAGAGCACTAAAGCCATAAAAAATACTTACCAGACAGACTCCGTGAGAACAAAAAGAAGAAAATAAACATATCAAACATTTTCTTCAGCAGTTCTCCAAACAATTTTAGTAATATTATAATAACCAGCTGCACTCTTGAAAACGTTGAATGTGCTGCCAACCTATAGTAAAATGGTTTAGTGAAATTCTGCTGTCAGTGTGAATAAACTACCCCCCCCCCCACCCCAGTAGCACCTCCCACACACACACCTTTTTTTAAAAATATAAATTGTTTAAGTTTAAGAACCGTTAATACTGATTTATGTCATGCCAACACTTTAATAAGTTTACATCATTTTCTTTCTCAAAACAGAATTAGTCTGTTATTTAATTATTTTTGGATCTTGATGGACACATTTCAGCATCTGAAATGAACGGGAGCTTGGGGCAAAAATGTCCCAAAAAATAATGTTATGGGGCAAAAGAAATCCCCCAATAATGAGTTCCTGATAACATGTTATTGTTAAGCAATATCAGGAGTGCTTTTTCTCTGCGATTATCAGCACGGTTGTAAATGTGATTTGATTTTGATTTTATAACAGTAGAAGTTAATGAGTAAACCATTGAGTCAAACTCACACTTCCTAGACACATATTGTTTGTTTTTGCTCCTTCAATGAAATGTATTCCAAACAAAAGCCACAGCAGAACAACAGTGCAAATACACACAAGCTCAATTTCTGAAAACCGTTTTTTATCAAACAATGTTTGCATGTGCTGTGTTGATGTGATGGACTAGCCACTTGTTTCCCTGCTCTAGCACTTTTGTGACATTAATATAGAGAATGGATGGGTTGCTACAGTAATCTCTCTATGTATTCAAAGAACCACTAAATGTGGAAGCTGAAGTTTGTGTTTTCCCTCCTCTAAATTCAGTGTTTTCATGTTATTCCCCAGGGACCCACAGCATGTCTGTATGTCTTTAATCTGACACAATCAGAGTCACTGGCCTAGAGGTTCATATTTGTTTTAATAATGGAATATTTTTGAATAATGTTTTTAGAGACAGTTCACGTTCTCTTCTTTATGAAGCTCAAGCAGTGTGATTCTGAGAAGTCATATACAGTCGTTTAAGGGAGGAGTTTATTATTGACGCTTCATTGACTGCATTGACGACAGCTTCATTCACTTTGTTACGAAACCTTTAATGTTTATTATCACAGTTCTGTTGTGAAACTGCTTTGCGAAGTGCTGAATATAATGTTTATTTTCATATATTTGTTCTCATTGAGTCTGGCAGGTAATATTTGTATGCCTTTTAATATAACCATTTGTCTGGTAATTTATTATTTCCATCATTCATTTTTCCTTGAATATTTTGCTGTTGTATCAGACTAATATACTAGAGTATACTAGAGTTATTTTGCCATTACACTTTTTAAAATATATTCAAAATTATTAAAACTCTCATTGTTTTGGTAAGTACATTTTTCTGTTTGTTGTTCAGGAGTGTTTGGTGTTGATGGAGTGAAGACAGTATCAGTGACGGAGGGAGAATCTGTCACTCTAAACTCTGATCTTACTGAAATACAGACAGATGATCAGATCGAGTGGAGTTTTGGACCTAAAGACATTCTCATAGCTAAAATCTATGGGAAAGACAATAAGATCATGTTTTATAATGATAGTGTTGATGGGAGATTCAGAGACAGACTGAAACTGGATCAGACTGGATCTCTGACCATCACAAACACCAGAACCACAGACTCTGGACTTTATAAAGTCACCAGCACCAAATCAGAGACACTGCTCAACACATTCAATCTTACCGTCTATGGTGAGTTAAAACACTTTTCACAGTCTGTAGTTTAATTTCTCGACTAACAATGTTCAATGAAAACTTTATAAGTGTTTTCTTTGTACAAATTGTTGTATTTGTTCTTGAAAATGAATATAAATATATAAAAAAATGTCTAACTATATACATCATCACAAGAGAATTCTGTCAGTTATTCGTTTTTCTGAAAGTCATGATCATTCCACCTCATCTAAAATAATACATGGTGTTTGATCTTTTGATGGATATTAAAAGTTAGATGTGTTTTTTTTGCAATACATTTCTATGTGATAAATTTAGCTTAATGCTGATTATTTAATTCCATTTTAAACATAAATCCTTCCGTTATGAATGTTGAGGGGTTCAGATCGAGACTGCGTCATTAACCTCTTTGTGTAATGAACTCAAAACATCAAATACTGACAAATAAAACATCTCTCTTACTTACTCTTAATTATATTTATTCTCTTTTTCAAGCTCGTCTGCCCGTTCCTGTCATTAGCAATAACTCTTCACACAATTCTTCATCATCATCATCATCATCATCATCATCATCATCATCATCAGTGTCCAAATGTGTGTTTCTGTGTTCAGTGTTGAATGTGAGTGATGCGACTCTCTCCTGGTACAAAGGAAACAGTGTATTGTCCAGCATCAGTGTGTCTGATCTCAGCAGAAACCTTTCATTACATCTGGAGTGTTTGGATGATTTTTACAGCTGTGTGCTGAACAATCCCATCAGCAACCAGACTCAACATCTCAACACTGAACTCTGTCACACATGTTCAGGTACATCTGTGATGATATATGTGTTTATGTACACATTCTCTCACACTAATGTCTCTCTTTTCTGCCCCTTCATGTCCTCCAGTCTCAGTGTCTCTGATAGTGTTGATCTCTGCTGCTGCTGCTGGATCTCTGATTATTATTACTGCAGTCGGGATCTTCTGCATCTGCAGGAAACACAGAAAAACAGACCGAGAAGGCAAGTTATACCTGTTACCTACTGTAATGTAAAGCAGTGCTCAGACATCATTTAATTAAGTGATTTGTTTCTGTAATTATGAAACAGTTCAGACCCATGATAGAGAGATCACTTACGCTGATCCGACATTCTACAAAAGACATAAATCGGTAAGAGAATTTATGTGTCTCCAAATTATTTTAGCTGTGAGTCTGATTTAGGTGTGTGTTTAATGATTTACACCGACCAGCATGACATCACCACAAAGAATATTTATAAAAGCCTGTATTTTAGTGTCTTTTTGTATTCTGCTTTGATGCGTTTATATTGTAGGGTCACAGAAGGCCATGATTTAGAGGTATTAAATTATTGTCACAAACTCAGAGATACATTTATTCCCCCATAATGAAAAAATAATATAGGGAATTTTCAAATGACTTAATAAAAATTATTTAATTAAACAAACAAGAACTACTGAAATATTACATCCATTAATTTGTTGCAACACAATCTCATGTCAATTCGTACATATTTTACATTATGTCGAATTGGTGGCTAATTCGTATGAATTCCTTCATGCTTATTTTTTTATAGCAGCCTAACCATATGTTTATGTATGATTCACACTGTACAAATTCATACAAAAATCTTCAACTAGTAACAGTTTCTGCTGATACTGTATAGCCTATGTGTAAGAGTGGATAAAGATTAGTCTATTTGTAAATCAACAAATATAAACATTTACATTTAGTCAGCAGACGCCTTTGTCCAAAGCGACTTACAAATGAGGAATACAGCAAGCGAGTCATCAAGAAGAGGCAAACTTAGCATAAGCGCCTGCAAAGTGCGAAAAGCGTTACAAAAACAGTCAAAGGGCTCTATCTTACACCCGGCGCAATGCAGCGCCAAGCGCGACACAAGTGTGTTTTGCTAGTTTCAGCCGGACGCAGTTATCATTTTCACGTCCTGCGCAATATTGTTTAAATATAGACACATTTGTGCGCCCATGGGTGTGCTGGTCTGAAAACAAGGGGCCCTATCTTGCACCCAGCGCAATTGACTTTGTACACTGACGCATGTATCATTCCTATTTTGCACCTGCGCAAAGCGAGCTTTTCCCTCTACAGACGCACGTCGCTAAACTTGGAAATGAACTTGCGCTCCCTGGGCGGGTCGGCGCAAAAAGGAGGCGTGTTTCGGCGCAAACATTCCCTAGTGCTATTTTGCACTTCCAGAAAACAATTCCGCCACTGACCAAAAAAAACCTGGTCTAAAGTCAGTGGCGCGTTGCGCGTTGTTCATAATGCTATTTTAAGCGCGCATGCTTGGCCATAATGTAGCGGGTGCACAACGCGCATACACTTTTGATTCTCTCATCAAAAACTGCAGCAGTTTTTATTTTTGCAAATCATACATTATAACAAGGAAATATATTACGAGGGAAATCATTGTGGTGTCCATGAAGATGTGAAAAAATAGGCATAAATCTAGCTTACACATTTACCCAAAATTTTCAGGCAAATTGTAATGACGGATCAGACCTGTTTGCCCAATAGTGGCAAGACACATATGTAGGCTATATAAGGACATCTGACAAATTAGTTTGTCCGTCAAGAAGCAGGAAAAAAAATCTGAAGACTGCGAAATCACCTTTGCCGTAATGTAAGTACATTAAAAACCTATGTCAATTCTCTTTCTTTTACGGCCCTGACGAGAACATCGATCTCCTCAGCTGTGAACCGATTCTGAAGCGCGCCTAGTAAATGCGCCATAATAATAACAATCCGCCATGCAACATGCGCACCTGCTCTTAAAGGCTATGTTGGATGACGCTCTGATTGGTTTATTTCACGTTACGCCCAAACCACACCTATGAATAATGAAGCTATTTCAGACCAACCCCTTTTAAACTTGCGTCGGGCGCAATAGTCATTTATCCCGCCGGGAAAATAGCAACAGCGCCGGGATTCGCCCACAAAGTTACTTGCGCTTTGAGACTTGCGTTTCAGATCGTTAAAATAGGGCCCATTGTGTGTTCGGGCGCATTGTTGGCGCGTTGCTATTTTGAGGCAACTGAAATAGACTGTGCCATTGACCAAATGAAACCTGGTCTAAAGTCAATGGCGCAATTTTTTTTTTTTTTTTAAGAGCTCGTTAGTTATATGCGCATATATAGGCGGGTCCGCTCTTACACTCTGCTTATTACACAGTAGGCTACACACACACAGGGCCGGTTCTAGACATTTGGAGGCCCTAGGCAATATTCATGTTGGAGGCCCCCCACCCCCAATAAAAAACTCTTGAAACAAATATGATTCCTAACCTTTTAATTTATACAACATTTAATTTTAAATGTTGTATATTTTTACTTACACAGTACATAAGTTTGGACACATTACTATTTTTTATGTTTTTGAAAGAAGTCTCTTATGCTCATCAAGCCTGGATTTATTTGATCAAAAATACAGAAAAATTATATATAGTGAAATATTATTCAAATTTAAAATAATGGTTTTCCTATTTTACTATACTTTAAAATATATTTCTGTGATACAAAGCTGAATTTAGTGTCATGTGATCCTTCAGAAAACTTTATAATATTCTGATTTATTATCAAATGTTAGAAATGGTGCTTAATATTTATTTTATAACCTGTGATACTTTTTTTTCAGGATTTTTTTGATTATTAAAAAGTTGTTTTAAAAAAGTCTTCACTATCACTTTTTATATATTTAACACATCCTTGCTGAATATTCCTGTTTTTTTCTGTATTTTTGATCAAATAAATGCAGGCTTGTAGAGCATAATAAAAAACTTCTTTCAAAAACATTAAAAATAGTAATTGGTGGTCCAGACTTTTTACCAGTGGGCTACTGTATGTGCATATTAATCAAACTTCATCCAAGGTAATCTCTTATTGTTATTGTTATTTTGCTGTTTTATTCAATTTATTCACAGTTCCAGAATACCACTTCAGGAGATGAACATAAGTGCTTTTATAATTTTTTTTCATAGCTGCGGTATGGGCAGGATTTTCCCCTCCCATTTAATCAATATTGACTGCAGATATTGTCATATTATTAAGTAATATGATATTATGTATTGCATTGCTAGCTTAAATATGCTATAGACAAATCAAGTGGAAGAGAAAGACACGATCGCTACTGATTAGAAAAAAAAATTTAAACTGATATTATTGGCGTAAGGCTGATGTCAGACAGGGTATAATCTAATCATCAGCAGAATTTAGAAGATAGACCCATGAGATCCTTTATTTGAAACATTTAAAAATGTTGTAGTGTGTTGGCTTTTTAACTTTGAATACAAACGTCTTGTCTTTTACTTTTGTAGCGTTTTTAGTCAGCTCCCGACGCGATGTTATTCATTGTAGGCCTACGCACAAATTCAAAGCGTTGCGTCTGGGCACGTTAATGACGCTCGCGCTCTTTTAAACTCGTAATAAAGCGATGAATGATTTTTCCAGAAATGATGCTGATCTACAGTACAAGTTTATATTTAGAATACATTGCAATCACTCCAAAATAGATGACGACAAAGCACACACCTGCATTACGAGCTGTGCTTCTTTGCGTGCCTATTTAGGCTTTTACTTCGCAGCACCTGGTGGGCTCACTGGCGTTAATGTGACGTAATGTAACAGTCTATGATTAAGATAAACATCGTCACTATTTTTAGTTAATTAATAAATATTGAAATAAATTGTAGATAGGACATTTGTACATTTTTAATTTTTTTTTATTTGTGTCCCTCTGTCTGGGCCCCATCCCGCCAATCGGGCCCTAGGCACGTGCCTAGTTTGCCTTTGCGTTAATCCGGCTCTGCACACACATGGACGCGCAGCAGCACACAAACTAGCAAAATATTAATAATAAAAGGATTACAATGCAAAATATTATAATTGTGTAGCTACATAAAGAGATGGTGAAATCCGTCTTGTCCCGTAGATGGTCTGCTCGCGCACGAGCAGTTCCGTTTGCGCGACGTTCGGTATTTCCACTATCAAATTCCGTCATGTAAATCGAAACTGGCATTTAAAGGTAATGGGAGATGAGACTCTGATTGGTTTATTGCACGTTACGCCCAAACACACTTGTGAGTAGGCCTAATGTAGCTTCTTCAGACCAACACATTTTGGATTTGCGTCGGGCGCAATTAAGAGTCATTAAGATCCTCTAACAAGTTACTTGCGTTTCGCGTTTGATACAGCGTTAAAATAATAACTTCAGTGTCACACACTATAGTGTCACCAAATGCAGTTTACACACCACTGCTGTCCTGCTGCTTATATAGCCTAACACTTATTTTGGAATAAACGTCTTTTTGTTTATGATTTTTATTTCTGGAAAATATTCGATAACGTCACTGTAATACAGTGCATTGTTGCCAAATTCAGTTCACAGATCACTGCTGTCCTGTAGGTTATACTACCCAGAGCCGGATTAACGCAAAGGCAAACTAGGCACGTGCCTAGGGCCCGATTGGCGGGATGGGGCCCAGACAGAGGGACACAAATAAAAAAAAATTAAAAATGTACAAATGTCCTATCTACAATTTATTTCAATATTTATTAATTAACTAAAAATAGTGACGATGTTTATCTTAATCATAGACTGTTACATTACGTCACATTAACGCCAGTGAGCCCACCAGGTGCTGCGAAGTAAAAGCCTAAATAGGCACGCAAAGAAGCACAGCTCGTAATGCAGGTGTGTGCTTTGTCGTCATCTATTTTGGAGTGATTGCAATGTATTCTAAATATAAACTTGTACTGTAGATCAGCATCATTTCTGGAAAAATCATTCATCGCTTTATTACGAGTTTAAAAGAGCGCGAGCGTCATTAACGTGCCCAGACGCAACGCTTTGAATTTGTGCGTAGGCCTACAATGAATAACATCGCGTCGGGAGCTGACTAAAAACGCTACAAAAGTAAAAGACAAGACGTTTGTATTCAAAGTTAAAAAGCCAACACACTACAACATTTTTAAATGTTTCAAATAAAGGATCTCATGGGTCTATCTTCTAAATTCTGCTGATGATTAGATTATACCCTGTCTGACATCAGCCTTACGCCAATAATATCAGTTTAAATTTTTTTTTCTAATCAGTAGCGATCGTGTCTTTCTCTTCCACTTGATTTGTCTATAGCATATTTAAGCTAGCAATGCAATACATAATATCATATTACTTAATAATATGACAATATCTGCAGTCAATATTGATTAAATGGGAGGGGAAAATCCTGCCCATACCGCAGCTATGAAAAAAAATTATAAAAGCACTTATGTTCATCTCCTGAAGTGGTATTCTGGAACTGTGAATAAATTGAATAAAACAGCAAAATAACAATAACAATAAGAGATTACCTTGGATGAAGTTTGATTAATATGCACATACAGTAGCCCACTGGTAAAAAGTCTGGACCACCAATTACTATTTTTAATGTTTTTGAAAGAAGTTTTTTATTATGCTCTACAAGCCTGCATTTATTTGATCAAAAATACAGAAAAAACAGGAATATTCAGCAAGGATGTGTTAAATATATAAAAAGTGATAGTGAAGACTTTTTTAAAACAACTTTTTAATAATCAAAAAAATCCTGAAAAAAAAGTATCACAGGTTATAAAATAAATATTAAGCACCATTTCTAACATTTGATAATAAATCAGAATATTATAAAGTTTTCTGAAGGATCACATGACACTAAATTCAGCTTTGTATCACAGAAATATATTTTAAAGTATAGTAAAATAGGAAAACCATTATTTTAAATTTGAATAATATTTCACTATATATAATTTTTCTGTATTTTTGATCAAATAAATCCAGGCTTGATGAGCATAAGAGACTTCTTTCAAAAACATAAAAAATAGTAATGTGTCCAAACTTATGTACTGTGTAAGTAAAAATATACAACATTTAAAATTAAATGTTGTATAAATTAAAAGGTTAGGAATCATATTTGTTTCAAGAGTTTTTTATTGGGGGTGGGGGGCCTCCAACATGAATATTGCCTAGGGCCTCCAAATGTCTAGAACCGGCCCTGATACTACCACACTTATTTTGGATAAATATCTTTTTTCATAATTTTTATGATATATAGCCTTTAATTTCGCAAAAACTACCCAGAAATTAGGTGTTTTTTCAGGCAATTCGAAAAAAGGAATATGCTATTTCGCAAAACTGCAATAGAAACACGCATTAAGGCTACAGGTCACCTGACGTAGCCTACGCAAAAGACGATCATTCTTTAAAAGATGACGCTAAATGTTTGGAGAGAAGACGGGACAGAGTTACAAAAGTAACCTTACGGGAATAGCCTACTAGATTCTAAAAAACAAAGAAATGCCACGATCAAGACCTTGCAGATATGAGGGAGAAACACATATCATACGTGCCGCTCCCGAGTATAAGAGGCTTTCCTTTAGATGATAATAGCCTACGACTCCTTCCATTAAAAATAATGATAGTGCGTTGGCTGAGATAGCCTACATAAACTTACCAACATCCTTTGCCATGATTTTTGGAAGGACTTTTTGCGAGAGGAAAAAAAACGTTTTGGGCGCGTATTATCATTCCTGGTATGCGGTGACATTTTGACTTCATAAGTGTTGGAAAAAAAAGAACATGATTTTCATGTTTTGAGCATTCTACCAAAATAGTGACATGTTTAACTATAAGGAATACATATTGGTCAAGCTCAGGGACTCTATAATAATAATTATGGGTAGTTTGTTCAGACACTGTCCATGAAAATATTCCACCCTGTTAGGGACATATACATAGTTATCACAACATGTTAATAATGTAGCTAAATGTTAAACAATAATGAGCTTTTCTTGGATAGTATATGTCCCTTATGCCATCTTAGATTTTTCTTTTCTTCTTGAAACAAGCAAAACAATTTTTGAGGAATAGAATATGTTTCACATTCCACCCTGTTAGGTTTATAGACCTAAAAGGGTGGAATCTAACAGGGTGGAAATTTTTGAGCTAAAATAGCCATAGCTCTTTGAGTGATCAACATTTAGCTAGCTAACCTTCTACAGATGAATATAACTTTTATAACTATGTCAGATTTGTTTTTACATTTTTTTGATAGGACAAACATTCTCCATAACATAGCCTAACAGGGTGGAACTTTAAGGGTGGGACAAGCAGGATAACATTTCAAAAACTAAAAAAAAAGTTAGGAGTGAAAGTTGAAGCTTACTTCAGTTTGTACAGTTGAATTCCAGCGGGTAAAAGAAATTAAGTCACTTCTTGAAAATGGTCTCAATGAAATTTCAGTCGGATTTGGAAGGCAAAAAAGTACATACTAACAGGGTGGAAGATGACTTCAGGGATGCAGTAATTGAAGAAAATTTTAAGAAAAATACCTATATTTTCACATGATTTATATGTATGATTAGAGGCAATTTAGCCTAGTCTATAACATAATAAAAAATATTTTGAGGTTTTTGTCATTTCATGGTTTATATTTCTTGCAGAAGTTGATTACTGTGCACTGAGGACATGATATAATTGAATGCATACATCAATTAAAATTGTGTAAAATACAAAATAGTATTTTAATGTCTATAGCAGGGGTGTCAAACTCAGTTCCTGGAGGGCCACAGCCCTGCAGAGTTTAGCTTCAACCCTAATTAAACCCACCTGATCAGTTAATCAAGTCCTTCAGGCTTATTTGAAAACGGCAGGTGTGTGTGTGTTGAAGCAGGGTTGGAACAAAACTGTGTAGGGCTGTGGCCCTCCAGGAACTGAGTTTGACACCTGTGGTCTATAGGCTATGTGCACAACCGTAGTTTCGAACTTCCGCTTTTGTCAGAAGTCGGCATATCAGTTTCCGGTCTTCGACTGGTCATCCGCATCCACTAATAAACACACAAGATGAGTGCTGCTGTTGTACGAAAAAAAGACATCTAAGTTTCTAAGAACTGTTGGTGGATCTAACGTCCGTTTCACACCCGTTTGCAGTGTGAGTTGCGGTGCAGGAGCGTGCTGTTAGTGCGTTCACATATTATGATGCGTTTGCACAGTGAATAACTGATCCGCGGCTGTACAACAAACACATACTATATATTTTTATTTTTTTGCGCGTCGATCAAAATGTCTATTTTGTGCAGCCACTGCGCACGAAGGTTTGTGTTTATCAGGAAGCAGTAGAAGCTCTGTTAGCGAGCAAAGTGCCACACAGCAGTCTCCCAACGCACCATGTCAACAGGTTAGGGCTTTCACTTTTCACTGGTGAGGTATATGTACCTCACCATAACAGCAGCACAGCGATCGTTTCCACGCCGAATCTATTTCTGCTGTGCTGCAAACGCTGGTGGTCAAAATGATAAAGATTGACCTGAAAACGTAGTAATTTCACCATAAATGCGTTTAGTTAAATAAAATGTAGTAATCTCACCATAAATGCACATTTAATCAAGGAAAACTACAATTTACTTCAACCAGGCGACAGAATGAACAACACTCGTCTCAATCGTGGAGGTGGAAAAATAAGTTATTTGTGACATGCAAGATCTATTGTTTTAAAATTAAAATGCAAAAGAAAAGGCAAGTCGGCTGCTTTTGTCAATTTCAAGTTTTAATTAAAATTATTTGCGATTTTAATTTAGCAAATATTTGACCACTTGCTTGAGCAACTTATAAGTAATGCATGGAGTAATAGCCCTAACTTACATTGTTTAAATTGTGTTTAAATGTGCATACAAAGAATCGCAATGCTGAAACAACTTTTTGTTTTTAAAAATAAGTTGCAGCATAACTTCTGGACTTTAAATAAAAATATATAGTATGTGTTTGTTGTACAGCCGCGGATCAGTTATTCACTGTGCAAACGCATCATAATATGTGAACGCACTAACAGCACGCTCCTGCACCGCAACACACACTGCAAACGGGTGTGAAACGGACGTTAGATCCACCAACAGTTCTTAGAAACTTAGATGTCTCTTTTTTTCGTACAACAGCAGCACTCATCTTGTGTGTTTATTAGTGGATGCGGATGACCAGTCGTAGACCGGAAACTGATATGCCGACTTCTGACAAAAGCGGAAGTTCGAAACTACGGTTGTGCACATAGCCTATTATCTCTGTTTAAATGGTAAATAATACTTATATCCAGGGCCGGTTCTAGACATTTGGAGGCCCTAGGCAATATTCATGTTGGAGGCCCCCCACCCCCAATAAAAAACTCTTGAAACAAATATGATTCCTAACCTTTTAATTTATACAACATTTAATTTTAAATGTTGTATATTTTTACTTACACAGTACATAAGTTTGGACACATTACTATTTTTTATGTTTTTGAAAGAAGTCTCTTATGCTCATCAAGCCTGGATTTATTTGATCAAAAATACAGAAAAATTATATATAGTGAAATATTATTCAAATTTAAAATAATGGTTTTCCTATTTTACTATACTTTAAAATATATTTCTGTGATACAAAGCTGAATTTAGTGTCATGTGATCCTTCAGAAAACTTTATAATATTCTGATTTATTATCAAATGTTAGAAATGGTGCTTAATATTTATTTTATAACCTGTGATACTTTTTTTTCAGGATTTTTTTGATTATTAAAAAGTTGTTTTAAAAAAGTCTTCACTATCACTTTTTATATATTTAACACATCCTTGCTGAATATTCCTGTTTTTTTCTGTATTTTTGATCAAATAAATGCAGGCTTGTAGAGCATAATAAAAAACTTCTTTCAAAAACATTAAAAATAGTAATTGGTGGTCCAGACTTTTTACCAGTGGGCTACTGTATGTGCATATTAATCAAACTTCATCCAAGGTAATCTCTTATTGTTATTGTTATTTTGCTGTTTTATTCAATTTATTCACAGTTCCAGAATACCACTTCAGGAGATGAACATAAGTGCTTTTATAATTTTTTTTCATAGCTGCGGTATGGGCAGGATTTTCCCCTCCCATTTAATCAATATTGACTGCAGATATTGTCATATTATTAAGTAATATGATATTATGTATTGCATTGCTAGCTTAAATATGCTATAGACAAATCAAGTGGAAGAGAAAGACACGATCGCTACTGATTAGAAAAAAAAATTTAAACTGATATTATTGGCGTAAGGCTGATGTCAGACAGGGTATAATCTAATCATCAGCAGAATTTAGAAGATAGACCCATGAGATCCTTTATTTGAAACATTTAAAAATGTTGTAGTGTGTTGGCTTTTTAACTTTGAATACAAACGTCTTGTCTTTTACTTTTGTAGCGTTTTTAGTCAGCTCCCGACGCGATGTTATTCATTGTAGGCCTACGCACAAATTCAAAGCGTTGCGTCTGGGCACGTTAATGACGCTCGCGCTCTTTTAAACTCGTAATAAAGCGATGAATGATTTTTCCAGAAATGATGCTGATCTACAGTACAAGTTTATATTTAGAATACATTGCAATCACTCCAAAATAGATGACGACAAAGCACACACCTGCATTACGAGCTGTGCTTCTTTGCGTGCCTATTTAGGCTTTTACTTCGCAGCACCTGGTGGGCTCACTGGCGTTAATGTGACGTAATGTAACAGTCTATGATTAAGATAAACATCGTCACTATTTTTAGTTAATTAATAAATATTGAAATAAATTGTAGATAGGACATTTGTACATTTTTAATTTTTTTTTATTTGTGTCCCTCTGTCTGGGCCCCATCCCGCCAATCGGGCCCTAGGCACGTGCCTAGTTTGCCTTTGCGTTAATCCGGCTCTGCTTATATCTACAATTTAAGCCATTTACTATAAATATGTGACTCATTTTAGAGAAAATATTAGTTAATAAATCATTGGGACAGGAAAAGTCACCACACACCAGGAATGACCCGATTAATGGAAATGCTGTCATTCCGCAATATTTTTGTTTAGCGACATCTAGAAATCTGTAATGGAAACGCAGCTACATGGCCTACCAGCTCATTGACTGACCGTTGGCTTCTGGTAGGGATGTAGACTCGTAGGAGCGAGTGAAAGTAGGAGGGAGTTGAGCCTGCAATCTGTTAACAAGCATCAATGCCTTGAAATTGATGCAAGCAGCGAGTGGTAGCCAGTGCAGATAGATGAACAGAGGAGTGACGTGGGCTCTTTTGGGCTCGTTGAAGACACGACGTGCTGCAGCATTCATCTGTCATTTGTTAAAAAAAAAAAAAAAATTCTAATGCAGAAAAAGGAGGATTTTAGAAAATTTTAGAAAGTGTAAAGAAAGTTGTTGATAAATACGTCGGTGAACATGACTTATTTATTTATTTTTTATTATTTGCAGAAGAACAATCAAATAACAAAAATAAAAAATACATGAACATTTCAACATGTGAAGTGACAATGAATGACAGCGTAATTAAAATAAAGGGAGACAGTAAAAACGAATTAAATATGAAGTACAATTAAGATAAAGGGAAAAAACAGGCAGAGGCAGTTACAGTACGTAGGTAAGTTACATATCACTCAACAGATCGTCGTACATTTTCACAAATTTGACACTTTTTTGTTATTAACTATTTTAGTGTCTTAATAAAATAATTGAAGTCACAAAGAAAATGATTTAATGAGGGTACTGTTAGAGAATATTTACATTTATGTATGAAATATTTCGCCAATAAAATAAATATTTCCTATATATTCTATTTTATGATTACAATGACAAAAATAACAAATTACCCCACCAAATGTTAAATCAATGTCGAATTTTAGTTTTGAAGCAATGAGTTTTGACAGTTCAAACCAAAATTCTTTGACAAGGGAACACCCAAAGAAAAGATGATCAATTGACTCAGTACTACTTTTACAGAAATTACAATTCAAATGAACATTACCAAATTTAGATGTGATCTCGTTAGTGGGATATAAATTGTGCAAAATTCGTAAGTGTTGTTCTTTTACCTTATTGGGGATACAAAATGTATAAGGTAACAGCCATGCTTTTTTCCAATTAATTTTTTCTATCAAGGAATTCCAAAAAAAAAATTCCCGGCGGGGTAATTCGTTTTCTTGACTGAAACTTTCTTATCATTATATTGCAACATTTTGGGTCTTATTTGTGTTTTCTTTCAGAGTGCTACAGAGACTGATGACGTGGTGTATGCAGGAGTCGTGAGACGTTGATCAACTCTTGAATTACAGGATTTACATGTTCTATGTGAATACATAACCTATGTGTGCACATTGAATCTCATGGGATAGTTATAGCTTAGGCTACATAGGCCCTACACTCTTAAAAATAAAGGTTCCAAAAGGGGGTTTTCGCAGTCATGCTATAGAACAGGGCTCCAGAAATCCGGTCCTGGAGGGCCAATGTCCTTCAGAGTTTAGATCCAACCCTAATCAAACTCATATACCTGGAGTTTTCTAGTAACTCTGAAAACCTTGATTTGCTTGCTTAGGTGTGTTTGACTTGGGTTTGATCTAAACTCTGCAGGGCAGTGGGCCTCCGAGTCCGGATTTAAGGAAACTTGACAGAAGAACTATTTTTGGTTCCCCAAACCTCTGTGAACAGTTCTAAAAATAACCATTTTTCTTATTGTGAAGAACATTTGAATAATTAAAGAATTTGTTTAGATTATAAAGTACCTTTTGTGGAATGGAAAGATTTAATGGATGTTAAATGGAACATTCATGGAAACACTTCATGGGCTAAAATTCTACTTTGAACGAAACCGGCCCATCCAGGCAGCGATCCCCCTTGCATGGGGTTAAGGTCTTAATTTGGTGTAAATAAATACAATAAGAGAGAAACAAATAATAATAGGTATTATTGAATATACTGCAAATGCAGTTAACAAAATCAATGTTACATTTTTTTATCATATAGAAATGCACATTTGACAGTAAAATAGTTAAATAGCATTTATAAGTTAACGTACTTATTTATGTCAGACACTGATATTGATCTTCCACGGGCTCTCAGTGAAACAACATTTGACCTCAATTTACTGTGAAGAAAACTTTGTCCTTAATTCATGGGATCCAGTTTTTAAAGATGTTTCTGTTAAATTATCCTTTGTAATTGCTTTTATGAAAAGTTATGCTTCTTGCAAAAAAAAAAAAAAAAATTGAACTGTAGTAATAAGTAAGATCATGGTGGTCACAGGTAAAGTCACAATTCTCATAGTATTGTTCCAGATGTACTTTTGTTTTGTATCATTTTAAGTTTCTGTGGAGTAATGATGTGGTATTAAATCAAGGTCAAAAGGTCAAACATTATAACATTAGCTCAATTAATAATGTGGTTTTAATGGATTTTATATCATCGCTTTTAAGTAGTGTTTTATTTATGTTTGTATTGTTTTCAATATTTGTGTCAGTCCTGTGTGTCTTTGCTGATAGTGACCCTGCTGAAGCTCCTCCTGCTGGATGAACATGTTATTTCACCAACAGCTCTCTCTCACTGTCACGCTTTAGAGTGAAAACTACCTTAAAAGTTATATGCAAGATACGTCTATATTTCTTATTTTTTTTATTAGCTTACTTTATGCCTCATTTTGTACAATATTAAATAAACATGCTTTAATATATCCTTTCAATTCTTCGGCCTCGTTCTTGATCTTTGAAGACATCACAACAAATGCAGCTCAACTCTTTGTTTATTTGATTCTACATCTCTACAACAGATTATACATTCTGTTAGTCTTGAAATATAAATGTCAAAAACTGATTCAGATCATGTGTCTTTATGTAGCTTTCACATGAGCTCCAAACAAGACTAATATAACAATTGAGAATAGCAGATCTATAGTGCACTGACAATAACATCCCTTTGAATATATAACATAACTTTTATATTTCTTCTGGATTCTGCATTTATTTACATTTATTCATTCAGAAACGTAAAACTAGAAGGCAATTAAGAAAAACTGTTCAATAAAAAGAATGAATTAGTGTAATATTCAGGGAATTCATATTTAAACTTGTATTTTAAAAGGTGACAAACATTAATCTCATCATGGCTGCAGTTCTACGAAGATGTTGACCACTGAAGTGGAAAAACAACGAGTGTGACGCTGAGGAGCTGAGAAGTAAAAAATCTGACCACAATCGCATGGTCGCAAAAAAAGAGAAGTGTGAACATTAGTCAGACCTTCAGTTTATTTTCCACTCTGCTTTTAGCTTGATCTTTATCTCTCATCATCACTATTTTAGCACATTTTGGCACACGTCTGTTGAACCCCGATCCACAGATGTTTGGCCTGATCAAGTGTCTCCACAATCTTTTTATCAGCTGTTAAAGTCAGATTGAGTTGTGTCTTTTGTTTGAGATCTGTCCACCCAATCCACACTCAACTAAACCTCAGGCATCATCTGCATCGGTCAACTGACTCACCACAGCTTTACAATAAATCAGATGAGCTCAATACAACATACTGAATGATTTACATCAACAAAACATGCATTTCTGTGCAAATATAAAAGCAAGTGATCAATTGAGAGGAGATGAGAGATAAGAACTGTAGGTGTACAGACACTTTAAGAGTAAACGCTGCAGTTTAATGCACTTCTGGTGAAAAAAACATTAAGAAGTGTCACATGAAACTGAAGCTGTCAGGAGCTAAAAGTGTAAAAATACTGCAGTTACTTCTGCTTTTATGCATGTGAACATGTGAGAGAAATGAAGTGTGAAAACAAGAGCAGAAACTGACCAGTGCAGTGGAAACTTTGTTTTTAATACTGAACATTTACATTCAGATCTGCTAAATATATCATAGTCATAATATGTTGATATATAAACATTTGAAATGATATAGAACAAAGCTGTGTTTATTGTGTGATTTTGGCTAAAGGTCAAAATGTCAAACATCACACAGAGAGCTGATCATCATGGGACATTTCATATTTATCAGCAGTTTATGACCAATATACATGAAACAGAATAATTTTTTAACTTCAGATTAATTAATTTTATCTCAGTTTAATGATGTACAGACAGTACGTCTCTCCTAAAGACCCTGCTGGAGCGCCAACTAGTGACCGAAGATGGAAAACTGCCTGTATATTATTCAGTGATCTTCAGTGTGTTTAATCAGGACATATCAACAAACTTTATTATACAACAGCTCAATTTCCCCACTGAACTCTAGATTAAATGTTTATTATAGTGAAGGTGATTGAAATCCTTTTTGTTTCCAGAGATTCGTGAAATGGTCTCCTCACAGTGACGATGTGCTTTTAAATTACAAGTACATTCATAACACTTTTAACATTTTTGAGAATTTTCATAGTATATGAAACACAAAACAAGTGGCTCATGGTGTGTATTGTTTTCTCTTCTGGTTAGTATTAAACGGCCTGTTCTCCCCTGCTGGTAGATGTTGTAACTACACTTATGGGAACACAAAGCATCTTACTTCTTTGAAGGCCATTCAGACATATGCGTGTAATCTGATGAAATAAAAGTATTTTCTAGCAACACATAAAACTGCAAATATTTTAATAGACCTGTATTATATTTCAAGCAACTACTCGAACAGCAGCTGCAAAATTAAAAATGATTGAAGATGATTAAGTTGCAGAGGCCTATACAGCAATCATTTTAATGCACTACTTTAACACAGGTATTTAAAAGTACATGATGGATTTCTTCAAGTGATAAGTGTGTGAAATTGCTTTTAACAGTATATATCTGTGGACAAAAACACACACTAAACAAAACGCTAATATCAGCCTAACATGGTTAGCAGGTCTTGGTTTGTTTCTGGCTAAGTTGGTGTTCAGCTGGTTGCAAAACCTCTCTAAAACCAGTCTGCTAAACCAGCCATGACCAGGATGGGAGACAGCAGCCTCATCTGATCCTCCACACTCCAGCAATCGTGTTCAGCTCCATCAGTTACATTGGGGTCAGTGAGTGTTGTTCAATGAGATTCTGGCAGCCACAAGATGGCGCCACAACAGTGTCTGTATTAGGAGAAACATCTGGACTGTTTATCTTTACTACTGACAACATAATAGTGAACAGCAGACAAAATCATTACATTACTGTAATTGTGTTTGGAGATGGGTCTGTGTTCCAGTGAGTCATTTGGAAGTTTTTTAATTAATATGGAAAATATGTATATAAAGTGGTCCGGTTAAAGAGTGGGCAATTTTGGAGAGGCTAGCAATAGCAAGTAATCTTTGAAAGCATATCTTCTAAAAAAAAAAAAAAAATCATTATTGTGCTTATTGTGTTTGATTTTTGTTAATATTTACCTCGCATGCATGACCTCAAAATTTAAAAACTGAGAAAAAAAGTTGGCATTAGCAATTTTTTTTTTTTTTTTTTTGCGACATCGCCACCTACACAAACATGCAAAGACTAGACTCATTTTTTATTATTATGTCTCCACCTTAGTTTTAAAGTAAAAAATGGCATGACCATTTTAAACTTGAATATGCAAGTCTTTCAGTGTCAGACCGACACCAGTTATAGTTGTGCAAAAACAGTTCATTGTGCTGCTGGTAGGTCAGACTGTAAACCTGTGACCTTTGACCCCTCACATGCAACATCATATTATACTGTTCTGACTAGAGCTTTTCATGTAGAGTCAAAATGTTTTGGTCTGTTTCCCAAGAGGAAGATTTATATCAGATTATGGTTTAAAGTACAATCGCTCTCTTTGTGTTATTATCCAGATTTGTTCATATGCTTCCAGAGGTTCAGGGTTACATAATACATATATATATATATATATGTAAAATGGCAATGCATTTCTGTATTTAAGGCGATACACTACAGGTGAATAGGGTAATTTTTTTAACTAGCAGATATCACCATGAAACGTTCCCAGTTGATTAGCTACATTAAGATGAGAAAAAAAATGTATTACAAGTTTTCTGTAATTTAATGTTTAAATATGCAAATTAGGCATTATCTAATTAAATTTGGTGCCATTATGCTCCGAAAATTTGGAATATTCTACCAAATGAAGTGAAAGAGGCTGCTAGTAGGCTATTCAAATTTTTAAAAGGCTGCTTAAGACATATCTTTTTAAAGCTGCGTATCAGCACAATAATATTATGTGAATGTTAAGTCTCTTATTTGATCTGTTCTTCATTTTTTATTATTTTATTGACATTGTGTGAATTTGTCTTTGTGTATGAGTCTCTTATAGTTTATCTGTTATTTATTTTGTATTATATTATATTGACATTGTGTGAATTTGTTTTTATGCCTGTAAAGCACTTTGCGTTGCATTCCATGTATGAAAAGTGCTATACAAATAAATGTTTATTATTATTAATAGTAATAAACATTTATTTGTATAGCACTTTTCATACATGGAATGCAACGCAAAGTGCTTTACAGGCATAAAAACAAATTCACACAATGTTATTATTATTATAAATATGCGCCAATTTGCATATATATAAAAAAACACGAAATCTGAGTAGCCTACTGGATAAAGCCAGGTTCAAAATTACTTTTTCATTGTGTTCACATATTAGATGGGAAATAAATTACAGAGGGATTTATGGATATCTACTTTTGTTATCCTGTAAATCAGAATATACTGTCAATACCCTTAAAATATATATATATATTCGCCATGTTTTTTGGGATAAAATGTTATATAAATCAGGAATAATATATTTACAAATCCCTCTGTAAATGTCTTCATAATATAAGGTACAAGACTGGAAAGTTTGGTGTTTATAGTCCTACTGAAGTGAAGATTTCGGAGAAATGTCATTTTGAGAAAAAAACGGGCTTTAAAGATTTAGCATCAGCCAATGAGATTGCGCATTTACAGTTAAGTCCCCCTTTTACTTTCACGATTGGTTGCATGATTGGTCCCCCCTTTTACTTTCACGACAGATAAACTATTTCACAATAAACAAATGTTGATGTCAGTAAAACTTTTTAAGGAAATGTTTTATTCAGCAAGGATGTAGGCTATTAAATTGATTAAAAGTGACAGGCTTTTACATTTAAAAAAATAAATCTATTTCATGTAAATGCTGTTCTTTAAAAAATCATTAAATAATTCTGATGCTGAATATTCAGGTTTTTATCACAGGAATAACTAATATTTTACAATATTCAAATCGAAAAAACAGATATCCTATTTTAAATTGCATTAATATCTCACAGTATTACTGTTTTTACTGTATTTTGGATCAAATTGGCTACATGCAGCCTTGCTGAGCAGAAGAGACATTTAAAAACATAAAAAATCTTACCGACCCCAAACTTTTGAACAGTAGCCTACTGAACATTTATTATAATTATGCTAGTTTGTGCAATTAAATGTATTTTAATTGATTGTTAAACGTTCAAATGGGATTGTGTTATGATCTGTAATTGTGGTTAATAAATCTGTCAGAAGAAAATGTGCAAAAGTTTTACCTTTTGGGGTAGGCTATAACAACACTGGCAGCCCTTTAAAAAAATTAACACTGGTTTTACTACGGTAACCATACACGACTAATTACAGGCGCATTGAGAGGACAAATCACAAATTATTTTAGAGGTCATGAAAATGTATCCAGATTTAGCATATTAATGATGCATTCACCTCATATATCATGACACACTGCTTTCCCCTAAAGGAAAGTACATTTAAATCCAAGTGCATGCTTTTAAAAGGCGTTATTGACCCTGTATTTAGCCTACTGGTATCGGATCAATACCAAATTTTGCAGTATCCAGTGTACTTTCTGTTCTGTGGTGCGCAATCTCCACTATCTCTCTCTCCTATTTTTCTCAGAAATTATTCTGTTGGCTAAACAATAAATTTGATTAATTTCTATGAATTCAGATCAACTGTTCATTCGTGCAGTTTACAGCAGCATCACAGTTATCTTTATTTTGTTAGTTATATGTATAATATGACAAATCCAGGAAGCCTTGCTGCAAAAGAATTAACTATGTTTTTGTTTTCCTTTGTCCAACAGCTCCTGTTTTTACCCACCATCCTTCCCTGTATATCTTTATAAGAAAACCAACGGCTTTTAAGAGCCACTCCTATACACTCTCTCTCTCTCTCTCTCTCTCTCTCTCTCTCTCTCTCTCTCTCTCTCTCTCTCTCTCTCTCTTCCAGAAGCCTGGTGTTTTCAAGTAAATATTGCTTTTTTAAAATTTAAATCTTGTCCTGTTTTGTTTGTGTGAAAGTATGTAAAAATGTACCTCTCAAAATCGTTTTGTGTCTCTCTCTCACTCTCTCCCGCTTACTCTATCTATGATAGAAATGCCAGGACAAGGGTCAATAAGGCGAATTTTATAAAGGTTTCATTATAAACTGTGCCAACTTCACGCAGTGATTGCCAGGGCGGGAGGGGGCGGGGCCAACTGATTTGTGGGTATTCATTGCGGGACATTTAATGAAAATGCAATCACAAATGTCTTAAATGTGAGTGTAAATGCAATTAAGAAAAATAACATTTATTTATCATTTTGCTAAAGTTTTTGCTTGAACATGACATAGGCTATAATCATTTCTGTAATACATTTTAATTTTAATTTTACAACTTCTGTGTTAAAATATGTATTCAATTTACATATTAAAACTAGAGTATGAAATGGCAAATGTAAATTATATAATTGCATGATCATTTCCAAGGGAGTGCAGTCAGGGCCGGTTCTAGACATTTGGAGGCCCTAGGCAATATTCATGTTGGAGGCCCCCCACCCCCAATAAAAAACTCTTGAAACAAATATGATTCCTAACCTTTTAATTTATACAACATTTAATTTTAAATGTTGTATATTTTTACTTACACAGTACATAAGTTTGGACACATTACTATTTTTTATGTTTTTGAAAGAAGTCTCTTATGCTCATCAAGCCTGGATTTATTTGATCAAAAATACAGAAAAATTATATATAGTGAAATATTATTCAAATTTAAAATAATGGTTTTCCTATTTTACTATACTTTAAAATATATTTCTGTGATACAAAGCTGAATTTTGTGTCATGTGATCCTTCAGAAAACTTTATAATATTCTGATTTATTATCAAATGTTAGAAATGGTGCTTAATATTTATTTTATAACCTGTGATACTTTTTTTTCAGGATTTTTTTGATTATTAAAAAGTTGTTTTAAAAAAGTCTTCACTATCACTTTTTATATATTTAACACATCCTTGCTGAATATTCCTGTTTTTTTCTGTATTTTTGATCAAATAAATGCAGGCTTGTAGAGCATAATAAAAAACTTCTTTCAAAAACATTAAAAATAGTAATTGGTGGTCCAGACTTTTTACCAGTGGGCTACTGTATGTGCATATTAATCAAACTTCATCCAAGGTAATCTCTTATTGTTATTTTGCTGTTTTATTCAATTTATTCACAGTTCCAGAATACCACTTCAGGAGATGAACATAAGTGCTTTTATAATTTTTTTTCATAGCTGCGGTATGGGCAGGATTTTCCCCTCCAATTTAATCAATATTGACTGCAGATATTGTCATATTATTAAGTAATATGATATTATGTATTTCATTGCTAGCTTAAATATGCTATACACAAATCAAGTGGAAGAGAAAGACACGATCGCTACTGATTAGAAAAAAAAAATTTAAACTGATATTATTGGCGTAAGGCTGATGTCAGACAGGGTATAATCTAATCATCAGCAGAATTTAGAAGATAGACCCATGAGATCCTTTATTTGAAACATTTAAAAATGTTGTAGTGTGTTGGCTTTTTAACTTTGAATACAAACGTCTTGTCTTTTACTTTTGTAGCGTTTTTAGTCAGCTCCCGACGCGATGTTATTCATTGTAGGCCTACGCACAAATTCAAAGCGTTGCGTCTGGGCACGTTAATGACGCTCGCGCTCTTTTAAACTCGTAATAAAGCGGTGAATGATTTTTCCAGAAATGATGCTGATCTACAGTACAAGTTTATATTTAGAATACATTGCAATCACTCCAAAATAGATGACGACAAAGCACACACCTGCATTACGAGCTGTGCTTCTTTGCGTGCCTATTTAGGCTTTTACTTCGCAGCACCTGGTGGGCTCACTGGCGTTAATGTGACGTAATGTAACAGTCTATGATTAAGATAAACATCGTCACTATTTTTAGTTAATTAATAAATATTGAAATAAATTGTAGATAGGACATTTGTACATTTTTAATTTTTTTTTATTTGTGTCCCTCTGTCTGGGCCCCATCCCGCCAATCGGGCCCTAGGCACGTGCCTAGTTTGCCTTTGCGTTAATCCGGCTCTGAGTGCAGTCTCATTTGGTGCAATATGGACACGCGACACGTTCCGAATTAATAAGCTTTTAATAAACTACAGAACATTTTCGCAGGGGATTGTAAACGTTTCTTCATTTGGTTCACTTTTGATTTGTCCTAGACCGTTTTTTTTTACTACTTTACCACAGTGAAAATGGGAAAATAAAAGGCCTGATACCTTTTTGCTTGTGTAACACGTTGTATCACTCTAGTGTAGTGTTCTAAATTAACTGATCAGGTTGACACTAAAAAAAATGATATGTTGGCTTTAATTAACTTTTTATGTTAACAGGTTCCATAAATTAACTTTTTTATCCGTTAAACAAACAAAATCTAAAGTTAATGATTTAATGGTCAAGAGCCCAACTAAAACAAACATCGATCTCCATAATGGTGACCTAAAATTACGTTGTTCTCCTTCAGTGATTTTGCTTGTTAACATCAGGTGTCTTCAATAATGCTCAATCATCACTCAATCTCACTAACTTTAACACTGCGTCAGTGTTCATTTAACACTCTGCTCAGAGTTTATTTGGGTTGCTTAAAATTACTTAACTCCATTATGTTGAAGTTACATGAACAAGTTATGTTTGTTTAACGTAACCCAGTTATGTGGAACCTTTTTACATAAAAAAGTTAATAAAAGCCAACATATCATTTTTTTTGAGTGCAGTGGCATTACAATATAGTTAACGTCTAAGTTCGTAAGGAGGATTTGAGACAGCAATTTCACTACAACTTGTGAAATTAAAAAAAGAAAATGAACTGTATTGGTACCAGTTCAATGTTTATAAACATACAATCAATAGAACAAAAAAAAAAAAATACAATCAGGCCTGTTTGGTATGACAAATAAAATAAATGGTTCCCCAAACACAGTTCAGAAAGTCTTTTTATTGTGTTGTTATAAAGTCTGATCCTTCCAGGAAAGAAATATTGAAGTAGAAAGTGAAGTGAAAGTGACACATGATGGCCAAGTATGGTAACCCATACTTGGAATTTGACCTCTGCATTTAACCCATCCAAGTAAGTGCACACACATTAGGAGCAGAGTAGTGAGTAGTGAACACACACACACTGCAAACGTGGATACACACACCCGGAGCAGCGGGCAGCCTTGAGTGGCGCCTGGGGAGCGATTGGGTGCCTTGCTCAAGGACACCTCAGTCATATTCCTGCCGGTACTGGAATCGAACCAGCAACCTTTGGGTCACCAGTCCAACTCTGTTACCATTAGGCCATGACTGCCCAGAAAAAAAATAGAAGCAAAAGTAGTCACGTGACAGAAGAAAGGTCTACTACCCGGGTAGTTTTAAACTCAGTTTCACTCAAAGTAGGCTATCCGGTATGGTGTATTCTATTCTCTTATCTGTTTGATGACAGATTAAGGATACTGAGCTCGCTCCAGAGAAAGACGCGTTGTGACATCAACTAGGCACTGTTAGCTCGCCGTTTACTTGTCCATTTTTGTCTTTTTCCGCTCTCTCTCTCGTTTGTAAAAATGGCTTTTTCCAATTATTTTACTCATCACAGAGAAATGTCCTCTAGTGGAGAATAGTAGCTACTAAATTTTTCCTTCGAATTAAGAGTCTGTTAACTACCTAAATTTACACTTGCACATCAAATTCTATTTAACACAGTTTGTGCTTGTTATATGGTAAGGCACGTTAAGTTTATTTGTATAGCCCATTTCACACACGCTTGGGATATTAGTTTCGCTTTCTCTGGAGGAACAAAATCAAACATAGCCTAATTGTCTTGACACTGTGGAAGATAAAACTAGCTCTTCAGACCTTTTACAACAAGTGTCAGTTGCTTGGAACATCAGGAGAAAAGATATTAGAAAAGAGAATGACTGTATCTTTCCTGCTCGTGTCCCAGATCCCTCTCAAAACGCAGCACAGTAGGCTATATGACGCATCTTTGTCAGGAAATATGAAACAAAATGTTTTTTTTTTTAAATAATATGTAATGTAGACAGAAGTGCTAAAATAAACATGTGAGTCTGTTACAAAATGGTGGTTTAAGTGGAACTAAAATTAAATGAATTCCCTTATATAGAATAAAACAAACTGTAATAGGCTAAATAGAAGATTTTATATTGCAAACATATTCAAGCGCGAATGAGAACCGTTTCGGGTGGGTGCCACATTCGAATCCCAAAACTGAATCAAATACCAACCCACCGAACAAATATTCAAATGTTCGGGTCCAGCCCTAACGCTTAAAGTTTTAGGGGGCAAGTTGCAACGTGAAAATATTTAGTGGTGCGTAAGATGGAACTTAGTGCCCATTTACAGAAGTGGTATTCACTGCAGCTCCATGTCTCTGGACATCATGGGTTGAGCCTGACCTATACCAGCTTAACCTCTATAGATCTAATGGGGGAGCTGGACTTCACACTCAACTTATGGCTCTGCAGTGAGCAGCCTCTCCATTTAAATCTGGTGCAACCGAAGAACACAGGAAACAGAAATGAAACACAAAAAAAGGAATGCAAACTAAAAGTCCATGAAAATAAAAGCCAAACTAAGACTGATCATGACAAAATTGTCATTACCCCTTTAAGCCCTGAAGGCATTTTTAGAGCTACTTTTTCCTACAAAAAGTGACATACACAAAAGTACATTTGAAATTTTTAGGGGGGAAATCATTATATTTGGACATTCTCATGCTAAGAAACGCCTCAGTTACGTATGTAACGGAACGGAGGCGTAGTCGATGTGTCGACTGATTGGGATCACGCTTAGGGATCCTGTCATCTTCGAGTACTGTTAAAACGAGCCAATGTACATTGGCGTGCGTGAAATGCATCACACACTCTGCCCCCGCGACGCGGGTATGAATACGGAATTGGATGCACGCAACTCAGAGTCAGCCGCGGTCCAGCAATAGTGGCGGCGAGACATTCCCTACGTTCCCTTTCAGTCGCTCACGTTCGACACCATCTAGTGCTGCCACCTTCCAGTGCCTGGACAAAAGCCTCCTGATCTTCCCGCAACTTGAGGCAGGGATGGAAGGGCTTAGGCAGGGAAGTCACTGCTGTTCCACAGGACCACTGGTAAAGCATGCCCTATATCAAGGAAGGAAGGGACGCTGCGGAAGCCACATTCTGCCCGAAGGGAGGTAACATGTGGAAAATACACATATAAACTGGGCGGAAGACCAGGCAGTACAACATATGGAAATTCACTGGGATGGCTCCAGCCCATGACAAGGGGGAGACTCAACCGGACAAGGGAAAACACGGGCTCGCCCCAGGGAGCCATACCGTGGAAGAATACACATATGGGATCGCCGTAGGGATCACAGCATATGGACCCAGCCTAACGCAGGTTCCACCAGTGCATACGAGTGATAGGCCTGGCTTTGGACGTTCCAAAGTCCATATCCAGACATATCTTCTGTCATCCAGGTATCCAGTCCATAGGAGGGGAATGGCGCAGCAATGATTGCAATGTTGTCTTTTCAGACCAGACAAGAGCTGGGTCTGCCTTTTCCGGGGCAGTGCTTGGAGGCTCACCACCTGGTCCGTAGGAGAGGTAGGAACCTCGGGCAAATATCCAGGCCGGGGTCTCAGATTTCGTGAGAAGTAGCCGGCCCGAACTCCAGGCACGATTCGCTGACTGAAATGTACTGTAAGCAAGTCCCTACCCTCTCATAGAGAATAAGCAAGGAGGATAACTGTTTCTTTAAAAACAGGACTTTTAACTCACTGCCTGAAGAGGCTCAGGGGAGGTCTCTGAGTGCATTAGCACCAGAGATAATCCCAAGAGAGTAAAGAGGGGGCACGAGGCAGTTCTTCTCCTTGCTCCCCTCAGGAACCTGAAGAGCAAATCGTGCTTCCCAAGGATTTTCACCCTACTCCATCATGATGTGCGTCAATACAGAGGCAACATACATTTTGAGGGTGGAAGAGACAGCCTCACTCCAACCCATCTAGCAGGAGGAAAACACTGAAGTGATCGAAAACATTTGGGATGTCCTACGGAGAGAAGTTTCGTTCAACGAATAGGTTCCACTTCTAAGGTGGAGCAAGCCTCATTTGAGAGGGTGCTCAACAGAAGTGAGGGTCTCTAGGGCAAAACCTTGCGGTAGTAACCAGAACCTCCATGTCCCGTTCTTTTTTAGAACCAGGCCTGGAGACTCTCCAGGGTCCGAACGCGGATGCCTCCTGCCCTGTCTCTGAGAAAGTGCCCAGAAGAAGGAGTTTTAGGAAGGCTGTCGAGAGTAGAGAGGTCTGGTTGGGCCAATAAGGGGCAACTAGCGAGACCTGCTCCATCTCCTCCCTGTTGTTAGCACAGTCTTGTGCAAGAAGGCTCATTGCTGTTTTAACACATTTCTGTGAATGCAGCTGTGTCCGCTGTGGCCAGAATCTTTTCTGTGTCGAGGAATGCTCACTCAGACAGGAGAAAGAAGAACTGCCGGAGAGACGAGTCCCAACAGATGTAACTGTGCGGCCCCTAAGTGGTCCCAAACAGCTGGACCGCCTGGGGACGGAGTCTCCACTCTCCCTGGGACACAGGCTGTCGTGAGGCTCGTCAGCAGCACGATTGAGCAGGCCTGAAGTAATAAGTGGAATGAAACGACCTCAGAAGCTTTTGACTCTGAGGAGGAGGTTGCGGGCGAGTTATGACATGCGAAGGAACCATAGCGTAATGATTGCAATGTTGTCTTTTCAGACCAGTACAAATTTGGTGAGTAGCGGTGTCTCAAAGCGAGATGAACTGCAAGCAACTCGAGGTAATGGATGCCAATGCAGTCGGAGGGCCGCCCAGACCTTACTGCATGCCCTTTGTACGTGGCCCCTCAGCCGGTATTGATGGACACTCGTAATAGGGACCGTTGGGCCCGAGAAACAAAAGATGAAGCCGATCCAAATCCGATTTTGTGCGTATACTATTCTGTGTTATTATTAAGCCCCACAAAAGGCACACAAACATTATGAAGCACCGTAAAAAAAAAATTCACTATATTATAAGTGTTCAGAAGCTTTTCTATAGTATAATGTGAGGTAAAAAATTATATTTAATATATAATATAAGTCGTTAAATTCAAGTTCACGTAAACTTTTCCCTCCGCTACGGCTGTCCGTCATTCTCCATTCAGCATTCAAACAGCGCGTCGAGTTCGGTTACAACAGTCAACACGATGAACTCTCAAAAAGATAATTCAATGTTACTATTATTATACTTGATCTGTAGATAAAGGTGATAGATAAAGGTGTAGATAAAGATGCGCATACGCGCTTTGTGCCGCACTGAAGCCTTACATATCATCCTACTTTTGCGCAATGGAAGATTATTAATAGCCTTTCTTGTTCTGTCCTATCTATCATATGTTGCTGCCTCATTAAACAGCTGCTCTATACATTTAAATAATGTCTTATTTAGATATAGCCTAAACGTTTTTAATCTTTTTGTTTTTTGTTATCTTGTTTTTCATGAATGTATTTTACAATACAAAGAGCAATGTGTAACGTTTTACCAGATTTATTACTACACTTATTGTCTCTTATTTGTTTACCACTACTAAATAATGTTTTTTTTCCCACTAAATGTTCAGATTTTATAAAATTATTGTGCACTCGTGATTTTTCTAAAGTAAATTTTACTGTTGAATTATCCACTAATCTAGTTTATAATAGCATTTTTTCCATAGATTATGATGATCATATTTCACTTTATAATGAAGTTGTTGTGGTGACCACAAATAAGAGACATTCACTAAGGAACTATACCTTTGAGGGAAACTAAAAGAGCAGTTCCGGTTAACGTGTTGTTGTTGTGTCGATCTCACTGATGTACAGTTCTGATATATTCAAGTGGAGAGTAAAGCTGACTCGACGCATCTCCGTCTCTTGTCTCCTTATTTATTGCACTCCAAATTGGTGACCCGACGCGAGTTGGATAAGATTGGATTATGTCACACAACAACGCTGGCGAAAATGCTGCTGCTGCGGCACCGGACGCTGTTAGCGGCGCGGCTAATATCGGCGCTATCTACGCGGCCACCATTAAGTTACCGGACTTTTGGCAGCACAATCCGCGGCCGTGGTTTCAACACATCGAGGCACAGTTCCAGCTGAGGGGAATAACACAGGACGTTACGAAATATTTCCACGTAGTAGCGGCCTTAGATGCCTCGACAACGGCCAGGGCTATGGCGCTGTTAGAGGCTCCTCCGGCTGACGGCAAATACGACGCGCTCAAAACATTCCTGTTGAACCTCTTTGAACTGTCGGAGCTGGAGAAGGCAGATCACCTGCTGTCCCTGAACGGCCTTGGTGACAGTAAGCCGTCCGAGTTAATGGAGAGGATGCTAGCGGTGCTGGGCGCGGCGGATCCTGCGTTCCTTTTCGCCCATATATTCCTGCGGCAGCTTCCAGCGCCCGTGCGCACCGCATTGGCCAGTTCCCCCCTTCCTTCCTCCAGAGACTACCGAGCGCTGGCCGCGGAGGCAGACAGGATTTTCCTGGCCAATCGGCGACAGTTTGTCAACGCACTGCTTCCCCCCCTGAGCACGGCTGCCACGTTTCCACCCGCGGCGGACGACCCGGACACCGCAGCTGCTGTGATGGCCCGCCGACAGCGTGAGGACGGCTGGTGTTATTACCATTCAAGGTTTGGGGCCAAGGCCAAACAGTGTCGCCAGCCTTGCAGTTTTGGAGCCCAGGGAAAAGTCAGTGCCGGCGCTCATTAGCAGCTATGGGTGCTGGCCATGACTGCAAGCTGTTATTCATCACTGACACCTTGTCCGGCCGGCGGCTGTTGGTCGATTCGGGGGCTCAGCGCAGCATCCTGCCGGCGAAGCTGGTGGACACCATGGCTGGCGGGCATGGCTCCCCGATGGATGTCGCCAACGGCACACCCATTCGTACCTATGGTACACGGTATGTGGAAGTGTGTTTTGGCGGGCGGCGTTTCGGCTGGGATTTCGTCATGGCTGCCGTGTCTACGTCGCTCCTAGGGGCGGATTTCCTCTGCGCTTACAGACTGTTGGTGGATGTTACGAACCGCCGCCTGATCGACGCCCTCTCTTTTGCTTCATACCCCTGTACGCTGGGGGGGTTGGGGGCGCTTTGTCTGTCGAACACTCTTGCCACCGGGGACCTATATCAACGCCTACTCGCTGAGTTCCCTGACATCACCACGCCCACGTTCTCATCGGCGGTGGCTAAGCATGGCGTGGAGCACTACATCACCACGGTGGGCCCCCAGTCTATGCACGGGCTCGGCGCCTCGACTCTGCCAAGCTCGCGATCGCCAGGGAGGAGTTCGCCACCATGGAGCACCTCAGCATCGTGCGCCACTCCAACAGCCCGTGGGCTTCCGCCCTGCACATGGTGACAAAGGCTGATGTCAGTTGGCGTCCCTGTGGTGATTTCCGTCGCCTGAACAACGCCACCACCCCCGACCGGTACCCCGTGCCGCACATACAGGACTTCACCGCCCACTTAGCCGGCACCACCATATTCTCGAAGGTGGACCTGGTGCGCGGTTACCACCAGGTGCCTGTCCACCCACAGGATGTCCCCAAGACAGCGGTCATCACACCCTTTGGCCTTTTCGAATTTCTACGGATGCCTTTCGGCCTCAAACGTTTCAGCGCCTTATGGACTCTGTGCTGAGAGACATGCCATTTCTGTTTGTGTACTTGGACGACATTCTAGTGGCCAGCGCGTCCGCAGACGACCACCTGACACATCTCCGGCAGCTGTTCGGCAGGCTCAGTGAGCATGGTCTCATCATCAACCCGGTCAAGTGCGAGTTTGGCCGGTCATCCATCACATTCCTCGGCCACCACGTCACACCACAGGGGGCCGTCCCCCTCCCAGCCAAGGTGGACGCCGTCGCCAGTTTCCCACGCCCACGCACTGTAAAGTCCCTGCAGGAGTTCCTGGGCATGGTGAACTTCTACAACCGTTTCCTCCCCCATGCGGCCCAGCTCATGCGACCATTGTACGACGCCTTGCGGGGTGGGCGGCCGGCGGACGTGTTGGATTGGTCCCTAGAGATGACGGGTGCCTTTGATGCTGCCAAAACTGCGCTGGCCAACGCTGCTCTGCTAGCGCACCCGTCTCCGACCGCGCCAGTGGCTCTGACTACGGACGCCTCGGACTACGCCGTGGGGGCTGTGTATGAACAGTGGGTGAGCGGAGCCTGGCAGCCGCTGGCCTTTTTCAGCAGAAAGCTCCGGGACAACGAGAGGAAGTATAGCGCCTTCGACAGGGAGCTCCTGGGTCTTTTCCTCGCCACTCGTCATTTCCGTTTCCTGTTGGAGGGCCGGCTTTCACGGCTTCACGGCTTTCGTTGACCACAAGCCGCTGACGTTTGCCATGGCCAAGTCTTCGGAGCCATGGTCTGGTCGCCAGCAGCGTCAGCTCTCTTCCATATCTGAGTATACCACTGACATTCAGCACGTGGCCGGCAAGGACAACTTCGTCGCCGACTGCCTCTCCCAGGTGGTCACTGGTTCCGTCCACCTGGGCCTTGACTATGCAGCTATGGCTGAGGATCAGACCGCGGACTCTGAGGTGCAAGCCTACAGGACGGCTCCCACGGCGCTGCTCATGGAGGATGTGGTGTTTGACACGGCCAACGCAACACTCCTCTGCGACGTCTCCACTGGCCAGGCGCGCCCCATGGTACCTGGTGGCTGGAGGCGTAAGGTGTTTGACGCTATACACGGCCTTTCCCACCCCGGGGTGAAGGCCTCGACCAAGCTGGTGGGGGCGAAGTTCGTCTGGCCGGGCCTGCGGAGGGATGTCAAGGCCTGGGCTGCTGCCTGTGTGGCGTGCCAGCGCGCGAAGGTGACTCGTCATACCAAGGCCCCTTTGGCACCCTTCAAAGTGCCAGAGAGGCGTTTTGATCATGTGAATGTGGACCTAGTGGGCCCACTTCCCCCCTCCCGTGGTTACACCCACCTCCTCACCATGGTGGACAGGACCACCAGGTGGCCAGAAGTGGTGCCCCTAGCCTCCAATACATCAGCTGAGGTGGCCCGGGCGTTCATTATGGCTTGGGTGGCCCGTTTCGGTACACCGTCCGACCTCTCCTCGGACCGGGGTCCGCAGTTTACATCGGAGCTTTGGACTGCGGTCTCCGAGGCCCTGGGGGTGAAGGTCCACCGTACCACAGCCTATAAACCACAGAGCAACGGACTTTGCGAGCGGTTTCATCGGGACATGAAGGCTGCGCTCCGGGCCAGCCTCACGGGCAGCGACTGGGCTGACCGCCTCCCATGGGTTATGCTTGGCCTTCGCTCCGCCCCCAAGGAGGATCTTCAAGCCTCATCGGCCGAGCTGGTGTACGGCCAGCCTCTGCGCGTCCCGGGGGAGTTTCTTCCAGATGCCACGGCCCCTTGGTCGGTTGCCTCCCATCGTGCTGTGTCTAGGGACATTGCCGACGCTTTCGTTCCCATTCCAACGTCGCACCATGGCCTCCCTCGGTCCTACGTGCCCAAGGATTTACCGTCAGCCAAGTATGTCTTCATCCGCCACGATGGCCATCGTACTCCGCTGCGGCCCCCCTACGATGGGCCCTTCCGTGTCCTGACGGGAGGGTCTAAGAACTTTGTGGTGGATATGGGAGGTAGGCCTGAGCGGGTGGCGATAGACCGACTCAAGCCTGCTCATGTGGATATTGGTGAACCGCTGCAGTTGGCCCTGCCCCCACGGCGAGGGCGCCCCCCTGCAGCAGCCTCGCACCATGCGCCTGCCCCGCCCCTTGCCCTTTGCCCCTCTCCTGTTAAGCGCAGCCGGTATGGCCGCCCGGTCCGCCCCCCTATACGTTGACTTTTCATAAGGACTGTTATGAGCTGGGCTGTTCTGTTTGGCACTATTGGGTGGTGTTCTATGTTTTGTTGGGGGTACCTGTTCGGTCTGGACTTGTTTATGGGTGAATTCTGGGGGGGCCTGTGTGGTGACCACAAATAAGAGACATTCACTAAGGAACTATACCTTTAAGGGAAACTAAAAGAGCAGTTCCGGTTAACGTGTTGTTGTTGTGTCGATCTCACTGCTGTACAGTTCTGATATATTCAAGTGGAGAGTAAAGCTGACTCGACGCATCTCCGTCTCTTGTCTCCTCATTTATTGCACTCCACATTGTCATGTCTTAAGTAGATTGTGTGTTAAACTGATAATCACTCTTTTGTGTGTTAAACACAGAGTTATAGAAATTATACTTAATAAAAAAAAAACTGCGCTGATCGTCCCTACTAGTCCAGTCATTTTAAGCCAAAATGGGGGTCAACCTTGATCAAATTGCAACAGAAGCAAACTCAACTGATATGTTGTATCCTCAATATGTCCTGAGTAAGGAAAAAAAAAGCCCAGAAGAATCCCATTAGGGGAAAGTTTCGAAAAAGACCCAAATATAGCCTATTCATACGCCTATTCATTATTTTTCTCACATGAATAGGGTAAAAATTTTAACCTTTAGATATCATCATGAAAATTACTGAGTTGATTATATACATTAAGAAAAACAAATACTTGTATTACAAGTTTTTTTAAATTGTTTGCTAACATGGGCAAACGGTGCATAATCAAATATTTTTTTTTACATTTTTATTTAAAAAAAAAAAAAATTATTACAATAACGCAACTGTGGTACTGGTATCTCATAACAGCTCGTACAGCCAAATATTATCTTACAATTTTTGGATATACATGCTACAAAAATAGAAATAGGCCTAATAGTTATAATACAACAGGGCATATCTAAGTAAATAAAACATTTTATATCACAACATATCTAAACATTGGGTATAGCCAGGTGAAAATGTCTTGTAGAATCTTGTTGACATCTTACAGTAAAAGACTATAGAGGCAAACAAATGTCTCCATAAGGGGCAGAGATTCAGTCATTCATTCAAGGTCCACTCTAGGTCAACTTTCACTAAGTTGACTAAGTCAGGTAAGTTGACTAAATCAGGTAAGAAAGATTTTCTTTTGTTTCTCCTTCAAGAATTAATTTGATTGTTTGATCCAGACACTTTTTATTTTACCTATGCATTCTCCTTCCCTCAGACTCATCCCCCAGAAACAGTCCCACGGCCCCAGCCCCAGCCCCAAACCTCTGCCATAATAATTAATAAAGGCTGGTTTCTAAAGTACTTCTGCCTTCCTCTATGTATTAATGCTCATGGGTTCCATTCAGACCTTAACATTAAGTATTTTACTGTTATATGTCAACAAGATTCAACAAGACATTTTCACCTAGCTATACGTGAGAAAAATAATGAATAGGAGTATGAATAGGCTATATTTGGGTCTTTTTCGAAACTTTCCCCTAATGGGATTCTTCTGGGTTTTTTTTCTTCATATTTAGGACATATTGAGGATACAAAATCAGTTGAGTTTGTTTCTGTTGCAATTTGTTCAACCTTTTTTCATAAAATGACCGGACTACTGTGGCCTGGCTGGCGGCTGCTGCGGAGGCCCAACGGGAGCAGCAGCAGGGGAACACCCTCGGCGATGAGCAGGCGAAGGAACTGCCACTGGATGCGGGGTGGAGGCAATAGCCTCCATCTGAGCTTGGGCGGCAGAGAAATGTTGGACGCAGTTCTCCGCCGCGTCACCGACCAGCCCAACCTGGGAAATTGGGGAGACCAGGAACCAAAGCTTGTCCGCATCCCCCATATCAACCAGGCTGAGCCAACTATGGCGCTCCTGAACCACTAAGGCGGACATCACCAGACCGATTAGGCACGCCACGACACTCATGCCCCGGAGGCCGAGGTCGGATGCAGTGCGGTGCTCACCTATGAGCACACGGTCTGGCTACCCTCGTGCATGTCCACGAGTGCCCTGGCCTGATAGACAGCACCATGGCACACAAGGCTTTGTAAGCTCTGCCCGTCAGAACAGACGAGAACTCACAGGCCTTAGGGGGGAGACGAGGATCCCCCCAAAAGGCAGTGGCCGCCGGACACAGGTGCACCTGTGTCGCGACAGACCGCTCTACTGGAGGGATAGCCTTGCAACCCTTCACCACTCCTCCATCAAGGGTAGTGAGGGGGAAAAGCTATTCAGGCAGTTTCTGGCAGAGAAAGGTGCCGTCCACAACCTGGTAAGCTCTACATGCACTTTGGGAAAGAAAGGCACTGGGGCGGCGAGCTGAGAACCAGTGCAGTCCGCCCCGAGATACCAATCCTCCAACCGAGACTGAGCGAGAGACTGTGGAGGGTTTCACTCGAGCCCGGCAGCCTCGGCGGCCCGTTTCAGCTGACATTTCTGGAGCTGGCTCGGGCAACGTTACACTCCCAAAAGGGAGATAACGCAGCCGATTCGATTTTGATTCCGATTCCATTCGATTCAAAATTGATTATTTTGGATATCAGGTACAATACATGGCACATTTTCTCAAGGAAAACAAAACTCTTAACTAATGCTTTAAACTATGGGAGTCAGTTGTACCCTACTAGGCTTCATTAGCCTATATTAAAGGTAAAAATTTACAGATTTTTATACAAACACTTAAATTACACTTTTATTTATTTTATAATAATAAAGTTATATGAAATATAAACATTAAAATGGTGGCTGTACCATGGCCCACAGTACCATGCAGTGGAAAAGCGCCACAAGTGAGCCATGCCGAGCCGAGCCGTACCGTACCATGCAGTGGAAAAGCGCCAAAGCGTGCCGTACCGAACCGAACCGTACCGTACCATGCAGTGGAAAAGCGCCATTGTAGACCTTGTATGATACCCCGTTTGGTCCAGCTGCTGAGGCAGCTCTTGCTCGAGACACCACTTGATTGAATTCCGATCATTTCGGAGGGGTGGTATCGAACTTTGATGATGGCTCAGGTGGTTTAGGAATGTAGCCAGGTGAACCAATGGGGCTTTCCCGAAGTTGATCGCTTGTCTGGGTTTTTATATGGTCCTCTAACTCCTGTTCAGTGATGTGCAGTCTCCCTGTTTTCTTTTCCTCCAGCAACCCGCGTGCGTACTTGAACGGATGACGGAAGAAGCTTGACCTTGCTCTCTCCTTGCGGCTTCTGCTTCTCCTGATCCTCTCTGCTCTCCTTAACAGTCCAAGTTTGACTCAGATCTGGTCCCACAGGTTTTTAAGGCCCTCCTTTTCGTGGTCCTCTGATCATTTCCATGCTTTCCATAGGAGGCGGCGCTCTTTCACTAGCTGGTGTATTTCCCTCTCCCGTCTACCGCACTGCTTTGTGTAATAATACACAAATGTAAAGGCTCTTCCTTTGCTGCAGCTCTCCAAATCTTGCTTTGCCCTCTTTGTAGATGATGTCACCGAAGATGTTCAACTTAGCTATTGTGTTGCCTTTCAGGGCATTCTGGAGGGATGTATGCAAACTCTCGTCAAAGATTCTCCACTCATCCATTTCGCTGGCTTTCGGCCATTTGACTAGCTACTATTGGCTACTATTCCTCCCTGTCTGATCTGCTGCTGCAGTGAAAGCTTGCGCCTGGGTGTTTCTGCCGCACTTTGCCTTCCCCTGATGGATTCGCAGGCCAAGGTATGTGGTCACTTTGCTCCATCCACAGCTGCATTCTCTTAGGATCCTTTCTTTGTTCGTTGTGTCCGTTCCAGTCGTTACCGTGTTATCTGCCCTGTTTGGTCCATCTTCCATCCCGCCTCTCGGTGGACCATCGGGCTGTTTTCTCTTTATTCTGCTTTTAGTTAGTTAGGGAGTCTGTGAGGCAGTTGCTTCACAAACATGCGGACAGGGTAACTAGCCCCTCCGCCCCTGGTGCAATCTTTCCTGCTGCCAGCCAGTCTTCCCTGGCAACCCACCAGTCTTTCCTGGAAGCCAACTGCTCTGTTCACAGTAGTCACTGGTGAGCCCGAATGACTAGTTGTAAGCACAGGTGAGACCACCTGCAAGGCATTTCTGCCTGTCGCACTTCCGCCAGTGCCTTTTTGGTCCGGCTGCAGGGTATTATTAAGTACTAGTTATTACCAGTTATTATTTATAACTGGTATTATTAAGGCGGAAGAGAGATCATGTGCGTTCCGCGCTACTGCTTCTCATGAGCTGAGCTGCCAGTGCGATCTCACGCCACAGCGCCAAAATGCTATTTGTTTTTGAATTGCGTAAGAAAATTTACGTAATTTGAAATCTGAGACTTTGTTTCATAACAATAGTAACAAGCACAAAGACTATTGCAATTTATCGGATGGGATGCGCGCTACAATGTTCCATTCATTCATCAACTGAAAACAGGATGACTAATCGATTGTTGGGATTTAATAATCGATATCGGTTTGTAAAAATGAGAATCGAGAAATCAAACATTTTTACCAAGCCCTAACTGCATTTGAGTGTGTTGAAAGTTATAATGTTATTCTATGTGTTAGTTTGTTGGCTCTATGAGACTTGCAGTAAGCAAGAGCAACATTAGAATAACATACAGATCATATTCTAACATTTCATCATGTTGAGCTATATAACATTGATTAGATTTATGTACATCTGCTCACCTGTCTAATAAAGTATATGCAAGAGTGGCGTCTGTCAAGTCGAAGTTAGTTGCGGACGTGAAGCTCTCGGCATCTCTTAAACGCCACGCTGATATTGATCCTCGTTTTAGTTCTCCTTTTGTCCCAAAGTCGGCCTGCCATGGTCCATAATGCTTGAACGAAACAGCAACAGCGTGAGCGTGCCGCTAGACGTAACGCAGTTATCCACGTCTGTCGCCATGGTTACTATGGCAGTACGAGTGGAAACCAGGGATAACACGGATATTACGTCATTGACAGGCGACAATGACCAGGGACGAGCCATTATTTAAAATTGGAATTTCTCTGAAATTAAAAATCTTTGGGAACTTTTGGGATATTGTAAGTACACAACTGCAGAAAATATATATTACACAAAGTGATTTTTGGATACTTTATTAGAAAATTCTTATATATTGTACCTTTAATGAGATTCATGGTACCAGTCAAATGAAGAGAACTGGCATAATTAAAATGTATATTACATAAAAGAGTCCCACACCCATTACATTTTATTTATTAAACTGATAGACCATTTTTGTGTCATATTTCTTTTGTTAAAGAGGTCAGCAAAAAAGTAAACAATAAAGCATTTCCTATTCTAAATGTTGTTAACATAGGCGTGGTTTTTGAGCTTGACACTGAAATATGTTATACTTCTTTGAAATTGCAGCAAATACGCAGTAATATATGTAACCGGTGGCTCGCGACACCAGTTATAAAAACACTTGTCTGCATTGTGTAGCGTTGTGGAGACAGACACAGGACAACAGGCGGCAGTTTCACTGGATTTACTGATATACAAAACAAACAAGAGCAGCCTCTGAGTAAAACGCCCTTAAATTGTTCTCTTCAGTGCATTAACAATGCCAAGAGGAAGAAAATACAGAGAAAACAGACCTGATATACAAAACAAACAAGAGCAGCCTCTGAGTAAATCGCCCTTATATTGTTCTATAAAACAAATGTGATGTACATTTAATCACCATGTGCTTTCATCTCCACATATATACAACAAAGTAAAAAATATAACAAGGTAAAATTATACAAAATAACCACACAGATAATTAAAATAACATAATACACATAAATTGCAGTGAATATTTAGACACAAAAGCAACAATTAAAATAAAGATTAATTAAGATTAACAGGAGCCAAAATTAACTTACCTCTTCAGTGCATTAACAATGCCAAGAGGAAGAGGAGACAAAACAGGAAATTGTGTAGGCTCATGATGACATCACAGCGATTAAAGGGGAAAAACACTCATTCTTCAGGCAAGTAGGCTATACCAGATATATGAAAATAAACCATTTTGTGTAAATTATAATAAACAATACATACAGGTCCTTCTAAAAAAATTACCATATTGTGATAAAGTTCATTATTTTCCATAATGTAATGATAAAAATTAAACTTTCATATATTTTAGATTCATTGCACACCAACTGAAATATTTCAATTCTTTTATTGTTTTAATACTGATGATTTTGGCATACAGCTCATGAAAACCCAAAATTCCTATCTCAAAAAATTAGCATATCATGAAAAGGGTCTCTAAACGAGCTATTAACCTAATCATCTGAATCAACTAATTAACTCTAAACACCTGCAAAAGATTCCTGAGGCTTTTAAAAACTCCCAGCCTGTTTCATTACTCAAAACCGCAATCATGGGTAAGACTGCCGACGTGACTGCTGTCCAGAAGGCCATCATTGACACCCTCAAGCAAGAGGGTAAGACACAGAAAGAAATTTCTGAACAAATAGGCTGTTCCCAGAGTGCTGTATCAAGGCACCTCAGTGGGAAGTCTGTGGGAAGGAAAAAGTGTGGCAAAAAACGCTGCACAACGAGAAGAGGTGACCGGACCCTGAGGATTGGAAGATTGTGGAGAAGGACCGATTCCAGACCTTGGGGGACCTGCAGAAGCAGTGGACTGAGTCTGGAGTAGAAACATCCAGAGCCACCGTGCACAGGCGTGTGCAGGAAATGGGCTACAGGTGCCGCATTCCCCAGGTCAAGCCACTTTTGAACCAGAAACAGCGGCAGAAGCGCCTGACCTGGGCTACAGAGAAGCAGCACTGGACTGTTGCTCAGTGGTCCAAAGTACTTTTTTCGGATGAAAGCAAATTTTGCATGTCATTCGGAAATCAAGGTGCCAGAGTCTGGAGGAAGACTGGGGAGAAGGAAATGCCAAAATGCCTGAAGTCCAGTGTCAAGTACCCACAGTCAGTGATGGTCTGGGGTGCCATGTCAGCTTCTGGTGTTGGTCCACTGTGTTTTATCAAGGGCAGGGTCAATGGAGCTAGCTATCAGGAGATTTTGGAGCACTTCATGCTTCCACCTGCTGAAAAGCTTTATGGAGATGAAGATTTCATTTTTCAGCACGACCTGGCACCTGCTCACAGTGCCAAAACCACTGGTAAATGGTTTACTGACCATGGTATGGCCAATGGCCAATACTGTGCTCAATTGGCCTGCCAACTCTCCTGACCTGAACCCCATAGAGAATCTGTGGGATATTGTGAAGAGAAAGTTGAGAGACGGAAGACCCAACACTCTGGATGAGCTTAAGGCCGCTATTGAAGCATCCTGGGCCTCCATAACACCTCAGCAGTGCCACAGGCTGATTGCCTCCATGCCACACCGCATTGAAGCAGTCATTTCTGAAAAAGGATTCCCGACCAAGTATTGAGTGCATAACTGAACATAATTATTTGAAGGTTGACTTTTTTTGTATTAAAAACACTTATTTTATTGGTCGGATGAAATATGCAAATTTTTTGAGATAGGAATTTTGGGTTTTCATGAGCTGTATGCCAAAATCATCAGTATTAAAACAATAAAAGACCTGAAATATTTCAGTTGGTGTGCAATGAATCTAAAATATATGAAAGTTTAATTTTTATCATTACATTATGGAAAATAATGAACTTTATCACAATATGCTAAAGTTTTGAGAAGGACCTGTAAGTTTTGTACCTGTTACATATGCACGCAATGCGCAATGTGCTTTATTCGGATACAATGTATACAACTGGTGAAATCTTTGTTTTTAAGCGGTGATCCGTGAAATAGGGCATGAATCTGTTGCCGTCTAACATCTGCTGGAAGTCCAGGTAAAACGTACTCGGTTACTAACGTAACCTCGGTTCTCTCTAGAAGTGGGAACGAGTATTGCGTAAGTTGCTTACGCTACGGGTAAAGTAATCTTTTCTTGAGATCTGAAGCCTAAAATTATCCTTAATTTTGTATATAGTCAATGCAGTGCGGCAGACAGCAGACCATAGCAGGCAGTAAAGCGTGCTCATTGGCTGTCCTGCGGCAACTGCAGCAGCCTACCATTGAGCCCCGCGTGACATCGCGCCCTCCACGCGTCACAGCCCACCTGAATGGGTATGGCTAGCGTATATAAAAGAAGGGCTCAACAGGCTGATCTCTGGTTTTCATCGACTGAAGCGAATTAGCTTGTGGCGCGAGCACGGCAGGTTACGCAATACTTGTTCCCTCTTCTAGAGAGAACCGAGGTTACGTTAGTAACGGAGTACGTTCTCTTACGCTACGGGAACCCCTTGTCAACGCCGTTCACGCCGAGCATCCACTGTATGAGTCCCGGGGAAGCCCGGGGAGCATAACAAGCGGGAACAGGCGGCCAGCAACGCGGGCCAGCACATGTAATAAGCACTTGATAGGGACACAGAGCGGCTCCGCATGGAATAAAGGTGGCCAGCAATGGTACATAAGCACAAGAACAGGGAAAACATATTAGAGCGGTTCCGCCGGTCTATGTATAGAGAGTTTCACCCTTTTGTGCAGCTCAACCAGAAGAGCTAGTAGTGACATGAAGGTAGCCTGCACATGCATAAATGGGCAGAACATATATCACGCTTAGACTGACAAAAGTTTAGCCTGCAAGGCAGGAACTTCTAGGTTATAAAACCTCACGAATGTAGAGGGGGAGGCCCAGCCTGCCGCCATACAGATATCGTGAATAGAAATCCCGCTGGACCAAGCCCACAACGAGGCCATGCCTCTAGTGGAATGGGCCCTGATGCCCACAGGGCACTGCAGGTGTTTAGACGCATACCGTAAAACTTCCAATAATAGCCGAGTCCCAAATAGATACCTGTCTCTTTTACACGCCTGGTGTAGCGACAGGTTTGGGTAAATGAAGGCCGGTCTCAAATAGAGGCCGGGTCTGTTTTTTAGTTTCAGGTTGTATTTAATCTTCTAAAACCCGTCAGATCGTCCACTTTTTGGCGGCCGCCAAAGCAAATTTTTGTCCCGCCAAAGCCTTTTTTGATCGGTGAGTGATGTAGAATAGAATGACTGCTGCACTTGACAGGGCGCATAACGAGCAGAGAGAGCGCCCGGGCCGCGCGCGTGCACTCTCACGTCTTCAGACAACACGAGCACTGTCTTGCTCTCTCTCCTTTGCGCATATTAATCAAAATCAATTGACACGATAGTAAAAGGTCGGAAGACCGCAGTTTCACGTGGAGCATTTGGAGATTTTTAGAGAATCTAGGCCTACACTCAATGAACAACATCTCAACACTAAATAAAGGCCTGTCTCATATAGACGCCTGTCTCGATTACAAGCCAGTGCAGTTCGACGATTTGGGAAAATAAAAGCCCGGGCTATTATTTGAAGTTTTACGGTAAGCTGCTGCAATAGCGTCCACTATCTCTCTAGACAGACTATGTTTTGTGGCGGCGAGACCTTTGGTGCGCCCACCAAACGAAACAAAGAGCTGCTCAGAACGCCTGAAGGCCGTGGAACGCGTGATGTAAACTCTCAGCGATTTGCTGATGATGATTTGCGCTCTAAAAGGCGTGCCCATCGCCATGGGGACGTAACCATGTCTCGGTTTGAGGATAACTTTCGAGTCATTTGGTTCGAACTCGAGACACGCGGGGCTGACAGACAGCGCGTGCAGATCATCCACACGTTTTACTGATGACAGAGCTATCAGAAAAACGGTTTTGAGCGAGAGGTATTTTAGGTCCACATGTTCTAACGGTTCAAATGGAAAAGCTTTCAGGGCCTCTAAGACCAAAGAAAGATCCCAGATAGGAACCGAAGGGGGCCGCGGGGGATTCATCCTCCTGGCTCCTCTGAGGAAGCGGATGATGAGCTCGTTCCTTCCTATTGTACGGCCGTACGTCGACTCCGCGAACGCCGCAATAGCTGCAACGTATACTTTGAGCGTGGAAGGGGACCTGCCGTTGTCCAGCAGCTCTTGAAGGAAGGAAAGCACCCACGAGCCACCACACGTGTGGGTCCAAGCTTTTTGTGGAGCACCACTTGGAGAACACTGACCATTTAGACGTCTCTCGTAGATGGGGCTCTAGACTGTGTGATCGTGTTCACGACACCTTCTGGCAAAGCAACGGGTATTCGTTGATTATCCACGCATGCAGAGACCAGCGCTCTGGGTGGGGATGCCAAATCGATCCGCCGGCTTGAGAGAGAAGGTCTCTCCTCACCGGGATTGGCCAGGGGGCTACGTGCGACAGCCTCACAAGCTCTGGCAACCAGGTTTGGTTCTCCCATCACGCGGCTATGAGGAGCACTGAGTGGCACGTTTCCCTGATCCTCTTGATTACCTGTGGTAACAGTGAGATCGGAGGGAAAGCGTACAGCGGGCAGCTGAGCCAGGTCTGGGCCAGCGCATCCTCGCTCTTCGAGAAGAATCTCGGGCAATGTGCGTTGCCCTTCAACGCGAAAAGGTCGACTTCCGCTTTGCAGAAAAGGCGCCATAATGACTGGACTGTCTGAGGGTGCAGGGACCATTCTCCCGGGGGAATGTTGTCCCTGGACAGTCTGTCTGGGCCGACATTTATGTGGCGAGCAGCGCTCTCAGCGAGCGCAACGAGTGATGGGCCCACACGAGAAGGCGTTCTGTCAGTTTGCAGAGATTCCTGGATCTGACACCGCCCTGGTGGTTCACGTAGGACACCACAGACATGTTGTCCGAGCGGACTAGAACATGGTGGCCCCGTATGTATGGGAGGAAGCGCTTCAGCGCGTTCTCGACCGCTATCATCTCCAGACAGTTTATATGGAGGCATTTCTCTTGGTCTGACCACAGGCCAAAGACCGGTCTGCCCTCGAAAAGAGCGCCCCAGCCTAAGTTGGAGGCGTCTGTCGAGATGACCTTTCGGTGTGTGACAGCTCCTATTGTCACTCCCTACTGGTACCAGTCGGCCGCTAACCAGGGTCTCAGTGCTAAAACGCAGCTCTTAGTCACTCTGATTCGTAAGCCGCCGGACGCCCAGTCTCGGTGAGTCACACGAGCGTTCGACCAGCGTTGCAGCGGGCGCATGCGCAGCAGACCCAGCTGAAGCACTGCTGCAGCTGATGTCATACAGCCCAGCATCCTCTGAAATTTTTTCAGAGGTGCGATGCTGCCTTCCTGAAAAGACGCGGCTAGGCGTTGAACACGGCGCGGGCGCTGTGTCGACAGTCGGGCCGTCAATGCCACAGAGTCCAGTTCTATACCCAGAAAAGAGGCAGACTGACTGGGCAGTAATAAGCTCTTGGTCCAGTTGACCGTGAGACCCAGACTTTCCAGGTGGCTGAGAAGCACTGTTCAGTGAGAAATGAGTTCTTTCTCTGACTGTGCTAGAATCAGCCAATTGTCCAAATAGTTCAGTATCCGCATTCCCTGGCTTCTCAGGGGAGATAGAGCAGTGTCCATGCACTTTGTGAAGGTACGGGGTGCTAAAGACAGGCCGAACAGCAGGACGGTGTATTGATACACCTGACCGTCGAAGGCGAATCTCAAGAATGGCCTGTGACGGGGTATTATCTGAATCTGAAAGTAAGCGTCTTTCAGATTGAGGGAAATAAACCAGTCCCCCGGGCGAATTTGAGCGAGGATTTGTCTGGTTGTGAGCATTTTGAACGGTCTTCTCATAAGAGCTTTGTTCAAATATCTCAGATCTAAAATCAGTCTTAGAGCTCCGCCCTTCTTGGGTACGAGGAAGTAGCGGCTGTAAAAGCCTGACTCGCTCAGAGAATGAGGTACCGATTCTATGGCCCCTTTGCGCAGGAGTTTTGCTATTTCTGCACAAAGTAGGTGTGCTACTTCCCCATTCACTATCGTCTTGGTCCGTGCTTGAAAGCGCGGGGGACGGCCGGCGAACTGCAATGGATAGCCCTGCTTTACTGTGCTCAGCACCCATTCTGACGCGCCTGGAATAGCATCCCATACTTTTGCATGTAAGGCTAGGGGCAGAATGGCCTCCGGGTTCTGATCGCCGCATTTTGTGGGCTCGAGAACCTGATTCGGAGGCGCGGGCGCAGCGCGCATGCTCTTGGTGCTTGTGTCACAGGTCGGGGGGGCCAAGCCAGACTGCACCCACCCCTCAAACCCAGGACCACCTCGAGGAGCGTACCAGAGACCAGGCAGACACGAAGAATTTCTAAAAGTAACAATCTTTATTGAATAAAAGCAAGAATTAAAAGTCTTAATGCGGGCTTCGTTTCTCTTTCCAGGGAGGAGGAGGCCGAGGAGTTCACTGCGAGGGCCCGGGTGACTGGCTGCCACAGAGGAGGAAGGAATCAAACGCCCGTCCGGCGTGCAGGTAAGTACCGGGGTAAGTAGACCCTTTTCGGCGTAATACAGGCGGGCGGCGACCCGTGCAAACCAGGGCCGGGGCCACGGGTCAGGAGGGGACTCTTTCCACAGGACAGGTGGGTAGCAGGTAAGTTTTTCCCAAGCGTCACTATTCGGTAGATGACCGGCACAGGGGGCGATGGAGTCCAGGAGGGGGACTCGCTGCCGGCCAGGTAGGTAGTCGGGTAGGCAGATCCTCTCCGTGTAGGGTGCTCTCCCCCGTAACGTCACTGAGCAGCAGATGTGAGAAGTTTATAGGTTCAATTTTGTTTCAGTAAAGTAAGGACTGGGTTACTCCACACAGGCACTAGGGCTGGAATGTGTCTCTCCTCCGACCGGGCAGCACACACAAAGGCGGTGGCAGGAGAATGGCTGGGCTGGGTGGTTCCCACGGCAACACTGAGGCTGGGGTGTGTTCCTCCAAACAGACGGTACACAGGAAGACGGCGGCAGAAGAACGTTCTATTCAAATAGACAAGACAAGTTAAGCTGGACAATGGCTGGGCTAGGTTACTCCACACAAGCACTAAGGCTGGGATGGGTCTCTCCTCCGACCAGGCAGCACACACAGAAGCGGTGGCAGGAGAATGGCTGGGCTGGGTGGTTCCCACGGCAACACTGAGGCTGGGGTGTGTTGCTCCTCCAAACAGGCAGCACCCACGAAGACGGCGGCAGAAGAACGTTCTATTTAAATAGACAAGTTAAGCAGGACAATGGCTGGGCTGGATTGCTCCACACAAGCACTAAGGCTGGGATGTGTCTCTCCTCCGACCAGGCAGAACACACAGAGGCAGTGGCAGGAGAATCTTAAATAGACGGAACGTTTAATACAAGAGCGAACATGATCCTTTCATATAATGGAGACTCAGGCTTACGGCTTGGCTGGGTGGTTCCCACGACAACACTAAGGCGGGGGTGTGTTTCTCCTCCAAACAGGCAGTACACGCGAAGACAGCGGCAGAAGAACGTTCTATTTAAATAGACAAGACAAGTTAAACAGGACAATCACACTCTTCTCTCATATCACTGGACCTGGTGGCCGAAATGGAACATGCACATTCAACCTGAGGGCTTTGCTCCGCAACACTGGGCGAGGACTGGAGAATACTAGCGGTTAAATAAACGTGTACATCCACACACTGCAACTTCACTTCAAGTCCAATACTGTGTGACACTTCAATTCGGGCACCGCAATCCACTCTCAAACCTTCGTGCAATAAGGCCAGCACTCACCCACTGTTCAATCCCTCCACTGTTGCGCTGAATCAATACTCAGAAGCTGAAGAGATGCAGAGGACTTCACACCACGTGGAACACAGCGTCTTCACCACTCTTTCACACTCAGCAGAAGATATCAAGGTTTCACAGATGAATCAGTTCACACTCTTGGTGGAATTTATATTTGTAGTCATTACACTTCACAATTCCTTATTCAGTTCAATACACAGCATGCATTCACACGGATCCAGTGTTTCATTACTTATCTTTCTCTCTCGAGTGATGACATTATCCAATTTTGACTCAATCTCCACAGTACATTCACTTCACATCCCATTCACGTTCCAGCTTGTACTCACACAACCACCGTTGCACCCCTTTCCAGTCAGATCCTCACAGCCGCTCCAAAAATCCCAGCAAATCCAAGCCACTGCCAAAAGAATCGATTTCTCCCGGGAAATACCACACCCGAATGCGTTTTCCTTTTCCTTTTAACTGCTTCTCTAAGCCGTGTTTCCCAATCACAAATCCCCACACCAAACGCCCGCACCTGGTACCGCTTAGCTAATCAGCTGCCACTGTCATGGCAACTGACAACAATGAACCCGCACGGTGTGTCAGTGAAATCATCCCGGGGGGAAACACACTCCCAGCGGAAATTGGTTCCGCTGGATTTGTCACCTTGTGACACTTGAATACGGCGGGTCACAGACAGCGATGGCTTGCCATTTTATACACGATGTCCCGGTGACTTTGAACGGGGAGCATTTTGTGTGAGACACGGGGCGCGAGAGCGTCGCCGGAGGTAGAGGTTTTGTCAGTAAGTGTGAGCGCTCGAGAGTGGTAAGCCTTGTTTATACTCGACGCGTCCGCACAAGCGCGAGTCTCCGCTGACTGCGCCCGCACCTCTCCAAACGGACGAGGCGTTTATGCTTGACGCGCTCGCCGTTGTGCTATTCTGTGAAACGACAGGGGGCGACTCGGAGTAATTCTCCTCTAAACCACCAGGAATCAGCAGTGAAGAAGTAGTTTGCCGTTTATTAGTAGTTTATTAATAGCTGATCCATATTAAAAGAGTAATAAATGCAGTAGGTTTATTATACTTTTTTGTACAAACTAGTTAAACAACTGAAGCCTTATTGAAGATTGTTTAAACCTTAATTTAATCAGCAGGGCTTACTTCTGCTATTGTAGGCTTATTTTGTAAATGTAAGCAGTTACTTTAGACAAGTGCAAACTGGGTGCTTAATGCAAATGTGTTCCTATTCACAAAATGAGAGGCTTTTATGGTCGCCCATCAATGCAAATGTCTCTGTGTATAGAAGGATCATAAACATGCTGGTGCAGACGTACCAGTTCTGCCAGATTCGGCTCGAAGTCGTTCATCTTCGGATGCGGCGCCGCGCGCGATGTTACAAAAAGTGCCGTGCACACCGCCAGGCGAAATGGGGTCTTGCGCACCCAACGCGCACGACCGCCCACACCGCAATTACGTCATTTTGCCGCGCGCACCTTCGCGCTCTTGCGGACGCGTCGAGTATAAACAAGGCTGTAGGCTGCTGCAGTTGCCGCACGACAGCCAATGAGCATGCTTTACAGCCTGCTATGGTCTGCTGTCTGCCGCACTGCGTTGACAATATATACAAAATTAAGGATAATTTTTTGGCTTCAGATCTCGAGAAAAGATGACTTTACCCGTAGCGTAAGCAACTTACGCAATACGAGAGAACCATGAATTATGCACACGCGCGTCCCCAGACAACATGATTCCCCCGGTGTCACAGAGTGTTAAAAATGTATTAAGTGTTAAAAATAAACAGAAATCAAGCACTTACCGCTAATTAGTAGAAAACCCTGCAAGAAATTGAAAGTGTTCTTCATGATGTTGATTCCAGCTGAATCAGATTTCGATGGATATTATTAATAACCTACTCGTTCTATGTATCTGAACCACACCCACACGACTGACAGCGACAATTGCTTACAAAACCCACTAAATACAGAGAGTTTTATACCGACTGTTACAACTGACTTATTAATTTTCATGAGGGTTTATATGCTACTAAAAGAGGAAGAACATTTTCGTTTCCAAATCTGAAAGACTGTAGCCTACAGCTAGCGCAGGCTCGTATTCTAAAATAGTTTATTACCGCCATCTACTGTGGTTTATGGTTATGGATAATACTCAGGCTTCAGATGGCGCGTGTTCAGATGCAACCCAATGGCCGAAACGTCACACGTTTTTTAATCATTAAAGTTGGACGTCTGCAAGAATGTCTAGTATAATAATAATAGTAATACAAAAAAAATGCAAGGAAGTAGTGGAGCTTGTAATACAACCATCACATATGTTTTCTCAAATGAATTCTTTTGAATATATTGCCAACTTCACTGAACTCCTTGAGTTAAGCACTGACTGCATTTCTTTATATTTGAGTCCAAGTTAAAACACTATGAAACGCTCCATTAACGTACGGAGCTCTGAAACACTACCAGCGGGACATTAAACAGGAAGTGTCTGACCGAGCTCACAAGGTTTTGCGAGGGAATGCAAAGTTTATTGGGGGGAACACAAAGGTTTTGCAAGGGAATGCAAAAGATAAAAAAAAAAAAAATTCTCCCATCCTAAACATTTTTCACCCACCACGACCCTTTAGGGTCTCCGTAGTAATCCACCTCCTTTCCCAGTTTGAAAGTTTAATAGATTTGCAGTTTTATCAGTGTCTGGCGACTCCTGCATACACCACATCTTCCTCTTGAACTCTCTGAAAGAAAACACATTCACATTACACATGTAGTTATCAAGAACATTACTGACCATTAGGGCTGCAATAAACACGTATTTTGATAACTGATTAATCTAACGATTATTAGAACGATTAATCGACTAATGACAGCCTATTTTTATTATTAGGGCTGGGCATCGGCATCAATTTCACAATTCGATTCTGAGATAGGTTCAATTCGATTCATTGTTTATTCATTTGAAATCATGTATCATGTACAGCAGGGATAGTCAACTCCGGTCCTGGAGGGCCACTGACCTGCAGAGTTTAGCTTCAGCCCTGATAAAAACTCACCTGCCTGTATCTATCTAGTAATCCTCAAAACATTGATTGCCTTGTTCAGGTGTGTTTAATTAGGGTTGGAGCTAAACTCTGCAGGACAGTGGCCCTCCAGGACCGGAGTTGACTATCCCTGATGTACAGTATTGTACATGAAAAAAAAAATATTGGTGTAAGCCAGTGTTATTCAAATAGTGGATCGTGGTTTGGAAGGTGCCATCCAGACCGCGGGATACCATTGCGCCATTTTACCTAGATTAAAGTGAGCAGCGCGTTAAAACAACGGAGCGGTACACACCAAGCACACAGAGTTGTTTATGGTAATGAACTTTCTATACTATCTATAATATTTATATCTAGAGCCAAAAGTGCTTCATTCAAGCCCTTTACGCTTGCTCCCCCATACATTCAGCACATTTAATCAGCATATAAAGAACATTTCATAATAAACAAAGTTAGAATTTGGAAAATTATTTAAAGATAATTTATGTCAGGGAAGACATAAAACTTTTCAACTTAAAGGTTAAACATTAACTTGTTTTGTCCTCATGATGAGAGTTTTGCCTATAAGATTATGTATTGTTTGTTTTAGTAGTTTATTAATTTGAGAAAAAACATAAAAATACTTTTTTAAGAGGTAAATTAGCATAGCTCTTATATACAATATAAAGACCGGACCTCTGGAAACTTTAATTGAATACCCCTTTTTTTTAAAAACTATACAGTTAATGCAGTCAGCTGGTAATTACAATAAAGCCCTATGTTTGTGCTATTCTTCTCCAGAAGTTATGGCCAATAAAACAATATTTGTATTATTTTAAACTGAAGTTGTGGCTATCTCAAACAAATCAATGGCATGTGCGGATACAAAAATTGGGTGACATACCATTCTGGTGATAAAATTTGGGCTTTAATAATAAAGGTTAATATTAACAACTGATTTGTATAAAATTGCATATAATGCCGTTTTAATAAAAATAATGCTATTATAATAACTTTTTAATAAGAGTAAAATATGAATATGTAAAATAGTGAATCTTTAAAAAAAATGCAATTACCTTTTCTGAGGTAAATGTAACTCATGTGACAAATTTACCAGCTGTTTTATTGATGTCTTTCCACAATTGAGTGATCACATGAGATACACATTTCAGTAAGTTGTACCATTTCTTTAAAATTCCTTCTGATGTTCGTTAATGTTTATTTTGTGCTATAACTGGCAGTAAAGAGGAAGAGATGGTGGGTTCACATGTCACTCATCTGTCACACTACATTTAAGAGCGCCAAAAACACATTTATTGTTTGAATTTCGTAGTAATATTGACAGAATTTAAAAGCGGAGACTTGCGGTTTCATGTCAAAAGTAACCTGCTCTGTCTTGTCTGTCGGCGCATTGTCACTGTGCTCTTTGTTCTGCAATATATTTTTCACTGCATGAGAAAATGTACATGTGGCATGAGAACAGTGTCAATTGTCTGAGAGTTGGCAGCTCTGCATATGACAGCATTTTGTTTGTAGTTATGTTCAGTGTTGGGGGAAATTAATTTTAAAAGTAATGTATTCAAATATTGTGTTACTCTTGAAAAAGTAACTAATTGTATTGGCTACTATTTATTAAAAGCAAGGCGCTACATTAATTTTGCGTACATTTTTTTTCCATCTGGACTAGGCTTGCTTGTTTATAAAAACAAAAACAAAAAAACAATTCAATTATATTTTTGGCAAATGTACTGGCTCTTTCAGGCCAAGAGTGAAATGAATAAGCCTCAAGGCCAATTTACACCTCTGCATCGAGTGTATACTGCAGCTCACATCATAGGCTATGCAGGTAGCTGAAGCCGTCGTGAGCAATTATACTTTGCTTTATGTTTGCGTTGCTCTGCAATTACACCGCAGAAACGCTTGTCAAGCGACTATAACTATGCAGAACATGTTGGAGTTGGAGCTTATCGATGTTGAAAGACAGTTACTTTTAGTGAAATTACTAAAACTAAAATGCAGAAACGAGAGAAGACGTTGGAGGAGATGGTATACGTACAACCTGTGAACCGGTTGAAGCAGAAAGAGGGTGCATTTTCTGAGCTTGTCTGGCCACACGTTATTGCTATTATTCTGGATTGAAGAAGAATAGGATGCAGGAGAAGAAAGTTCAACACTCTGGGTGTTGCTCAATATCCCCTGTCGTTTCCTCGGCTCCTCCGTCCTTCATATGACCCGGAAACTGATTGAGCTCAGTCATCTTGAAGGACATCTCAATTCTCTAATTGCACGCATAGACAGTAAAAGAAATGGACTCAACGACCCCATAGACTTCAAAGGAGAAAAATCAATTAGAAGCACTCACTTCCTGATGGCTGAGCGACTGCGCAGGCTCAAACTGAGCTTGATGACATAGATGTGACGTGAGCAACCTGACTGACAGTTGTACGTCTTCTAGTAGCTGTGCCAAGAGGAATCTGAATCATTCCGTTCCGAATCTTGCAGAGACGGAGAGCGTGAGTATTAGCTGTCCATGAGCTAGCAGCAGGAGCAACGTTAAGACTCTCTATGGGCTTCTCCCTTGACTTTATGCCTCCACGTCCCCTAGATTGCCCGCAAGCTTCTCCACCTGTCTATACGGTAATTTCTCTACTGTGCGACAGAGAGTCACGTGGTAATGACGCAATCGTTAGCCTATTTTTTACAAAAACTGTTTCTCCGCCCCATAACTAAGATACAAGGTAATGGAGCCTTTTATACATTGTTGTGTTTCTTTAGAAATAAACAATGGACAAATGGAGTCTTTAAACGCCTCAGATGTAAAGTTATTCGCTGTCAAAGTGACGCCAAAATGAATGGGAGTCAATACGCTGATTTCACCAAGGGGGTAATCCATCCGCCGGAAACTGAAGCCTGCTGGGCGCCGCCATTGTAGCAGACCATCACCTACTGTTAGCATTCATTTTGGCGTCACTTTTACAGTGAATAACTTTACATCTGAGGCGTTTAAAGACTCCATTTGTCCATAATTTATTTCTAAAGAAACACGACAATGTATAAAAGCCTCCATTACCTTGTATCTTATGTTATGACCCCGTAGAAGCAGTTTTTGTAAAAATAGGCTAACGATGGCGTCATAACCACTCGACTCTCTGTCACACAGTAAAGAAATTACGTATAGACAGGCAGAGAAGCTCGCGGGCAATCGGGGGGACGTGGAGGCATAAAGTCCGATAAAGTAAAGGAAGAAGCCCATAGAGAGTCATAAAGTTGATCATGCTGCGAGCTCATGGGCAGCTAATACTCACGCTCTCCGTCTCTGCGAGATTCGGATAGGAATTATTCAGATTTCACTTGGCACAGCTACTAGAAGACATACAGGTTGCTCACGTGACATTACGTTGTCAAGCTCAGTTTGAGCCTGCGCAGTACGCCTGGCGATCAGCTTTAAACGGGCTTCAATTTTCTCCGTTGAAATCAATGGGGTCGCTGTGTCCATTTCTTTTACTGTCTATGGATTTCACGCAGCCGCCATTTTGAAATCAAAAGTGAGGCTTCAGTGGTTAGAACCCCGGAAGTAAAGATAAACAACAATGCCTTGGACCACCAACTTGAAGCAGTCGCGATTTACACTATTGGATGTTAATATCCAATATAGGATAGGTATACAGTTAGTTCCTGCTTCTTTTTTTACTTTCTGAATTATATATAAAACAATAATTTTATTTATAAATTTCACTGTATATAGTCTAAAGCAGTGTTTCCCAACCCTGTTCCTGGAGGCACACCAACAGTACACATTTTCCAACTGTTCCTAATCAATCACACCTGAATCAACTCATCAGCTCATTAGTAGAGACTCCAAGACCAGAAATATATGGGTCAGATAAGGGAGACATTCAAAATGTGCCCTGTTGGTGTGCCTCCAGGAGCAGGGTTGGGAAACACTGGTCTAAAGTATAAAAGAAATGTATATACAGTTTTAGAATAACTAATTTCATTAAACAAAACAATACGCCATCGCATTCGCGACTCTCCTGTGATTAAAGGCGGCACTTCCGGTTTTCTTCCCACCGGAGCCTCGCTTTCGATTTCAAAATAACGGCTGCGTGAAATCAGCGTATGGAATGCTAACAGCAGGTGATGGGTTGTTAGCCAATGGCGGCCCCCGGAGAGACTTCAGTTTCCATAGGGTGGATTACCCCCTTGCGTTAAACCAGACAGTATAAGAAGTGGCCAGAGCCATCTCATTGGAACTCAGTTGAGACAGTTGAAGCCCATTTTTAGCGATTTTTGAGCACTTCCGTTCCTGACGCGCAGACTCAAACCGACTCAAACTAAGCTTGATGACGTGAGCAACCTGTCTGACAGACGTAAATCTTCTAGTAGCTGTGCGTGAAAATTGCCAACGTTAATCTTGCAGAGACGGGGAACTTGAGCAAAGAGTTCTCATACCGAATTATTTCCAATTCCCCAAAAACGTTGTTGAAATATTTTGTCCCGTTGCTTTTATGGACTCATTATCTATGGGCTTCTCCCTTGACGGGACGTCCCCCCGATTGCCTGCGAGCTTCTCCTCCTGTGTGTACGGTAATTTCTGTACAGCGCAACAGAGAGTCGAGTGGTTATGACGCAATCGTTAGCCTATTTTTACAAAAAAACTGTTTCTACGGGGCCATAATGTAACAAAGAAGGTAATGGAGCCCTTTATACATTGTCGTGTTTCTTTAGAAATAAATAATGGACAAAATGGAGTCTTTAAACGCCTCAGATGTAAAGTTATTCGCTGTCAAAGTGACGCCAAAATGAATGGGAGTCAATGGAAATGCTAATGCAAGTGAAGTTCTGCTACAAGATGGCGGCACCCGGCCGGCTTCAACTTCCGGTCGATGGATTACTCCCGTGCGTTAAACTAGCAAAAGTGGAATCAGACTCCCAGCCCGTTCATGGTATTACACACTCCTGTACAGTTGGTGGCGGAATACTACAAAATAGTCATCTGCGAAGAAGAAGAAGAAGAAGAAGAAGAAGAAGAAGAAGAAGAAGAAGAAGAAGAAACAGACGCCCAGCCGTGCACTTTTGCGGTGAGGGGTGGTTCAGGATTTTGGACATCGGACCTCATTTCCAACAGACATTTACATCGATAGTCTGGCGCTATAATTTATTTGCTTTTTGTGTACTGTGGAGAGGGTAAAACTGTTTTTAATGGCAGGTTAGCAGTTGCCGTTGACTCGCACTAGCACCAGCGAACTATGCAACTGGAAGGACTGGATGAATTTTTTTGAAAACTGTCTCCACTGACAAATAACTCCCAGGCTAACTTGGAAATGAGTTAAATTGGGCTTGTAAATAAAGACTTAATGTCGCATTACAATTCTGAGACAGTAATATTGTAATGCAAATAATTACTTTTAAATAACAGAAAGTTGAATATATATATTTTTTCTATAGATATTTGGTTTTTACTTGTGTGTCATTTGGTGTTTTTACCATGGATTTTAAGGTATGGTTGCTAGGTGATTTTGTTTTGGAGCTACATTTTTTTTTTAAATTGACTCTGTTGACTCAAACTTTAAACAGGTGTAGCTCAGGTATTTTTTTTGTCCGATTCCAACAAATCATACATAATTTTGAAGGTTTTATATAAAATAACCATAACTAATGTTAGAATTTTTTTTGTCAGCCCTGGTCACATTTAGTCTAGAACTACAATAAACATTAGCGGGTCTTAGAACAGTGAAAACCTGGGGTTAAGAGCAGTGTGAAAAGCCATTCTGTGTCTGATCTGATGTGGTGGTGCTGCTATTATAGATCATTACACAAAAACAGAACAGAAGCACACATATCTGAACTCGTATGCAAACAGACATCTAGACCTATGCTGAAATAATTCACACACACAAACAATACACACAAATAAATAATCTTACCGATTTCTCTGTTTTTCTTTTGTAGAATGTCGGATCAGCATATGTTATTTCGTCACCACTCTGAACTGTTTGAATAATGACAGACGTGTAAAAACAACAAAACTCAGAATAAAAAGATGTTTCAGAATTATTTTTGCGTTTTCTCTGCAACACTGTTTTCCACTATTTTAATATTATAATCAGGGCTGATGAATGCTTGGTTCTGATTGGTTAATGAATGTGTACTAAAATGTGGCTAAAATGTGTAAAATTTTAGTAAACACAAAGCTAAAGTAATTCCAGCAGGTCTTGGTCGCATTACAGTTTCATATCACTTCACCAAATTATTTCAGTTATTATATCAAAAGGTCCTTAGATCTACAGCAAATTAACCAAAGCCCAAATTAATAGCAAAACCCTAACAATATAATTTAAAATGACAAACTTTCCATGTTTTTCTATACAAAATTATATTTTATTATAGTTATAATATATAATATAACATTTTTATTTTATTATAGTAAAGGGAAGTATGCTCTGTTTGTCCCACTCTCTCTCCCATACAATGCACAAAAATACATTAGACACACACAGAGAAACATTCACACGCACAGAAACTTGTTGTCAGAGCTACACACAAGTGCTTTAAGGACAAACACCTGACTAATGTCATGAAAATAAACATTGACAAAGTTTCAAACATTGAAACAAAATAACTTTTGACAAAGGATGATAGAATTATTAGAAAAATAATGCACACCCAAGGTTCGCTTTGCATCGTGACCACAGTTGTTCATTATTTTCTGCTCATTCAATGCCCCAGAGTCAATTATTCCTTACTTAAAAACATGTATTTACAGATATCTCAGCAGTACACTGTAAAAATAATTCTGTTAAATTTACTGTAAAACAGAAATGTGGTTTATGTGGTTGCCAGAAATTTACCGTAAAAAATACAGTAGCAACATTTTAGGTTTTAGTAAGGACCTAACTTAAATTTACAGTAAAAAACATATTCATTATCTGATAAAATGTCAATTTACCGACCTATTGAAGTACTTATATCTGTTTTATACCTTTGCATTACACTGACAACCACTAACCCAATCACAGTGGTGATGAGAGCAACATGATAAATCAAAGCTCATCACAAGCAACTTTCCATATGCTGAGAAAGTTAATAGTAGAAGCTGCAGTGTCACACAAAAACACAAACACACAAATGCAATAAACATTCATTTAACAACATTAAATTTAATATAAAACCCTAATGTACATAACATAACAAAATGTGAAGTGTCTCACAGGGAATTGTGGGAACACAACTTGTTCTTTTTCACCTCCAAAAACTGTAAATTTAACTATTTAACTGTAAAATTACATTAAATGTATGGTTAGATCTATCAAGTTATTCACTGTATAAAGTACTAAAACTTTATGTTAGCCTATTAACAGTTTTTCACCGTATCATTTTTACAGTCTTTTACTGTTAATATCACGATAATCTTTTACAGTGTAGGTAATACTTGCCATCTTTGTCTGTTTTCCTGCAGAAGATCACGACTGCAGCTACAATCAACAGAGATCCAGCAGCAGAAGCAGAGATCAACACTATGTGCAACGAGGATAGGCTCTGATCTATAATGGAGAAAATAATTCATGTTAATCTGTCCACCTGACATCGAACACAAATATCAGCACCATACAGGGGCGTATGAGCAATTTTGAACCTAGGGGGGACAGTAGGGGGTTCGGGGGAAATCTCCGGATTTTTTGTATATATTATTTTATATATAAAGCATTTAAATGCTAATTTCTAATGACTTATGGAAACAGACTGTATTACTTGGTTGTAAGCAGGGTTTAAATTGTGATTTATTATGTGGGAGCGCTCTCCCTAGGGGGGTCCGCCGGTATGTGTGTGCATTAGCCTACTACTTTAGCATTTGCATTACTGTTAATCAGTCATGTACTGTGTTGTAGAAATTTTAATAGTAATTGATCCCAAACAGATATCATAAGAGAGAGAACCTATTCAATGTATAAAATATATGTGTGTACGTGCTTGTGCGTGACGTTTCAGGAACATATGGGACAGGACCTCTGACCTTAGGGACGGTCAGTTTGGGCCAGTTTATTTCAGTTCTAGTTTGTGTCTTTAAGTAGAAACTGAACAGCAGTAAGGACCTTATCTGGGTGGGTGAAAGGTACAGCGGGTGAGGAGGAACCTTGAAAAGAGTATAAAGGCTGTCTCATATCTTCCTGTGGTGTGTCACTCTCTTGCACAGCGTAACTTCTGTGTACTAGACTGAACCTATTCTTGCAAGAATAAATACTTCTCTTTTTATTAATTTGACTCTGAGTGTCTCTTACACAGAGATGTTTAACAGAATTTTTGCCACAACAATTTGGTGTCAGAACAGTGGGATTCCTTGGAAGTGCCTTCTGGACCTGAGAGCGGACGGTGACTGATCATCCTGGACTGAGCAGTTCCAGCTCTACCTCGTAAGCTTTAGAGAGAGGGGCCGACCGCTATCAGGGCCAGCAGAAACTCCACTGGAATTGAATGAAAGCGAACCCGTGGCAACCCAAAACATCTCTGGTAAGAGACGGCTAAAATATTTTCTTTTGGGCTAAAATATTTTCCTTTTGGTATAAGAGTGAATAAACAATAGTGACTGGGACTGTTTTTCTGTGGTGCGAGAACAGGGAGCGTCCGCGGGGACGCGGAGTCTCGCTATTATCCAGGAGGGAAATTGGACCTAGGGAGATTATGAAATAATCGGGGTCAAGATATTTCATGGGATAAATTGGTTCAATAAATCTAGGAGTGCGCAGGGGGCTCTCGAACGGAGGTCTAATACCTGGACAGGTTGGAGGGGGCTTCAGAACGGAAACCTGATACCTGAACACCTAAATAGGCTGAAGACCTAAATAGGTTGGAGAGGGTTTCCGAACGGAAAATCTAATACCTGAATAGGTTGGGGAGGATTTCCGGGAGAGAGTTGTGCATGGGAATTAGGTGAACCAATCTGTTGGAGACGTCCGACAGATTATTAAACACGCGTCGAATTGGTAAATCCACAGAGAAACAGAAACAGCCAGTACGGGGAAATCTCAAAACAAGCTTGCCAAATTTGATACACCGGTTTTCTGTCAAATGCTGAAAGAATTACGGGGAGAAAATGCATGCATATTAAAAAGTTTAATCAAATATCATGATTTTCCAAGGTGAGGGAACATTGAGCGCTACGAGATTAAAAGTAGTGCGGGAATCAGTTGAACAGGGCAGTGAGAAACAAAAGGTTGTTATGGCTGCGTTCAACATGTGTGAATAGGCAGATAAAAGTTGAACTGCCAGGAGAAATAAAGTTTTTACTTCTTCATCCAGTAAATGGATGCATGACATTAGATGTCTGAGAACTTAAATTTACAAGATAAGGATTGAAGTAGCAAGCAGCAATAAGGCTGTCAGTGTGAAATAGAGGGAACTGTAAGTGAGAGACTTGATGGAAGAGGGAAGTTGAAAACAAAAAGGTTGGTGTGTGAGAAATGTGTGTGGGGATTGTAAGCAAACAATCATGTACTGGTTAGATAATGAAGGAACTGGCATGTAGAGAAAAGATAGAATTAGCATGTAGAACAGAGGATGCAGAAGGAACTGGCATGTAGGGAAAGATGGAAGAAATATAGTAGAAAACTATATGTGATGAACATAAAATGTCTGACAGAATTTATGGAAGTCAAATTAACTGTTTAAATGGTATGAAAAATGAGTTTCAGAATAAAAATAAGGCATTGAGTATGATTAACGGGGATTAATGTGATATAAAGATAAGGAATGTTTCATTAAGAAGAATGGAGAACAATTCTATATTTTAATGGTAAAACAATGATTGAAATTATGTTTAGTTTTAGTTTGACAACCATTGTGTATTGAACCTAAAGGGTCCAGCTATGCTGGGGGTACAGCAACAGGGTTTGCTTATTCAGCCCGGTTTCCGGATGTTAGATATGTACTTGTTCTGTAATTAGGGTTGTTGATGATAATACCAAATTAGTAAAATGTAAAGACAACTTTGACCAAAGATTCTGGAAATCAATAATGTATAATGTCAAATATTTTGTTGATATTAAGTTATTGAAGCAAAAGATATTGTCTGTTTCATAAAGAAAATTCTGGGTCAGGGATCATTTCCCTGGACAAGTATGACTAAAGTTAAACGAAAACTTTGTGAAGACAACTTAGAATATTTTGAGCATTTCGATGCAGCTTATGAAAATGAATGTTCTGCCAATAATAATGATAATGATTATGATTTGGCTATTGGGATTGAATCCGCCACTAGTGGACTGTAAAAGAATACAGAGAACTGCTTATCAGCTCTGTTTGCATTCCTGCTGGGGACTCACTGCTTCAAGAGTGTGCAGTACGTTGGAACCGACAGAGAGTGGTTTAATTGTGGTCAGCAGGACCATTTAACATGTAACTGTTAATGCCCACCGAGAAGGTGTTTGAAAATGTGATAGTGACACATTTCTGGTAATAATGTGGGTTTGAAAGTAGATCAGTGTTAATATGATGATATTAACATTTTCGTCTGAGAAAGAACAAGAGATAAAAACAAGGTCAAAAGATTGAAGTCTTAAAGTGAATCCTTTTGAAGAAAAGATCTATAATAGTAATTTTTATAAGTGAACTAATGAATAAAGGTTGAGGTAAAATTACAGATAATGACTGCTAATATGAGTTGTAAAATAGTAAAAGTACTAAAAGGATGATTTAAAATGATAACTGCAAAAGATGTATGTGTATCAAAATGTATCATAAGCAGAGTGTGATAGCCTCGTAAAAGTTAGTGTGAATCCCGATTGGAGATTGATAAACTCCTAGGGAAAAGTCAGATATTAAGCTATGGTAATTGAGAAATTGACAACTAAAATTGAAATGAAATGGGAAATGTTATTGAGAACTAGAATAATTATTTTTATTTAAGATCAAATAAGCAGAAGCAGTAGTACTGGATTAACAGTTGCTAAATATAAAAATGTGTAGAAATGCATCTGATTAAACAAACAGTGTGTTTTGTTAGTGTTTTTAACGTGAAGGAAGAGTGTGCTGGTTAAAGGGTTGATAATGTTGACCATGAAAGAACTAGAAGCTGAATGTTTTGCTTTTTAAAAGATAAGCTTGTGATTTGGCTGAAACAGTTTGATTATCTGAATCTGGTGTGTGTGTGGCTGAAAGTGCCAGTGCGACAGACTTAATCTGAGTGGAAATTTGTAATGTATGGGCAAAAGACAACTATAAAATTATGTTTATTTGAAAACGTAAGTTTTGACAAATGTATTAATCTGAGCTAGAGTTAAAAGATGGTAGATAAAGTCTGATGTTAAAAGTTTTATGAAAATGCAGTGCACCAGTCCTGAATGCCTCAGAGTCTCTCTCTCATTCAATGTCAGCTAAAAGCTGTTATTTGAGCCTGTGTCATAAGTGACAATGAGCTATTTATAGTAAAGCACAGTGTTTCAGTTGAAAATCATAGACACAGAGATGTTAAAAGAAATCATTGCCATTCAGAGGGCAATTTGTATTTGTAAATGTTTTAAAAGTGAAACTGAATGACTTTAAAGAAGTCTTTTAAATAATAATGTAGAACTTAAACGATAGAAGTGACGTTTTTGATGAAGTTTATGTTAGGACCAGTAACTGCTTTGTCTCATTTTAGTCTCCACCATTCAGGGCAGATGGCTCCGGCTACAGATGTAGATGTACACTGAATAGACGGTTGTGATAACTAAATTCACTGAGTATAATCTAAGCAGTGCTAGGTTGCTGCTTTTAAGATGTTAATTGTATTTTAGTGATGAAATACTGCTGTTATTAACCTGTCTCCCTGTGTTAACACTATTAGGCAGTCCAAATGGCCCTGATGACTCTTGAATGTGCCTTCCCAAAGCTCCAGAAAACAACTGAAAACTGATTTGGTAATGGGAAGAGCGGTTACCAGTGTGCACGAAGGTGATTTCTCAATGACGGGTAAAATCTTCTTTGGCCAGACAGAAGGCAACCTAAGGCAGGGGGTCACCGCAGACACTGGGCATCTCCTGATGGGGGGTGTTTATGTGAGATGGGTATGAGAGTCGAGCAGATTTTGTGAGGCCAGCAGATTCATTACACCATGAAGGGGAGATGCGCTGTGAGAAGTTACAGCAGTCTGACCCAGACATGCGAGTTCCTCTATACCACTCACCAGAAACCGCGTTCATTGTATGGCTTGTTTTTCATTGTGACAAGTGTCTGTAACTGTGCCAGGGGACAACACCCTGATGAGAAGAAAATTAAAGATAAAGAGCTAATGGGAGTGGGCTTTCAAGGGCCAGCTGAGATCATGAGGTGATTGCCATTATTTGTTGTGGAGACAGTAGCAAAACTTTTTGTGATGTTGCCTTATAGGCAAGAAAATGTATAGAAGTGTCTATAACATAGTTTTAACCCCTGAAGGTCGTTAGGCATGGTGGCGGCTAAAGATGAAGACAGCTTTGTAGATTTGAGAAAAGTCTGGATAACAAAGGTGAATGGTAAAAGGTTAATGTAATGAATTTAATATTACATTCTGTCTAAATTACAGTCTTAGGAGGCTGTTGAAAATATTATTTGTTTATAGTGAGAGAGACTGCTTGAGTGGAGGAAGGGATGGTAACTGTGTCTGTCTTTCTGTTATTGGCCTGCTAGAGCAAGCTGAAGCAAAATAGTGATAATGAACCAAAACAACCCAGCTGACTTTTCTAAAATCAAATGAATAATGAACAGACATGTTTTGAAACTGGTTAAGAGACCATGTAAAATTAGGTAAAAGCTACAGGAAAATGTGAAGTTTAAAATCTTACTTAAAATTTAAATCTTTTTAGAGATGATATAATTGAAAGCGAACTTTGAAAATGAGCAGTTAACATGTGTGTGACTTGTATGAGTGCGTGTGATGGTGACTGCACTCTATGTCTTGTATGTGTTAGTTTGGGGTACTAATACTCCGTCTGAATAGTGTGTAAATTGTGTCATTAGCTACTAGAATGTGTTAAGGCAAATGACAAATTTTAAAGAAGCTGTTAATTCTGAGTCAATCTGATGAAAAGATGATGTAGAACATGGGACAAGCTTTAAATGGATTAGTTATCCAGCTCTGTCTGCTACTGGTAATTATGAATCAATCTATGGATTAAAAGCATTTATGTAAATTGGATTTGTGAAGTTGTAGATCGCCGTCCATCATGGGTTGAGATAAACTAAAATGTTATAGATTTGACGGCAACAACAAAGTGACATATTGGCTAAGTCAATATCAAATTATCCAGAGAGTCCTTAACATTTATGATTATTGTGAACAAAGGGGGAAAATGTTGTTTGACTGACATTGACCAAGTCTGTACAGCACGACCTGACCTGACAGAGACAATTGATGAATTTGAAAATGTTTGTAGATGACTGGCTTAAGAGACCAAACAACAGGCTTGAAAAGCAGGATACACTGTAAGACTGAGGGCCGTTGCCCTTCAAATACTCTGATAAGAAGATGTGATTGTGGCTTTAAGGAATATTTTTGTTTCAAGAGGCAGAGAAAGATGTCTGAAGGAAATTTGGCTGAAGGACAACGTTTGGGTTAGTGATGATGGCAAACTTTATCCAAACACCATTATATTAGATTGATGCAAGAGTTGAATCATTGCATCAAAAGGGGGAATGGTAACAATTGACAAATATGGCCAAAATATGGTTTACTAAGGGACAATATATGTTGGGAGGACACTGAGCTTGACTGGGTAAAAGCCTGGCAAGAAGCCATTCTTCTCCCTAACAAAATTGCTGTCTGTAAGTGTATTTGCAGGACTGTTTCAACAAGAAACGCCAGGGCAGATGTGGCAGCGAAGGCCGCGGCAGCACAGCAGACAAAAGAAACTACGTGTACCTTACTATCTGAAAATAACCTCGACATTTGTTTTTTTTTTCTTTACAGAGCATGCAGACTTTGATACACGGCAGAATGTGCCCAATAAAATAATGGCTATGGATGAATTTGACTAACTATCCTGGCCTGGGTTATTAATGTGGAAGAAAGAAACAGGGCCACACCTGCGCAGCGCTTAACTTAAAATTTTCCTTTTGCAGGATGTCAGGATGGATTGCAGCCAAATGTATAAATGTTGTGTTGTTGACATGAGCAAAGTGGGTTGAATGTTTTTCATTGGAAAAGAACTCTGAGTGCTATTAAGTGAGCAAGAAATTATTTAGTGATAAGATGATTTGTAAAATGAGAAGAAACAGAGTTGAATTGGACAAGTGTTGAGAATAAACTTGGAAATTCTTTATGCATATCATCAGCAAGGTGAACAAATGGTGAAAATTCCACAGGTCACACTAAAAGGGACGACCGGCCAGACAAGCGGTCACTAACAAAACCTTAAGGTCTCCATTCACTGGTCAAAGCAGGAAATAGTTCACTCCAGTGGGAATGCATCGTGATCTAAGAAGAAAATCTGGTAATGATCAGAAAATGGTTGGAGAGTGGGACACCTGGGTCCTGGGACCTTAGACTACACGACAGGCCTCAACCATCATATAGAGCACAAAGTGAGGGGTCAAAGGCTCGTGCTAGTAACAGCCTCCCTCACCGACGAGGGAGAGACCATTGCAACAACTCGCAAAGAGTCACCCTGGTGAAGACGGGATGTCCATGGGGCAAACGAGATGACCAACACACCTGGAGGAAGATGCACCAACTAATGGTTTGAGTTTAGCAAAATAATCGGTTTTTGTGATGATTTTGATGATTTTATTTGATTGAATCAAAATAGGGCTTAGATCAAATTATTTGATTTGTTAAGGATTCATTAGAAAATATTTCAGGTAAATTATAGGGATTATTATTGAAGAAACTTGATGATTAGGCTTTCCATTAAGGGTAAGAAAGGCCGATCATGGGAAAATCTGTATGGTAATAAGCTAAAAGATGGTCTGTAATGGAAATATTAGAGTTAATTTTGAACAACTACATTGGTTAAAGGATGGATAAAAAAAATATAAAACCTTTTTTTTTTGTTGGATAGATTTTATTAAATATGGTGTTAAATAGAGCTTACTAAGTAAGTTACTAAGTATTCGTTTAAACTGAAACGAATTAAAAGTTAGGAAATTATGGTTAGGAAAATGGAGGGGATATGTGGAAATGGGCGTGGATTGATGGTAAATGGATAAGATTGGTTAATCTTTGGGGGGTACTGGTTGCAAAACTGTACTACCAATTTCAGCGATAGGATTATCAATATTGTTATGTTTACCATGCATTATAATGTGTGTTTCCAGCTCAGTACAGAGACTGGTTAAAGCTGGGATGTATGTTCAATAGGATGAACAAAATATGATGATACAAGTAGTGGGAGCTACTGTAAAGTGTTAAATTGTATGCTTTCCTTTTCTATTCTTTTTTTTCTTACTATGAAGGTTTTTTGATATGAAACGAAGGTAAAAAACTGTAGTTATCCGCTATGAGATGACGTACAAGGAGAGGGGTCGAAATGATGGATTTTATTCTACTTTTATTTCTTTGTATTTCTTAGCCTGTTGAAATGCCATGCGGGTTTCAAGATGTGTGATGATAACCAGGGTGTTAAATTGATGTGTGTTTCCTACTTAAACTATACACTATTCCTTGTTTATACTGAGGTGACTGAGGGTCCGACCTAGGTCGGGAGTGCAATAACAGTGATTATTCATTCAGCCCGGCTTCAGATAAAATCTTTGCTTGCTTGCTAATACTTAAGGGACTATCCCCACAAAAATAGCCTAAGCTTTTTATTTTAAAATATTATTTCACAAATGTTTAAGAGAGTGATCAGTTATGCGAAAACCAGAGATGAAGAGTAGTGTGATGATATGACTTAAAATTTGTCTTTTTGTTTATTATTATGATTAGGTAATCTGAATGATAAAAAGGGGGGAATTGTTGTAGAAATTTTAATAGTCATTGATCCCAAACAGATATCATAAGAGAGAGAACCTATTCAATGTTTAAAATATATGTGTGTACGTGCTTGTGCGTGACGTTTCAGGAACATATGGGACAGGACCTCTGACCTTAGGGACGGTCAGTTTGGGCCAGTTTATTTCAGTACTAGTTTGTGTCTTTAAGTAGAAACTGAACAGCAGTAAGGACCTTATCTGGGTGGGTGAAAGGTACAGCGGGTGAGGAGGAACCTTGAAAAGAGTATAAAGGCTGTCTCATATCTTCCTGTGGTGTATCACTCTCTTGCACAGCGTAACTTCTGTGTACTAGACTGAACCTATTCTTGCAAGAATAAATACTTCTCTTTTTATTAATTTGACTCTGAGTGTCTCTTACGCAGTGATGATGTTTAACAGAATTTTTGCCACAACAACTGATTACTAACTCAAATTAAAAACTCAAATAAATGGTTGATTTAATTTCCATTAACCACCTAGCTTACCCCCCAAGGATAGATTGAAAAATAAAATCAATCTATCCTTGTGGAAAGGTTGCTTGGTAGCTAACAGTAGGTCTAGCAAGTCTTATATTTCTGTAATTCACACAGATCAAACACAATTATGCTGACTGAATAGCTAGCATAGCTAGTTTATTTTTGAGTAGCCAGCTAGCAGTTCTCTTGGCAGTTTGCTGATAATCCGGTGTCTGAACCCATACAGAAATGTAATATATTCACATATATGTGGTACATTGTTAAATATATTGAAATAAATTTTGAAAATATATTTTTTAAAATGCTTATAAATAAAGCTTAAATTGTTCTTCATTTAAATATGTGTACATATATGTGAAAATATATTTGTGCCTTATCATGTGAAGTTTTTAATTAGTGTGTTTTTCAAATATGTTGCTTACTTTTGTTTCTACACCATGTTTAGGCTATTGTAATTCCATTTACATTAAGCCTACTATCCACTTAAAAAAATAAGTTTCCGGACATTTTATCTTTTTTTCTTATAATTCACTCCATCAGTATTTTTTAATGTTTTAATTCTAGATGTATATTCATGTAAATTCTGCATATGGTAACTTAACGATGCGTTTTAATGGGCGCGTGCTGAACGTTCGAGTCGCATTTGATTTTACTGGAGCGGAGGGAGTTACCACATCGGAAACGCCAAACGGAGCGGGGACTCAACTGACGACAAGCTGCAAAACTGTCTCACTGTGGTTTTCACGTCTTTCAGGTAAGTTTATTCCCTAAAGTTACACAAATAATACACACACTGTTCCTGACACTTTCTTACATGTAATTGATACGCTTCTGGTGAATATTCAGTTTACAGAAATGGTTTAGTGTCTTCGAAAAGACCGTTAGCATCTTAGCCGTCAGGCTAACTAAGAGGTTGGCTATAGACGTCACTTGAGCTCATTTTTAATAGAAGTTTGTGCTTTGAATCACATCTTATGTGTAAATGAGAATTTTTTATATATAGTTTTGTAAAGGTTGTGCTGGTAATTTGCCAATGGATGAATGTTAAGCTAATTAATCATCTATATGCAGAGCCGGATTAAAGGCAAACTAGGCACGTGCCTAGGGCCCGATTGGCGGGATGGGGCCCAGACAGAGGGACAAAAATAAAAAAAATGTACAAATGTCCAATTTATTTACAATTTATTTCAATATTTATTAATTAACTAAAAATAGTGACGATGTTTATCTTAACCATAGACTGTTACATTACGTCACATTAACGCCAGCCCATCAGGTGCTGCGTAGCAAATGCCTAAATAGGCACGCAAAGAAGCACAGCTCGACTTTGGAAAGATATTAGTTGGTTTATCTCAAGCAATATCTTACAAAATTTCTCTGTGAATCACAAGACTGTTATTTTTGGATTCTTTGAAGCGGATTCAAATGCCTGCTTTATAATAAACTTAATTGTTTTCCTATGTAGATTTTATATTCACAAATGTAAGTTTTCAAATTGTAAACCAATTTTTTTGGTATTCTTACAAGAGATAAAAAAATATTTGATTATAATTTCTTCCTCCATTAACCCAAAAGCACTCAGAACATGTATGATTTGCAAGATTTACAAACTTTTTACTATACTAAATGTTTAGATATCTTTTAAGTAATGCCCTTTGTCTTTCTTTTTGTCTTGTTTTTATTTTAAATTTCCAGTGTTTTCTTTCACTATTTGTATATTTTTTGTCATTGTTGTGTTTTGATTGTTATTTCACATTGTTTAAAAAAAAAAAAAAGCACAGCTCGTAATGCAGGTGTGTGCGTTGTCGTCATCTATTTTGGAGTGATTGCAATGTATTCTAAATATAAACTTGTACTGCTGTAGATCAGCGTCATTTCTGGAAAAATCATTCACCGCTTTATTACGAGTTTAAAAGAGCGCGAGCGTCATTAACGTGCCCAGACGCGACGTTTGAATTTGCGCGTACAATGAATAAAATCGCGTCGGGAGCTGACTAAAAACGCTACAAAAGTAAAAGTCAAGACGTTTCTATTCAAAGTTAAAAAGCCAACACACTACAATATGCATTGTAGCGTTGGAGCGGGAAAACGGACTGACACTATTTCAAACACGTTTTGATCTTTCATGTTAAGCACATAACGTTAATGATAAAAAAAAACTGTTCTTTGATTTCAGGAGCATCAGAAAATTTACAAGGAGAAACAGGTGAGCTGAGCAAGCTCTTTAAAAAGCTAACTTAATATGCATTTTCACAGTATGTTTCACCGCACCATGAAGGTTTTACATCCAAATATAAGTGAAATTGTATTAGCAATACTAAATAAGTAAACCTAAAAATGTAAATTCTGTTTTGTTGTATATTCTGTATATTGTTCTTCCTCTTTTCTGCATTTCACCTCTGCTCTAGTTTGTTTATTTCTAATAAATGTGACATTTCATACTAAATATTCTGTGACAGACTTTTCATGTTCCTAGATTCTTATTGCATGCTGATGGCCGTGCAGCAGAGTTTAGCAGACCTGACGAAGAACATCTCCAAGGCGCTAAGAACCATATGACAAGTAAGTAGAACCTCACAACCGTTCAAAAGTTTTGTGTCGGTAAGATTTGAAATATTTTTGAAAGATGTCTCTTATGCCCACCACAGCTGCATTTATTTAAAAATACCGCAAAACAGTACAATTAATGATATTTTTTTTGTATATTCTATTTTAATATATTTTAAAAAGTAATTCATTCTTGTGATCAAAGCTGAATTTTCAGCATCATTACTCCAGTCTTCAGTGTCACATGATCCTTGATCCATGATGCTGAAAGTTCAGCAGCTTTACCAAAACTGAAATAAATTACATTTTACAATATATTCACATAGAAAAAAAGTTATTTTAAAGTGTAATATTTCACAATATTAATGTTTTTACTTTATTTTTGATCAAATAAATGCAGTCTTCTTTTTATTTATTTTTTTTTTACCAAAAATGTGTTTTAGGCGGACAGATCAATACAGTACACAAAACATGTAGGATGTTGGAAAATAACAATGTATTTTCTGTTAACCAAATGCTTTTTAATATTCGCTATTACTTAAATGCAAGTGAACAAGCGCCCTGTTATTTTTTGCTTAGTGACTTGTGTGCTCAAGTAAGCCAGAAATGCGTAGATTCAGCGCAATACGCTGTATTTATATCATGTGGACTCACGAGTTGCGTATTTGCGCTAAATCCACGCGGATTTGGCTTACACGAACTTCCCCAGCAAAGTGAGTAAACATAGAATCATGCCAAATTGGCTCGTGATTTGACAGCGTTACTTGCCAAAGTTCATTTTTACCCGCATTTGGCGGGTTGGAGGGTGTTAATTTCAATTCCTGAATGTTGCACTCTTGTTTGTCATTGTGCACGAAACTTCACGCCAATAAATCATCAGAAATATTGCTGACTTGTGCGCATCTCAAGCGCCCTCTTTACGTTCATCCTAATGCCTGTTAGTTGGATTTGCCTATATTTGGTGTTGAAAATGGAAACGTCTTTAGACATGGAAAATCGATTTTACAATCGATTCAATGATCACTTATGTCTCAAAAATCGAACAGGATTTTTTCACAAAAGTGACTGCCTTAATTCAAACGTAGCCTGGTTACACTTTAGATCTGTGATATTAGCCTGATTTTATTTCAGATTTCAGCTTCCAAAGATTATAAAAGGAACATATTGAAAAAAAAAACATTGAGGTAAAACCATTAAAAACTATAGCCACATTCTGTCTTGCGCAATTTTCTTCCCTTTGCAGCAGTACGCTGTCATTTCTCCCTAAAACTCAAATTTAACGACATAATTAGCATGATCGGTGATTGTTGTAAAATGCAGTCTCTACTGTTGCTAAATTGCGGGACGCGTTTAATAATGAAAAGAGATTTTAAAAGCACAAAAATCTGCGCAAGAGATGCTGTTCCCAAGGCGGCGCGCGCTACGAAACAGACCGGAATGACTCGATCAAGACGAGCAAATTATACTTTGGGTTTCGTGTGCGCGTCTAAACGAGCAAATGTACACAGAAATGTCAAAATGACCGGCTTGGAGATTCACTTACACACAGTTTATGTCTTAAATGGACGTAGGCTAGTTATGAAAATAGTTAGGAGAAAAAATAGTGCATCAGTAGCCTTTTAGATCTGCACCTGGTCTTAAAGGGATACTCCAACGTTTTTTTCATATTAAACTGTGTTATTCCCTTAACTAAGACGAGTTGATACATACCTTTCCCTATTTAAATACAGTTACACGAGTAGTGTAACTCGACCAAGAATGGTGACACAAAATAAAATGTTGAACTTTTCTAAGCGTGTAAAGTGGATAACTAACTAATGTATGGCGGAATACCACAGCAAGTGCTTGGGAGCACTTCGACTCGGCGCAGTAATATCATCACTCCGGAGAGGGAGAGGATTTTTCACGAGTGATGATATTACTGCGCCGAGTATCGGTAAGAGTAGTAATACCGTTAAAACCTTAACGATACCCATCCCTATGGTGGTAAATTATTATGTTATGATGGCTTATGTTCTTCTCACTTAAATGTAGGGCTGGGAAAAAAATCGATTTGATTTGAAAAATCGAGTTGGTAGGTCAAATCGATTCATATTTTCAAAAAATCGATTTTTTAGATTTTTTTCTCCCCCTTGTAGGGAATCTGGGTGAATCATTGACTCAGTCCCTCTGAAACAAATGAAGCACATTCTTCCTAAAACCCAAGGTCTTCCTAAAACCCCCGAGTGCCCAGGGCCTATGAAGATACGTGTGAGTGTATTGTAGTTCTAAACGAACGATAAATGCCTGTATTATGCATTTTTAATGAATAATCCAGCAAACTCACTATCCTAACAAAGTCTGTGAAACTTTGCTCTGCTAACACTGGCCGAAGTCAGTGTCCTGTTACGGGTTTACGACCCAAAAGAATGTGCATGGATTTAATTCTTACTGAGAAGGAGAAATGAAACCTTTTCAATCATATATATATATATATATATATATATATATATATATATATATATATATATATATATATATATATATATATTACCATGTGAGAAATGTATTACCATGTATCTAATGTTCCAATCTCATGATGTGTCCTTTTATGTGGTTTGTTTCATGTAAACTCTAATACTTACTATTCCAGACTGTTCACACTATACTAATCCAGAATCAGATGTGTGACATATTTGGTCTCTAAAACCTGGTACTTTGAAGATCGACGTGACTTTATACACGATATGTCGGTAACAACAACATATTAACAGTAAAAGCATCTTTCATAGTTTCTTCAACGAATTGACAACCCCATCTACCCCGCACACCTAAGGAGCTTGCGCTCTTAGACAAAGAGTAATAAAAACTTAATTCCCGCCTGTGACTTCCAACTCTCCGATTGGCCAAGCCGACAGGAAGAGGCTGGATTTCTCCAAGGTGATAAATATTGGCGCGCTCCACTCTCTCGCTCTCTCTCACCCTCTCTCGCTCTCTCTCACCCTCTCTCGCTCTCTTACCCTCTCTCCTCCTCCTAGCATCATGTAACGGATCCGCGATTTCCCCTCAGGGGATCTTTTCTTTTGTTTCTTTAAGTTTTTATTTTCCATTTTCGAATTCTCCTTTGTTCATTTCCACCGACGAGTGAAATGAACTTAGTCTGAATCATCAACCGGCAACTTCACCTAAAACGGACATTCAAAATCGCCGCGCTTGGCTCGCTCTGGCTCGCTCTGTTTTTTTTTTTTCACTAAATGTTCATATTTTATACAATTATTGTGCACTTGGGATTTGTCTAGACTAAATTTTACTGCTGAATTATCCACTAATCTAGTTTATAACAGCATTTTTGTCATAGATTATGACCATATATTTTTTGGATTTGTGGTTTTTCTTAATAATGAAGTTGTCTGTATTAAGTAGATTGTGTTTAACACCCAAAAGAGTGATTATCAGTTCAACACACAGTGTTATAGAAATTCTACTTGATTTAAAAAAAAAAAAATCGAATCAAAGCGTAAATCGAGTTTTTTATAAAAAAAATCACAGATTTTTTTAGGGAGAAAAATCGCCCAGCCCTACTTAAATGATACTGTAGCATATGTTGTCTATTCCAAAGAGAGACTGTCTGTTCTCTGTGCAATGAGGACAAATAATACATTTACTAAGGGATCTTGAAAAAATCTGATTGTAATTTTATACCACATAAACCTAAGTAAGCAAAATCATGATATTTTAATGATTAATTGTGTAGCTCTCCAGCTATGCTAATCTTTCTTCTTTTGATTTCCTGTTTTTATCTTGGTATGCCCATCCCACGGTTATTAGATATTAAGCCACTTCCAGTTTGGATTCAGCCTCACTTGTGAAGACTTCTGATGACACCAACACTAGATGGACATACAAAACCGCCAAAAAACTAACCCTATATTATATAATCATTGCCTTTAGGGTAAGGTCACAGATTTTTAACTCTCTTTGTATTGTTACAATGTTGGTAATTAAATGCATACATTAAATGTGTTGCACTAAATGTGTTAAACTTATGTTTTAGACAAATTGATTCGTTTGTGAAGGAAAGACTACATCATTTCACGGTAAGCTATTGTTTTTTTTTACATTAAAACTTTTAAAAAATGCATTAGGCTGCAATTTACCTCTGATCTCTCATTCAAGACCATCATACACTCTTCCTATAGTTGTCCTTCATATACATTTCATATACATTTACAGCTGAAACTTTACAGAAATACCCTGTATACCCTGAAATAGCTTGTCACATGAACACCTATAATGTTAATCATTTACTTATTTTTTTATTATATTATTACTTATAATTTACTTAATAATATACTACAGTCGCTGCTTCTTTTAATAACGGTTTCTTTGTGAACTTTCCATTACACTGTGCCTCGTTTACTTAACAAAATGCTCTGAACAAACATAAAATCCTCCAAAGCTATCTGGGACGCCGTTCAAATAAACCATCCACTTGTTTCTGATGCTGTTGCCAGAAACAATGGAACATAGTATTTCTGAAGCAATCTAACCAGAACCACCTCAAGTAACCACTGACAAACATTCTTTCTTGTGTTCTTTTACAGATGCTGCCATAAATCGGCATGAGAAGGCAACTGTTGTACAGTTGGGCCAGGCCATGAATAATAATTTGTCAGACCTGAGGTTCCAGAATAAGAGGGTATGCACTTGAGAGCTGTGTGTCCGACTGTACAAATAGATTTAACAAGAACTATCTTTTTACAGACCGCCAAAAGTTACAGAAAAGAGAAGCGAATAGATTGCTGCAATTCGCAGAAACGGCTGGGATCCAGGCAGCAAAACATGGAGTGAATGGGTTAAAATTATGTTGAATTTAGGGGTAAAATCATATCCTGGGTCATATATTGTATTGGCAACTCATCAATTAAATATTTACCATCTAATATTCTGGATAACTGTAAAGTTCTTGTCAGTTTTTATGAACCCGATTCCTGGCATATGTCAATGTCCATTGACCACAGTCTTTTTGGTAAGTTGTATAAGTGTCGAGTCAAACTGCAACAATTTTTGTTGCTTGTTTTACTCCTGTTTTTGCAATTTCCCTTATTAAAGCCAGTAATGCTTAAGGATGTTTTGCCCCTTCCGACTGAGGGGACGTGTCCCAGCAGGAAAGTAGCCTAAGAAAGTCTATATTTTTTATTTTTGGTATACTTATAATCATTTTGTTATTGTGCAGATAATTTTATATATGCTGTGTACTTTTACTTTTTGTTAACATAAATAAAAATTCCCCATTATGTTTGTGTTGTAGGTGTTCTCTGTAACCCCTTAATGCATTGTCCAATAACTAGCACATTTTGATTATGTCCACTGGGTCAACATCTTTGCATTCCTGGAAAATGGCATTTTGACTGTTTGATTTACAGGGGAGGGTAACATTTTATATATATATATATATATATATATATATGAAAATATTTACATTTGGAGACACTCATGCTATGGGGCATTACTTAAATATGTGAACAGTACATTTCTAAATATATTTACATATACAGATAACTAATATATTAACATTAATATATTTACATATACAGATAACTAATATATTAACATATTATAAATTAATATATTTACATATACAGATAACTAATATATTAACATATACAGATAACTAATATATTAACATATATTATAAATTAATATATTTACATATACAGATAACTAATATATTAACATATATTATAAATTAATATATGCACATATACAAATAACTAATATATTAACATATTATACATTAGTATATTTACATATACAGATAACTAATATATTAACATATATTATACATTAATATATTTAAATATACAGATAACTAATATATTAACATATATTATAAATTAATATATGCACATATATTGAACATTAATGTATTTACATAGATGGATATCTAAACATATTGACATATTAAGAAAATAAATATATTTAAATATTTGCAATAAAAATATATTTACATATAAATATTTGCAATAAAATATATTTACATATGCTTAATATATGTGAAAAATATTAAAAAGGGGCCAAAATCAAATATTTAAATATATTTCAAAATGTATTTAAATACAAGTAAAACATATATTTTCTTCTATTTAGAATTAATAGATTTAAATACATGGAAATGTATTTATTACTAATATATTTCAATATATGTGACTTCCGTATGGGAAGTAAAATGCTCAAAACATCTCTTGAGAAAAATCACATGGTCAACCTAGTCTTGGTTATTTAATTTAGATTTAGTCTAATTTTCCTTACCTTGTCATTCAAGGCCAGGGCACTTTATGTACATTTCTGGAACTTTTGCACGCTTCCACATCCCGCCGAACTACGGTTCTCCCAGGAACATTCATTACTGCGTATATTTATCCGTGTCACCTAGATGCGCATGCGCGAGCGGTGCGCGATCATGGTCGACTGACAACAAGATTAGCACCCGAAGAATACGGCCGTTTTTTAAAATTGAATTATGTATTTAAACGTTGCAGAATGGATTCATTTGGAGACTACGAAATCGGCAGAGATAGGCATGCAATGCAAAACAAAATCTTACATTGGGAAATAGTGGGGTGGGGGGGTGGGGGGTGTGTGTGGGGGGGTGGGGGTGTGTGTGTGGGGGGGTGGGGTGTGTGTGTGGGGGGGTGGGGGTGTGTGTGTGTGTGTGGGGGGGGGGGGGTTGCATATGGTACCTGCACATGTGTGACAGAGTGTGTTGATGTCCAGATGTGTGGTCTGGTTGCTGATGGGATTGTTGATCACACAGCTGTAGGTGTTGTTATCCTGATATTCCACCTCCAGAGGTAGAGAGAGACTGATGCTGAGATCACACACACTGATGCTGGACAATACACGCATTCCTGCGTACCAGGAGAGAGTCACATCACTCACATTCAACACTGAACACAACAGTGAACAACTTGATGATGAAGATGAACAGACTCTGGTAATGTAAGGAACAGGCAGATGAGCTGGAAAACATGAAAGAATAAATGAGGATGAATTAAGTAGATGAGGACCCAAGACTGATCAAAAGTAGTGTTTAAAAACAATCTAATATTCAAAGATACTTGTTTGGCAAACAACACTGTCACTGAAAAACTTGTGAGACGTGACGTATTAATAAAGCATGGAAATTATAGATGTTTGATATCACAGAATTTATTATGCTTAATTTACAATCAAAAACTGTAATTTAATAAATTGTATGTAGGAATAATGATAAAAAAAATGCTATTCAGCTATTTACAATGCACAAATGCTATTAGCTATAATTAACCATAGCAAGACAAAGGAGTCAGCAATGTTATACAATTATTAGGTTTAAAATTATTAAAATGCTTATTTTCTTAGTCTAAAATTGACCATTGAAGAAACACCCATATCATATGAAACAGGGTAAGTAATTCTCTACTCACCATAGACGGTAAGATTGAATGTGTTGAGCAGTGTCTCTGATTTGGTGCTGGTGACTTTATAAAGTCCAGAGTCTGTGGTTCTGGTGTTTGTGATGGTCAGAGATCCAGTCTGATGATCCAGTTTCAGTCTGTCTCTGAATCTCCCATCAACACTATCATTATAAAACATGATCTTATTGTCTTTCCCATAGATTTTAGCTATGAGAATGTCTTTAGGTCCAAAACTCCACTCGATCTGATCATCTGTCTGTATTTCAGTAAGATCAGAGTTTAGAGTGACAGATTCTCCCTCCGTCACTGATACTGTCTTCACTCCATCAACACCAAACACTCCTGAACAACAAACAGAAATATTTCATCAGAATCTGAAGATTTACCACATTTGGAGGTTTTTTTTTGTCATTTTGAAACTATTTAAAATGTTCATAGCAAAACCAATTTTCACCAATTTCATGGCTATAATTCAATAATTTGCAATAAATTTAATAATTTGATGTCAAATGAAGATAAATGACAAAAATAACATCATGAACAAATAGGAAAAAACAAGTAAAGTTTACTTAATTTTTCTTTGGCAAGTTTTTGCATAAATACTTTTAAGTAAATTTCACATATGGAATTAAGTAAACTCTACTTAAATAAGTTAAGTGAAAGTAACAAAGAAAATAAGTTATTTTAACTTAGCTAGTAAAAGGTTGAGTACCGGTAATATCTATTTAGTTAATAATAATAATAATCATCATTTTTACTTAGAAACATCTAAGTAATTAATATATTGTGTGAGACACCATATCTACATTTCAAATGTTTGAAAGCAAAGACCTCAATCCAAAAATCTACCTCATTAATTATTCAAGGCAATGCATGATTGGAACACCAATATCAGAAAAGTTGAGTAATTTTACTTAATTTTATAACTTTGATATTTACGCTTTCATCTCTACACGCTTAAATTGAGTAGGCTACTAATATATAATTTACTTCGTTTTTGTAATTCTTGCCTGAACTAACTTTTTGTAAATAAATTGTTTTATTTCTGTAGGCTAGTATTTACTTCACCACAAAATCATTTTTATCAGTGTATACTTGAGTATATGTGTATAAAAAACATGAAAATGAATGATGGAAATAATAACAGAATAATGTGTAGGCTATATGTGGACAAAAGATAAAAAAAAATGCAGGGGCTTAGTAAATATCACAGTAATAATTAACTTTATTAACTTAATGACATCTCTGAATATAATTTAGGCTACTTGATTGAGTTGAACATACCAAAATAATTGACTAAAAATCCAACAGTTAATTTTGTCTAGAATTTACAGTTATATATACCCTTTTCTTTACTAAAATAATTTAGTATTCCTAACCAATTATTTATTTTAAATAAACTTAATATAGCCAGGCCCATTTGTGAATTTTCTATCAAAATATTTGAGAATGGAGAATTAAACAGATCTGTTTCAAGAACCACAAAAATTACTTAATTCAAGTCAACATTATTCATATATTTAACACACTTAAGAAATTACGTAAGTTTACTCAATTAAAACAATGCACGTGACGACAGCGCGGGCTGTTTGAACTCTTCAGTCTCCAGAAGAACAGTTCTCCTTCTCAGTGTCGCAGAATTGGTGCATTTCCTCTGTGAAATTCGGGTTTGTGTACGTTTTATTTTATCTATAAAATCATTACTATTTCAAAACTATTACTATTAAATCATTTTATTTAAAGCAAAACAACATACAGAGGCGTAATGTGACACCTAAACGAGAGTCGCGCCTGTCTTTTCGCGTGATTGAAACGCCTTGCATAAAACACACGACTTTATTCCTAATGATAATGATTTAGTATAATTAATTTGGATGATAAAATGTCCATCTGTGCACTGTTTGTTTTATTTGAAGGTTATGGAGTCAGTCGTGTCGCTGCATCGTTTGGCTAGGAGTGAAAAGCAGGACGGCGGTCTGAAGTCCGAAGTTCACCCGCAGAGCGCGAGTCCATCTACGCCAGGAGAACCAGCGCTGATACGGTGCATATTGGATAACAGACCTGGGCTGCGTTTCCCAAAAGCATCGTAAGCCTAAATTGATCGTAAAAACGATCGTACGACTGATCTTAATATTATGGTCTGTTTCCCAAAAGCATCGTAACTTAAGTAGCACTTGAAAATCTTCGTAGAACTACGAGTGCTCTGGAGTAATCGTAAATCCCCAAGTCCATCGTAAGAAGACAGAGTTATGAGGTCACCTGCAGGACAACCGGCAGATTACACTTTTATCTATTTAACATATTACAGTGCAACGTTAGTATAATATAAGGTTTTGATTGTACTTTATTGTACACTTTATTATTGTACTCGTGTTTTGTTTATAATAATTAATAAATGAAATAATTAAAAAGGGAAGAAAAAATAGAAATAGGCTACACATCTAAATCAAATTAATGAAAAAAAAATCATAAATAAAGTAATGTGGGAATCATGTTTTAAAAACTGGGCAAAATAGGGATGAATTTTAAAAAAATCTGTCAATGACTTGCTGACGTGCACGAAAACCAGCCATGTATTTTGCGGACCTCCTTCCCTGATCTTTGAACGCCGCTGGTTGGAGTTAGTTTGCAATGTCCTCCCAAATGTTTTGTTTTTCCTTATTTGTATGGTGTCCTTTAAATCTGTTAAAAATAAAGTCTTTGTTTCGCTCTATCTTCTCTAAAAGGTCATTAATTTGACCTTTTTGAAAGGTATCTTCTCTTGTTTTTTTTAGTTTTTTAGTTTTTTTTTTCAGCCATTGTGTCAGTGCCTCCTGATGCTTTAGACTTGTCTTGATTTCTAATCCACAACAAATGACGATTTTTAGGTTAAACGTTCAGAATACGGTTCCATATAAGGTTATATTTCAGCACTTCGTGAATGGACAGCGATGCTTAAGTAGCACGTAGAGCGCGTTCTTGTGCGTTCATGTTAAGTGCATTTTTGGGAAACGCGCGTGGAATTGCCGCGGCGTTCGTAACCTTGCACGTAGAGAGCGCTCTTAAGAGCTAAGATACATCGTTATCGGGAAACCCGGCCCTATTGATTACTCTTGAATAAGGCCACCTGAATGTTTAAATGTTTAATTTTTACTTCTAAAATGTTTGTTTAATGGGTTTAAATTTAGGCAATAATGTTAAAACAGTGTAAAATATGCTAGCACTGACTCATCGACAATAAAGGCCAATATATAGGCTACTGGTGGTTGTATGCATACTATTTTACAAAGGTTTAGAGGAAATAAAGTTAATATTACTCATAAATAAAAACAGCTAATATTATTTATAAATATTGTTTTTTAAATGTTTAAATGTTGGGGATATTCAAATTATTGAACCAATCATTAATACCATTGATCAGCCTATAGCCTGCCAAACGTGGATGTTTTTTTTCCACTAAGAAATAAACATTGTTATGTTATTTTGATTGATACTGTGGAGCTGCTTTGATACAATATATATTGTGAAAAGCGCTATATAGCCTAAATATACTTGACTTGACTTGACTTAAATGTTAAATTATTTCTACTCAATTTTATTTTTTAATGTAGCCTACCAGATGCAGTTACTCAGATGTAGCCTACTTTTTTTTTTTACTTGCATTTACTCAATTCATATGTATGTCATTGATTGCAGCTTTAAAATTTACTCATTTTTTTTTTGTGTGTGTAAAAATGTTTCACCAAAAAAAATTGAGTAAACCATGGTTAAACTTTTTAGAGTGCAGAAATGAAGCCAAAGCCTAGCCTACTTACCACTCAGACTCCATAGGCACAAACAGATGAATATAAACATGTCAAATAGGCTATTTTCTTTGGCTTAACGGTTTAAAATAAAACAGTTGCTAATTTAGAACAGGCAAACAAAACATAAATGTTATAATAAACAACTGGACGTTAATAGCGATCGATGAGCTGAAGTCGGCTGTGCTGTCGGTCTGTGGAGCGGTTTAGTCAGACTCTGCAGTGTGTGAATAAACTCCTAGGCCCCTCCCTTCAGAGACCGTATACGACTTCTTACAGATGTTTTTACACATAGCCTAGACTAGACCTATTTTATTCAGTAATCACTTTTACTAAGTAGGCTAACTAACACCGTGCTGCAACAGGCTTTCTATACTGGACGCGATAAAGCGTCCAAACCGTTACAAATCAAATTCTCATCATTTGTGTCAGAAGTAGCGCGAGCGATTTGAGTATATGCTACTCTATGATTTTCATTCATTTTGATTCATTGTGTATTGAGTCTACGTTACAATGTGTCCCCATTAGATGCTATTTTATTCTATAGGCCTACGTTTATGAACGTATTGGAAACATGAGAAAAAGGTGAATAAAGACTAAGAGTCAATGTTAAAAAATGATTAGGCTAATTATCATTATGTTTTGAACTGTGTTGTATAGCCTAGCTGTGTTTTTTCGGTATGTTCGTTGTCAAACTCAAAAATTAGTTAATTTTTTTAATTATTAAAAAATGCCATTATGTTTAGGCTATATGAAAAAGTTAATAATTATATTTTGAGAAAATATTTTATTTTGGATTGTAGGCTATATATATATATATATATATATATATATATATATATATATATATATATATATATATATATATATATATATATATATATATATATATATATATATATATATTAGATCAGATAACATTTTAAGCTGTCATGGTCATGTTACAAAGTACAACATGCCTCATTGTTGTCACACACTTTCGTTCTTTCGGGGTAGGCCTAGCCTATAAAGAAAGAAGTACTATACACTAATAATAGGCTACATAACCCCATAATTGTAGCCTCTAGACATGTGGGAAATTAATGTGGGAAAAATTAAATAGGCTACTCTGAACCACAAGTAGATTAACACAAATTGTGAAAGTCAAAAAATGTTGCGTGCATGTGCCCCGCTCTCCCCTTCGCCGCAATTGAACGGGGCGTCGGTTTACTGGGATTTGTCGTGTCGCTTCGCATACAATGTAGACAGAACCACGGATTAAATTGGTTTCTTAACTTTTGTCGTGTAACTTCAGACACGGTGTAAGTTTATGAAAAGTTGCTAGGTTACTGACTAATGTTCTCATTCTTCCCAGTTCAGTATTTTAAGAGTTTGCTTGTAAGGGTTTGTAAATATTTCATATTTTGAAATTGTCATATTATTGACAGAATTCTGAGTTGATGAGTTGTGCTCATTAACATTATCTCAGTGGTTATTGTCGCTTCACATTAAAAAGGTTCCTGGTTCGCAGACTCCAGGAAAATGGAAAGATTAATGTTTTACCAACAGAAATACAAAAGAGAAAGCTTAAGATATAGCCTATCGGTTATTTTCAGTTAAGACAGCTCAATCATTTGAGCTTAAGACTTTTCTGTGAAATCGGGGGATGATGAAATTAAAGAAAATAATGTATTGGAGTGGGGTTTGTGCTTAAAATGTTTTTGGGGGAAAACATATTGTGAACATTTACAATACTGCCTCTCCTGGCATCGATTCTTCCATCATCCATCTACTTTCATGTAGAGTTATTGCTAGATTATATAAAACACGTCAAGTCATGAAACACTTTTGAGTGATTTATTGTTTTATTGAATTAGAAAAAAATCATAAACACTTTAAAACGTGCAGGACCCAAAATAGCAACTAAAATTGATTCTAACTTAAAACTAAATATTCTATCAAATATAACTAATAGTTTGTCTATTCAAGGGAAAGAACTTATTACAGGCTGTCTGTTCACAATAAAACATAAGCACATGGAGAGATTAAGACCAAGTAAGCACAAAAAAGAGAAAAAAAACAACAACAACATGACAAAGCATTAACAATAACATACATTTAACTATACTAAAAAAACCACACAAATTAAATATAATGAATAATAATCATGGCTTACAACAAATGTTTCATTAAATAGAATTACATTATTCTGTGCTGTCATGAATATAACAGTGAATGATGAAATTGGAATAATAAAATCACTAGATTCTTTCATATTCTATTAAACCAATAAAAAAAGAAGTCAACACTCTGTCAACAAACACAATAGTAATAATCTTCCTAAACCTTTTATTCAGATAACTAAAGATGCGAGATAATTTTCGGACTGAGCAGGAGTCTTTGATTCTGCAATTCATCTAATACAACAGAATGCAATAAAAATGAAAACTAAAAAAAATATATATTTCTTGTAATATAATGTAGTTGTTCAAGAACATCTCCGCCTGCCTGAGTATCTGATTAATCAGAGTTTAATGGTGACGTTTGCTCTCTCTTCTTCTGTTGAAGACTTCTGGATCTGATGTCATAAACCAGAACAGCGACAGTAGCCACGCCCACCAGAGCAGAGAGAGCCAATCGGATCACAGCTTCAGTAAAACCACAGCAGTGGATACTGTCTTCTGAGACAAGAAATGAGCAATGTTAAAATAGAAATGACTTGTTTATTTTGTGGGAATAAAATTGTGCTACTAATATACCTGCACATGTGTGACAGAGTTCAGTGTTGAGATGTTGAGTCTGGTTGCTGATGGGATTGTTGATAACACAGCTGTAGGAATCATCCAGACACTCCAGATGTAATGAAAGGTTTCTGCTGAGATCAGACACACTGATGCTGGACAATACACTGTTTCTTTTGTACCAGGAGAGAGTCACATCCCTCACATTCAACACTGAACACAGAAACACACATTTGGACACTGATGATGATGATGATGATGAATTTTGTGAAGAGTCTCTGGTGATGACAGGAACAGGCAGACGAGCTGGAAAATAATTATAGTAAAATTATAATTCAGTATAAAATGCTGTGATATTTGTCATTTCATTGATATTTAAAATTAAATTAAATAGCAGAGGGAAAAAAAATCATAAAATGTTGATTATTAAAATATTGAATTAAAAGAACATATAAAATGCACAAATTAATCTGTATCATCACAGATTTGCCTGTAATTTTATAATCTAAATTGACTGAATTTTGTCAAAGGATGTACAGTATATAAAACACGGTAAGTAATTCTCTACTCACCATAGACGGTAAGATTGAATGTGTTGAGCAGTGTCTCTGATTTGGTGCTGGTGACTTTATAAAGTCCAGAGTCTGTGGTTCTGGTGTTTGTGATGGTCAGAGATCCAGTCTGATGATCCAGTTTCAGTCTGCCTCTGAATCTCCCATCAACACTATCATTATAAAACATGATCTTATTGTCTTTCCCATAGATTTTAGCTATGAGAATGTCTTTAGGTCCAAAACTCCACTCGATCTGATCATCTGTCTGTATTTCAGTAAGATCAGAGTTTAGAGTGACAGATTCTCCCTCCGTCACTGATACTGTCTTCACTCCATCAACACCAAACACTCCTGATCAACAAACAGAAATATTTCATCAGAATCTGAAGATTTACCACATTTGGAGTTTTTTGTCATTTTGAAACTATTCAAATTTTGTCATTGTAAAACAACTCTTCAATAATTTCAATGATGTCAATGGATGAGAAAAATCTCTAAATATAATGAACAAAGATATTTGAGTGTAGCCCTATTGATAAAACATGAAAATTAATGATGGAAATAATAATATTAATAATAATAATAACAGAATACTTACCATTCAAACTCCATAAGCTCATACAGAAGAATATAAACATGGCATATTTTTTTTTTTGCATTTCGTTGGTTGGTTTCAAATAACAACAGTTTCTAATTTTGAAAAAAAAAAAAAAGAAAGAAAAAAACCCCCGCAAAACACAACATAAATTTCGTAATAAGGTAACAAAGAGCTGAAGGAGACACTGACAGTGCTGCTTGTCTGTTTAAGGGGTCTAGTGAAACTGCAGGCAGTGTGAATAGACCATAGGAATAGACAAACACCCTCTGTTACAGAGGAAATCATTTGCTGACGACACAGCTTAATGCTTATTGCTCTAAACAATTGCATTCTGTTATCTTAAAAAAAAAATCGGAATTTTTAAACTCTGATATAATGTTTTTTATGTGTATAAATTATGTGTGAATATTTCCAAAGAGTCTGACAGCGGGATTGATATATCAAAAACCATAATATCTATATATAAATATAAACCTAATATTTCATTAAACTGCAAATGTATCGAAAACACATGTATTTAGGGGAATTAAAATAAGTCTTTTGGATGTGTTGTTATTTATGCTAATTTTCAATTCAAAGAAAAATAATTACATTTGCGTCCAATGTAGGCTATCATCAACAATGCACAAGAGCGTCGAAAATCCGCCTTAATCTCACTGCAGGCAGCTAAATGGATTTTCCGTGTAGGGCAGCACCAGAAGTACAAAATAAAAGCCCCCATAACTAAAGCTTTACTTGAAGAAAATGGATGCATGACGTTTTCTTAATTATAGATGGAACTTTATAGTATTCATGGTAGGAATGTATTAATAAGTAAATTTGGGGGGGGGGGGGGGGGGGTCTCAAAAAATATTGACAATGTGTTATTTTGACGTGCAATTTCAGTTTTGTGTAATGTGATCATCGTGGATTATTATGTGTAAATAGCAAAACTATAATTAATTCATGCATGTTGGCGATTTAAACCGAATTCACTTCAATAAATATCACTGTGCTATTCTTGTCATGAGCATCAAGGTGTGGTGGCGCTGCGGTGCATATTCCAATCATGTTTAGTAGCTTGCCCTACATGTTCACAGATTCGTAGAAAAAATATAAATAATGGAGGCCATTAATCTTTTTTTTTTATTTTTTATTTATTGAACAATATCAATTTACAAAACCAAATAGGGAACAATAAAATGCCTATTACAAAATATACACGTTTCCAATCATATCTCCATCATAAATGTCCATGTAGCCTATATATATATATATATATATATATATATATATATATATATATATATATATATATATGAAGAGTTCAGATGCAAAAGCCTCTAAATACCCATATATTTAAATGCTCGTATATTTAAGTTCAATAATTTCACTTAAATGGCGAGAAAAATTACCCATTAATTGTCATTTAAGTGAAATTACTGAATTTAAATATACGAGCTTGATAAAAATGATCATTTTAGAAGAAAATTTCAGATGGCATTTAGAGGCTTTTGCATCTGAACTCTTCATATATATATCACATACAATAACAAAAAACAAAACAACATTCATCAACCATTTTATGGGGTGCAATAAAAAAAAATAAAAAAAAATACAGGCATAAATCCTACCAAACAGGAAAGAGAATCATACATGGTTTAATACAATTTTACGTTTATACAAAAAGGGTTAGATTATCTTTGGATATGTGTTTTAAATATTCAAAGTATTTTTTACATTCATTTTTAAAGAGGGTTTACTGTTATTCCACTTACTTTTGTGTAGTAATTTCACCAGAGTCAGTTTTAATAACATCAATGCTGGCTTTAGATTCGCACTCTTTTGAGTTTCAGTGCGAGCAATTTGCTAGGCCTATCTGCATTAAAATAGTATGCTTTGTTCTATGAATGATAAACTAAGCTTTGGATATAGATAGAGAAGTATATTCTGCTTTCAATAAAGATAGCTCCTCATTAAGCTTATCAGAAAAGGCACAAGCCTGTTGACGATCTAGATCTTTAGCTCCTCAGACCGTTTATTCCTAGAGGCCTTGACCTTGGCAGAATATGAAATGCAATTACCCCTTAAAAAGCATGTTGTAACTTCCCACAACGTCTGTGGATTATGGCAGTGGGAATTAATTTCCAAAAAAATAATTAATTCTTGATCTAGGAAGGAGATCGTATAATAATGTAGTATTAAAGCGCCATCTATTGACTTTAGAGATTTTAGCACCTAGTGATAGCTATTACAGATAACCGGTGAATGATCCGAAATCAAAATAGGCAAAATATCAATAGTACTGATGTATTGGACTATATAATCGATCCTAGAAAATGACTTATGACGTGCAGAATAGAATGTTTAAACTTTAGAATTAGTGGTGTAGTCGCCGTATAGGCCTACCCACTAGAAAATGTCAAGGATTTCCGTATGCCCACTAAGTCAAAGATCTCCGTATACCCACTTTAAAAAGCGTGAGGATTCGTAACAACATCGTTTTGTGAAAGAATTTTCATTCATAAATTCACCCCGCCGTGACGTCTGTGTTTGGGCAGTGACACCCCAGCAAGCAATAGCCTAGCCGTCATTTCAACGTCTCGGTTAAATATAGACCCGATATAGTCCGGCTATGTGTAACCCACTTTTAGCCCAAATAACATTTAATCTGGATACATTTATTTTTTTCCAAAATAACTTGTGAGATGTATGATATTCCATCATGTAAGCAAAGTCAACAGTGATTACAAGGTGCTTGGTTTGCTTTATTTTACATGTCATGTAGGCTGTGCGTAGCCACGATTTAGCTCGTATTCAGACACGGCTATTGTAGCCCACTTTTAGTCAAAACTGAGTAATTGTAGTTTTTTGCCAGGCAGTGCATGAAATGGTTGATATTCCATCATGTTCGCATTGGTAATGATATCTGCAAGGTTCAATGTGTCATTTCACGACATGGTCGATCTGTAGTCACGATTCAGCTCTGAATTGGACGGGCTATGTGCGGTCTACTTTAGCCCACCAGGCGAAATCAAAGCAATCTGGTCTACGTACGGCTTGGCTATAGCCATGATTCATACCAGCGAAATAGTCAGTGGCGGCTGGTGAAAAATATCTGAGGTGGGGCTGTGTCATATTCTGTCGGTTTCAATAGTCTGGTAACATGAGAGTCTTTTAGTGTAGTGGCTTCGAGGTTGTGGAATGCTCTTCCTCAAGACATCCGTCCAACATCCACCCTCCTCTCCTTCAAAAACACATATTTGATCTGATTTTGTATATTACTCTTCAGCTCACAGGCTGTAAATTAAACATTGTTATTGATATGCTATTTGTTTGAATCCCTCTTTGTTTGTATCTGTAACCTAACTTTGTAAGTGACCTCTGTATATTAGGCCTACTTTCTGTGTATTCTGTGTATGTGTATTGTGCTTTGGTGTTGATTGTTCTATTCCTTAACCCAGTCCCAGTGGTTCTCAATCTTTTTAGAGTTGTACCCATGAGGCTTTTAATATCTTACTTCGTACCCCCACTCTTCAGTCAAACCTTTTTCAGTAAGGGACAATATTTGCCCCCTTAAAAAGATTTAAATAAATAAAAATTCAATAGAGAAATGCACAATGATGGTAAAAACAAAGTGATGATTTTAAATGTTAAATTAAAACTGCCAATAGGTGGTGAGCCATCGAGTCATTCATTCAGTAACCGAGCAAGTGGATATATTTATGAATTAATAATTGAATCATTGACTCTAATGATTCGTTCAAAGCTGCAGATTTGTTCACAAACACTGCTGTGTGCTGCAGTTCTGCTGTGGCTTTCGTTGGAGCTAGTATTTTGTTGTAAAAAAAAAATACTGACAACTGTGTTGTAGCCTAAATGAACATCACTTAATATTAATATTTCGTTTGTTGAACTGTTGTATAAAATCAATGTCACATTTGCAATCGCGTGGACCTTCATATAATTTGATCAACATTGAACACAGGAACTCACACAGGGAATGTGTCTGTATCGAAGAGAGTTTGAATCTTATATCGATCTCCATGCACAGCC